>CP136069.1:72847549-74047549 GCA_032622095.1 Siphonodentalium dalli
CCTATGGGAGGCTCGCATATATAAGAGAGTGAATTGGCACAGGGTTTTCACAAAATGTCAGGAAGCTCCAATCATGGAAGGGTCAAGTGAAATTGACTGCAGTTAAGTCTGACCCTATTTTGTCTGTCAAAGCATTTAATTCAGCAGACATACCTTTTTAACAGCTTTTTCAGCCTCGATTTCATACTTGGATTTCCTTCCTGGTCGATCTCTGATCAGCTTTAACAATCCGTCTTCATCGATCTGCCTAATATGAAGCTGAGTGGCCTACAAAGAGCAATATAATAGATCTCTAGTCAAAAGCAATGTAAGACATAAGTTAATTTTATCACATAATTAGCCCCTAAACCCGGCCACACACGTTCATTATCGGCATGCGCCGTGCTGTAAGAACTTAGCACAATGATGTCGATGTCAATGCCAAACTTTATTACGTTAATTCGAATATAGTTATGATATTCAATTTGTGTTCGATTGACAGTGAGATAAACATGGGTCATAAGGGTGGTTGAACAATTTTGTCAACATGAAAAGACACATTTAAAATGGAACTATAATTTTTCTTCAAGGTGTCTTTATTTCCTCTTTGGTTATGAGAAGGAAATCAATATTAATTTTGTTTAACCCCAGCCATAACGAGATCATTTTTCCTTGCTAATTATGTGATTATGTGATAAAATTTATCTAAAATTTGTCGCAATTCGATACCAAATTAATTAACTTCGTCCCCTAAATTTGATTCGAGGCTCGCAAAAGCTCATCTCAAATCAAATCAGTTAATAAATTTTGTATAGAATTGCGACTAAATAGAGATGCTCTATAAATGTAAGGTGCAATAAATTGATGTTTTGTCTCAAATAAAATATTTATGAATGGTCAGTTTCCACACAAAGAAAAGGCAACGACCATCACAATAGACAAAATACCAGCACTCTAAAAGCCAGAAATTATGTTAGGCATTATAAATTTCTTAGTCTGTTTTATGAACCCGCCGACAACCTTTTCACCAAAATAAAAACAATTTGTCAGTTGTCCTCGCAAGTCTCCCATTTGGAGTCTCACATATATAAGAGAATGCATTGGCCTAAACAATATTAACCTTGACAATTTAACCCTTTACCCAATAGTAATATGTCTAACGTCATTACCCACACCAATACTGAGAACGTCGTCACCCCAGCCAACATAACTTTCTGGTAACGTCAAAGTTATAGGAAAAAATGTATTACTAAATCTTATGGTGGCTCTTGTTTATCTGCAAGGATGGTTTTTTTTATTTTAATTAATTGGTAACAATTGATTTTCATATTTATGAAAGTCAAGTCCCCCCCCCCCCCCCCCCCCCCCCCCCCCATTGGCAATGTGCAATTTTTTTTTTTTTTAATTCATACTACATCCTTAGTATGGGAAGAGAAGGTAAGATGATTTGTTTGATCATATATTCCATCTGGCGATGGAGAACAAGGAGACACTATGGAGTTGGTAGGTATTTTTCCGGATTTTTCTTGACCCTGATTCGTTGCATAGAATTAAAATCAATTTCACATTGAAGATTCTGAATTTTATTGCTGTCATTTCAGCTGGTAATTTCCGAAAATTTATCGTATTATTGTGTTCAATTTATCAACAGAAATATTGCAAAACAAAAAACGCCGGAGATCTGGTTGTGTACGGTACTGCGTGAGACAACACAGTCGCCATAATTTCTTTTATACTGTTAGCAATCACTTTCAAATAAAAAAATGAGATCGTTTTGCAGTGCATTCCTTTAAATTTTCACATCTACATGTGCACCAATCACTCTAGTTCATGTCCACATGAATGCGTACCATAATTTGACATCGTTTAATAAAATTATCCCCAATATTTTATCAACAAAAACACCGCGAAGATTTTGTATGAAGTTTGACGTTGTAACCTCGATTTCCAGAATTACCTTCACTTTTCCACAATCACTAGCAAAGTGTTAACCAACTTCTATTTATTTGCATTTAATAATGTACCAACGAAATTCAATAAAATGTGGATATGCATTGTGAAATTGATTCCAGTATTGTAAAAATCTGATTAACTGTTGTTGACACGTGATCACAAATAGTAACCAATGTAAACAAAACACAAGCCATGATCGTGAGGATACAGAAATAAGATGTGCAACGTCGACGTAAATACTTCGACAATTACTCCGTGTGTCATGTATAAAAAAAGACATAAAAACAGCATTAATAGACTAAAATTTCAATTTTTTAAATCATAGGTTAAAAGTTGAAATGCTATTCAGTAACAATATAATGTTTAATATGTCGGAATAGAAAAATATATCGCAAGAACTATATATTCAGCGCTGACAACAACTCCTTCTGTGTACCTCACGAACGTAATGCGTACGTACTTCGAACTTGACCCAGTTTATTACGATATATCTTGGCACATTTACATGAGTAGATCATGTCCATCACATATTGTCATTTGAAAAAGATTGAATGGCCATTAAGGTCGATAACAGTGCTTTTCTCTTCGTGAATATATGAGATGCCAAACTAAATAATAGTTAGCAAGACATCGTATTGAATAAGGATGACGAAATATACTAAAAATAAATCACATTGAGACACAGGCGTTACCTTGACCTTGATGTAATGATGATGCAATGTATATCACATTTAGTGCCAAAACACAAGGTGTGTACACAGTTAAACTACCGGTAATCGATATATTGTTTGGCCTATGTTCAACTTGTAACACAGGACATACTAATAGTGCAATTTTGTTCGATTAAATGATAAATATCTCTTGAAAAATTATTGATAATTATAAGATTGAAATTCGCGCCCAGCTTGGATGGAAGCCACGTGTTCAGAAATTGGTAAATGCGCTGTTTGCTGGAAGCTTCTAATTAGTTCCTCGCATTGCTATTCAATACATTTTATACACTCTATAAAAAATATAATATTGTCAATATGATCATGTGAAGAATTAGGAAAAATAAAAAAATAATTGGAAACAGTTTTATTTGGGAATAGGCCTACACAGCAGTAAGAACAAACACGGCGTCCTTAGTAACAAAAACTAACATCAGCATGTCGTCTTGCTCTTACCGTAGCTTCGTTAGTCAAATTAATGGTAGTGATTGTTTTATATTTGGCTGCATATGATATAAAAACATAAACAAGTCAAGTAAATATTTTATTGGAAATAAAAATAAAGTTCGAAAATAAATAAATGTCAGTTAGACGACCGAACACAGTTGCCCGAGTACGCTGATTTCTCTAGTCGACTTAAAAAAATAGCACCGCCGCATTCCACTTTTCGTTTTATTGCGATTAAATTGTACAAAATCTGCCACAAAACCCCACAAAAACGTAACAATTAATAATGTAACATATATTTTATTATTTACATTAACAATGAAAGCAATTTGTTGTGTTATAATGCAATAGTTTTGTTGTAAACTATGACTGAAAAAACGCAAAACTCCGGGCTCTCTGGACGCTACGCGGCAGGGCTCTCTAGGGTGTTCTGGACGCTACACGGCGGGGCGCTCTGGGGTGTTCTGAACGCTAAAGGGTTAAACTAGTTCATTCTCTTATATATGTGAGGTTCCCTATGGGAGACTCGCATATATAAGAGAAAGCGCTGGCATATAATACTACACACCTTAGCCAATTTAGACTGGCCAGCCTCTTTCCCGACCACCATGTAGTCTGTTTTCTTACTGACAGATAGCGTAACTTTGCCGCCATACTTTTCCACTAGACTCTTGGCTTCGTCCCGCTCCAATGAATCCAGCACGCCAGTTATCACAAATGTCAAACCCTCGAGACAGTTATCTGCACCCTGTAAAATAATCAATAACAGATTGAATTAGAACGAAAACAAAAACAAAACGATTGAACACTCAATTGATTACCATCATAGTAGTGAACATCCATACCAAATTTCATTGAGATTCGTAAACAGTTGGTGGAGATATCTGCTTGGGCAGACAAAAAAAAACATTTCCAGATAAACAAAGATGAAGAACTCTAGAATGAAAAATCCAGAAAAAACAATTGAACATACCGTTGAATGCCCTCATAGTAGTGAACATCCATATCAAATTTCAATCAGATCCGACTACCGATGTTTGATATATCAGCCCGCATGGACAGATGGAAATACGGAAAGACGGATAAATGTCCGGACGGACGAGGTCAATCCAGTATACCCCCCATATGATCTCACTGAATAATTTGCCTAACCTTCTCTTTACAAAATACTGATTGACGAGTAGTTCACTTTTTGAAATGTTCAGATGAATAAGTTTAATAAACGACCTATAGCCATTTGCTAAACTTATTATCTGAACATTTCTCACCAAATAAATGAATCATTCTGCATTTTGTGTATTAGCTTTTTGCCTGTCTCTCTCCTGCTCTTATTACCTGAACATCCCTCTAGATGAATAATAGACCATTCCAATGTAGACTTAGAAAAAAAAAACACCTTTATTTCTGCTAACCTGATTTTGAACTGCCGAGTCGACACATTTTATTGTGAAATCGGAACTCAATATTTTTATTAATTTTTTTGTTAGTTTAACCCTGTCCTGAATTATTGCGAAAACCCGGTGCCAGTGCATTCTCTTATATATGCAAGTCGGCCATAGGTCGCCTTGCATATAAAAGAGAATGTATTGGCCTAACAAACTATATATTATTTTTTATAATTGTTAAAAATAAGAAAAAATATGATAAAAAATTGTTATAGAATGTAAGAAATAATGATACAAAAAAAAGATAAAAATTGTAAAAGAATGTAAGAAAAAATGATAAAAAAAATGATAAAATTATTAAAGAATGAAAGAAAAAATGATAAAAATGATTAAAGAATATAAGAAAATATTATAGAAATTGTTATAGAATGTAGGAAAAAAAAGATAAAATATGATAATTGTTAAAGAATGTTATAAAAAAATTATAAAAATTGTTAAAGAATGTAAGAAAAATTTATAAAAAATTGTTAGGCCAATGCATTCTCTTATATATGCAAGGCGACCTATGGTCGACTCGCATATATACGAGAATGCATTGGCACAGGCTCTTTAATGTTGCACCAGCGCAGCTCCCATCATGAAAGGGTTAAATCTATTACAAACGTATTTTGAGGAGTTAGAGACTGTTGTGCATCATAAATGAACTCTTTAAAATGGTGTCATGTAGTTTTATGGTAATTGATGTTAAACTTGGAACATGGAACTTGAATTGATATGACTTCAATTTTCCTGTGTGAATATATCCCTACTTCATCTTACAACTGATTTATATGGATTAGAATGCAAGCCCAGGAGGAGGCACGAGCAATAAAGTTAATAGCCAAATTTTTTGAGGGAATGCACTCTTCTAAAACAGATTGTACCTAAATATGAACTCTTTAATGAATCTGTTATGAATAGTTACGTGAAATAACTCATATAATTAGAGTGCTATATTGCTCAAACATGTACCTCCCCCCCCTTGTTTTTGGAAGCAACATCCCAGGTGGTGCCATTCAATTCAGAATTGCGAGCGAACCGAGCAATTCTCTTTTCTTCATCCGTCAGTTCTAAGAGTCCAACCGATTTGAGATGCGAGGAGACTAACTCCCTCTCCGCCTTAGCTACATAACGACCTGCACTGGAGGAGGCCCACTCTGAAGATGGCAAGACAACCAATATTAAGAGTTAACTAACTGCTGTTTGCCAATGCAAATGGCAGATAACCTGATGCCCAATCTGTGGCACAGGGATCAAATGGAGAGCCCATTGGGTTAGACAACTATAAGCGAGTCAAGACATCGGATCAGAGGGAGCCCCCACCATCGCATGCTGCAGGTGGTCATGCCCAAGCTAATATCCTGGCCAAGCTGGAGGGTGGGGAGAGGTCATTTTTCTCCGATCCCTTCACGGAGGAGTGGCAGGCAAGGCCGCTTTTTGTCGTTAAGACGAGCGTGGCCAGGGGGACGCGGCGCTTTACCTCATGGGTAGGGCCCCTGCCCTACGCTTAAGCTGCCGGAGGCCCATCTGCCGGTGTCGATTTGTAGGCACGCGATTTGGCAGCTTTAGCGCCCAGAACCGCTGGCGTTTGGTGGGGGACAAATGTCCTGGAGGTCCCAAGTACCCCGTCTTCTCCACCAGATGTTTCCCCACAGACTGATTGTACCGCCGAGGCATAATCGGAGGAGCGTGAACTGGTCCTGCCCTTAGAACAGTTATCACACGTTCACATGTCTCTGCGGTACCTATGTATCACAATATACACATTGCGTATATATATATATATAAATGATATAATATATATATCCGGGGGATATATATATTAAGTTTTCCTCATGAGACCATGTCAGAAGGCCCAACCAAAGCTGCGCCTATCAATCCAATGGTCGGAGCCAGATCACAGCTCCCTGTCATGATCCAACGTATCACTAAATATAGATATATAACCCCACAGAGAACATGTCGCATCTCTCTGAGGTACCTATGTATCACAAGATATCATTGCAGAAACCAGGTGATACAAATCTTTCGCATATATAGATATATAAAATGATATAATAGATATATCATGGTGATATATAAGTCATCATGAGATCATGTCATAAGACCCTACCAAAGCTGCGCCCAACAATCCAATGGTCGGAGCCAGAGCAGAGATCCCTGGCACAATCAAATGTATCATTAAATATATATATATAGCCCCTCAGAGAACATGACTAACAGCCATGAGCATCGGGAGCGCATGGCCGAACACCGCAGGTGACCAGAGCATCCAATGAGAAAGCAAACCGCTGCTCTCAGGTGCCAAATAATAATGTCGGTACGATTATTAATTTTGGAGAAATTTCCCAACGATCACCATCCTTTGGAATGGAGATAGACAGCATAATGTGCAATCACAAGTATTATGTTCAGCCTAAATCCACACACATTACTATTATTAGGCCATCACGACCACTAGGCACCTGAGAGCAGTCCACGTTCCCAGCGGAATACCCACCGCGATCCGATTCTAAGAAATGAAGGTGCGCCTTCTACAACCGAAATCAGTTCAAATGATGTACAATGTAGTCAGACGATAAACACAGGTAAATTTTCACGGTCACCATACGGAATATTCAGGTCTGAGCCTCTGCCCCTCAAACATGCAGCAGAACGACCTAGATGTGTGATAGGTCAGTTAGTGTGAAGCATGCAGCAAACTAGGGGAAGACCCGCTCTAAAAATGGCTCCCCTAGGAAGGAAACGAATGAAATTATCATCCTCCTAGTAAAGGATACACATCCCTTTTATAATGTTGTTTTATTTTAATTTGAAGAGCCAAGATAGAGAGGAACTCCCCCTACCTAAGTGGTCCTGCTTAAGGCATGTTTAAGGAAGAGAGAACAAATCCAGCATAGACCGAAATGCGCAGAGTTGGCAGCATGGTTTCAGGCCCTTACGATCGGGCATCTGGTGCCATGGGGATGGGATCCACTCGTACAGGGGTGGTCCCCTGCCTGCATCTTAGGAAAGGTCGGTAATGCTGGTCAATGAGCTTCCTCGAAAGCTTAGCTGGACAGCGCAAACGTCTTTGCCTGTTTTATTGTCTATGTGCCTGATAATCACATTGATATGGGCAATAGAAGTATGAAGAGCCATGCGGATGGACTCTTGTCGGAAAGGCTATTGGCAGTGGTCGTGGGACACGTGACAATATAGATGCTTTCCATGTAAATATGCTTCATTCGTGTGTGAAGTCTATTCGCCATATCAACTGTATGAAAGGTCGGGACACGTATATATTTGAAAATTCATTGAGACTCCAGCTAGTCCATGAATACCTTCAAAACACCTACCATGCCCTTTATGAACAATGCATGCTGTATTGGATGTACAGCCTGTTCTTGTACCAAGCTCACATTTGATATGGTTACTTGCCATAAATAATGTCTCCCCCCCACCTTCCTCGTCTTGGAATACCACTGCTATTATATCGTTATTCGTTGGGGAACATCATCCAGGCCACGGTCGCCAGTTATTGACAGTGGGCCAGTTAACTGGAGGGGTCAAGTCACCACGATTCTAAATACCTGTCAGGCTGGAATCATTCTCATAATTGAATCAAGAAGGGGAAAGTTTTTTTAAACCAAAGTATCTTCAAATATATTTGTAGATAGTGAAACCATGATTAAACACCGTTAGAGTTACGATAAGCTTCTTCCCTTACTCTAGAGAATGCAAACCGGAGCACCCATGATTTGTAATTTTGTGTCCCAATTAGAGCGATATCCCGAATCGTAGCAACCCAACCCCCACCGCTTCTTTTCGGTAAACCTGAACAGGAAGGATAGCAATTATGTTTGTATTCCGGAAGGAGACACCATTTAGTCGAGAAACAACCCAGCAATTTTGAAAGGATGGGTTAATTTTGGATACAATTCAGAATAATAACTAAAATCTGGAATTGAGACAATAGTGAAACTGTCATCATGACTAATTTTAGTGTCATGCTTGCAATCATTAAATGCTAGCAGTTCAAAATTTGACAGTGAAGTTGAAGCACTGTACGAGAATCGAATCATGTACTCAACAGAATTCTGACTCTTGTCAGATGTCAATCCCTGTCTGAAATTAATGACACTAACGAATCTTAGTACCACGACAGTCGTTATTTTTCTGATATTGATAAACTGTAGTCAACTTCAAGCGTCGACAAACACATCTAGATCATAGGAGACATGTGTGACAGTATTGAAACAGAAAACACAAAGTATTTTGTGAAAGCATGTTGTTTTGATGAGTTCTAGTGACTCCAGTAGTGTTCTTTAACATGC
The DNA here is from genome assembly GCA_032622095.1 of Siphonodentalium dalli. NCBI lineage: Eukaryota > Metazoa > Mollusca > Scaphopoda > Gadilida > Siphonodentaliidae > Siphonodentalium > Siphonodentalium dalli. The sequence continues at coordinate 72,856,379 of CP136069.1, forward strand.
ACACACCTAGGTGTGTACATGGGTCAGCCATTAAGTTTTAATTGTCCACACCCGATCGCACAGCGTAGTGCACCCACGACAACATACCTGAACAAGTGTTGTAATGGGGAAAGTCGGCATTTGCATTCGGATTTTATTCAGTAATCTCGAATGGGACTTTTTAGCCTGACAAACATGGTATCGGACCGAGTTCTGATTTCTGTCAGAATACCCTGACCAGGGTGCGATCCCCGGTCCGCTAGCACATGGCTGAGATTGTTACATTACTACTGTTATTCTTAGGTACCTGTTTTTACATTGATAAACCAAGATGTAATCAACTTTAAGTTCAAATGTGACCAACACATCTGGATCAGTTGTATTGAACCATAAAACAACAAAGTATTATGTGAAAGAATGTTGTTCATAACATTATGATAGATAGCGTCAGTAGCGATAATAATTATTGCTAAATAAATGTCCACGCGTAAATAAATTCCCACGAAATAACATTTTCAATAGAAAATACATATTCCCTAATAAGATACTTACACACTGAACTACATGGTATATTCATCTTTATTCACAAGAAAGGATTCTATGAGATCCGTTTAAAATTTATTATTTTGGTACGAAATAGCTTAAGTACCTTTTGAATCATTATTATTATGACGTAGCAGGTGAAAGGTCATTTGTCCACTCGTTATGTATATAAGCAAGTGGACCCACAGTAATCGGCCTCTTTTTATCCTCTTACAAGATTTGAGGGGTGTGACCGAGCAGCGGGGAGGGAAAATCCCAATTTGGGAGGGACATGTGAGTTCAGTGTGTAAGTATCTTATTAGGGAATATGTATTTTCTATTGAAAATGTTATATTCCCGTCAAAGATACGTTACACACTGAACTACATGGTAGAATCAACTCATAGGAGGAGGATGCGAGGAATGAGATACTATTGTATTTTAGTTGAGAATAATTCTTTTGAACCTGCTGAGTTTTTTTTTAGCAACAAATGGATCAAAAGGTACTGATCTGCAGATTTGATTGATGCTACCAGGTAGAGTGGAGAAAGTGGGAGAATAAGCCCAATGGCTGAAACTCTGCACCTCCCCCCTTTGGTTCTGAAGTCAGACAAACCGGTAATTGTGAAATCTCATACACAGGTACATGCATGTGCCACCTCCTCCCTGGAGTAAGCGGGTTATATGCAGAAAGCATAGGTGACCCAGCTCCATGGTATGTGACTGAACGAACCAAGCTATCCCGACATTTCGACACCAGAGGAAGGAAATCTATTGTTACCTGAATGGTCAATCTGGATGTAACACGAGGAAGTAGCAACTGTAAAGACGATTAGAAACATACCACCAACTCATGTATGGTGAAGAAAACCCAGAGTTAAATAGCCACTGCATCATGCTTGTATGGTCTGCGACCAACTGTCAGTAAATGTGCAACCCCAAATTGACAAACTGATCAAGGCGCAAAATAAGTATTTTCTGACTGACCGTCAAATGACAGTATTTTACTTCAGTTAATAAATACACCAGACAGAGGCCATATTCCGTTGGTCAATGCCCCTGATCGGAATTTACTTTAAGGCTGGAAACTGGTAACAAAAACCCCAGGTAACTAAGTCGATCAAGAGCGTTAAATGACTTGGAAAGTCCCAAATGTTTTCTGGTATCGAAACAATCGAGAAGAAAAAGTTCGGAGAGTCCTGAGTTGTAAACTACTTCCACAGCCTGTCAATCCAATAGTGTATGCAGTTACATGTACACATGATTGAAAGGAATACTTTGCAGTCTGCATGTAACTTATTAGAAAATGTGTAGAAGGAGGAGACCCATCGTGATGGAACTACTCCAAACAATCTGAAAGAAAGAACAGGCCATGGATGATTAAGGTCTAAAAACAACCAGAATGTCGATAACAAGAAGATTGTATCTTCTTGTTATTCACTGATTGTTCTTAACAGACGATGGGCCCGGGTCCATGAGCTGTGTGTAGCTCACCTCATCCACCAAGGCGAAAGTACACAGCAATGCCCAAAGCAACCGACCACCCAACCACAGCAGAACCACGGGCAACCCTCCAGGACCCAACCGGAAACACGGCCCGCCGCCACCCATCGGAAAGCTCTCGTCTAGAGTCCCCCGATGAACAGCAACAAGCCACACCACCGACCAAATCCCGAAAAACCACCCACATCTCCGCCGCGGCCAAACACCCCGAGCACCACTGTACACCCATTCGACATGTGGTCAAGGAGGTACGCCAGTAATGTGAACAGAAGGGCACATTTTACTGAAGACCAATCACATGTGTGTATGGTCGGACGGTTGTCTGCCGCTCATACAGCGAGGACCCGGACCCTAGTTCCTCCCCGTGGGCAGAGACTCCGTCGCCAACAATGATTGCCTCATGTGCGCCGTTAGAAGAATAGCTCGTCTGTTGTGTAGTAATTCAAGACAGCCTGTCAAAAAAGGAGCACTGAGTACAGTAACGCCCAACTCAATCAAGCAGGGCATCAATGAGTTTGTTGGCATGACCCAGGGTTCAAAGTTCTGAAATGCACCTGTTCCCATGGAACAGGTTATTACCTACCGTACCCGCCACCCCAGAAGATTGCGTGAGTTCAATTGTCTATATCGTAACCCGATAAGCGAACCCAAACTGTAAAGCGATAATATTGAGCGAGAATAGATCTAATCCTGGTACTACAGGGAAAGCTCATTGGGATTGTCCTAAGGCTGTAGAGTCAAAAGATGATGAATGTTCTACGCAAAGAGAAATATGATTCCCAACTTGGTTCGCAGAAAAACCCAGCCCAACACCGCAGAAGGCCCGAGTGATGCTCGCAAAAATCTTAGAAGGAATCCTAGGCTTGGTGTTATGCCCCATGGTACCGTAGTAAGGGTGAAAGATGATCTGTGTACATTTACCCCTAGAAGAATCGAACGGTCACCCATAAACAAAGGACAATGCTAATCAGTGACAGGTGGAAAGGTAATAAGTTTGAGCCCAGGTAAAACCGCATGAAAAAACAAATTGAGTGTCTGTTAAAAGTCTCTGCCCCGGCCGATGACTGCGCTATGTTCACTGTTATAGACAGCACCCGAGATTACCCGGCATTAGACGGCACGCTGTCTGGTGGCCCAGTGCTCGGCCCCCCCCCTCGAACCCCCCAGGACCCATATCCGAGGAGAGAAACTGCGTCTGCAACCCCTCGATGCATTGCAATTAACTTAGTACTTTGTGACAGACAAGAAAAAGCAGCAAGAGCTCTTCGAAATACAAAGTGAGAATCAGGATTCGCGTTGGATGGCAAGTAGCCCTGTTAATTAGAAATGTAATCTAAATGTGGAATCGTCAGATCCAAGCAATGGATATTGTTATCTTTAGAGTAAAAAACTGAATAATCAGGACTGTGTAAGCCTTGGAAGAGACATCTAGGAGTGATTAATGAGCAGACTGATTCCCCCCTAACCGGAGCCAGCTTAAACCCTGACAGGAAGCAGAATCATACAGTGTAGCCAGTAGGGCAGCGGCGACCTACTAGGTCACGACACGAATCCAAAAACCTGACCAACAGGACGACACCACACTAGTGTTTCTAAATGCACACAATCTGCATTGAACTACATGTTGAATGGGCAGAGCAGTCAAATATACATAGAATGAACCGACTTTTAGATGACACGAGCCCAAGATCTGAGATATTACTCGATTCGTGTATCACCCCCCAAGACAGTGACTATGAAACGCTACCGCCCCAGTGGCTACACTGGTACAACTTGCCTCCCGCCAAATAGCAAGCATTTGAAGGTCATGCAGAGTCCCGGGAAATGGTCTTAACAGCAATTCCACCCGAGGGTAGACGCCAGCGAGCAACTTACTTGGAAATTTTGATTATCAAATAAATAGCCTCACATGGACATGAGATAGTATTTTGTTCGCAATCTCAAAGTTGACATAAAATTCATACCAAATTGCATGGCTATTATCCAAGTTTGGATGGCAAATTGTGATGCGATACCAGTTAAGTTGCTCCCTAGGGGGCTGACAGATTTTGTACATCGCACATGCTTGTGAAAGGGATGTGGGAGGACGAAATCTGAGGTAGGAACCAGCAGGAGCGGGCGAGCATGGTCGGATCCGTGAACACTGGAACCCACCCTCGGAACAGTATGGCGTCTGGCTACAGTGAATTCAATGGCGAAGTATGCGGCTGGGCCACCTCAAGGTCCGCATGGAACGAGGAATTGGATTAGCCTGAACCTGCTTGACAATGGGGTTACTGAAACCGAGGCCACACGAGGAAGAAAATAGCCTGTGGTATGACCAGTTACATGTACATGTATAAGGATCAGGAAAGGGACCCAAAAATTTACCATGAAACTTGAAAGTAGGTGACTGATGCGTCACATTATTATTTGTGAAATTGTGTCATATCGATCTGACAAAAAAGTTATTTTGTTGGCAAACAATTTCAATGTATTGTAAATTATTTCATAGTGAACTATGAGCCAAGCAAAACCACACAAGTGAGTTAATTCATAGATAAACGAAAAGGGACCCAAACCTGATCCCTAATTTTGCTACATATGTCAACATGAAACAGATTTGTGAGTGACAATTTCAGAATTTCGACGTAAACAAAACGAATGTTGTCACGTGCCAATTTCAACATAAACAAAGTTATAAACCAATGTTGTCTCACTGGTTGAATGTTCTAATACTTACATTCTAAAACCACAAGAAACAGAGATAACATAACAACTGTGCTGTATAGGCATTGTCCCAGAAAGTTCAACACGTGAACCGCTGCATATAAACAGACGAAGTGCAATTCCGAAATTAATTCCGAATTCTAAAGCACGTGTTCCGAAACCGGAAGTTGGGAAATTACCCACAATTTTCAACAGAACAATATAGTTTTTGTATTTTATTTGCGTTAAAACAAATAAAACAGGGAAATTGAATGAAATTGTCACTCTGATATTAATTTAATAATTATTGTGTCGTTTCCAAAATTGAACCGATGTCACAACAAGTTAAAAAATGTGGAACGGAATTGTTAAATGAAGCCGACAATAATATGTGGTTTCATTTCTCATAGCGTTAGTTTTTACTTCCCTTCGAATCTTGTCACAAGAGAAAAAGAGGCCGATTACTGTGGGTCCACTTGCTTATATACATAACGAGTGGACAAATGACCTTTCACCTGCTACGTCATAATAATAATGATTCAAAAGGTACTTGAGCTATTTCGTACCAAAATAATAAATTTTAAACGGATCTCATAGAATCCTTTCTTGTGAATAAAGATGAATATACCATGTAGTTCAGTGTGTAACGTATCTTTGACGGGAATATTAGGAGACTTCCGGTCGCGAATCACGTGGCATTTTTTATATCTGACAAATTCTATCATACCTTATAGGTGCTATAATAATTACATAGATGTATTGCTCACAATAATCTATGCGCCTCGTAAGGCCTTGAAATGGCGGCTGATTATGGCGAAATGTCGATTTTCATATTCGATAAATTTTAAGTCTGTCGCCTGTTCGAAAACACGGACAATTGTATGTTTGAAGCGAAACGGTCCATGAATTCGAAACAATAATTCTAAAAACGAACGCGTAGGCGACCAGTAATTATTGTATCGATAAATTGAATTTGTTGTCTAGTTGTTAAACGACAAATTCGGAACAATACTCCCTTTAGACTTCCGTTCGGTTTCGTAGCAGAAAATAAACTGACGAATTCAATCTGTAAAGCATGTTATATTGGGACTGCGCATGCGTGACTGATTCCGAGCAAGCCAATGGTAGGCGACCAAAAAGTTAACCCCTTTCTACTATGGTTTACAAACGCAGGATATATATCCATATAGTTCAGTGTGAAAGGCTTCCTTTGGCGGAAATTGGAAGATATTTGGAAAAACAGTTTACCAACCTTTCAGTCCGTTCGCAGAATCAAAAGATTTTTTTAGGCCTAACATTAGTTGGACTCATTGAGCTTACACCCCAAAACTGGGCACTCTGAAACTATCTGGGTGGGGGATTACTCTTCTGGATGGATTTCAAACTTATCTAAGATATTCATGAGTAGAAACCCAGTCTGTGTTAACCCTTCCATGACTGCAGCTGCTTGAATTTTTTGAAAACCCTGTGCCAATGCATTCTCTTATATATGCGATTATATAGGGAGGCTCATATATATAAGACGATTCATTGACCTAACAATATTTACCTTGACCTTGTAAGCCAGTGCATTCGCTTATATATGCGAGGCTCGCATATATAATAGAATGCATTGGAACATGATATTTAATGCTGCACAAGTGCTAACATACACTCAGATTCATACTGATACTAAGGCCATCGTAAACCTGCCACTTTTAATTTCTCAGAATGCTTGCGGTTTTCCCCCTAATTACGTCACATCATGCTACGCTATTCATTTCGATTGGACACTTTTATCTTGGTGTTACTAATAGTGAGTTCTGATTGGCATTACTGATGTGGAATCCCGCGGTTTGGGAAATATAAAGTCTATGACAAGTTATCAGACCAACTACAGTTATGCCCTAAATAACTGACTCCTTAACCACAACAGAATTATGGGTGACTTTTCAGGATTTAGTCGGAAATATGGCTTGTTGCCATTCATCAGAAAGCTCTCAGTGAGAGCTTTCCGATGAATGGCAACAAGCCATATTTCCGACTAAATCCGACTAAATCCTGAAAAGTTACCCATAATTCTGCTGTGGTTAAGGAGTCAATTATTTAGGGCATTACTGTATTTATATGTGGGAGTGTAGTTAACTTAGACTGGTAGAAAACTATGATTAGTTAAAATTCAGATAACATTTGTTGAAGTAATCGAGCCTAGGTCATGACTGACAGACGCCCAGCATCAATCATAAAGCCAAACGTCGAGTTTGTTACACAACTTAACTAAAAATGAGTTACATGTATTAAAAAAGATAAGATTGGAACCATATATATTAAATACATATACAGGGACTCAGGCAAGGTGGTGATCAACTAATTTATTATATACCTGAGGTATCTCCTTGGACCCCAGAGCACTCGGCCCTTCTCTGTTTAAATAGCCACGGTAGGACAGTCTCTTCTCTGAAGGGGTCAAGGCTGATGTAGGCTGAAATATAATTAACCTAGATTAAAAGATTCTCCCATACAGTTCTAAAAATATACATACATTTTTGTTTCAGATACGTAGTTTTAGTTTAAATTAAAATTGTGCTAAATTATTATAAACATATAACTGACAAAGAAACACTCTAAGTAGTCATGTGTAGGAAATAACACCAGATAAGGCAAAACAAAATAATGTGGGTTTTAAAAAAAAATCAGTGTGGGCGAGCTAATATCTAAAAAAAAACTAGAAGGCCACCAGAGGCCAACTAACAATTACTCTGAACACAATGAAAGTGTCAATGACACTGTAGCTCAATAACCTGGAAAGGGAATAATTTCATGTGTTAAAGTCAATGGAGCGATTAGGAATGCGGAAAGTTGAAATGTCTAAGTAATATTGATTATCAACATGAAGATATATATATAAAGTAAAATCCAAGATGGCCACTGGCAGCTATGTTTTCCAATGAAATTCAAAAACATAGCTCCCATCTCGTAGATCAATATCAAGATCAATATGAAGTTTGGTGATGATCGGATGAGGGAAGTGGACTGTAGGGTGTGCCAAAGGATTTAGTCATGCAAAGAGTAAAATCCAAGATGGCTGCCGGCAGCCATGTTTTGTGGCCGAATGTCCCCAAAATGACTCGTTCCCAACTACAAAACAACTGTCAATATTAACATCCATGACAAATTTCATGATGATCAGATGAAAAGTTCGGCTTGTAGCCCATGCTAATGGATTGAATTTTGAAATCAAAGATGTAATTTTTTGCCGAATGACCCCAAAATGACTCGTTTCCCATCTACATATCAATGTCAACAGCCATGACAAATTTCACAATGATCTGACCAAAGGTACGACTTGTAGCCCGTGCCAAAGGATTTAGTCATGCAAAGAGTAAAATCCAAGATGGCTACCAGCTGCCATGTTTTATGGCCGATTGACCCCAAAATGACTCGTTCCCATCTACATGTCAATGTCAACAGCCATGACAAATTTCATGAACACTCCGGTCTGTAGCGCATGCTAATGGATTGAATTTTGAAATCCAAGATGGCTGCCATCAGACATGTTTTATGGCCGAATGACCCCAAAATGACTCATTCCCATCTCCATGTCAATATCAACCGCCATGCCAAATTTGACGATCCGACCAAAGATATGACCTGTAGCCCATGCCAAAGCATTTAGTCATACAAAGAGTAAAATCCAAGATGGCTGCCAGCGGCCATGTTTTATTGCCGAATGACCCCAAAATGACTCGTTTCCATCTACATGTCAATGTCAACAGCTTTAACAAGTTTCCTGATGATCCGACCAAATACGACCTGTAGCCTGTGCTAAAGGAAATTGTTGATGGACAGACGCACATGGACGACGGATACCAATCCATGGCAATAGCTCAAACTTTACAAAGTAAAGTTGAGCTAACAATATATGATTGGCAGGGAACTTTATCAGTAGTCAGCTGACCTGAATGTTGTAGATCGGTGATTCACTTATTTCACTTGGAAATCATTGCACAAACAAACCACCAGAAAGCAACTGACCTGGATATAGTGTGTCTGAAATTTGCATATTGAGGTCCCCAGAGGGTCAATTTAGTGATGGAATCGCACACAGTGGGCTAGCATCACCAAATTCACCCTCTGGGAACCTCATTCTGCTTAGGCCAAAGATCAGATTGAAGTTGGTGATGTTCACCCATTAGTCACCTTGATTTCGCATTCTATCTTCTGCAAATTAGGGGATATAGAAACTGAACAGAAGGGAAAAATTAACTGACATGAAAGCTTAAAACCACTTCAATATGATGTAAAATGATTATTAAGAATCAGACAAGGGATATCACATCTTCTCTTGGTTCTTACAGGGCTAAACAAATAATATGTTGGGGAAATGATCCCGTTCACCACAGTACTATTATTTAATTTTGAGAAAATCCCCCCGTACTATTATTCCCCCTATGTTTATTTGGTTCCCAAGAGTAGAGTCACCAAATTCACCCTCTGGGGACCTCAATCTGTCCAGCACCATATTTTGAGGCCTGATAGTGACAGGTTACCGTTTTATCTGGAGACTTTAATTTCCCATCAGGACTCTTCCCTTTATGAGGACTCGTTTTCTTCGGACTTGTCTTTGATGTTCGAGTGTCTGGTGTTTCCGGCACTATAACCTTTTCCATCTTGTGAGGTGATTTTTTTGGCGGTGTATCTTCCACCAGAAATGTCTTGGCTGTTTTCAGGGGCGACACTTTTTTACTCTCACTAATTGATGAAGTCTTCATTTTATCTGAGAGCTTACTTGATAAGCTGGAACCTGTAATATCAATGATACTAAAATTACAGTTACCTGAAATTTTAAAATGGCATAGAAATTGCATATGTGCCCAATCAAAATTTATTTGCATACCAAGATAGAGGTTTCCTATTTATGAGAAAAACAGGCTTCAAAATATGGTGCCGAACATTTGCAGAATGAGGTCCCCCGAGGGTGAATTTAGTGATGCTACCCTGCACAGCATCACAAATTCATCCTCTGGGGACCTCACTCATCTGTTATTGGAGACCTAGACTCAGATTTAAGTTCCCAGATGGCGATGTGCACCCATGGACACCTCAGTTTTGCATTTAGTTGTCTTCCAATTGGGGATATAGAGAAACTAAACTTAAAAATAAAAAAGAAACTTTCTAAAGAAATTAAAAACTTGTTAATTTGAAGATAAAGATACTTTCCAGAAAATATGAGATCTAAGAAGAATGAAATCCCCAGAAGGTAAATTTAGTGATGCTAGCCCACTGTGCGGGGGTAGCATCACTAAATTCACCTTCTGGGGACCTCATTCTGCAAATGTCCAGCAGACCAGCACCATATTAGAAGCTGGAACAGACATATGGGACACTCACATATATAAGAGAATGCTTTGGCACAGGGTTTTATCCCAAATTTTCAGGAAGCTCCAGTCATGGAAGGGTTAATTACTGCATATATTCACATGTAGTGTTAACATGGAGCATATCATAACAGACCAGTTACAGTAATGCCCTAAATAATCGACTCCTTATCCACAGCAGAATTATGGGTAATTTTTCAGGATTTAGTCGGAAATATGGCTTGTTGCCATTCATCGGAAAGCTCTCAGTGATGAAGTGAGAGCTTTCCGATGAATGGCAACAAGCCTTATTTCTGACTAAATCCTGAAAAGTTACCCATAATTCTGCTGTGGTTAAGGAGTCGATTATTTAGGGCATTACTGTATGTCTGCATATCCATGTCAACATTATTTTTATAACTACTCACTCTGAGCTCCGTTTTTATCTGGTGAACAGCTCGGCTCATGTTTCGCTTCTACTTTGGATTTCTTCTCAGGTGATTGATTTGGTTGAGGTTTAGACTTTTCTGGAGAAGACTTTTTCGCCTGTATGAGGAACAAAAATAAAATGAGTAATTTTAACCAGTGCTACGGCAAGCGTGGCATATGCCCCGACCCTCAGTTTAGAGAGTGGGCAATGGATGGAAAATTTTATTTTATTTTCTAACTACAAACTGGGCTATCAATACACCAAAGCACACCAAATCCAATGATCTATGGGGGGGGGGATAATAATCTCAGAACAGGAAAATATGTTGCAAGTGCTGCACATTTACTATGTGCAGTATGTAATAATATCCGGGACAAAGTGTATTCATATCTCAAACAGAAAAAGAAATAAGCCTATTTTTAAAACCATCTGGTCATTTCTGAAAGAGATGATGCTAACTGAGATATCTTCTTTTATTTATATACTTCTCCTTGTATACTGATGGAACTTGTCTATTATTTATGCTGAAATTAAATGATCAAATATACCTCCGAGGCTGTCATCGGGAATAAAAAATAATAAAGTTTAGGCCAATATAACTAAATTGCTAGATTTACATCCAAATTTTTCAGAAATATGGGGCGGAAGGGCAAATTTTATTATTTATATTTTATTCTTCCTAACATAAATGGTCATGGACAGTTCTAGATATTGAAGCAGTATCCTATCTTTTATATTACAGGGTGATTAAGAATATCCAATTTGATCAAAATAGACTGATTAATGGATCATTGAAATGTAATTTGAAGATTAACCCTTTTCATGACTGGAGCTTCCTGATTTTTTGCCAATGCATTCTTTCATATATGGAAGTCACCCATAGGGCACCTCAGAGATATAAGAGAATGCATTGGCCTAACAATATTTACCTTGATCTTGTGAGCCAGTGCATTCTCTTATATCTGCGAGGCTCCCTATGGGAGACTCGCATATATAAGAGAATGCACTATATAAAAGATATGCAAATAAAAATAATTGAGGAGGGGACTAAAATAGGGTCGGGAGGGGATGTAAATTTAGCATTTTTTTATATTGGCCTTACCTGTCAAACAAAACATTTTGGTCTAAAGAGTAAGTGTTTCGACAGATATCATTGAATATCATAAATTGCAAGTATAAAGAAAGTTTTATATTTGAATAAATTATATGACAGACTTCTATAATCAAAGAAAATATTCCATACAAAAGTCGGTAAAAAATCTTCCAAATAGTAACTGAGCAATAACCAGTTGATACCTTAGCACTGAAAGTCAATGTTTAGTTATATTGTAAGGCTATCAGCAGCGCACAGTATAGACTATAAGATGACGTACGGTATTTTGATTAATCATCAACTCCGCAGATTGAAAACCAACACTGTCTTATACCGCTCAAGTTATTTTCTTCACAGTATATCGGCAGTTCAATAAATTGAATAATATTTTAACAGGTAAGAGACACACTACAAACTGATAACCAATCAAACATTCTCACACAAACACTTTATCTCTGTTTGAATACAATGATTATGTTGTGACGTGTCAATCGAAGCATATCAACCAAATACGGCACAGGACAGTTAGTCCCAACATTGGGCTGGATTATGATGTGACGTTTTGAGTGCTATATTTAGCCTGGCAGTCCATGCATACTTGTCTGGCTCATTCCACTCATGTGGGACACGGGCGGCAGGGACGATTAAAATTTCAAATTCAAAGTCTTTTTAAATACCCGTCCAATTCAACGATGACATGAAATGTGCTAAAGCAAAAGTGCATACTGTACCCTATTCACTGGAATATTTCATTGCAATATAAAACGGTCGGGGACATTTTGATAAACACACCTACGGTTTTCTTTAATTTTGACAAAAGTCAACTATTTTTGGCACATTAATTTCAAACACAAAAGTTACATTAATTTCAAACACAAAAGTTATTCCTCAATGGAATAGTTTAATTGAAAGTTTACCGTATTTTGAGACACATGGTGGTTCAGTCATTTTCTATCAAAAGTCAACACCCTTGAGCCAGCAAACATGTATTGGAGATACTCACCCGTAAATCAAGATTGTTGTATGCGTAGGGACAGGTGGGGTTAGAAACAGAAAGCCCAACAGATTTATGTTTTAATAGGGTTTATCATACAAACTATTTGTGGATGTCAATGTCAACGCAAAAGTTACCTGATTATATACTAATATAGCAAAATTCAGCACAGAATAACTCTATTTTTGCACAACCAATCCTGTGCATGATATACCGGGACATCACGGTGATAGTTTCAAACTATCGCAATATTTTAAATTGGGAATACAGTGCAGCACTAAGATGACACAATTCAGATTTTGCTTAGGACTAAAGAAACCTTTGAAAACTGTTAAATTATCCTTATTTAGAACAATATATCCCTTCCTCAATTGGTTGCTATTTGTTAGAAAGTTCAGTGAATAACATTTTGAGATTCACCTTAACATACATGCGGGTTATGTGGTTTGTCTTTGGTTAACCCATTGCTCATTCACGCAGAGAAAAAGGTTAACCCAAATCCCCCAGATAACTTCATCAACAATTTTGAATAAGTATCACATAAAATTGCTCTTGGGCAATTTTTGGTAATCAGCATTGTCTCCTAGCAAAGTACCTCATTCAAAGTGTATTCTACAATACTACAAATAATGAGCACCTTCTTGATTTGTGATTTGCATTCAGTGTTTAAATAATTGAATATGTCCATGCATTCATTACAAGTAGTGCAGATGAGAATGTTAGGCCAACTTAGACTTGTTAATGAATTCATCGTGACTTTTATTTTGTGTAACCCGTATGCGAATCAACCGATTGTTCACCTCAATTTGTATGCACTGTAGTTTTCTGACTGTTTTAGTTTGAAATGTGACATAGTCAGACCTAAATCTAGCAAACTTTTGTTTAATACTGGCCACGAAGGAGAGACAGGTAGAGTTATTGGTAGGCAGTGCTCTGCGGTATCCCACATATATAAGTAACAGATAACTAGTCTACAATCTAAGATCAAACCTTAGTTGATGTCTGCTCATCGAGCTGTTGTAATGTCTTCTCGAAGTCATCGTCATCATGCATCTCAATATCCATAGACGTCTCTTCATTCTGAATCAGATATTGTTAGAAAGTTGATAGATAACTAGTAAAAATAAGGTCAAATGAATAAAAATGCTCTCTCATGTGGGCCATCTCCTCATCAGCTAAAGAACTCAATCTCCCATTTATCCACAAAATAAGGCCTAAAAGAATAGTGATGTTTCCAGTAATGGAGGTGAAGAAAAAGAAGACTATAGCAACTAGTGAGCAAATTTATACCCTGACCTCCAATAATTTGTAACGTTGCGTTCCATGAAGTCTTTTTAAATATAATACCCCCATACTTTCATGAAATACCTATCAGATTTAGTATATGGGCCCAAGGTTATATAAAGAGCAATATCATCACCTCGTTTCCATATAAGGTATGCATTGGTTTTGAAAATAGGTGCAATCCATTGAGTCTGTAACGCATCAAATATCATCTGACCTTGACATTTATCAAACCATAATGCACACATCACGACTCACCATCACCCTTAGATTAACCATCATCCCTTATTTCGTATGTAGTACCATAAATGTTTCAGACCAAAGACAGGTATAGATTAGATTCCCATGGTCTATATGTGCAATTTTTACGTGACAAACTGGCACAAACGAAATTTATCGAAAAATATAAGAAACAAAACACGCGTTTTCAGTGCTATATCGACTAATTTGTTTTTCTTCTGGTTAGGTATGTTTTTAGAAGCCTCTTACCAAACTGTGTGTATATAATTTTGGGATTCGAACAAATCATCTCCATTTAAATTGTCTGAGATCCCCATTTGGTTAATTTAGTGATGCTACCCCCGCACATCGTCACCAAATTCATCATCTTGACACTTCATTCTGCATGGCCTCATCTGCTATGGGAGACCTAGACACAGATTAAAGTTCCCAGATGGTGATAATGGCACCTCGATTATGCATTGTGTCATCTGCCAATTTGTGAATATACAGGATTTTGATTATTAAACTAAAAAAAAAAACTTTCTAAAGAACTTTCTAATGAAACTAAGAAACTTGTTAAATTGATAATAAAGATACTTCCCAGAGAAATGAGGTCTAAACAGAATGAGGTCCCCAGAGGGTGAATTTAGTGATGCCAGCCCACTGTGTGGCGTACCGTCACTAATTTCACCCTCTGGGAACCTCATTCTGCAAATGTTCAGCATAATATTTTGAGACCTGATAACAATCATTTTGTGTGGTGAAAACTCACCATTTTCCGTTTCACTGGGACTTTCCTTTCGACTCTCTGTACAGGCGTACTTCCACCGAAGAAATCGGACGCACTGACGGGAGTCAGTTGTTTAGATGACGGTGTTGGTTTCTTGCTCTCAGATGGTGTTTTAGTCGACTGGGGCGTTTTGAAAAACTTTTCGAGGGTTGGTTTCCTTGGAGTGACTTCTTCATCTATAAGACACAAAAAATTCAACCAGTTAAAGGACTAAAGACCTTCAAATTGGATTCATACAAAGTAACAAAAATGTCTGTAAAACAACTATTGTCAACAGGTACAGTAATGCCCTAAATAATCGACTCCTTAACCAGAGCAGAATAATGGGTAATTTTTCAGGATTTAGTCGGAAATATGGCTTGTTGCCATTCATCGCCTCAGTGAGAGCTTTCCGATGAATGGCAACAAGCCATATTTCCGACTAAATCCTGAAAAATTACCCATAATTCTGCTCTGGTTAAGGAGTCGATTATTTAGGGCATTACTGTACATGATAAAATAAGACAGACTTTGTTCTTGCTTTCATTATTAATAACTCTCCAATAATGTGATTTTGCATGTAAAAGTCATTGTTATGTAAACATTACTATTATAGCTGAATTACCGATGAAAGTCCAGTTAGTCCAATAAGATACCAAATTTTAATCAAAACTGGACGGTAAATATTGGAAAATGTCTAAGCTTTGAAAAATATTCTGAAAATCATATTTAGACTAAAAATTTTGAACTTATTCGAATAGCGATGTATGTTTTTAAATCACTTTAATAGCTTTGTTTACATAACAATGGTTTTAACATATTTTCCTTGGTAGTGCGCCCGTAGCCCCGGTTCCATATCCCCGATTTCCCACCCCGAATGACTCCCGAATCATAATTTTGCAAAAATCGTGGAGTAAATTCGGGACGAGTCGGGACAGTGAATTTTTACCCCCGAACATGATCGGGGATATCGGTGCTATCGGGGTCGATTCGGGACAATTCTGGACTCGCTCCCGACAGTTTTGAAATGTTCAAAACTATCGGAAACCAAGCCGAATCGCTCCCGATTTGTAAATCGTCGGGAGAAATTCGGCACCTATTCGGGAGTAGTCGTCAGTATACGGGTGGATATTCTGGAGTAGTCGGCAGTATTCGGTAGGTTATTCCCGAATTCGCCATGTATGGCTGCTTTTATACTGAGATCCGGTGTATCTGCAAAATTCGGCATCGACTCGGGACGTTCGGCAGCAATTGAATACCAATTCGGTATCTATTCGGCATCAATTCGGTATTGATTTGGGGTATTCGGCAACAATTCGGTAGTAATCTGGGCAATTTGGCAGCCACTCGCACGAAAGTTCGGGATAATTCTTGATCATTCGGGAAGATATTCGGAAGCATTCTGGAATACATGTACTCGGCAATGTTCGGGACGATTAAATTTTGTCATAATTCGGCATCAGTTCGGTGGCTTTTTGGAATAAAACTCGTTCAGAATTCTCTCGAATGCTGCCGATTTGGTCTGGTCCCGAATTTGTGCCGAATATACTAATTCGGGACAGAAAATCGGGAATATGGAACTGGGGCTTTTTAACAAGACTTCCTTTGTTTGTGGTAATTGTTCTGCCTCGGCCTGCTTTTGTTTAAAGAGGTGCCATCGTAGTTCCCCGATGTCTTCAATTTTGGTCTTGGGGCAGTATAGTTTACAGTCATATCGTTCTAATTGGCGAATGGTAATTTCACTGGGCATTTTCGCTTTTTCCAAGGGCACCGAATGCTGTAATTATACGATTGTCCACGTTATCAAATGCTTTCCAACATTTTAGCTTCCCTTTTCCAGCGAAACGGCCAGTTGTATCACAACCAGTAAAGGCGTTAAATCCAGGAAGTGCAGCAACCTTGTCTGGTCCCAGTGCTTTGGTTACTTGTTTTAAGATTACTCTGTCGGAATTTGTTGCCAGCACTTAGAATCACACATGCGTCCGGTCCAAGCTCATCAGCTTGTCGAAGCGACAACACCAACACGTCAGTATCTGGTGATAATATGTGCACTTTGTATCCTGATTTAGATGCATCTGTCCCGTTTAGCATCATTATCGTGTCTGCTTCTTCTTGTGTTGTTGACAGATGACTGGCACATCGTGAAATTCCTCTTGCGCCACTCTCTGTTGACACGATAACATCTCTGGTGCTTGTCTTGTAGTAATCAACAACTTTTTGTGCAAGATATTCTGTAAGACTTGATTTTGTTTTCGAATTGCTGAGGAACACATTCAACCCAGATTGTATTGGGGTAGCGTCAACACAAATATACTCTTGATTATCCTTCACAGACCCTTTTCGGCGATCGCGTGTGGTATTTTTAAGTGAATCGTCTGCGTAATGGTCGAACGCAACATGCACAGATTGATAACGGGATGATTTGTCATCACTTATGGTCAAGTTGGTGACAATCTCATCAATATCATTAATAAATCGGTGGTCCCCAAAGAAGTAAGGATGGACATTCTCCAGAGAGCATTATTGCCATGCAATGACAAATCAAAGCTAGCACAGATATTGGAGACGATTGGTGACAACCCGGCATCAATCACTAGTGCCAACGACGACGACAAATGCTCACCAAGAGCACTCATTGTAGATGGCATGGCACTGGTTCATCAGATACCAAAAGGATCCCCCATGTCATCATGCAACGACCTTGCAAAATCATTCATTGGATTCCTGGAACAAAAATCATCCCGTTATCAATCTGTGCATGTTGTGTTCGACCATTACGCAGACGATTCACTTAAAAATGCCACACGCGATCGCCGAAAAGGGTCTGTGAAGGATAATCGAGAGTATATATGTGTTGACGCTACCCCAATACAATCTGGGTTGAATGTGTTCCTCAGCAATTCGAAAACAAAATCAAGTCTTACAGAATATCTTGCACAAAAAGTTGTTGATTACTACAAGACAAGCACCAGAGATGTTATCGTGTCAACAGAGAGTGGCACAAGAGGAAATCCACGATGTGCCAGTCATCTGTCAACAACACAAGAAGCAGCAGACACGATAATGATGCTAAACGGGACAGATGCATCTAAATCAGGATACAAAGTGCACATATTATCACCAGATACTGACGTGTTGGTGTTGTCGCTTCGACAAGCTGAGGAGCTTGGACCGGACGCATGTGTGATTCTAAGTGCTGGCAACAAATTCCGACAGATTAATCTCAACCAAGTAACCAAAGCACTGGGACCAGACAAGGTTGCTGCACTTCCTGGATTTCACGCCTTTACTGGTTGTGATACAACTGGCCGTTTCGCTGGAAAGGGGAAGCTAAAATGTTGGAAAGCATTTGATAACGCGGACAATCGTATAATTACAGCATTCGGTGCCCTTGGAAAAAGCGAAATGCCCAGTGAAATTACCATTCGCCAATTAGAATGATATGTCTGTAAACTATACTCCCCCCAAGACCAAAATTGAAGACGTCGGGGAACTACGATGGCACCTCTTTAAACAAAAGCAGGCAGAGGCAGAACAATTACCACCAACAAAGGAAGTCTTGTTAAACCACATTCTACGGGCGCACTAACAAGGAATCGTTTGGTGCAATGATCTTGTGGCACAAACAAGCTTAACATCACCGCTAGCCTATGGATGGTATGAAGACAGTGAACGATGTCGTCCAAAAACATCAAGCCAGAAACCTGCACCCGATGCTGTATTACAACTAGTTAGATGTTCATGTGGCAAAGGGCGATGCAAAACTAATTGTTGTTCATGTCGCAAGCGTCAGATAAGGTGTACATAAAGGTGTTTATGTGAAGGGTCTGAAGATGATTGTGAGAATACTGACATTGATGCACATATTGAAGACTCCTGCGACTCTGACGACTATGATGAATAATTATGTAAACCATGTGAATGTATAATTGTTTAAGTATGTGATTAATAATGCATTAAGATATTAAGGTGTCTTGTGTTAATATTCTTTTAATCATTTCTGATATGTCACAGGGCAAAAAGTTATATTGTATAACAATTTCCTGAAAGATTCAAAAATTAGTCCAAAAACACCAATATTTCCATATATACCCAACCGCGTTTTCTCAATTCTTCACGAAAGCTTCTTGGATGGGCTTAAATAGATTCCTGGCATCACTACGGTTATTTTGATATTCATTATGCCATACTTTGTTGTGCATATGTAACCAAAAAAAAAAAAATTAAAATTTTGACCCCACCCGTCGAAAATCGGAAAATTTTCACCCTAAATGGTCTCAGAAAAAATGGCACCAAAACTTTTCTGGTGTATAATTGCCTTATGATTGCAAAAAGCAAAAGAAACTAGATTTTACAGAGAAAAATTACTGGGGTACACATGGCACCGGACTAAAGGAACAGCGGTGCAAAACAAAGGAACCCCCCTATTGAATATCCTCATAGCTGTGAACATACATACCAAATTCCATTGAGATCCCAGCACAATTGTTGAAGTTACAACATGAACAGACACCAGGCAGACCAAAAAGCCAACATTTCCAGATGAACAAAGATGTATAACTCTAGAATGGAATATCCAACCAAAACGATGGAACCCTCTTTTTGATGTCCTCATAGCAGTGAACATCCATACCAAATTCCATTGAGATCCCAGCACAATTGTTGAAATTACGACATGAACAGACACCAGAGAGACAAAAAAGCCAACATTTCCAGATAAACAAAGATGAATAACTCTAGAATGGAGAATCAAAACAAAACGATAGAACCCTCTATTGAATGCTCTCATAGTAGTCAACATACCTATCAAATTTCATTGCGAAACGAGCACTACGGTTCAAGTTATGACATGAACAGTAACCAGACGGACAAAAAATCCAACATTCAAGATAAACAAAGATGAATAACTCTAGAATGGAAAATCCAAACAAAACGATGGAACCCTCTATTTAATATCCTCATAGTTGTGAACATTCACACCAAATTTGGTTGAGATCCCAGCCCAACTGTTGAAGTTACGACATGAACAGACACCAGATGGACCAAAAAGCCACTATTTCCAGATAAACAAAGATGAATAACTCTAGAATGGAAAATCCGAACAAAACGATGGAAACCTCTATTTAATGTCCTCATAGTAGTGAACACCCATACCTAATTTCATTGAGATCCGAGCACTACTGTTCAAGTTATGACATGAACAGACATCGGACGGACGGACAGACGGACGGACGGATGCACGGACGGACAGGTGCAAAACAGTATACCCCCCTTTTTTTTAAATGAAAGTGTCAATGACACTGTAGCTCAACTTGGAAAGGGAATAATTTAATGTGTTACTGTCGATGGAGTGATTAGGAATGTGGAAAGTTGAATGTCTAATACTAGTTTATCAACATGAAGAGATATATATATACATGTATATAAAAGTAAAATCTAAGATGGTTGCTGGCGGCTATGTTTTCCAACAATTCAAAAACATTTGATAGCTTTAGTCATGCAAAGAGTTGAATCCAAGATGGCCACTGGCAGCCATGTTTTAATGCCGGTTAACCCCAAAATGACTCGTTCTCATCTACATGTCTATGTCAAAAGTCAAGACAAATTTCATAATGATCCGACCAAAGGTACGACCTGTAGCCCATGCCAAAGGATTTAGTCATACAAACAGTAAAATCCAAGATGGCTGCTGGCGGCCATGTTTTTTGGCCGAATGGCCCCAAAATGACTCGTTCCCATTTAGATTTCATTGTTAACATCCATGACAAATTTCATGACGATCTGACCAAAGGTACGACCTGTAGCCCGTGCTAAAGGATTTAATCATGCAAAGAGTAAAATTTAAGATGGCTGCCAGCGGCCATGTTTTTTGGCCGAATAACCCCAAAATTAATCGTTCCCATCTACATGTCAATATTATTATCCATGACAAATTTCATGATGATCAGACGAACAGTACGACCTGTAGCCCGTGCTAATGAATTGAATTTTGAAATTAAAGATGGCCACTGGCGGCCATGTTTTTCGGCCGAATGACCCCAAAATGACTCGTTCCCATCTACATGTCATTGTTAACATCCATGACAAATTTTATGATGATCAGACTAAAGGTACGACCTGTAGCCCGTGCTAAAGGATTTAGTCATACAAAGAGTAAAATCCAAGATGGCTGCTGCGGCCATGTTTTTTGGCTGAATGACCCCAAAAGTAATCGTTCTCATCTACATGTCAATATTAACATCCATGACAAATTTCATGATAATCAGACGAACAGTACGACCTGTAGCCCGTGCTAATGGATTGAATTTTGAAATCAAAGATGGCCGCTGGTGGCCATGTTTTTCGTCCGAATGACCCCAAAATGACTCGTTCCCATCTACATGTCATTATTAACATTCATGACAAATTTTATGATGATCAGAATAAAGGTACGACCTGTAGCCCATGCTAAAGGATTTAGTCATACAAAGAGTAAAATCCAAGATGGCTGCTGGTGGCCATGTTTTTTGGCCGAATGACCCCAAAATGACTCGTTCCCATCTACATGTCATTATTAACATTCATGACAAATTTTATGATGATCAGAATAAAGGTACAACCTGTAGCCCATGCTAAAGGATTTAGTCATACAAAGAGTAAAATCCAAGATGGCTGCTGGCGGCCATGTTTTTTGGCCGAATGACCCCAAAATGACTCGTTCCCATCTACATGTCATTGTTAACATCCATTACAAATTTTATGATGATCAGACTAAAGGTACGACCTGTAGCCCGTGCTAAAGAATTTAGTCATACAAAAAGTAAAATCCAAGATGGCTGCTGCGGCCATGTTTTTTGGCCGAATGACCCCAAAATTACTCGTTCCCATCTACATGTCAAAATTAACATCCATGACAAATTTCATGATGATCAGGCGAAGAGTATGACCTGTGGCCCGTGCTAATGGATTAAATTTTGAAATCAAAGATGGCCGCTGGCGGCCATGTTTTTTGTACTAATGACCCCAAAATGACTCGTTCCCATCTACATTCCAATTTCAACAGCCATGACAAATTTCATGATGATCTGACTAAAGGTACGACCTGTAGCCCGTGCTAAAGGATTTAGTCATACAAAGAGTAAAATCCAAGATGGCTGCTGGCGGTCATATTTTTTGGCCGAATGACCCAAAAATTACTCGTTCCCATCTACATGTCATTGTTAATATCCATGACAAATTTCATGACAATAAGATGAACAGTACGGCCTGTAGCCCGTGCTAATGGATTGAATTTTGAAATCCAAGATGGCCACTGGCGGCCATGTTTTTTTTCCGAATGACCCCAAAATGACTCGTTCCCATTTACATGTCAATGTCAACATCCATGACAAATTTCATAATAATCGGACCAAAGGTACGAACTGTAGCCCGTGCTAAAGGAAATTGTTGACGAATCACGCACACACACACACACGCACGACGGATACCAAGCCATGGCAATAGCTCAAACTTTACAAAGTAAAGTTGAGCTAAAAAGGGGGTATAATTACGAAGGCTGCATTGCAATAGCCAAAGCAGCCATTTAAACAAACAGGAATGTATCTCATTAAGGTCAGATCGGCTATCTGACTGCGATATTGCTTTTGTTTTCGAGATCATCATACATTTCAGTCAGTCAGTTAGTCGGGAAAGTGTTTGTCATGAGCCACTAAGCAATGACAAATGAACCTACCCATCCATGATGTTGATGACCTGTCATATCGGATCATTGACATTATCCAATCGCGATCCAGAGAGAGCACATTGGGAATACATGTGAGATCCACTGGATTTTCACTCTCCAAACACTGACCCCACTTGGTTGAACAGGTATGAATTTTAGTCATTTCTTTTTATTCAACTGATGAAGGTGGTTCTGTTTCCAATGCAAGTCTTGAAATAGTATGTCTGACATTTGCACAGTGGGCTAGCATCACTAAATTCACCCTCTGGGGACCTCATTCAACTTAGGCCTCATCTTCTGGGAAGTATCCATAGTCTCAAATTAACATTGTTTTTAGTTACTTTTTCCCTTCTAACAGTTTCTATATCCCCTAATTTGCAGAAGATAAAATTCATAATCGAGGTGACTAATGGGTTAACAACATCACCAACTTCAACTGGGGAACTTCAATCTGATCCCAGGTCTCCCTTAGCAGCTGAAGCCTTTGCAGAATGAGGTACCCAGGGGATTAATTTGGTGATTCTAGCCCACAATGCAGGATAGCTTCACTAAATACACCCTCTGTGGATCTCATTCTGAAAATGACAGTCACATGTTCCACCCAGCTGTAGAATTTGAAAGCAGGGCAGTTGCTACGAAAACAGCCTGAAAACAGTTCAGGCACAATTTGAGGAAAAACATTTGAGCATAAAACAAATTTAATCATATTCTAGGGACTGAAACCGATAGTGAAGGTACTTTTTTGGTGTTATTTTCCCACAATATATATGTTCTAACTATTTCAGTATTAAATAGGGTATTAAACATGGGGGTTATATGAATGTTTTGCCATTTTGGGATGAAAATCTGTGAATTTTGTTAAAAATGGGATAATTTTGGAATTGGAATATTTATTAGATACTACATTGGCTCTGCCTTAATAAGCATACCAAAGATCATTGAAAACCGACCTATGGTAGCAATACACAATTTCATGGGCTTGTAGGTGGGGGTGGGTGTCCCCCTCCCATGAAAGGAGGGTCTGGGGGCACCCCCCCCCCAAGGAAATTTTTGAAAATCCAATGCCCTGAAAGTGAATCTGGGGCATTCTGAACCTTTATATTGAGCTATTCAGGTTGGTAAATTTAGTCATAATATAGACAACAAATTTTTAATTGTTTGTGATTTTCTAATATCATACTCATTGATAGCTAAAAGTCATGACCAAACTTAGTTTGTTTCTACTCTTAATCATTGTACAACACGCTGAAATATTCTTTTGTTTATTAAAAGATTTGTTTCACTTTGAATGTTTCATATATTCTACCTACCCTGTGTTAACTTTGTGGATGAGAGTAGAAACTCTTACACCACTGGTTTTTTGGTCGCGGCATCTTGTTTAAATATACGCGGAAATAAACTTCTGGTTAAACTTTATATCTCTTAGTTTCAATTAAAAATTCACGTTATATTAAAAAACATACCACGTAATCACGTACCGCAATATGCTATCGTAAATTTAACCGTCGTGAAAATGATATTTTTAAAAATATAATATATATTTCCTTAAAGAAAGCCTGAACACTGAACTATATGGATAGATGTCCTGCGTTTGTAAAACCATAGTAGAAAAGGGGTTAACTTTTTGTGTGTGTGGTCGCCTACGGTACCTCGCGGTCTTGCTCGGATTAGTCACGCATGCGCAGTCCCCATATAACCGACTGAATCCGCCAGTTTATTTTCAACTCAATCAGGAGATTGGCGAGTTGCGGGGTTGAGAATGGCACCGCCATGGGAGGGCCCTATGATAGTTCAGTGTTCAGGCTTTCTTTAAGGAAATATATATTATATTTTTAAAAATATCATATTTCCGCTAAAGGAAGCCGTTCACACTGAACTATATGGATTAGAATGCAAGCCCAGGAGGAGGCACGAGCAATAAAGTTAATAGCCAAATTTTGGAGGGAATGCACTCTTCTAAAACAGATTGTACCTAAATATGAACTCTTTAATGAATCTGTTATGATTAGGTACGTGAAATAACTCATATAATTAGAGTGCTATATTGCCCAAACATGTACCTCCCCCCCTTGTTTTTGGAAGCAACATCCCAGGTGGTGCCATTCAATTCAGAATTGCGAGCGAACCGAGCAATTCTCTGTTCTTCATCCGTCAGTTCTAAGAATCCAGCCGATTTTGAGATTCGAGGAGACTAACTCCCTCTCCGCCTTAGCGACATAACGACCTGCACTGGAGGAGGCACACTCCAAAGATGGCAAGACAACCAACATTAAGAGTTTAACTAACTGCTGATCACCAATGCAAATGGCAGATAACCTGATGCCCAATCTATGGTACAGGTATCAAATGGAGAGCCCACCAGCCCCAATGGGTTATACAACTATAAGCGAGTCAAGCCATCGGATCAGAGGGAGCCCCCACCATCGCATGCTGCAGGTGGTCATGCCCAAGCTAATATCCTGGCCAAGCTGGAGGGTGGGGAGAGGTCATTTTTCTCCGATCCCTTCACGGAGGAGTGGCAGGCAAGGCCGTGTCGTTAATTCGATCGTGACCAGGGGGACTCAGCGCTTTACCTCATGGGTACGGCCCCTGCCCTACGCTTAAGCTGCCTAAGGCCATCCAGCCGGTGTCGATACGTACGCACTCGATTATTTGGCAGCTTTAGCGCCCAGAACCGCTAGCGTCTGGTGGGGGCCAAATGGCCTGGAGGTCCCAAGTACCCCTGCAGCTCCACCAGACGTATCCCCACGAATTGGTTGAACCAACGAATTGATACGTCACCGGAGGAGCGTGAACTGGTCCTGCCCTTAGAACAGTTATCACACGTTCACATGTCCCTGAGGTACCTATGTATCACAATATACACATTGCGTATATATATATATAAAATGATATAATATATATATCCGGGGGATATACATATTAAGTTTTCCTCATGAGATCATGTCAGAAGGCCCTTCCAAAGCTGCGCCCATCAATCTAATGGGCGGAGCCAGATCACAGCTCCCTGTCATGATCCAACGTATCACTAAATATAGATATACAACCCCACAGAGAACATGTCTCATGTCTCTGAGGTACCTATGTATCACCGTTTCACAAGATATCATTGCAGAAACCCGGTGACACAAATCTTTCGCATATATAGATATATAAAATGATATAATAGATATATCATGGTGATATATAAGTCATCATGAGATCATGTCAGAAGACCCTACTAAAGCTGCGCCCAACAATCCAATGGTCGGAGCCAGAGCAGAGATCCCTGGCACAATCCAATGTATCATTAAAGATATATATATAGCCCCTCAGAGAACATGGCCGAACACCGCAGGTGACCAGAGCATCCGATGAGAAAGCAAACCGCTACTCTCAGGTGCCAAAACAATAGTGTCGGTACGAGTATTAATTTCGGAGAAATTTCCCAACGAGCACCATCCTTTGGAATGGAGACAGACAGCAAAATGTGCAATCACAAGTATTATGTTCAGCCTAAATCCACACACATTACTATTATTAGGCCATCACGACCACTAGGCACCTGAGAGCAGTCCGCGTTCCCAGCGGAATACCCACCGCGATCCGATTCTAAGAAATGACCGAAATCAGTTCAAATGATGTAAAATGTAGTCAGATGATGAACACAGGTAAATTTTCACGGTCACCATACGGAATATTCAGGTCTGAGCCTCTGCCCCCCCAAACATGCAGCAGAACGACCTAGGTGTGTGATAGGTCGGTTAGTGTGAAGCATGCAGCAAACTAGGGGAAGACCCGCTCTAAAAATGGCTCCCCTAGGAAGGAAAGGAATGAAATTATCATCCTCCTAGTAAAGGATACACATCCCTTTATAATGTTGTTTTATTTTAATTTGAAGAGCCAAGATAGAGAGGAACTCCCCCGACCTAAGTGGTCCCGCTTATGGCATGTTTAAGGAAGAGAGGACAGCATAGACCGAAATGCGCAGTTGGCAGCATGGCTTCAGGCCCTTATGATCGGGCATCTGTGCCATGGGGATGGGATGCCACTCGAACGGGGTGGTCCCCTGCCTGCGTCTTAGGAAAGGTCGGTAATGCTGGTCAATGAGCTTCCTCGAAAGCTTAGCTGGACAGCGCAAACGTCTTTGCCTGTTTTATTGTCTATGTGCCAGATAATCAAATTGATATGGGCAATAGAAGTATGAAGAGCCATGCTGATGGCCTCTTGTCGGAAAGGCTATTGGCAGTGGTCGTGGGACACATGGCAATATAAATGCTTTCCATGTAAATATGCTTCATTCGTGTGTGAAGTATATTCGCCATATCAACGGTATGAAAGGTCGGGACACGTATATATTTTAAAATTCATTGAGACTCCAACTAGTCCATGAATACCTTCAAAATACCTACCATGCCCTTTATGAACAATACATGCTGTATTGGATGTACAGCCTGTTCTTGTACCAAGCTCACATTTGATATGGTTACTTGTCATAAATAATGTCTCCCCCCACCTTCCTCGTCTTGGAATACCACTGCTATTATATCGTTATTCATTGGGGAACGTCATCCAGGCCACGGTCGCCAGTTATTGCCAGTGGGCCAGTTACCTGGAGGGGTCAAGTCACCACGACTCTAAATACCTGTCAGGCTGGAATCATTCACATAATTGAATCAAGAAGGGGAAAGGTTGTTCAAACCAAAGTATCTTCAAATATATTTTTAGATAGTGAAACCATGAGTAAACACCGTCAGAGTGACGATAAGCCTCTTGCCTTACTCTAGAGAATGCAAACCGGAGCACCCATGATTTGTAATTTTGTGTCCCAATTAGAGCCATATCCAGAATCGTAGTAATCCAGCCCCCCCCGCTTCTTTTCGGTAAACCTACACAGGAAGGAAAGCAATTATGTTTGTATTCCGGAAGGAGACACCATTTTGTCGAGATACAACCCAGCAATTTTGAAAGGATGGGTTAATTTTTGGATACAATTCAGAATAACTAAAATCTGGAATTGAGACAATAGTGAAACTGTCATCACGATTAATTTTAGTGTCATGCTTGCAATCATTAAATGCTAGCAGTTATAAATTTTGACAGTGAAGTTGAAGCACTGTACGAGAATCGAATCATGTACTCAACAGAATTCTGACTCCTGTCAGATGTCAATCCCTGTCTGAAATTAATGACACTAACGAATCTTAGTACGACAACAGTCATTATTTTTCTGATATTGATAAACTGTAGTCTGATAAATTCAAGCGTCGACCAACACATCTAAATCATAGGAGACATGTGTGACAGTATTAAAACAGAAAACACAAAGTATTTTGTGAAAGCATGTTGTTTAGATGAGATCTAGCGACTCCAGTAGTGTTCTGTAACATGCACACACCTAGGTGTGTACATGTGCAGCGTAGTGCACCCACGACAACATACCTGAACAAGTGTTGTAATGGGGAAAATCGGCATTTGCATTCGGATTTTATTCAGTAATCTCAAATGGGACTTGTTAGCCTGACAAACTTGGTATCGGACCGAGTTCTGATTTCTGTCAGAATACCCTGACCAGGGTGCAATCCCCGGTCCGCTAGCACATGGCTGAGATTGTTACATTGAAGGTGATGCTCCGTTACGAGAATCAAACCATGAACATAATTATAACACTTGTCCAATATCAATCTCTGTCAATTTATTAAAGTAATAATGACACTACTGTTTTTACATTGAATTGATAAACCCAGATGTAAATTGTAATCAACTTTTAAGTTCAAATGTGACCAACACATCTGGATCAGTTGTATTGAGCCATAAAACAACAAAGTATTATGAGAAAGAATGTAGTTCATAACATTATGATAAATAGCGTCAGTAGCGATGGTAATTATTGCTAAATAAATGTCCACGCGTAAATAAATTCCCACGAAATTAGGAGACTTCCGGTAACAAACACGTGGCATTTTTTATATCTGACAAATTATATCATACCTTATAGGTTCTATAATAATTACATAGATGAATTGTTCACAATAGTCTATGCGCCTCGTAAGGCCTTGAAATGGCGGCTGATTATGGCGAAATGTCGATTTTCAGATTCGAAAAATATTAAGTCCGCCGCCTATTCGAAAACACGGAACAATTGTATGTTTTGAAGCGAAACGGTCCGTGAATTCGAAACAATAATTCTAAAAACTAACGCGTAGGCGACCAGTAATTATTGTATCGATAAATTGAATTTGTTGTCTAGTTGTTAAACGACAAATTCGGAACAATACTCCCTTTAGACTTCTCTCTTTGGTAGCAGAAAATAAACTGGCGGATTCAGTCGGTTATATTGGGACTGCGCATGCGTGACTAATCCGAGCAAGACCGCGAGGTACCGTAGGCGACCACACACAAAAAGTTAACCCCTTTTCTACTATGGTTTTACAAACGCAGGACATCTATCCATATAGTTCAGTGTGAACGGCTTCCTTTAGCGGAAATATAACATTTCAAGCGCTTTAAAGGTTTATTTGCACACGTAACGCCAAGCACTCGATGTGAAGTTTTGGTAAGTACGGTAAGATTGATCTATAAATTAAATTGTTTTAGATCTATACGGCTCTTTGCGAATTAAGTAGTTTCGTTTCAGCGCGTTCCGAATTTTAATTTATTTACCCAAACCGGAAGAGGAAGGCATATGTTTTGATTCGTTCGTGAAACAACCGACTGACTTAATTTTTATGATTAAAATGGGTCGTTTTCCTCTGGTAGATCAAATTTGTTGATAAATAGCAATGTTTTCTTTCATTGTATAAGCGTTCAATTAACATTTCCATCGTATTAAAATTAGTTGGCAGTCTATTTTTATCTAAAAATTGCTGATTGACTGGGAAATTTTGTTTTACAACTCTGAGGCATATTTCGTTTGGGCGCCCAAACCCGTTTTACGGATCCAAATACGGCCTAGATTAGCCCCTGGTACTCCAACGGCATATTCTGATTTCTCTCCCTTGAAAACAGTCGTCTGCACTTCCAAGACGAAATTACAAAATTGATATGATAATTTTCTTTATTTTTTAATATATCTTACATATATTTAGGTTCTATCAGCTGATAAGGTGATTATAGACTGACATTCGTTCTGTCATGGTTGAGCAATGGGGCTGAAGACGACCAATTTCGGCCAAAAAATAAGGATTTTGCATAGCCAGTCCAAGAGAGATAATTCAACTTGTGATGTGACAATTCGGTCAAAATACAGACATGTGTATGCTCCGCCCATTTCTGTATCTTGTAACCAAGCATTCATGTGCTGTTTATCAATGACCATGGCGCAGCAGAAGGTTGTAATACAGTACCCCCGTAAAAATGGCCAGAAATCGTGTATTGCTACATGATGACTGAGATAGAGAGCTGCAATATAGTTATACGGACGGAACCCATTTTTATATCCCCTACCAAACCTTATTAGCAGGGGACAAAAAAGAATACTGTTAAGGACCTGAGTCTGATAGAAATGATTCTTTCTTCTTCCTTGAAGACTTTTTCTTTCCCTTCGAAGGAATTGGTTCTTCATCTGAATCTGAAACAATCAAAGACATAAATACTATGTGGCAATTAATACACGTGGCAATAAATACATGTGGCAATAAATAAATGTTGCAATAAATATAATTGCACATTTGACTGCGGAAATCTATCCTATATGGAATATTTAGTATAAATCAAATTTTTTGGTGAAATGCTGATGTATAGCAGGGATGGGGTAAGAAGGGTAATATGTAATTGTAATGCTTTACAATGTATTACTTTTTCTCAAGTAATGAAAAAGTTATTTGTAATGGGTCCTCATCATTAAATGTAATTCAAAGTAATTATTCTTCACAACAACAACAAAATGCCTATATTGCTTACAACAATGGAAATTGCCTTTTTCATTGTCAGATTCGCACAGATAACACAATAATGTTTAGATTTCTGGTTGAAACTTTTATTTAAAAAAAAACAAAAATATGATCACATGGCTTTTTAGGTTACTACAAATGCAGTAGTATTTATTTTTAGGCCTAAGACTACTGAAAGTAATTGTAATGGTAATTGTAATGCAGAAAATAGAAAGTAATGGTAATACATTACTTTGCAAAGTAGTAAACCATTCCCCGATATATAATGTGTGAAATCTATCTGCTTAGCAAGTCTGAGTTTTGTGTGCCTGTCATTTGCACAATGAGGTCCCCAGAGGGTGAGTTTATTGACGCTATCCCGCAAAGTGGGCTAGCATCACCAAATTCACCCTCTGGGGACCTCATTCTGCATGGCCTCATCTGCTATGGGAGACATAGACTCAGATTGAAGTTCCCAAATGGTGAATATTGTGATGTACACCCATTGGGAACCTTGATTATGCAATGTGTCGTCTGCCAAATTGGAGATATAGAAAAACTAAACTAAATAAGAAACAGAATCTATGTGAAGAAGTTTCTATAGAAATTTGATAATGAAGAAACTTTCCAAAGAAGATGAAGCCTAAGCAGAATGAGGTTCCCAGAGAGTTAATTTAGTGATGCTAGCCTGCTATGCACAGGCACACTAAACTCAGGCTTGCCGCTAAGAGAGGGTAATGATGAGTAAATAATCAGAAGCAGCATCGACTGCTATAGCACATCAGGTGACAACAGTAAGTCAAGTTCTAACATTGGCATGTGCTGATTCTAAGAGAAAATCTATTTGAATTATCAATTATTTAAGGCCACATCGCGATTTGCGCTCCAAAATGCACCTAATAATATTCGCTTTTGATTTATTCGAGGCATCGAGATAGGTTGATAAATACCTCAAATACCTTTCTACAGACATTATGTTCCAGAAAGACGCATTGAAGTCATAAAAAATAGGACTTCGAACACAGTTTGCAGGTCCTGAGATTACAAATTTATATTACAAAATTTTATCTAGAACAAACAAAATGATTTAAAAATTTAACTAAAATTATAAGTTTTTTTTCACACTATATCAATGAGTTTGTTCAGAAATCTGCAGCATAAATATGTTTTGAGATAACTGTGACAAAATTATGTATACACATGCCTTGAAATAGTGACTACAGAGGGAGAATTTAGTGATGCTATCCTGCAGAGGGCTAGCATCACCAAATTCACCCTCTAGGAACCTCATTCTGCTTAGGCCTCATCTTCTGGGAAGAATCTATAGTCTCAAATTAACATTATTTATAGTTAATTTTTCCCTTCTGTTCAGTTTCTATATCCCCTAATTTGCAGAAGAAAAAGTGCATAATCGAGGTGACTAATTGGTAAACATCACCAACTTCAACTGGGGTACTTCAATCTTATCCTAGGTCTCCCATAGCAGTTGAGGCCTAAGCAGAATGAGGTCCCCAGAGGGTGAATTAGGTGATGCTAGCACGCTGTACAGAATAGGATAACTGAATTCACCCGCTGTTGACATCATTCTGCAAATGTCAGACACACTATTTCAAGATTTGTGTATACATAATTTTGTGGTTCGAATGAGCCATGTCTGTTTAATGAAAGAGTGATATTTTTACCTGATTCAATAACCCTCTGGCATTTTTTTCCTCGACCGCTGGTTCTACCAATGACTTCAACATCATCATCTGTTGTGCTCTGAAAATAATACTCAATATGAAAAATTGAATTGCCTAAAATCTATTATTACACGCATTGGTTTATTTTTGTGAAATACAGCAAAATACTGAAGATTTTGAAATGTTCAATTAAAAAAAATTGTTTTGTCCTTGGATAATGCACACCGATTACGCTGACAATGGCACAAGATGTCCTCACTAAACTATGAGGTACAGTATACGAAATAATATTCAATAAAAACAATAGGCGGCAAATATCTATAGAATATCTCCATTTATCTTTAAGACGCTATTTTATATTCCGCAGACATGAATGTGATCGAGCAAAAAACAGTGCTAATTATGAGAGTAGTTTGTCTTGGGGAACTCTTTCAGCTTCCTGACCATTGACCAACCTCCATCTTAGAAAGTACGGTAGTACCTTCGAGCGCATATATTAGCTATCAAACAAATATTATATTAGCTACAAGCAGATGACATTTTGACAAACTGCCCATAACAACGACCCAAAAAACAGAACGAATTACCGAGATTATGGATAGCAACTCGACAAATTAAACATTCAATCGTCTTCATGTGGATCTTTTTTAGCTTCGAATTCAGACTGGGACCCTTATGGTGACTTTACATTGTGGACTGATGAGCTACAAACAGGTCGCATCACAGCAATTCAGTGAAGATCGTAAACATGAAACTATGATAACTAAACATGTGCTGTCGGCTTCCAAATAAGCATGGGGGAATGCCCATATTTATAAGGCAAAAAAATAAATAGGTGTGTTTGGGGTCAACTACCACTAAAAAATGAGGGTAGGTAGGTAGGTTTATTTTTTTTTTTTTTAAAGAAACTTTTAGTATTTGGAAATTTCCGGGGTTTTCTCTCTATTAAGGTGCAGTAAAAGGGTTTATGAGCATAAAGTGGACACCAAAAGTACTTATTATCTGTATAGTTAATTTGTAAACATACCTTTCTATCTGAAACGTACCTTTTTGGGCAGATTTGGTTGCAAATCAAGCAATGTTTATCGCGATACAGAGGTCACGATACGATACATATCGCGATTTTACTTACCTAAAATTATAGTGTTATTGCCGAGTATTTGTACGGACTGTATATACACTGATATATAGCGATAACGACGGGTGGGTATGTGCTTGCATGGCTATATATAGGTAAGCCTACATGAACTCGCTAAAATATGTGTACTAGACGTTCGTCTAAAATGTTTGTTGTTGCAACTTGTATTGTATTGTATTGTATTGTCTAAGAAGAAAAAAACTAATTAAAACCTCGTCCATGTATCAACTATCAGTGATATCCCATCGGCCTGGAAGCATAAAGATGCCGACATTGTTGCACTGCGTTGTCTGAACAAAATTAATTAGGGAGTACAAACACTACCCGTTGACCAATGAGGAACGTCGTCTCCGAAAATCTCTCAGTCAATGTCACGAGATTGACAGTTAAATGGAAGGGGCTTTATATTAATAACTCATGTCAAGTTGTCAACTTTATAACGGGAATTGGGGGGGGGGGGGGGGGGGGGGGGGTCATTGTCTGTTAACAAGTTTATTCCGGGAAGTTTAACAATTGCTAAGCAACCCACACGGGCCAGTGCACAGAGTGCAGTGTCCAGTGTTGACGTGACATGGGGAAAGACATACATGTAGATTGATATGATATAGGTTGAGATCACTCTGGTTAACAGTGAAATAAAATTGCAGCAATAGCAGTAAGACAGGCATCAAAGTTTTGCCGCCGGTTGTAAAGACATGTCATTGACAAAGTAGGTCACTTGCTGAATGACGTGTACTGTTGAAATAGGTCATTAAAATTGAGGTCAGGTCAGGTCTGTGCTTTGATCAGTGGACCACTAGCGACTGATTGATCTATTAATACAATGTGTTTCAAGAAGATGGCATTGTATTGTCCACACATGAGTCAGAGTTAAAGGGTTCGTGGAGACAACACACAATTTGTTTTCTTCATAATCAATAAAAAAATTAGGGTCGGCGACTTTTTATAGGGTCGGTCGGGAGACCCCAAACGCACCTATTTTTTGTTTTGGCCTAAATATAAAAATATTATGCAGTGATGCCATTTCAAAGTGCCTTCTCTGTGCTAACAAGTATTAACGTGACCCCCCATACTGAATCAGATAAATGTTATAGACACATATTTATGTCAAGAACATGGCTTTCTTTTAAGGGAGCTAATGCAAAAATAATACAATTTATTCAACATAAAGTACAAAATTTATAATCTTCTGATTTCTATATGAGAAATGGGCTACAGCAGGTAATTTACTGGACTCAAAACATGGCGTTATCTCACTCAGGCATTAAAATCAATCAAAACATAGCGTTTCTACAGGGAATCAAGACTTTATACGAAAAATTTAAATGATAGTCATTATTCTGATTCTCGTCGGATTTTAAGGCCTGTCACTAATCAGTCACCGAACCCTCTGAGGACCTCATTCTGCTTAGGCCTCATCTTCTGGGAAGTATCTGTAGTCTCAAATTAACATTGTTTTTAGTTGCTTTTTCTCTTCTGGGATGTTTTTATTCTAATCCTCTAATTTGCAGAAGATAAAATGCATAATCGAAGCGACAAAAGGGTGAACATCACCAACTTCAATCTGATCCTAGGTCTCCCGTAGCAGTTGAGGTCTAAGCCGAGTGAGGTCCCCAGAGCAGGGTTGGTGATTTTTTTGATTTTTTTAAATATGCAATTGTGCAATGTCTTTGATAAATGAAGGTTCTAAAAGGTGTTGCTTATTATATCCAAGGCTGGATTAATCAAAATTCTATTATCATTTATTATTTTTTGTATAACTACCTGTATCAAGCACAAATATCATGGCAGAACAGATATAGTGGCAATGTACTTTAATTATGCATACACTTAGGTCCATTGAGTTCCAATGTTGTGATATCTGGATAGGTAAACCTGTGCTTAATAAATTTAGTAAATTTTAGCTGAGAACTGAATATATTATCAATCGCCTTTGCTCCTTGGTGACTTGAAGACATACATGTAATCACACCATATATCAAGTATGGACATTAGACAACTAGAGTAGTTTAGATGGCAGAGTATATGGTAGAATTACTTGGTTGGCATTTGCATGTATTGTATGGCAATCAGAAAAGGAAAGGAAATTTAATGCATGTAGTGCAATGAGGAGTGCTGAATCTGATTGTAGTTACAAATAACCGGAACAGGCCGTTGCTGGAGCAGTAATCACAGAACCATGCAGAATGCCTGTTTCTATAGGCTTGACAATTACTGCACAATTTCATATCTATTATCCAATTTGTATATTGTTTAATCATAATCATGTAGTTTACAAAAAAACTTGTTAGATATTGAAAATTCTTGACATATGCAACCATTTCAAATTTTTTGATTTAAATCAATGATTTTTTTGAAAAAAATCATTGATTTAAATCTTGATTTAAATCGCTTGATTTAAATCAGCCAACCCTGCCCCAGAGTGTGAATTTGGTGACACTAGCCCACTTTGCGGAATAGCATCACTATATTCACCCTCTGGGGACCTCATTCTGCAAATGACTTGCCCACTAACCTCTTTTTTCCTTTTTTTCCCTTTCTTTTCTTTCACATTGTTGTTCTCTTCAAAACTCTCATCACTGCCAATTATAGCACAGTCATCACTTTCCACTTTCTTTTTAGATTTTGAATGTGATTTTGGATGTGAAGCGTCACCTGAATTTCCATATTCATTATGAGACTTTTTCTCTTTAGATTTCTCTTTCTTCAATGTTTTCTCAGATTTCTCTGGACTTTTGCGCCGAGTAGATTCTTTGTTTCTCTTGCTCCCTGTTTTCGTATCACGTTTTGAGTCGCCTTCCGGGGAAGGCACAAATATATCATCATCTGATGATGACTCTATTTCCAATTTCTTTTTATATTTTGAATGTGATTTTGGATGTGAAGCATCGCCTGAGTTACCATCTTCATTATGAGACTTTTTCTCTTTAGATTTATCTTTCTTCATAGTTGTCTCAGATTTCTCTGGACTTTTTTGCCGAATATATTCTTTGTCTCTCTTGTTCTCTGTTTTCTTTTCACGTTTTGAGTCTCTTTCCGGGGAAGGCACAACATTGACATCGTCCTCATCTGATGACTCTATTGACACAATTGTTTTCTTATATTTTGTTTTTGAAGACTCTTGCTTCTTTTTTGTGTCCTTTGACTTTGTCGGGGTCTTTTTCTGATCCTTGGAAGGGGCGGGATCTTTCTTCTTCGGTGCACCACCACCACCAAAGAAGCTGCGGATATCCTGCAAAATAAACACGAAAATGACAAAAATGTCAACAACACTGTGCGAAAGAGCTGAAAATGGAGTTTGGCTGACTGGTACTAAAGCAGTAACAAGTTACAACCATAATTTTTGGCAAAAATAAATTGTGCTGCCACAATGTACATGTGTATAATCAAATATCATGACAGTATACAACAGCAGTATCAAATGCAAACGGGTTCGGTAATTCTGAGGACTATCAGGGCTCAAAATATATTTAATTTTGCGAGAATCAAATGCTGAATCAAGTTAGTAATAAAGCACTGAAAATTGAAAAGTTTCGCGAGAATCATTACGAGAATCGATTCGGTGATTCTCGTCAACTCTTAAGGCCTGTGTATTAACCTCTACCCAGGGTTTCCTCTCAGCCGGTAGAGGGTCTGCAGGCCTTAAATTTTGACAATTGAAATATATAGCATTTCTACAGCAAATAAGCTGTTTATATGAGAATCAAACTAATAATCATGATTCAGATTCTCATCCGATTTACGCCCTGGGTCTGTTTTATGGACCCGGTATGGGTTCCCCCCATAAAATGATAAGTACATGTATATAGTTCCCAAAATGTCCATAAATATCAGCCTGTTCCTATTCAGTTTTGTGTGACCTGAATAAATTATGTTAATTTCGCATATTATCCCAGATTTCTGATCTATTATGCATGCGCTTAATTTCGTTAATGTGAGTGCTCGCAAGCACAGGCGGTTTGAATATTTGTTCATTATCGTTCTGAGAAAATTTTATGGATTAAAGTGACACAAATTCATGCTAGTTAGTTTGAAAGTCATGCTATTTAATATTCCAACAAAAGGTATGTGTTTTTTATTTATGTCAGACGTGAACAATGTAATTTAAAGGGGCATGTCCTTTAGTGATGAGCCGATAATCGGGAACGACAATCGGAATCGGCCGATTGTGGCCCATCGGATGACAATCGGTACTCGGGTTTGAACATCGGGATTTCCGATTGTCTAAATAATAAATGAGTGCTTGTTTTTCTTCAATAAACTGTTTTATATATGACGATGTTTTGTTGAATAAATGACCAGTAAACGTGGGGAAAGTGATACCAAACACAAACTTGATATACATACATGTCCTCTGCAATACCCCGGCCGTACCTGGCTCTATGTTTAAACAATATATTAGTGGGGATCGCCAGGAAGCACGTGACACTTTGGGTTAGAGTGAGGCAACAAGCATGACGCCGTGATTGCGCATAATAATTCATTAATTATTGACATACCAGAACAGTCGTTTCAGTCGATTGATTTCTTTAGCATTGTGATGTACACAACGTACATATCATGGGACTCATGTACGCCCATAGGTAACTTTATTGTTCGTCAACATGTAGATATTTTGATTTATGTATGTCAAACTATCAAAATCAAAATGTATGCATACGCGCAGTACAACAAAGCTATCTATATAGTACATACAGCGTAACAGGTATAAACACTACTATATAAACCGAAAGTGCATGTCACGTGACTTTAGATAGTTGAAGACAATGTCATTCCATCCAGTCAGCCTCGTGTGAAAACACGTATATGTCACCACAAATGATTATTATGATGACCACGCCAAAATCAAATCGTGTCTGTGAAATTGACATGAACTGACATGGTGTAACTTGCAACTAGTTCAGTCCGCTCATTTCCTTTGATGTGATGTCTTTGAATTGGGATCAAAGTAAAATGCCGTTTGATGAATTGTTATCAAAAACGGACCATGGACATGTCGTCATGCATGTGGCTACATCAAACTTTCAAAATTGTTTTTGTGGAATAGCCTAGAATACATGGGTATGTTGCCTGTATTCGATCACTAGTCTGCCCATACCCACCTATCTACTTACCCAAACATATACTTATGTATACAATGTACTGGCATATTACTATGTTTGTTGCTTGCTTCTAATTCTAAGTATTATATAACACATATCACATATTCTGCTATAATTATTTAAATAATCGGAATCGGCACCTGAATCGGCCGATTGTGATCTCAAATAATCGGCAATCGGCGCACGGCTCTATTTGACAATCGGCTCATCACTAATTTCCTTCCCCATCAAATTATCGTGTTTTCAGCGAGTAACGCTTTCACGTCCAGTATTAGACGATGAGGTATTGAGGAATTAACTTAAGATAACATAAAAGTCCAAATATTAAAATAATTCTTAATCCGAATGGTCTAATTTGTTGGGCTAACATTAGGGTTATTAATGTGCGCACATTGTTTCGGAAAGTCGAAATACCAAGCTGAACCAAGATGAACCAAGCAGAACCAAGCTAAGGGGAAAAAAGAGGAAGATGACATTTAAAGAATGTTTTGTGGTATATACTGAAGAATAAAACAAAATAGTGCAACATGACGTGATTTTGTTTGAGTTTTGATGACATAGCGAGCGTAAACTAGAAATCATTGAGGTGTGGCGATCGCGAACACTTCAGCTTCTTATTTCGTCATTTACAGGTATACTGCTTGGTGCTTCAGCGATATATAGGTGATAATTAATTTTCCGAAGCATATAGTCCGCTCAGTAGCCTTTGTTGTTAATTAATTGCTGATGTGCCATCACAGATTAGCTGGCTTACAGAAAAGATATCAGGGATGTTTTGACAGTAATATGTGATGCACGGTTTCATAGAAGAGTGCCCCGATGATAACATCGACGTGAAAAAAATTATCGCGCCTTCATTCAAAGAAAGGCTAATATAGGCCTACCAGAAGATGCATGCGCACATATATGCAACAGAGCAGGCGACATAATTGACATGCTTAATAAGGATAGCCATGTATAGAGATAATGTCAGAAGTTAGACATAATCGTCTGATTGAAGCTCCCAAAAATGTCAAGTGACACCTAATCGCGAGTCAAGTGATACCTTCACGCTGAAATTCATGAAGGGACGACATACAGAATGTCCGATATATGATTTTGGATTTGAATTGGTACGATGGGTCTTAAGTCGACCAGCATTCCGAAAATCATACCCTGGTCAAGTGGTCCTACCTGAACATATATATGCAGGAAAAGCCATTATGAGTATCAAACATTCAAAAACATATTTATTGGGAAATATTTTTAACACTGGTTGTATTAGTTGTTGAAAATTGACTACAATCAAGATGGTTATTCATGTCTTTTTAGAAACACCAGCGCAGACATTATTATATTTTTCAAAACTATATATGTTCAGAACACAGTTTTTTTTTTCTCAAATCGCTCGGATTAGCCAAACAACAGGAAAATGTCAACTTTAGAAAAATATAAAGGTGCTTTTTCGTAACGGCATCAGTTTGCCCTAACCACATCATAGCAATTCAGGAACCACCAACATATTAGCAGGACCACTTGACCACGGTGATAGTGGGCCAACATCATGTATCACCTATCACCAATGTAGTATGTATACCAAGCAGTACCTGCATGTACATGTTAATAATAATAATGTATAGCATTTTTAAAGCGCCTTATCCCATGAGGCCCAAAGCGCTCAATGATACAACAGATGACCGAGCTCCAGCACATTTAAACACATATACGCATGTACACACAAACAATAACTACAATGAAATAAATCAAACAATTCATATACAAATCAGGATGAAGGCTGTGTGTATTGTATAAAACAATGCAGGAAATGTGTGCTCAGCTTTGGTCGTCGTCGTTGCCATAGTGAAGTTTAAACAGATACGTTTTGAGTTCTGTTTTGAAAGATTCCAAAGTAGCAAAATTCCTAAGTGTAAGCGGGAGTGAATTCCAAAGGTTTGGGCTGTAGCATTCAAAAGATCGACGACCATAATTAACAAGGTCACGTTTGGGGACAGCAAGTAATATTTTATCAGCTGACCTTAAGCCTGGTTTACCAGGTACATAGCATGAAAGAAGAGATTCGATATATACAGGGAGGGGCGAGAGACAGTCAAATTTCTTACAACATAAGACAGCAATTTTATAGTCAATGCGGGCTTGAATTGGTAGCCAGTGCAGTTCTTTGAACATTGGTGTCAGGTCAGATAATTTAGGCTTCTTAAGAATCACACGAGCAGCAATGTTCATCATACGTTGAAGTTTATCAATTTCTGTCTTTGGTAAGCCAGCCAGAAGTGGGTTACAGTAGTCAATCTTGGAAAGAACAAATGACGAAACAAGAGTTTTAGCAGCATCGGTGGTTATGAATGGCCTGATGTGAGAAATTCTCCTTATATCCAGAAATAGACTTCTGCATAAATTGTTTATGTACACTTCCATTGACAGAGTACTGTCCAGGTGAATGCCCAGATATCTGGCACATGACGATGGCTTTATGTCGGAATCACCTATACGAATGCAGTCCAAAGGGGTGTTCTTAATTCTGTGATCTGTTCCAAATAACATTATCTCGGTTTTGTCATCATTTAAACACAGTTGGTTTGCGCCCATCCAATTTTTCACTGCCGTTATACATTGCTGCATTTCTGAGATATTGTTTGCGAACTCTGATGGTGAGCTGGGCATATAAATCAGTGTATCGTCTGCGTACATGTGGTATTGTAGATTTCTCTGTGTGATGATTTGCCCCAATGGCTTAGTGTACATGAGATAAAGCACGGGCCCAAGGACTGATCCCTGGGGGACACCAAAGGATAGTTCATATGGTTTGGAACAGAATTCTCCACTGTGAACAGTCTGGATTCTGCCTGATAGATATGACTTGAACCATTGGAGAACTTTCCCTGAAATTCCGAATGTTTTGTTAAGGCGTGAAATTATGATGTTGTGATCCAAAGTATCAAAGGCAGCAGAGAGGTCGAGAAATGAGGCTATAGTGACATTGTGATCATCTGCTGCACAAAGCAAGTCGTTGGTGACGCGGACAAGTGCAGTTTCCGTACTGTGGTGTCGTCGATAAGCTGATTGGAAAGGTTCATTCATGTCATTATCCTCCAGATGTTGTCTGAGTTGATAGAGTACCACGCGCTCAAGAAGCTTGGATATAAAAGGAAGGTTAGAAACAGGTCTATAGTTCTTGTGATTGTTCCTATCCATGTTTGGCTTTTTTAGCAATGGTTTAATCACAGCTTGTTTGAAGCAAGTGGGAACTATACCGTCTTCCAGGGATGTATTCACTATCCTCGTAAGAAACGTTACTAGTTGGTCGCTATGCTGTTTAAGAAAGAGTGATGGTACAGGATCCAGAGAACACGATTTTGATGGCATTGACATGAGAACACGTTTAACCGTCTCTGTTGTAACACATTCAAACTTAACAAATTTGGTTCCAGTGAATTCCTCAAACTCAGCTTCTCCTGCAGACACTTGTTGTATATTCGCACGAATTTTGGTAACTTTGTCTTGAAAAAATGTGGCAAATGTTTCTGGGAGTGTATCCATGGGAATGTCACTAGGTAGAGTAGAACATTTACCTTTGCCCAGCATAGTGTTGGTAATGTTGAACAGTTTCTTGGTTGATTTGCAATTTGCTAATTGTTCACTATAAAAGTCAGATCTCGCATGCTTTATCAACTCGCTTACACATGTATTCATTTCCTTGAAAATTTCGCGGTGAACAGTTAATTTAGATTTTCTCCACATGCGCTCCACCTTTCTGCGTTCTCGTTTCTTATTCAAAATTTGGGAAGTTAGCCATGGTGCAGATGTCCTGTTGGTAATCTCGCGTGTCATCGTGGGTGCATGCTTATTATGAATAGAAGACAGCTGGTCATTGTAATAAACTGCCAAGTCGTTGCAGGAGTTCAAGTTTGTGGAAGATAGGAATACTTCACGGATCTCCGATGAGAATTTACTTAACACGATGCTTTTGAGATTCCTTGAAGTGACTTTACGTTTGAGTGCAACAGGTTTCACATTCCGGAAAGAAAATTCAATCAGGAAGTGGTCAGAAACAGCTTTATCAGAGACCTGGAGACTGTTAATTTTCATGGTGTTTTCTTTTATAATCACCCAGTCAAGTGTGTGTAGTGAACGATGAGTCGGTGACGTTATGATCTGTGTGAAGCCAAATTTATCCATGAGTTCTCTTACACAATTTACATTGCTGTCAGATATTGATTCAAAATGTAGATTAATGTCACCTAGGATGAATGAATGTCCATCTGTTAAACTATATGCCGTGAGTAAGGCTTTGAAATCTTTGACGAATTTCGGAGTTTTTAGCTTGTTCTTTTTACTCGGTGGAGGTCTGTAAATACACACGAATGTTATGGGTCGAGAAGGTGTTCTAATAATAAATTCAGCAGCCTCGAATGTTGAATACTGTGTGATAACTTTCCAATTGACAGCAAAGTCTGATTTGTGTAACAACCCGATGCCCCCGCCAGTGCCCTTTCTTGGTGATGATATCATGTTATAGCCTACAGGTGTTGCTTGGCTAATCAGTGCTTCATCCCCAGCAGGCATCAGCCAGGTTTCAGTTATGAAGAAGAAGTCACTTTTGCTATCAGCCACAAGATCGTTGATGGTGTGGACCTTGTTCCTGATAGATCGGGCATTTAAGAGGTTAATAACTATAAGATCCTCTTGGAGATGTGGTGTAGCTATTTCAACAAGAGTACTGTTGGTGTGTTTTGGTGATTTAGCACAATGATGATGTTGGATAGAACTTCGAACATGTTCTGTACTCCATGGAATATTGTATGTCCTTGATGAGTCAAAAGTAGGGTGACAGAATTTTGGATCCAGGATACGGTGTTTCTTCATCACCTTGAACAAGGAGGCTCTAGGCCGGTGTTGGTTGTGATTTGTTGTCTTGTTGATGGTGTGAAGTTCCTCAGACGTGTACACAATGAAGCCCATGTTGGTAGTTGGCAGACAGGAATGGTGTTTACAAAAACCAATTAGAGGTGTGAAATCAGAAGTGCTTGGTAACACTATACTAATCTGGAGTAGTAGGCCCTTTGTCGTTGGTGTAATCCAGTAATGGGTTGTGTAATCCAAGCTTGATGTCAGAACAAAGCTCAGGATGAGAAATTGGAAAAACACCAACATATTCCAACAGAAAACCTCACAAAGTCAGAAAAATATGATAAATTTCTGCAC
The DNA here is from genome assembly GCA_032622095.1 of Siphonodentalium dalli. NCBI lineage: Eukaryota > Metazoa > Mollusca > Scaphopoda > Gadilida > Siphonodentaliidae > Siphonodentalium > Siphonodentalium dalli. The sequence continues at coordinate 72,899,875 of CP136069.1, forward strand.
AAAAATCACAAGGTCTGAAGCAGCACATTTAACACATTTAGCAAGCCAAATGTCACAAAAATATTCCAATGAACAATAGTAGAAAACAATCGAATAGCAGGAGCTCGGAAAAGTGTGACCACACTGGGTGGCAATATAACATTTAATTGACATGTTGATTGACATTCTCTCTAAAACCAGGGAACCAATATATATACGGCAATTTAATCAGCGATGTAATTGCGAGTATATATATACTAGTACTTTGTTTGCATCAGTATACTTAGAAGTTACTAGTAAAGGCTATCGCATATCGTGTGGTGAATGCTGAATGAAACTGACTATTATCAAATACTTAGCTTGTTCTGAGTCCTGCAATGTGCGGGTGGGGGAACACCTTTGTGATTGTTAACTACGCTCTGGTAGTTTGAATCGATGAAACTTTTAGTTTGCAATTCGATTCGATTCCTTTTTTTAGGAACCGCCGGCGGTCCATCATACATTCCTAATTTTATATTGTTTGTATATTTGGCTATTCATAAGACTGAAATTAATCGCTACGTTCATTCTAATGAACTCAAAAATATTATAACCATAACATCGCCGAGAACTGTGCTGGTATTCAATACATTGTGCTCATTTAGTATTAACAGTAATTATAATGCACATTATTAATGTAAAAATTACAACAGCAGATGCCTCAAACAACCAGCGACAGTACGCAGTTAACCAGCACCAGCCAATAGCCTGAATAGGCCATATTACGGAATACTTCCACTGATGTTATTAATATTAGGTACGATTAATCGATTATAGTCGATTATTGATGACCGATTATCGATTATCAAAATCAATAATCGTGGCACCTCTACTTGGTTCAGCTTGGTATTTAGACGCACCCCATTGTTTCACACGGAATGGCCGTTAATCATTAATGGCGTTATCGTCCGATTCCGCGACGGTGTGGTTTATAGTACAGTGGAGTGGATGCACCCGCAGGCACTTTGTAGAAAACAATGTTTACATAATATATATATATATATAGACAAGGCCAGACAACTTTCGGTTTCCGATTCAACTTGGGTGCACCATTGGACATGACACAATGAGACTGAATGGAGCGGAGGTACGAAATTTATCCAGTACGTTTATCGATTCGATGATATAAGTTATAACGAAAATAGGTACACAATTCTGATTGACATCAAATTCCTATCGTCATATTCTCCAATTGAGATGTTATTAAATCAATCTAGACAGACCATGTTTCTTCCTATGCCTCAATTATAGAGCCATTCGCGATCAAGTCATCTTAGATGATGTATTCTAAGGAAATTAACAACTTCCCGCCATGAGGAAATGAGAAATAATTAACCTTTGACCCCAAAGGAGCATTCCGTAATTAAACACATATTTAAAATTAGTTGATAATATATAAAATGGTTAATTGTATTAACAAGTTTGATTTACATACCTATATTGTGCAATACGGCGTTTTATAAAATAATGACATTATTATGTATATTATCAGGTTTATACTGTTAGTTGTAACAGATTGTTTATATATTAACATTGAATGATCCCTGTGAAATACCCGGAAGTACTTAGTCTGGTTATGGCGGACGAATCAAAATTGAAAATTTGAAAAATCGATAGTGTTTCTATGTGTTTTAGGGGATCCCGTGTTTTAGCTAGTTTTCCTCGTTGTCAAGAGTAAAAAAGTTGTATTCCAAAGAATAGGTAGGTGGCATAGAGAAAGGGGAACAAATTGTAGTTTTTTCAACGTCACCCATGTTGAGTTGTCAACAGAAAAGTTTATACAGTGAAAATTTACAAATTTGGAATTTTCAAATTAGTTACCAGACTCACACCAGGTGACTTAATTGTGTTAGTGGCGGGTTATATGATATCCAAAATATGAAGTTTAATTTGACAGTGCCAATTCAATCTAATTTCTCTGCCGGGGTTTTGTTTTTGTGAAAAGTGTGGATACCTTCGCGCATGCTGACAATACTCAATTATACAAAGGAGGAGCGGATAGCTCAGTTGGTTTGTGGGCCGACCATGTGCCGAAAGCCACCAGGGACCGCAATGGAATTAAGTTCTCGTTTAGAGAACTTTTTGCGTTATCCCTGATGGTCTCAGGTCACATGAGTATTTCTATTTTTATACAGATTTATGCCACATAATTTACCTTATATTCTGACGACAACCTCTATAAAATAAAATGATTTAATTCTTGAGAAAATTGATAAATCCTCTTACGGTATATATCAATTATTTACACAGTCTGAACTCTAACTGTCTCATCAGAACCCAACATATAACATATTTATATTTAATATATACTATTATAATTATAATATGTATATACTGTTGTGTATTATATTGATTCAACTTGTAAACATATCCATAATATGTATTCATGTACACATGTATAACCTGAACTATCAAAATAAAATCTAATCTAATCTAAATCTAATCTGAGCTACACCTTCGACACGGTCGAGGGTTCAAATCCGACAAAATATCGGTCGGACTTTGTGTCGCCATCTGCATTCCCAGTACCATGGGCATCACAAATCAATCATCGATGCCACGATCAGTCTAATGCAGAGAACAAAGATCCGTTTACAAGCAACCCAGAATAGGCTAGTAAGATACATTTTAGATCTAAATTGTAGGACACATATTGGCTATCCGGAATTTCTAAAAGTAAATTGGCTGCCGGTATGTGAAAGAGTTAACTTTAGGAAATTGACAATGGTTATGAAGATCTCAGATAAGGAAGCCCCAGTATATTTTAATGAACATTTCAAATGATCAAATAAAGAAGGGGATATAAATGTTTCGGACAATGAGGCTGATCAATCTGAAACCCGGTCAGGTAAACTGAAATTATGGGAAAAAGTCTTTTTTCTACACAGGAATAAGACTAGATCTGGAATACAGGTAGACTTGACAAAACTGTACATCTACCCATTGACATCAAGTACGAAAATTTTGCATAAAAAAACATCTCATATCTAAACTGAAGGACCGAGAGGAAGATCCCTTTCTGTACTACTGAATTGAAACTGTGAAAAAAAATTTGCCAATCAATTACTCATCTCTGCAATGTATATATATCTGCACGCAGTTGCCTTTGAGGATTGCCGGCTCGATGAGGGACAAAGGGTGGTAGTCACGGTATGCTTTTAATAATCACACTTTATATAGGCACATGTTGAATGAGTATTTATTACTGCTCTATTCGTTTATTTTTCACCTGTTTTGTCCCACACTGAGCTGACATCCTTAAAGTTATCGCAGAGCAAGAGGGATGTCTGTGGATTCTGAGATGGTCTACGTGGTCGTTTTGAGCGACAAGTTGGCACTCGCCATTCCATCATTTACAAAGTCACCAAACCGACACAGAACCCACAGGCACCCCTTGCAGCAGCATTAATATTAATATAATTTAATATAATATTATATCGGTCAGTATTCATAGACCCGGTGAATGAGACGATTGACAGACTTGTTATGTATAATGGATCTGCCAGGCGTCTCATCCACCTGGTCGGCGAAAAGAACATTTCTTTTAAAATAAACATATTCACAATCATAAGATTACTTGTAAATGTAGCACTTACGACGATAAATTATATTATCCATATTGATGATGGCATTATCAATGTATAATATTAACATATTAACATTGATGTCATTACCATTATTTTTTAGTATTTTAAAATGGAGAATTTTCTTAGTAACTATATTGTCTGCCTCGTGGCCGGTAGCATATCAGGGGACCACAATGGAATTAAGCCTTCGAGTGCTTTTTGTGCCATCCCCGATATCTAGCCGTGCATGTACTCTACGATTTTTCTAAATTTCAGCCATCATACCATTGGTATTCACTTAGACTTCTTTACAGCCTCATATTTGCTTAAAAATTTGTGATTTCTTATATAGCCTAACAACTGAAATTATGTTAAAAACTATTTATTTGCTTGTAATTCATTATATTTGTAACCTGTTAAAACAATATACATGTACCGCTATTCTCAAAGTAATTGACCAGAAAAACGGGGTGATACCCCGGTCATGACCACGGTGATACCGGTAATAAACGGTAGCTGTATCGAGGCGGTCATGGCAGTGGAATTACGGTATTGGGCGATGATACCGCGGTCTTTAAGCGGGCACCGCATTAATTTTTTTGAATACCGCAGTGATTTTCATGGAACACTTTGAGGGGAGGTATTTACTCCCACATACGTTAACAAGCGGTATCAGTACCGCGGTATTGGAGGATACCGCGGTATAGTACCGCAGTATTAACGGGGTGACACCACGTTGCTGGTGGTCAATTACTTTAAGTATAGCGGTATGTCTTTATATCAAAAATAAATAAATCAATCAATCAAAAAGTGATCTGAGAAAGATTCCAGAAGCCAAAGAGTCTCAGACAAAATTTGAAAAAGTGCGTACTGGACTAACTTCGTACTAACCTCTGCTCCTCTACACTTGGCACACCGTCGGATCGGGAGCCGACGCTAATGGCTGTCCCGTGTGCAACAATGTGCGCACGTTAAAGATCCCTACCGTGGCGAAGAAGTCACAGGTTCGGCAAAAACTAAAAACTTCCTGGAAAAATTATGGATCTACTCGATCCCGTCCTGTAAAAGCCAGCCTTGGTCACTAGGACGTAACAACTACAGATACAGATACTTTATAATTATAGCCTAGGGAAAGTTTAGGCGTAGCCGAGAGGTAGGCTCCCAGATAGCATGACATGGTTGGGCCAATGTTGGCACAACCACCCTCTGAATGGTTGGGCCAGCGTAATTTTGCTCATGGGGTCAACGTATTGGGCCTACGTTGGGCCATATATACAGAGCATTGGGCCAACGTTGATATCCAGACCACATGCATGGTTGGGATAACGTTGGCCCAACATTGGAAACTAAACCCTTTGTTGGCATAACGTTGACCCAACAGAAGGACAACTTTGGGAACTCAAACTAAATTGGTTGGCATAACGTACATTGGGGAATTTTTTTTTTGGCATCCAATAATCCGTTCATAATTCAGTTACCACCGTCAGCCACCATGTCATTATCTGATGCAAGTTTGTGAGAAACTATACTATGCAAGTCAGTAAGTATTTTTAGCTATAACTTATTTGTACGCCATGCAAACATTCAGAACTTTGTGATTCCGAGAAAAATATTGAGAAAATAATTAATTTTACACAAAAGAGTAGTTTCTCACAAACGTAAACCTACCTCGGATAGCGACCTGATAACCAATGGTGGCATCTAAAGAACGAACAAATCCTTGAATTCCAAATTAGAGAAACTGAATCCTTTATTTGCTAAAATCAATACCAGCAGCAACATTGAACGAGAATCAGAACAAAGCGCGCAATAAGAAAAGCAGACTCCTGATCCGTTGTGCATGTGCGTAGAGCTTTCTATGTCATTTACATTGGGATTTCGTTGGGCCAACGATATATCAACCGACACCATCCAACGTATTTTATGACATATATCGTAGCATATTTTGTGTCAGGCCAAAAAAAAAAACATCTGTGTTTCCGGTTACCCGACCGACCTGCCGAAATTGGGGCGACCTGAACTTTTTTTTTTCAAATTTTAACCCCAAAAAAAATTTCAACCCAAAAAAAAATAATATCTTTTTTTTTTTAAATTTTTTTTTAATGCATGTAATTGGCATGTAAACACATCTATATCGTTAAATATATACTATATACTATGTTTACATTAAGCAGCAATAATTTTAGATGGAATTTTCAAAAACAATTTACTTCTATTAAAATACATGTCCATATATAAATTTGTGGTTGCAGATGAATCCCAATCTCACCAATAAATCTGCAGTCTTTAAAACCTGCCTGTGGTAATCTTGTTTGTTCAACTCCCATGTCTTGTGGGAAGAAGTCTTATCTGTTAGAGAGCAATATACATATAGAAGACATTCTATATCAGAATTTAAAGTTCCTCTCCCCAGTCAATCAAGGATTCATAGTGTTCATGCATAGTTACTAGTATGTATGCAGACAGTATAAAGATGACTGCATGTCTACCATATCAAACACCCTTCTGTGATGGGCACTAACAAAGCACATGAAATTATCTACTGGTTTGTTTGGGTGTATGATGTATCAAACTTAAAAGCATGCATATGCCAGTGTGTATAAGGAACTTCAAAGTTGGGGCCAATTTGAATGCTGAGGTGTGGAACCTCAGTCAAGGTGTGGCCTGTGGTACCATTTTCAGTGTGGTGTGGGACTTGATATTTCAGTGCAGTTGAGGAACATTTACACTCTGTGCAATGTGTCTGAGGCGCATGTGAGATATGTGTCTTAGGTCCTGAGGTGTATGACCAAATATTTAAGTGAGGTTTGAATTAATATCATACAAGTTATGTTATTATAAAGTAATAGAAAAGTCCTATTATGGTGTATGTCTTGGGCCTGTTGATATGTCAATATTGTGCTCTGAGGAAGATGTGCCACCACAATCTAAACTGAGAGAATAATTACAAGAGAGCTGCATAATTGAGTGCCTGGGAGGCATTTGTTTGTTCACATTGACAATACTTATCATATTATTGTGCTACATTAACTGTTTACTTGCAATATACATGGACAGCCTTAACACAAGTTTAAAGAGTAAGCATTAATGTACTTCTTAACTGTTCGGGGGGAAAATAAAAAAATATTACCAAAAAAAATAAAATCCCTACCTACCTACCTGGAATTTTTTGGCACCGTAATAGGAAACAAATAAGTTTTTTTTTTAGGCCTTAGCAATGATTGCACGTGTGTTTACGGAACATAAAGTATCGACATATCGTTGAGATGTATATCACATGTATGTACGCTATATGTAATTGGACTGCCATGAAGCTGTTAGCGTTGGTCCAACATTGGACCAATGTTATAATTCCAACTGTTGCATTGGAGGAATACCTTAATTGGGGTCAACCAAAGGCCAACAACGTAAACCCAAATAATGTGATGTGCACTGCACAGTAAATTCCATTTTCATGTTGGCGTTGGCCCAACATTATAATTTCAACGGTTGGGAGGAATACATGTGCGTTGGGCCAACCAAGGCCCAACCCAACCAATTTACTGCAGATAATTCCGTTGGCATGTTCGCGTTGGCCCAATGTTGGGCCAACGTTACATGTATATTACCAACGGTTGGGAGAAATACGTTGGGCCAACCAAGGGCCAACAACGTCAACCCAACCAAACATAATTCCAACCGTGCCGACATTATGCCAACGTTGGCCCAACGTAATTATGCTATCTGGGCTAGCTTGTCTCTCGAGTCTTGTGCTAGTGGACTGGGGATTGCAACCTGGTCAGGGTATTCTGACAAAAATCGGGACTCTGTCAGATACCAAGTTTGTCAGGCTGAAAAGTCTCAGTCGGGTGTAAGCTCAGGTCAGCACAAAAAACTGTTATTCCTCATTTAACAATGTAATTGTCAGACAAAATGTATTTGGAATTAATTTTGCAAAATTGGAAGAATATACCACGCCCTATATTAAAGCCTGAATAACATATGGGGCAATTCCATGAAGAAGAATGAAATTTGTGAAAAAAATAAATCTCTCAAATTGACTAAACAGTTTGTACATGTGTTCAAGTTATTGAAAAAAGTTTTTTTCTCTCTCATATTCGTCGTTTTAGTGATGAAAACTTATGTCATTGTTAACCCACTTGCGCTTCTAAAATATCTGACAAAAGTGGTTTGTAAATAAATGAGCAAATAATAACAATTTCTAAAGATTGGCCTATAGCCCTATACGATTTAAGTATTTAAATAGGTAGATTCATGCTATAACACATTTTATGCTGATATTCCTGTCCATGATGTCCATGTGAGAAAAAATAGGTTTTCAGATAACTCAATACTAGATGTAATGTCAGTCACGAAAATACAATTATTTTTGTTATAAAATTCTAATGCATGACTATATAACAACCATATCTTAGATACACTCAATATACTTGAGCCTGAATGGGGTTGTGTGCTGGTAATTTTAATGCAAAATTAATTAAAATACCTGCTTTCAGTGCTTTGAGCAAATTTATTCGCTGTGCGCCGCAGCTGAGTTTTTCACATCACTTTAATATTTGCTATGTTTGAATTTTGTTGCATTCATTGCCATATTTCCGTGTTTTGTTTGCCCATGGCTGGAAGCATGCTTGTAAGTTGGTAATGTTTTCCCAGGTATGTAGGCAAATTGGAAACATTTATGTTTTTATACCCTGACTCTCGAAGAGAATGGGAGTATACTGGATTGACCTCATCCATCTGTCTGCTGGACATTTATTCTTTTGTTTTTCTTTCCGTCTCTCTGTCCGGCAGATATCTCAAAACAACTGGTGTCGGATCTGAATGAAATTTGGTATGGATGTTCACTACTATGAGAGCATTCAACGTAGTGTTCAATTTTTGTTTTAGAGTTTTTCATCTTTGTTTATCTGGAATTGTTGGGTTTTTTTGTCCGTCCGAGCAGATATCGCCACCACCGGTTAACGAATCTCAATGAAATTTGGTATGGATGTTCATAGTTTTTTTCCGGTTTTCCGTTTTGGAATTATACATATTTGTTTATTAGGAAATGTTTGTTTTTTGTCTGTCTCCACCACCAGTTGACGGATATCAATGACATTTGATATGGATGTTCACTACTATGATGGCAATCAATTGAGTGTTCAATCATTATGTTCGTTTTTTCCTTTCTAGAGATATTTATCTTTGTTTATTTGAAAATGTTTTTTTTTTCTTCTTGAGCAGATATCTCAATTAGACTTTATCAGTTCAAATTAGCCACCGTGGGGGCATGCCAGCACTGCTGGTGCAACCTCTTGTTTATTATGGTCTGATCTGTCTTTCAGTGTGAGCATTTTATATTACGGATGAAGAATGGAGTCGAGACTAGGACAGAATATATTAAGTCATAGTTTAGATTCTCGGTCTTGGCCTCCTGACATCAGTATGAAGCCATATCAAGTCGACCTCTCCGCTCCAGAAGTCCATGCTTCTAATGTGAGTAGATGTTACTAATTGTAGATCTAAAGGACAGTGTTTGGTAGTTGTTTGATTTAGGGTCCTGTGAATATTCAAATATGATTGAACTGAATACACAATATTCACAAATCAAATAGAATATAAAGTTCGGTGACCGTTAGCGATTAGCGAGAAAACCTCATGTTTTTGCGTCCGGTAAATAACATATCGTAACCATTTCTTGTACATGTATAGAAATAAGTTTATAAATTTGTAGTTTGCGTGGAATAATTTGTGTAATTTTTGTATCAACTCCCCAAAAATAAATCAAAGATCTTTGTCAGGATATTCGATACAACAATATATCAGAGGACGGTAAGTATACACCGTAATGAGAATAATCATTGGCTCTAGGCTTATTATTCGTGCTTTCGCAGAACTTTTGTATAGGCACCAATAATTATATTTAAAAACCCGATTTCAGGTTGGACATCAAAGATAACCATTGCGGTCCCAATTCTGGAAATAGATGTGAATCTATATATACATACATGAATATCTGATTGAGTATGGGGTTCTATTAGTACTTATTAACACAGAAAATGAGCTATTAAATGACATCATTGCATATAAATCTGTTTATATTTAGAAACACACTGAGGTACTTCCCATGCGGACAGCATGTTTGGTTTAAATAAAAGTTCCACGTATATGCTCTTTGTTGGAATGCCAATATATGACACATGTGTACATGTTCCGCTATCCTCAAAGTAAATTGACTTGAAAAATAGGTGATACCACAGTAATTACCACGGAATTACTGGTAGTATACGGTATCCACAGTGGTATCAAGATATATACATTTATGTAAGATTAAACAAATAAATAAACATTAACTAATAGGTGATACCACAGCAATTACCACGGAATTACTGGTAGTATACGGTATCCACAGTGGTATCAAGATATATACATTTATGTAAGATTAAACAAATAAATAAACATTAACTAACCACCAACTGTCAGTTAATAGCCACCAGGAACTGCTAAGAAAAACGTCAATGTTTCCCAATTAAATTATTATTTTCGTTTTTTCACATTATGAGAAGGGGCATGGATAATTCTATTCATTAACAGCACCATTTCGATTTTATATAAATGTATAGCGTCCGGTGTCTTCTGGTATCAAGTGTGAATCATCAAAAGTTGACAGAATGTGGCATCAATGTTATGATAAGTAGATAGAAATTGCCGTTGTTCTCGTGATGGTCATCAGCAACAACTTTGTATTAAGTTATCCCATAAAATATATATTTCAAGCTAAATTTTATTTACAAATTACTATAAATTCGGCACCATGAGGTGACTGTTTACCCCTTCTCATCAACATTTTTGGCGATTTTCATATGCATAAAAACGGAATACAGTCTGACCCTTATGCAAATAAACGATTAAAAATAGTTTTTTTGTATGAGAAAATGGTTTGGTGGATGCATATTTTATGCAAATAGCCGAATTATGGATTTAAACGATATGCAATTAACTTAAATTGACTGTATCTTCTTAATTCTAAGACTGAGTTTGGCTAGCAACTTGAAATTGACTTCAAGACGAACCAATTTAATAATTAGGGTATGTTTATATCTCTACGGCAATGTCAGGGATAATACCCGGATGTGTGCTTCTTACATAACACTGCTTTTTGCCCGATCGCATGTGTGGGGAATATTCCGACAATAAAGATAGCATCGTGAATGTAAACAGAGATATTCGATAGATATTCGGCGGCGATTGTCAAATCGAGTGCAAATTGAATACTCGGGTCGAATCGAATATCATTCTGGTAGCTTGATATAAGTTTTACTTATTTGAAGTTTCGATGGATATTGTGAGTGAATATTTGAATATTCCTACTGAAGATTATTGAATTCTGAATCATATTACATTGTATTGTCATTCGAACAAAGAATGTACATGTGGAACTTTGATATAAACCAAATGTGCTGTCTGTTTCCAATTCCGCATGGGGAGTGCCTCAGCATGTTTCTAAATATAAACATATGCAGTGATGTCATTTCATAGTTAATTTTACTGTGTTAACAAGTACTATAAATGTAACCCCATACTGAATCAGATATATAGATTCACATCTATTTCCAGAATTAGGTAATGCTTATTATTGACATCCAACCTGAAATCGGGTCATTAAATAGAATTATTGGTGCCTAAACAACAGCTCTGCGAACATGCGTATAATGGGCCATGGCAATGATGATTATTCTCATTAGGGTGTGTACTTACCTTTCTCTGATTTATTGTTGTATCTAATATCCCAACAAAGAACTTTGATTTCTTTTAGGGGAGTTAATGCAAAAATTGGAACAATGTATTGAACACAAACTACAACATTTTTTAACTTATTATTTCTATACATGTATTCCTACTGAAGATTATTGAAAAATCTCAATGTGGTGGGACTGGTGGCTCAAAACATTCTTGATGCTGGTTGTTTTAGTAATAATACCCCTTCCACTGTCCTCCCCATCCCTGGACATTTCCCCCAACCTACAGTAATGCTCTAATTAATCGACCCCTTAACCACAGCAGAATTATTGGTAACTTTTCAGGATTTAGTCGGAAATATGGGTTGTTGCCATTCATCGGAAAGCTCTCAGTGAGAGCTTTCCGATGAATGGCAACAAGCCATATTTGCCATATTTCCGACTAAATCCTGAAAAGTTACCCATAATTCTGCTGTGGTTAAGAAGTCGATTACTTAGAGCATTACTGTACATATATATCCAAACTCTGTCAACAATAGCCTGACCAACCACATACATGTGTACTAGTATTTTCCGGAAATCCTAGATATTTGGGTCAGTGTTTTGTCTGAGGACTCAACTTTGCTTGAGCTTGTATTCCCCTCATTTTTAAGTAAATTTTTTTTTAAACTTGGCATAGTGTATGGAGGTTTTTTTTTTGGTGGTTGGTTCCGGTTTCAGTCTTATTTAAAAAAAAACTGCGGTTTCGGTTTGGTTTTCGGTTTGGTTTTCGGTTTTATTTCAAAATTCAATAAACCTACTGCTGAGCCTATTGTACTGACTAGGTTTTTCTTAGCACGTTCTTCATCTGTATGGATTTTGATATTGTTTAGTTAACCCTTTCCAATCTTGTTTTTAAATAGAATTCACTCAAGCTGCGATTACTCAAAAATTTGTCATCTGGGCTTGATCCGATATATATTAACAGAGTTATGGCCCTTTATAATTCAAGTAACTGATAATGTAATTATTACCTGTTTGCCACTGTGAGATTTGAAGAGAACATCTCTTCACCCAGAGCATGTCAATTATTAGTTATTTTTAGCTGCACACGCAGTCCTCCTCACGAAGAATTCCTCGCGGGAGCAATAAATTACTCCTGCATAACAACTTACGCCCACAATTCAGAAATGAACAAATGTTCATAGCATTGGTAAATTAAATAGTTATTACCATATTGCATATTAAAATTCACAATGTACATCTTATTGTTTCTACTTTGTGTTTGTGTTCACTTAAATTATTATTCCCAGGGGTCTTTATCACTGTTTATATTACAATGAATTGAATGCCAAGTCAATTAGGGTCCATGACATTTTATTAATAAATTATTCAATTAAAATCAATCTATGAAACAATACTAGTACTAGTTGTACTATATTCGGCATCGAGTTGCTCGAAATACACAGCACTCAGGTGGCTTTTGGTGTTTAAGTGCCGATCCAGAGTCCATAAAAGACGAACCGGCTGCCATTTCGTCAAACTGTTTTAAGGCTTTACCGGTAAGTTTTTTTCCAAACGCGGTCCGAATACTTGGCGTATGCTTTCTAGTAAGCTTTTGTGACAATTGTTTTGCCATCCCTGTACTCAGTCTCGTAACCAAAAGATTGTTTAAACTCCATGATCACTGATGATAGGAACGTTGACAGGAAAACCATGATTATTTATTTCATTTTCAAAATGTGGGTGCGTTCGATACACTTTCCCGGAGTTTCCGGCCAGAAACTCATACTAAAGCGCCGGTTTCCACTATGAAAAGAAGATGGGAGTGATACTTTGCGGATGGGAAATCAAATTTGCGGGCGCGAGCGCAATAGTGCCCACTTCGTGAGCAGGACTGACACCAGATTGAGATAGTACATGGCCAGCCTTGGTGGCTAGCAGACTTTGTTTATCAAATCTGTCAAAAAATATAATTAATGGATGGCTTTCTATTCTGTTCTGTGCAATATTAAGTTAACCCCTTTGTTGAAACTGGTTCATTAGTTAATGTACACTCAATAAGACACTTATTCCAAAAGTCCAAATTGGAATAGTCCATTGTTTATTTGTCGGGATGTTTTACATGTACATATATTGCTATTTACAGACATTGTTGTTTACAGACACCCTATCTTATCTTAGAAATAAATTAACACACCCATTCCGTATTTCCATCATATATCATTGCAAATGGTTAACCCGCTTCACACATTTAGTGTTGAAATGATTAATCGACTAATCGAAATCGACGCGATTATTAAACTAGTCGATTCCGAAATCGGCTAGTCGACTAGTCTGGATACACCCACCACCATTATGCCATCGCGAAAGCAGTGCCGTAGCTGCCGTTACCGAATTACCGAACAATTTAAACCATCAGGCTATCGAAATACACAATCACAATTAGCTTGTTAAAGCCTTCTTTGTTGTCCCTTTGATGCGATAACTGCTTTCAGTACTTGGTGGTCATGCACGATCGCGAAACCCAATGACCTCAACTCAATGTATTTGTCGGCGCCGCGGCGGCTTATTCTTTGAAGTTGAGACGGCCGTCTTTGATAATCAACTTCATAGAATGAGCGCCTATCGCCACTGTGTCTATTTCGGCGTGACGAAATTGATCTGAGTGATAACGTGTTTGGTCAACGTGTTTGCAGGTGTGCAGGACTCAACTTCACTCAAGTGAGTTGCGAAGTGACATTAAGTTTTAAGTTAACAAGTCCAATATATTATAGTTTACTGAAGCACTATGTCAGTATACCTTTAAAGTTTATTTGTCAAATTGTGTGATATTTTCCCAATGTCCTGCTGCTACAGCTGTTATAACATTTATTTTGTAACTTTTGTTTGACTCTGTCGGAGATGAAGTTCGTTTCTCAAAAATCTTGCATTTATTCATGTACGCCCGTTTGTGAAGTCAATCAGTGACAAGCACACTGGGCAAGTTCGAAAACAACGATGTTCGATTGTAAGCAAGAACCGGTACGGCCCGGTAGACCATACCATATCAATTTTAAAGGAACATTTTACACAAAACATGTAGAATAATGCACCGGTTTCTGATTGTTGCACATCCGATAGGCAAATATTAAATGATCCCTTTCACCTTGAGCCAGGTTCAGCCACCAATTGAATATTCATCATTAGAGGAAATGTCTTATTTTGAAATCCCTCAAATGCATTTGGGCTGCAGGATAATAATAAAGGTGCTGGTATTCTTGAGACTGACATATTGTATGGTGGTCAAATATTTTCACCTGATAACTCTTATAATCTCATCCAGGTTAATCATGACACATTCTCACCTGTATAGATTTTGGTATCGATTGAATGTTTTTGAAAATATTAACCCTACAGTAATAAGCCTTGAAATAGGGTGTCTGTCATTTGCAGAATGAGGTCCCCAGAGGGTGAATTTAGTGATGCTACCCCACATAGCGGGCTAGCGTCACCAAATTCACCCTCTGGGGACCTCATTCTGCTTACAAGTCAGCAGAATGAGGTTCCAAGAGGGTGAATTTGGTGATGCTAGCCCGCTATGTGGGGTAGCATCACTAAATTCACCCTCTGGGGACCTCATTCTGCAAATGACAGACACCCTATTTCAAGGCTTCTACAGTAATATTTCCGCTGTTTACAGACATTGTATCTTTCCAATGATCAGCTTAGAATAAAATTAACCATAGACATTACTGTATGCTATCCAATGTTATGACTCATATATTTTCAATCTGACCAACCTCTAGTTATCTGATAATTCTGCATTAAAATATTTCAGTCCTCTCAATTATGATTTTTTGGCTTTGGCAATCCGCTACAGCAACCATTGGCATTGGTCCGATTTGCTTCAGAAAATAGCCAATTATGAGGGTTGATTATTTTATATCCAACCATTATCAATCATATTTAATATCCAGGTCTTTACACCCCTCACTTGTATAGATGTTCAGGTATTGATTGGTCTCTAATCTCAATGTTCCCATGACTTTTTAATATGTTGCTAACACAACAGCAACATGATATGTTATGTCTCACGTTCCAATGTAATACATAGATAAATAGAGTTATTATGATGTTATGTACTTAATTTCATAACTATTTTATCTTTAACCCTTTCAGTGCCAGAGGCCGATCTCATCGGCCCTAATTTACGGTCTGTTTTTTTTTAGATTTTTTTTTTTTTTGGGGTATGCTTAAGCATGCTATAGTGAATTTAAAAACAAACTGGTTAAAACCTTAGGGGCATGTTATAACTCAAAACTATCACCAAGTATTCATAGTAATAATTTTGATGCCCATGAAAAACGTAAGATTCCCTGGCACTAGACCTACAAAATAAGTCTGTTAAAGAATATAAGAAAAAATTATTCAAATTGTAAAAAATTGTAAAAAATAATAACAAATGATGAAAAATTGTTAGGCCAATGCATTCTCTTATATATGCGAGGCGACCTATGGTCGACTCGCATATATAAGAGAATGCATTGGCACAGGGTATATGGGTTGATACAAAAATCGGACCTGGCACTGAAAGGGTTAACAGCTATGGTGTCTGACTCTGGTTGGGCTTAATTAGCTTTATCACTCTATAACATATATTTGTGTTGGAGTGACCTAATTGGTTGAAATCGAATGCCATATCCATGTTCCTATTGTGTTTATGTGAGCAAGGTGCCCATAAGTCTGATTCCACTTGTGAACTATTAATTAATAGTAAACTTTGAATTGTTGAAAGTCTTCCACTCATGAAAAGGTTCTTGTAAGGATTTATGAAATTGCTAATCACTATTGCCAAGGTATTGGTTAGGCCAAAAAAAAAAAACATGTCTGTTTCTGATGACATGGGGAGAATTTTCCAGGCAGGCAGGCACTTTACACTTTTTTTTCTTTCTTTCAAATTAGTCATTTGAAAGCGATAAAACAGTGCATTAACATACATGTATTAAAGAGTTTTGAATATCATATACCTGCCAACTGCCCAAGTATTGGATCTCATTCATAGCAGTACCATTTTGAATAGACAGGGAAATTGTTTATGGGATCAACATTGCTCTCAGATATGTTCATGTGTTCTGACATATAACGACCGGTGATCACATGATAGAGTTCAAAGTAGTTTAAGTTTATAATTTTATTTGACAGAATATCCAATGTTGAACACCCACCAATTGAAAATTGGAGCAGAACTTCCCCTATAGGACTGTAAAGTAAGAACCCCCCCCCCCCCCATTGAAAATTTGAGCAGACCCCCACCCCCCCCCCCCACCAATTGAAAATTTGAGCAGAACTTACCCTATAGGCCTGTGAAGTAACCCCCACCAATTGAAAATTACCCTATAGGCCTGTAAAGTAAGAACCCCCCCTCCCACCAATTGAAATTTGAGCAGAACTTACCCTATAGGCCTGTAAAGACCCCCCCCCCCCCACATATTGAAAATTTGAGCAGAACTTACCCTATAGGCCTGTAAAGTAAGAACCCCCACCAATTGAAAATTTGAGCAGAACTTACCCTATATGCCTGTAAAGAACCCCCCCCACCAATTGAACATTTTAGCAGAACTTACCCTATAGGCCTGTAAAGAACCCCCCCCCCCCCCCCACCAATTGAAAATTTTAGCAGAACTTACCCTATAGGCCTGTAAAGAACCCCCCCCCCACTAATTGAAAATTTGAGAACTTACCCTATATGCATGTGAAGTAACCCCCCCCCCCCCCCCCCCCCCCACTAATTGAACATTTTAGCAGAACTTCCCCGGCTATAGGCTTATAAAGTAAGAATCCCCTCACCAATTGAAAATTTGAGCAGAACTTATAATGTAGGCAGACCCCCCACCCCCACCAATTGAAAGTTTTAGCAGCTCCCCCTATATAGGCCTGTGAAGACCCCCACCCCCTCACCAATTGAAAATTTTAGCAGAACTCCCCTACATGTATATTCCCGACTGCATGTGATAACATTTAGTATTAAAAATAATAAAATTAAAAACTCGCCGTCGCCCACGGGCCATTTTCTGTGCTAGAAAAACTCAACTCTGACACAAGCTTGGTGAAGTTCTCTGTTGATTTGTGCAATCCCGTGAGAAGGTCGGACACAGGACACGATTTCACTAATTTCAATATCCGCTCAGTCTTGTTGCAACAATTGTGAATGAAGCACAGCGGTGTCGCCATATTTTGGAAAATACCGTTTGAAACTGATTTAAACTAAGACTCCAGTCTGAATGTCAACACACAGTGCCTTTAAGATTATACGTACGTTGCGTAATTTTGCGCGTGCTTCTATGGTCGGATCACACGAAGAGTGGTGCTGACATACAGGTATTTGGTCTGTCACCAAAAGTTACGTTCCGGGGATAAAACAGGTACATGTTGATATAGGTATCATGTTTCTCGCTATGAGATATTGTGGGGAGAGTTGACAATAACTGTGGTCGTAAACGCGTTTGCCTGGCATGATTTCCCACAGGAATTTCCTGCAATATCAGCTGGTCGCGGAAATGACATTTAAAAACTACAGTTGAAGGGCAGACTACTATAAATCACAACGTTATGCCAGCGATACGAAAACAAAAGCATTCTAGCTGGCATCATCCCATTGGCAATGGGTGCCATGTACTTGTGAAAACTTCTGAGCAAGCGATTTTAGTATCAGAAGTTCGTTTATAGACAACATGCAAGTACGGTACATGCCTTTTTTGCTCGCAAACGTCATGTAAATATATCCGACGCGGAATGTGGTAAAGTTCCCTGTATATATATAGAGATCCGCATATATTTAAAATGGGCCTTGCATTGCATACAGAATGTTGCTCCTTGTATACATTCATTGCAAGATCTCTGCAAATGATATAATATAGCTTAATCACGGACAGTAATTTTCCCGCCAAAACGCACGTGTTTTCACTACTTGATTTTATCGCATACATAGTTGTCTCTCGTGCATGGTACATTGTATATATACAATTTTACTCGCGAGTCCCCGAATATACAATCAATCGTGTCAGTTTCAGAAATAAAATGTAGACGGGCGGTGTTAATAGTATATTTCAATGCGATGTCGTACGTTCTATATTTAGCCCGATTCCAGGAATTCGCGTCATCCAGGTTTACGTTTCTGGGAACACCGCCCAATTCCGCGAAGGATTTAAGTTTGAGGCGCTATAATACATTGTAATTTTTTACAAACACAGCCCATAAACGACGTGGGATTTCCGAAGTAACTCGCCAGTTTATAGTTTGAAATACGCGACGCTATTCGATGCGTAGCAATGCCGACCGCGGTTTTCTTATTTATATCTAGAATACTGGAATGCGCGATCGTATATACTCACTGCGTCAGTTGCGTCTTTATTGATGATGTTATTGATGCTTTTGGGATTGGGAAATATTAAACACGGACAGGTTAATGTGCATGCAGACTGACTAGCCGTCTGAAAGAAAAAAAATTGAGGCCGGCAAGAAAATCTCAGCCAGGCCGGGTACCGGAAACAGAGACGTTTTTTTTTTTGGCCTTAAACATCTGCCGATCTTGATCGGCCTCTCTTATTATGGCGAAGTCAAGTTTGAGCTATTGCCATGGGTTGGTGTCAGTCGTCCATCAACAATTTCCTTTAGCACACTCTACAGGACACATCTCTCATCCGATGATCATCAAACTGCATATGGATCTTCGGGGTGACCTCTAGATTCCATGAGTTGTTCTAAGCAGTCTGGCTTGTTAACAAATTATAATTCCTCTTTAGAAGTGAATGAGATTTTAATACCTGGCTGGTCAAAAGTAACACTTTTGCTTCCAATGAGTTAACTTCAACTCCTAATCATTTCCTCCGAAATCACTAAACCATTTGTTCTCACAGTGAGAGGACCTTGGATGATGTGAATAGGGACCGAGTTATGATATTTAAAACTACCCCAGCACCGCAAATACTTTACCCCTTCTTAAGACATATTATTTGAGCTTTTAAATTGAAATTGGGCTCTGATATATGGATTCCTGTGAAAAATTATCAGTTATAGATGTAACAGGTGTTACAATATTATGTATATATAGGCTGTTAAGGTGTGGATCTATTACCAGTATGCTGATAATTTCAAGGAAAAAGTATCAGTGGTGCCAACATGGGAGATAACCCTTCCCTAAATTTTGTAACTTCTTTTGAGGAAAATTCACATCAATTCTTAAAACATACTGTTTGAAAATTACTAGATAAATGGATCTCATAGATTGGGATTTACATTGGTTCAAAAATTGGCAGAATAATTTAACTCTCCACCACCCACCCTACTAGTACCTGTATATACAAATGTATGCTGTTGAATACCAGTTTGGTACTGGTATAATAGGATTTAGATTCCTAATGATTTATAAGCTGACAGGGTGTGTACATTTACATGTAGGTGAGGGTAATGTTAGGGGCAATTGGAAGGGAAATATAGAGGGGGTGAAGTTTTGACCCCCTACTTTGATAACAAAAATTTAAACAGTTGGAAATTTCATTTCTGATACAACATTAATTAGTTGGAAATTTCATTTTCACACTAATAATTGTTCTAATACATTTTCCAACCAGTTTTTAGACCAACAGTCTATACTTTCCTATTTCCGGTCAAACTGTTGGACTGAAATGGTCAAATTTTTTTTTTTTATCAGGGATGTCATGTTGGCAACAAATGTTATCTTCTCAGTTATTGCAGTCAGGTGAGTGACTCCACAGTCATTGACTGTCTTGTATTACCAGAACACCCCTCCAAATGAATAAATTACCATTCCAATGCATCCTTTTATAACTGAGTGGGAAAATCCATTTAGTATAGAAAGGGTAAAAAGTCAAGCTTTGCATGTCTCTATATAGTCTGGATCAGGCCTGAGAATAAGGTGTCTGTCATTTGCAGAATGAGGTCCCCAGAGGGTGAATATAGTGACCCATAGTTGGCTAGCATCACTAAATTCACCCACTTGGGACCTTATTCTGCTTAGGCCTCATCTTCTCTGGAAAGTTTATTGATTATCAAATTTCTATAGAATCTTCTTCACAGAGATTCTATTTCTATTTTAGTTTAGTTTCTCTATATCCCCAAATTGGCTGATTACACATTGCATAATTGAGATTCCCAATGGTTGTACATCACAATATTCACCATCTGGGAACTTCAATCTGAGTCTATGTCTCCCATAGCAGATGAGGTCATGCAGAATGAAGTCCCCAGATGGTGAATTTGTGATGCTAGCCCACTGTGTAGGATAGCTTCATTAAATTCACCCTCTGGGGACCTTACATTCAAGCACCTTATTATATCTGGTATGGATACAATTTGAAGTCTGGTCGTCATGTGACATTTGTAATATCAGCCAATCAACATCCAGCATTAAAGCTCCAGGGTACATATGAGTGCATATATACCTACCGGTATGAGTGTATATATACCGGTCGTCAATAGTACCATAGTACTTACTGTACAGGTATTTCTGCTGACCCAAGTACTTAAATATCAATAATTAATATCCAATATTTAAGCTGGGTTCCCTAGTACTGAAATGATAGGTTAACGACCAACTTAGCCCTATCTGGAATCTGATTAATGTTCTCAAAACATTAATAAAAAAAACATTAATACCGGTAGGTTAACGAACCAAATAAAACACATACTTAATATTAGTTTGGAAGAGAATAGAGTACTAGGATGATCTCCATGTCACAAATTAGTCTCGGAGGCCGTGTCTGAGGACAATCGTTCCTGTATCGGATTATGTGTCCGGACAATTAATCCACCATAGGGATCAATAAACTCTGCTAGCGGAGAGAATTGCGTATATGAGTGACCTAAGTTGTTCATTCTGTGTGTATCAAGTAGAAATACGAGATAATTGGCGGTAGTGACGCAGAGCATCGTATTGTGGTAATGAATAAAGATAGAATTCCATATATAGAATACTGAGTACTAATGACAACATATTCAGTCTTTGTTTTGTATACCTGTATGATTCAATTCTAAGACTCAAATAATCAGAATAATATGTACTCTTCAGTGTCAGTGGGGGTGTGGGCAAGCCTTAATATTCACACAAATTCAAGTACAGTAATGCCCTAAATAATCGACTACTTAACCACAGCAGAATTATGGGTAATTTTTCAGGATTTAGTCGGAAATATGGCTTGTTGCCATTCATCGGAAAGCTCTCAGTGAGAGCTTTCCTATGAATGGCAACAAGCCATATTTCCGACCAAATCCTGAAAAATTACCCATAATTCTGCTGTGGTCGAGGAGTCGATTATTTAGAGCATTACTGTAGGTAAACACTGTCCTCAAACTATGGAAATGTGCCCAAAATAAAAATTAGAATGGAATTCCATTTTGTTATAAATGAAAAATTATCTGGGAATTGGATCATTCTCAAAAAACGATTCTAAGTTTTTTACAGTTTGAATATTATCTTCCTAAAAATACCAGGCCAAACTCTGGTTGCAATGTTTTGCCAAAATTACATTAATCTTAATCCTTTTATGACCGGAGCTGCTCTGGTGCAGCATTAAAGACCCGGTGCCAGTGCAATCTTTTATATTTGCAAGTCTCCGATGTACCGTATAAGAGAATGCACTGGCTTACAAGGTCAAGGTAAATATTGCTAGGCCAATTCATTTTCTTATATAAGCGAGGCTCCCCATGAGAGACTCGCATATATAAGATAATGTATTGGCACTGGGTATTTGCAAAATTTCTGGAAGTTCAAGTCATGAAAGTGTTGAGACCTGATGGTGGGGGGTGGGGTGGTGTCTGGTAATGCATGTAACTTTCAGACATAAAGACTGAAAATGTTAAAGCAGACTGAAATAGAACAACACTATTCTAATAACCAGGGATCAGCCTAGATAATTACATGTACACTGTATATGCTTTTTAAAAAAGGGGGATGTATACTGTTTTGCATCTGTTTGTGCGTGCAATCGTCCGATTTCTGTTCAGGTCTTAAGTTGAACAGTAGTGCTCAGATCTCAATGAAATTTGGTATGGATGTTCAATACTATCACTGCTATGAGGCCATTCAATAATTTTGTTCGGGTTTTCCATTCTAGCGTTATTCATCTTTGTTTATTTGAAAATATTGGTCACCGTCATAACTTGAACAGTAGCACTCAGATCTCAAAGAAATTTGGTTTGAATGTTCACTACAATGAGGACATTCAATTGAGTGTTTAGTTTAGATTTTCCGTTCTAGAGTTTTTCATCTTTGTATATCTGGAAATGTTAGCTTTTTGTCTGTCCGAGCAGATATCTCCTGCAACGTTTGTCAGATCTCAATGAGATTTGGTATGGATGTTCACTACAATGAGTAAATTAAATTGAGGGTTCAATCGTTTTGTTCGGGTTTTCCATTCTGGATTTATTCATTTTC
Source organism: Siphonodentalium dalli (assembly GCA_032622095.1). NCBI lineage: Eukaryota > Metazoa > Mollusca > Scaphopoda > Gadilida > Siphonodentaliidae > Siphonodentalium > Siphonodentalium dalli. The sequence goes on from CP136069.1 coordinate 72,922,590, forward strand.
ATTAGTGATGGGCGGTTAACCGAGAAAACAACTCGGTTTCGGTTTTTGACAATAAACCGAAAACCGACCGACGCGATTCTGCTCAAACCGACATTACGGTTTTATTATATATGTTTATTTTTCACTTAAATCTACTTATTATACCTCCCCAGGTACTTATTAGTTGATATTGTTATCAAATTATCGGCCTCTCTGATCAATATTATATCGGAATGTGTCCATTTCGTCTCAGATATGTGTTGTTATAATATCGTAGGCGACTGTTTTTGTACTTTTTCAAAACATGGCCGAACAAAATAACGAACAGGGTTCAACAAAGAGCCCTGTTTGGAGTTATTTTACGCGTCTAACTGGAGACGACTCCAAAAAATGTCGCTGCTTAATATGTCATAAAAACGTCGTATCAGAGCATGCAAATACCAGCAACCTGGCCAGACAGTCGAAAACTAAACCAAGTAAATGGTATGAACACTTTGATCGTCTGGACATTCCGATGTGACGTAATCTGGGCAAACCATGTGCAGCTTGTAAACTATGTCGCAACATCAAAGCGATCACACGGCAGTCATTGAATGTGGGTCAATCATGCACGTGTCAAGAATTGTTACACAGTCAGGTCAAGGACGCCCACTGTTTGTGAATTTGCTGTTTGCGGTTGAATTCTCAGATACTATAATGCATATAATATGATAAATACGTTTTAAACATGTCAGAAAGGGATGAACATTGAACAGTGAAGATGGGGGTGTTTATTATTTTAAATACCGAATTGTATCATCTTTATGATCTTATCGCATTGGATTCATTTTTGCGTCGGCATTTTGTCCCGTTGTTTACCGGTGATCGCAGTTCCTTCCTCAAATATTCAACGTTATTGGGACATTATTGACTCTAATTACGGTTACTTTGAAAGTATATACTCAAATTGTATGTATTTCAGTATAATTTCACTATCTAGTAAAAAAAAAAACGAAAACCGAACCGAAACCGAGGTTTTTTCTCCCAAAAAAAACGAAACCGAAACCGAACGTAAAAAATCAAAACCGCCCATCTCTAATTTTCATTATCCTGAAAATGCTTATTTTGGGTTGTTCTGCCTGAGTATCCCAGTAAAACATGCCCACACTAGATGTAGACTCCTACGAATCAGGTATTTGTGTCTCGAATCAAATCTCAATTCGAATAAGGTTGAGGCATCAAATCTTGAATCAAATCGTCACTTATTAAAGTTTTCCAACAATGAAGGCTACTCAAATTTTGTTCAGCTTATATTTACGAATTGACGTACATTGGAATTCTTGTGCCAGTCGAACTCTTCAATCCTGACCGGGATATGTATTAGGTATACAACTGGCCGGCTTTCATATTTTGACATTTCCCTGTTGATACCCGCTGACTTGTTCTGAAATGTAATTTTGTGTGCTAATTGTATACTCAGAATGCAATATTTTTGTGTCTGAACTTCATAAAAATTTTAAGAGACAAAATATAAGATTTTAAGTCATTTTAATGTATCGTACTGTTTCGTACAGTTTGTGGAAATGGATAGATTTGATACTCGATAGTCCTGCGGCAGCCAGTTCATTGACTCTGAACACTGTGCTCTTAGTCTGGTGGATAAAAGGTTTGACCTTGAAAAAATATGGACTAAGTTTTTTTTTATTCAATTTTGAAGAGTAAGATATCCTCTATAACGTATCCAAAATCTGCTAAAATCCACTTTCAGCAACTGTTTCTACAGATATTTTAAAAATGCCCATTTTCCGGCCTTGGGAAGTAGGATTTTTCTACAGTAATGCTCTAAATAATCGACTCCTTAACCACAGGATAATTATGGGTAACTTCTCAGGATTTAGTCGGAAATATGGCTTGTTGCCATTCATAGGAAAGCTCTCGGTGAGAGCTTTCCGATGAATGGCAACAAGCCATATTTCCGACTAAATCCTGAAAAATTACCCATAATTCTCCTGTGGTTAAGGAGTCGATTATTTAGGGCATTACTGTACAATATCCCTCATCGGCGACACCAGAACCAAGCCTGGAAATTCAAGGCAGGGCTGGTGGGCTCTCCACCTACATGTACAGCCCACCTAGAATTTTTCAAGGCAGGCTTTTTATAACCCGCCTCGCCTACAACAGGAAATTTATTTAGTTATTTTATTGTGTTTTATGAGAAAAATACTGCCTCGAAATTGTAAAATTGCAAAATCCTGGGTATCAATCCCGTATATATTCAGAGTCTCAGAAATGACTGTTGACTAAGATTGAATAATTTTGAACTCTGATGTACCAAATGCTGCCCACCCCCATATGATATAAAGAGCACCAAATGATCTGTAATACTTTCATGATTCATAGCTACAAACTCATCTCAATTCTGACAATGATCGTGATCGAAATTGATTTCTATTGATTGACTCCAAGCAATCCTCTAATGTAATACCGCTGGCATGAAAACCATTGGAACGTGTTCTGTTAGGTGCGGTTCAATTTCACGATGGCAATGCTCTTCTATTTGCCTGCGGATACATCTCACGATAAATCATACCGTCTGTTTCGTTTCATTTGACCCACAGTAATGTCGTAATATCACCGAGTTTCATCGTGAATGCATGGCAGCTCAACCCTATAATTTTTCTGAATGGTATGTGCAAATTATTGCCTAAAATAGTCTATTCTTCTGGCACTGACATAATCAATTCTAAGTATTGAGTGCTACCAGGCCTGAGAATAAGGTGCTAATCATTTGCAGAATGAGGTCCCCAGATGATGAATTTTGTGACGCCATCCCGCATAGCGGGCTAGTATCACTAAATTCACCCACCGGCTGCAAATGTTCGGCACCTTATTCTCAGGCCTGTTGCAACTAAGATCAAATAATGAGGAACCATCACAAAAATAAAAATTGGCACAAAAAATGTGGAAACATTAAATTTATATTTGCAAAACTGCTAATCAATTTTCATCAAATATCAATCAATACAGTACTCCCCAAGCCATAGTAAAATGTTATAGGAAATGTTGAAATTAAATCAGCCCCTGATAAAATCCATCCATATTCCTGATTCCGTGATAACAGCTATCAGCTCTGCAGTTAGTTCTGCAGGGAATCAAACTGTCAAATCCTTGTCAACGTGTCAGCGACCAGACTAAAGGGTGACTTGGGAAACAGAAACCAGCCTAGAGGGCGACTTGGAAGACAGGGACCAGCCTAGAGTGCGACTTGGGAGACATCTTCTCCCTAAAATGTGTCACGTCTCCATATTTTTGTCCTAGGGAGAAGTGACCTTTCAAAACAGCATACATGTATTTGAAGGGTACAGTAATGCCCTAAATAATCGACTCCTTAACCACAGTGGAATTATGGGTAATTTTTCTGAGAGCTTTCCGATGAATGGCAACAAGCCATATTTCCGACTAAATCCTGAAAATTACCCATAATTCTGCTGTGGTTAAGGAGTTGATTATTTAGGGCATTATTGTACTTTACTGATTATAATTGTATATTTAGTATTTACTCATTATAATGGTATTATAAATGGACTCTTATATCGAATGATTCTTATTGGATCACAGAAAGATGATGTTAGAGATTAAACTGAAATTCAGCTTTTATGACTTCTCCCTCACAACTGGAAAAGTTACTTCTCCCAATTTGAATACTCTAGGCGGGTCCCTGTAATATGATTTGTAATAATTATTATTGAACTTTTAATGAGATCTTAAAATAGATAATTAATAGGGTTGGTGGGCCTTGTTTGTTGAATTTGAATTTACTGATTTAGTTTTTCTGGATGATAACATTTGTTATAGTTATATCAAACTGCTTTCAAATTTAGTATGTAAACTACTCACCCCAATACATAGGCTAAGTTTAAATCTTAGTTTAGACCAATGAATTTTGTCTTAGTTAAAAGCCAATGTTTTACCTCAAATTTACAGATTATTTTTGTTTCAAGATTATAACTTCAGTTTTCATATCTTATTGTTTTTTTTTTAATATATATATATATATTTTGTTATTGCGATTTTGGGTCAAATTATTTTTAACCCTTTCAGTGCCAGGGGCCGATGTCATCGGCCATAATTTACGGTATGTAAAATCGGCCCTATAAAAAATTAAATTTAGATTTGTTTTTGTTTTGAATTTTTTGGGTATGCTTAAGCATGCTATAGCGAATTTAAAAACAAACTGGATAACACCTTAGGGGCATGTTATAACTCAAAACTATCACCAAGTATTCATAGTAATAATTTTGATGCCCATGAAAAACGTGAGATTCCCTGGCACTAAACCTACAAAATACGTCTGTTAAAGAATATAAGAAAAAATTATTAAAATTGTAATAAATTGTAAAAAATAATAACAAATGATGAAAAATTGTTAGGCCAATGCATTCTCTTATATATGCGTGGCGACCTATGGTGACTCGCATATATAAGAGAATGCATTGGCACAGGGTATATGGGTTGATACAAAAATCGGACCTGGCACTCAAAGGGTTAAATACTACTTTGAAAACAAAATTAAAACTATTTTGTTTTGTTTTTAATTGTTATTGATTGTGTTTGTTTTTTTGTTTTGTTTTTATTATGACCATTGATATCAGCAGTGCATCTTCATATAACTTTACTGGTGCTGACACATGTAACATATACCTGATCAATAATGTGCTTGTTGATATTGAATTCCTTTTGCTCAGCACATTCCGTGGTGCTAGTGATTTGTGAATGTCGTACATCCATCGGGTCTCGTGTACCTTGCGTTACATAATTAATGACGGTTTTATTGATTACTTCCGCTCAATAATAGATATCTACGTCAGATGCGATTGTTCTGAACAGCAACGCGCTTCTCTACACGCTAATAAATGGATATGCTGCAAGACGATGCACACTACACACCGAACAAACTTACCACTACTCGCGCTGTCGGAATAAAATTTGGAATCATGATTGATGGACTTAGGTTATGTTTCCTTAATCTGTAAGTTTATCGATCTTTTATATCTACCAGTGCCTCATATACAGAATCTGACAGCAGAGACTGTTAAATAGTGAAAGTAAAAAATCAGTCCTATGGAAATCAATATCCTTTTTTGTGCTTTTTGTGTGAGTCGTGGATTTCTTGACGGGTCTTGATGAACTTAGAAAGTTTAATCGCTTTAATGTTGCCTGGGAGATCCAAGTGTTTTCATTGTTGCTCAGACAACTTATAAAAGTTCCTTTGCGATTCTTAACTTTTCTCCATGTGATTGAACTTAAGTGATATTTCTAGTGATAAGTTCAAATTTACAGGTAATAATTATTAAAGATGCATTCAGGATTCCAGACCTCCCGTTACAACAACAACAACATATAAAACTCATTTAACTGTTTTCTTCTGTTGAAAAAATATTGAAAAACTAAATATAACATAAACTAGAAAATAAAATCATTTTTGTTCTTGAAAAATTTATTTGAATGGAATAAATAATTTTTCGTGTCCCTCTAAAACATCAAAACTATATTAAATAAATGCATAGAAAATTTGATATCAAACAAAATCGCGTCCTTCTTGTGTGGAACTCTTTGTTCCTGACACGTTATTTTATACACTAAAACCTAAATAAAAAAAATAAAATAAGTTCCGTAAAAATTAGCCTGGAACCCTGCATGGATCTTTAAAATAAACACTAAATAGCATTAATTAAGCTGACATATATATAACAGGCTTCAATCGATACAATTCGGTTCCACTTTCAATGTCCGGTTTGATGTTTTGTAACCAGATAATTTGAAGTGTTGAGTCGGTTTTCTGTTGATTACTAGTTAAACCTTTCATGACTGGAGCTTCCTGAAATTTTTGCACCAATGAATTCTCTTATATATGCGAGCCTCGTATATTTAACTCGTTGAGTTCCAAGTCCGATTATATCAGCCCTAAAAACAGCTGAAATGTTTTTTGAAAAAGTAAAATAATTTCTAAAAAAAATTTGGGGCATAAATAAGTATGTCATAGACGATATAACAAGCACCTGGATCAATTATTTTGGGCATTTTAAGACCCAGAACCACCATCAGGAATTTATAGTAACAATTTCTGAAAAGTGAAATACTTAGGATTCTCTGGCACTGAATGACATTGTAAACCAGTGCATTCTCTTATATATGCGAGGCTGCCTATAGGAGACTCGCATATGTAAGAGTATGCAGTGGCACAGGATCAATAAATAATGCTGCACCAGCACAGCTCCTGTCATGAAAGGGTTAAGTGTTGTCATCAAGATCATAGTATGAAACTTAGTTGCATTAATCATCAGCCCTCGAAATTAGGTAAAATGTCACATTTAATGATGTGGCATGTTAGATTCCACATGTTGCCACAGCATTGCTTATTGCCGGGCCAATTTCGAGGACTGAATCTTGCGTAGCATGAAAAATTCCCATTGTTAAAAATTGAGGCGAAGAACACGAATAAAGCTGCACAAAATGTGCACTCCCTTCTTGATGTAAACAAATAATTAAAAACAATTGCATTTCGAGCCTTTATGGTGCATACTATGGACTACGTAAACATATTCTATATGTAATATTCCTACCATACCACAATACAACATCTATTTCATTCAAAGTTGTTCCATGTGCTTCTTTTTGTGTTTAATTTTTTTTTACAAATTATTGCCTTATAGGACTGCACAAAGTTACCATATGATAGGCACAAGAGCATTTTTATTTAATGCAATGTTTAATTGCGGTGAAGATCAGTTTTCAATAATCAAAAATAACGAAAACAAATACCATTGGCGATCTAAAAACCCCAGTAGAACCAGGGGGGGTTTTCCGGGCATGGGGTGGGTGGGTGGTCGATGGGACCAACAAACAATTTTTCCGCAACTCAAATTTTTTTTTCTGCAATTCTTTTGACTGTTTTTGCAATGAGTTTGGCTTAACACCTTAGAATAAGAGAAATAATGTAATTCTAACTGCTAAACTGACTGCAGGCAGTTATTGTGTTGTATTTTGTTGCAAATTTTGAAATCCAAGGTGGCCGCCGGCAGCCATGTTTTTTTGGCAGAATGACCCCAAAATGACACGTTCCCATTTGAATACATGTCAATGTTAACATCCATGACAAATAGTATGCACAGAAATTAATATACAGCTGTTTACAGTGAATTCCCCCCCCCCCCCCCCCCCCCCCCCCCCCCCCCCCCCGCAAATCTCTGTTTTAGTGTTAAAAGGGGGGTGGGTGTCCAAAAATGGTCGGAAAAAACTGCCGAAAACGGAAAACATTTTGGATGCGGGGTGGATGGGTCCCAACAAGGGTCGAAAGTAAAAAATCAGCATACGTGCCTGAAATTTTTTTCCGACATACCCCCCCCCGCCCCCAGTAGAACATGATTACCCTTACAAACAATAACGCTGTGCAGCAGGTTATGGCCAACCACTGGCACATACATGTACAAAATGGCTAAATACATGTACACTGACTAATTGAAAGCATGCCTGTTTTTGTACAGTTTAGTGTACAGTTATAGTTTGTATACACACATGTATAAAATATCAGTGAGTACATTCAATCCTGATGTTCCCATTCACTTCTAAAAGCATACCGTGCTAGGGCATGCATGTACCGGTACATTTTTGGGCTGACATCTATTCATCATTTTCTGGGTTGAATCTTAACTCTAGCTACTCTGGCTACGCCTGCAGGGCATGAAATTTCGGTTGAACAGATTTTCCATTCACCTCTTGTTCATGCAAATCACAATATGGGGGAGCTATTCTCCATTCAACATAGCACTAATAGGGCAAACGGAAACTAGACAGATTTCACACTCAACCTTCAAAGAAACTGTCCATGTCAGAGTGAGAACAAATCTACAGACAAAAAAAAACCTGAACAATTTGCGAGAAATACAGTAATGCTCTAAATAATCAACTCCTTAACCACAGCAGAATTATGGATAACTTTTCAGGATTTAGTCGGAAATATGGCTTGTTGCCATTCATCGGAAAGCTCTCACTGAGAGCTTTCCGATGAATGGCAACAAGCCATATTTCCGACTAAATCCTGAAAAGTTACCCATAATTCTGCTGTGGTTAAGGAGTCGATTACTTAGGGCATTACAGTGTATTCTGAGTTCTATGAAATCATTATTAGGCCACAAATGCAGGAAATGGCCTTTGAGGTGCTACATCATCTGGGATCATGGTTGGGCCCCAGACCCGCGGCCTGAGGCACTCAATTCTGGACTATGCTATGATTGGATCACCATTGAAATTTAAGCGGACAGGTCACCATAAACTTTTCCGTTTGCCCCAAATTTCATGCCCTGCGCCCGTAGTGTTCAAAACCTGGGAACTTTTTGAATTTCTGACAGTCACCTTTTATAATATTGAATTATTCACATACATGTACATTTAGGTACTACATGTATATATCTTAAGAACAACCTAGATCATGCAATGAAACTCGACTCTGATTGCGCCCGAGCATTCCTTATAAGCTTAAAAGATATGTAGGAAAATTGGTACACATGTTCTCATGACCAGGAGAATATCACGGGATAGACGCCTTTGACTTCAGATGACTACTTAACTCTTTCAACCGGCTGCCCGCTAAAGTGGGCACAACGTAATTTACTGTCATCCCCGGCAGCCTGCTTTTAAATTTCGGGAGAATACAATATTTCCAGGGATATACAATGATTTTACTGGTTAGCGACTTGTATACCCTTTGGGTGATATTCGATAAAGCTACTAATTTATTGGTGCATACGCATACCTAACATGTTCCGCCATCAAGAGGTTTTCTGAGCCTAAATATAGACAGCACCTGTTTGACGTCACAATTACTATTTTGGGGTTGACTAATATTCGTAGATGCAAAACTGCCGTCAGGTGTCGTGTTTTGAGTCACATAATAAACAATAATATACCAAATCAGAATGTGACTCACATTCTGATTTGGTATATTATTGTTTATCACAAACACAAATACTGATAACATTATTGTTACGTTTATGAAATAAAGAAGATTATGTTTACTTTTCTAAAGATGTTTTTATTTGTGGTATCCATCTATTGTCTCCAATTTTCGACGTAATGTTACGAAAATCACCATACAGTAACAGTGCGACTTCAATAATATTAGTTGTGCGTACATGTTATAAACATGACATCAGCATTCATAAACATTTTGGAAACCCGATCAGTACATTGGCAGTTGTTTTAGTTAGAAGGATAGTCATAATTCATCAGCATTGTTACAAGTAAATGCATAATTATGGGCCTAAAATTGCAAAATATTGGAAAATATGTCTATTTCGATCAAATAGCGTCTGTTTGGGCCCACTAGGTTAGTATGCTCACCTTTGATAAAACAATTTGATTCAATGGACCGATTTGTAACCATGCATTGTGCCATCACAACCACGTATATTGATACATACATTTACAAATGTAATTGTGGGACACATTGTTATAATATACGAAGTTGATATCCCAGATACAGGTGATACAACTATATAGTGTTTTTTGGGGTTCGTTGTCCCTTCTCAGTTCTCACATGTACATGTACACACACCTGAGATAATAATTTTGAGGTGACATCACCAACTGGTATATAACACAATTTGAAGGGCACTTACATGTACTAACGATAATAAAAACTTGCATTTTGCCATATCCAACATCACTCTATTAAAGGTAGTATTGAAGCAAGTACATCAGGGACACATAAATTTACTTGGGTAAATAAATTGCCTGACCAATAAAGAGCGTTTACCATCATAAGATATGTGGGAACATTGGTGCACATATATACATGTATATAGGTAACATGACATGGGGAATATCACAGGATAGGTGTCGTTGACCTCAAATGACTTAAAGAGTCACTAATAATTTGCAATAAAGAGCGTTTATTATCTTAAAAGTTAGATTGTAACTTTATCCGGAGAGTGTCATGCAATAGGCGCTGTTTACCTCAGGTGACTAATTATTATTTTAAATTACTTGAAGGGGCACTAATAATTTACTAATTCTTCACACTATTTTCCTGCATGTTATTTTTGACAGGCTATCCCCTAGTTGTGATATAAAATGATAAATTCATGAATTTTGAATTTGTATTATAGTTTTGTGGACTTTCTTTTTGGGTTAACTTGATACTCAACTGAAGGATGATACTCAAGTACAGTTATGCTCTAATTAATCGACTCCATAACCACAGCAGAATTATGGGTAACTTTTCAGGATTTAGTCGGAAATATGGCTTGTTGCCATTCATCGGAAAGCTCTCCCTGAGAGCTTTCCGATGAATGGCAACAAGCCATATTTCCGACTAAATCCTGAAAAGTTACCCATAATTCTGCTGTGGTTATGGAGTCGATTAATTAGAGCATTACATGTACAACACTTTCTTTTCTAAGTGGATTCTCCCACCCAGTTATAAAGCTGTATAGGTTAGAATGGTCTATTATTCTCTGGATGGATGTTTAGGAAATAATATCAGAGGACACCCTTACATTTCCCAAGTCTGTTATAAGTGTCAAATAAGTGTAGGAAATTTTTCCTCTAAGTGTGCACTTACAACCAAGTGTACAAGTCCAACAGTGGCAGTAAGTGTAGTGCAAGTGTAACATAAGTGTACAGTAAGTGTACGTTCCAACTATGTAAATGAGGTGAGTGTCATATAAGTGTATGATTCTAAAGTGTGGTATAAGTGTATGTTGGCAAGTGTAATATAAGTGTATAATAATTGCAAGTGTTTTATAAGTGTAAGTTCTGAATGGGGTTGTAAGTGTATTGTAAGTGTACAATGGTGATTGTGATGCAAGTGTATTATATAAGTGTATAGTACATGTATTAGTAAAATAAGTGTATATCATAGATGGGCATGCACATATTAAATTTCACTATCAAAGATGGCAATTGATGCATTAATCAAGGGAATCACATTCAGAATGATTTAGACTGATAAAATACTTTATTATATTATATTAATAATGTTTTAATATATAAATCATCTATCGATTAGGTTCCTTGGCTCAATAAATATATTTCATAAATCTGGTGAGCTGATAGTGATATGCGAAGTTTGAATGAGCTAAAGTATCTTCAAGCTTGTCTCTTCCTCCACTTATTGTCATGTCATATTCAGTACCATGTCCCATTTAACCCTTTACCCAACAGAAGGGCCCTGTGCCAATGCATTCTCTTATATATGCGAGTCGACCATAGGTCGCCTCGCATATATAAGAGAATGCATTGGCTTAACACTTAAAAAATATAAAATTGTTAAAGAATGTAAGAAAAAATGGTAAAAAGTGTTAAAAAAAGATTTTTTTTAGGCCAATGCATTCTCTTATATATGCGAGGCGACCTATGGTCGACTCGCATATATAAGAGAATGCATTGGCACAGGGCATAACTATAACCATCACAATGTGGTCAAGGAGCCGGTTCCAATGATATCCATATTTGTATGGTTCTATTGAGACAGACCGAAGATATTTGAGGCTGTTGAAGCTTTATTTGGCCGGTTTTGGCCGGTTTGTTGGGTAAAGGGTTAAAGCATGCAGTGCCTGCTGTGGGATGTTTAGTTTAGCATGGAGAGTGAGAGAAATTTGCAAACGTTGGCATGACCGATTCCATTTTTTTTGCTGTAACTTAAAGTGAGTCATTTTTTTCTTCTTCTGATTGTCTCTGAGATGATCCAAATTCCAATGTGCTCTGTGTGCCCAGTCTACCCCTCCACCAAAATTAGTTTTGTCCGGTTTCACAAGCATTTGGACAAGACGTCAAGATGATTGAATTTGAATCCGTGATCAGTCCTCTGAGTCTTGGCGAGTCTTGCCAACATTGGGCAACATGCCAACAATGAAACATGCGAGAGATCAATCACTGAATCAGCTGGACGACAGCCATCACTCTCCGATTGAGAATTATCACTTGTAAATAAATGTATGTTGTATATCTGAATTTAGCGCACGTTTCCATTGGTTATAATCTGTATGCATCCAGTGTGACTTTACTGTTGACATTTAATTTCTCATTGTCATCGTGTCATTGTAGGATCACCGGTTGAATTGGGAACATACTTCGCCTATTTGCGTAATTATTTGCCGAATTCAGCCTCCTACCACCTGTTCTATCTCTAGTGTGTTTAGTTCCTTTCTTCTTTTTGCCAAATTGTTGAATTGTTGTGGCTTTTCTCGCCGTCATTTTCGTAAATGAAAGCTGTTGTCAAATAAAATGCAGATGAAATTTAAATTTGATTTCTTGACCGCCGAATGACCGGAATGTGATCTGCGCATGCGCATGTAGTCATCGTCACAGTCACGTGTTAGCTTTTAGCCAATCGTATGCTCAGTTCTAGGATATCACTTGATTTAGACAGGGATTTCCCATTCGGCAAACCTCGTCAGATTCCGTCACCGTTTCAGAGGCCCGCAGAGGTCACAGGTCGAGGAGTTCAGAATGAGGGATTTCCCAATAAAATGATGAAATCAGAGGACAATGTTTACACACAGCGAGGTGGGATTAAATTCCCCATACACGAACACATGGGCAGAAAGCCCCAAGCATTTTCTTTGGGAGATTTACAGTGGGTCGATAATCACACGCATATACAGTTAAACTTTGTTATTTTTGATACATTTTACGTTAAATTAAAAACAGATAGCAGGTACATATACGTACTTCTCCGAGAATGTTAAAAACAATTTTTATCTGTTCATCATTATTTTATTGTCACGAAATTACGCTATTAAACTATCGAAGTTTTGCCATAAAAAAACCCCCGATAAAAATAATTATATTTGGGAGTATTGCACGTCAAAATTACGGGTTTAGAAACGATTTTTATTATACTTAATTCTGATCTGTGTCGTCAAACTACTATCATACAACATTTCTATATTCGTAATGGCCATTTTTTGACTGCAGGTGTGTTTGGAAACACAATCATTGAAGCTTTCATATTCGCCAATTTCAATATACGTGATAGCGACCAATTTTCATTGATTCTATGACAAACATTTTGCAGTTAATAAATTGTAGATATACATACTCATATATCTTTATTTTAGCACAAAAGATTCATAAAATTTATTACTATCGGAATATAAATAACAGAAAAACCAAATACCGGTAATTTCAAAATTGAAAAAGTTCATATTTAATATAAGACGGCAATTATATAGTACAAATGTGCGAGGCTCTGAGCAGTATTCCTGAACATATCCATATCAAAGTTTGATAAGTGTGGTATAAGTGTTGATAAATTTTTCCAAAGTTCCATAAGTGTACCTTTAAGTGTGGGGCAGTGTTCCCCAAACATTTTAAAAGTATAAGTATCATCAGTGTGTCATAAGTGTAGAGAGAACTTTTCAAAGTACCATAAGTGTAGCTGTAAGTGTGGGTAGCATGCCCAAAGATTTTCAAAGTCTCAAAAGTGTAGAACAAGTGTACACTTATTACAACACTTACATTACACTTACGAAATAAGTGTACATTTCGAAAAAAGTGAGTGTGGTACAAGTGTACTGAATTAAAAAAACAAAAGCTACAAGTGTACTATGAGTGTATACCTGAACTACACTTACAATGCAAGTGTACACTTAGAAAATATAAGGGCAGACATGCGAAAAGATAATACAAGTGCAGAAGGATTCCTATTAATTGGTTGGAAATGTTCAGATGAGAAGTTCCACAAACAGCCCATGGCCGTTTGTTGAACTTATTATCTGAACATTTCCTGAGGGATTTGTTCATCAATGAGTATTTAGTAAAGAAGGGGTTAATCAAAATTAGCGAAAGGGAGAATGGAAGTGAAATTTATGATATGTGTTGTTTGGAAATTAACAAGTTGCCCTATTCTTAGTAGTATTCAACAGCAGCCTGGTTTCTGAATTGGCTCGCTAATGATCTCACAAAACAGACAACCTCCCCAAGCCTTAGTTTAGTGTGCCTGTCATTTGCAGAATGAGGTTCCCAGAGGTGAAGTTAATGACGTTATCCCGCATATTGGGCTAGCATCACTAAATTCGCCTACTGGGGACCTTATTCTGCTTAGGCCTCATCTTCTCTGGAAAGTTTCTTTATGATAAAATTTCTATGGAAACAGCTTCACATAGATTTAATTCTATTTCTTTTTTAAATTAGTTTCTCTATATGCCCAAATTGGCAGGCGACACATTGCATAATCGAGGTTCCCAATGGGTATACATCACAATGTTCACCATTTGCGAACTTCAATCTGATTCTATGTCTCCCTTAGCAGATGAAGCCATGTAGAATGAGGTCCCCAGAGGGTGAATTTGGTGATGCTAGCCAGCCATGTGGGATACGTCACTAAATTCACCCTCTGGGGACCTCATTCTGCAAATAACAGGCAAACTAAACTCAGACTTGAACCTCCCAGCGATTTCTATGTGGGAGTTTAGTCTGTGATTTCTATATAGGGCTACAGTCTGATTTCTATATAGGGGTACTAGCTGTTTGATATCTAAATAGGAGTATATTCTGAACTCCGTTTGGGATTAACAGCTTCCGTTATATCCCGATTTATCACTGACACTATTATTGGGACAGTCGTGACGTATTTACACAGCTTACTCCCCATGGCGCTCTTGTGATGAATGTCTTTAAGCTTGAATATATCCAGCCGTGTTAATTAACGTCTGCTATCAGCTGAGCCGAGGCAAAAAGAATTCTGTCAGCTCTATTTTTATATGCCTGTTTTGGAAAAACGGGACTTATTATATCATTGTCCTGTCCGTCTGTTCTTAAGTTTCCATTTCCGGATGATAACTTTAGTAAACTGAATGGTATGAAATTTGGTATGTGGGTTTACTATCACACAATATAGGTCAAGTTCAAAGTTGGGTTCAGCCCACAAATTATCACCTGAGTTATGGCCCATTATTGAAATTACCATGGGCATATTTTGCCACGCCATGCTCTTGTTAACCAAGGTCAAAATAGCAGACTATTGTATATTAGTCTGGTCGATAAACTCAAATGTTAGGGTCAACCTAGAACAAAATTGGACTAAGTTGGTTTTTATATCATTTTGAAGAGGAAGCTTTCCTCTATGACATATCCAAAATCCGCTAAAATCCGCTTTGAGCATTTTTTGTAATTCAAGATGGCGTCCAAGATGGCTGCCATTTTCCTATAAGTCAGCTTGATGCAATTATAGTGAGAAGATCTTGTCATATGTATACACATGTACTCTCAGGTGCCAAATAAACGTGCCGGCACGTTTATTAATTTGGAGCAAAAATACACACAATCACGCTTATTGTGACCCATCACGTTTATTATTTTTTGGGGGTAAATCCATCACATACTGTGACATTTATTCTTTTTTTGGGTGATAAACAAACGAATATAAGAATGGAACGAATCACAAGTGTGCTAATGTTAATACTAGAAGTCACAAACCACTAAATAAAGTTGTTTTAGTAGACTGAGATGCGACATCGCTTCGATATAAAACCTATTTTGAGAGTCACGGTTCGCCCAATCTTTTACTTCGTCTACTTTCGGTTTGTAATAAAGCGCAAAACGTGAACTGGGCCGAGTTCACGGGACCCGAAACGATAGAAAAGATGGCCCATGGATCACAGGACTTATTCTACAATTAAAATGTTTTTGTTAACTCCAAAATCAGTTCCATAATCACAATTTATAATGAAAAACGATGTGCCTCGAAAATAGGCAACGCGTAACC
Source organism: Siphonodentalium dalli (assembly GCA_032622095.1). Classification (NCBI taxonomy): domain Eukaryota; kingdom Metazoa; phylum Mollusca; class Scaphopoda; order Gadilida; family Siphonodentaliidae; genus Siphonodentalium; species Siphonodentalium dalli. The sequence continues at coordinate 72,938,317 of CP136069.1, forward strand.
CAGAAAAAGCGCTAAAAGTTACCAGTTTGACTGAGTGTTTTCTGCATACAAATAATTTCATGAGAAGCATTAAAGTATATTCCTTTAATATTAAGATATTTAAACAACACAGTTTCATACTTTTTCTGTTTTAATGCATTATTTGGTGAGAGAAATGTAAAATTGATCGTAAATTCTTCGAAAAAAAATCAAATTAGGCTTAATGTAAAATTGTAAACTGAGTATGATTTTGGACAAGAACTTCAATCTACTAGTACACAAGTTTCAACCTAAATATATTAATCAATTGAATTATACAGTGAGTGAGTTACTTGAGTTTACTATCACTCTTTGATTGATTATCTTATCTTATCTTATCATGAAGTTCTGCCTTCAAAGACACACCCAGTGAGACTCGTATACATGTACATTATCAATCAACATATTACACAATACAATATTCCTATTCATATATAGGAGGTTACATATAATCACATATTACATACATGGAAGGTACATATAATCACATATCACATAAAAGGATATCTATTGATTGATTGATGGATTGTATTGGCAATGATAATAACACATATATAAATACAATAGATTGTTGATATACATAACTTAGGAGCAAACACATAGCATTGTACATAGTTTGTTCAGCATTAGATATCCTTTTATTTGTGATGTTGAAAAGGGGTTGTTTTGTGCAACACAACTGAAAATCATATTTAATAAACAGCCTTAAGTTTTCCCACCCCTTCTTGTATTCCGTATGGCTAATCCCTATATAGTATACAAAGTGGTGAAATGGTGTGTAATTTAGGTTTTTTCTGTTTTGTTTGATTCATTATTACGATCCCAAATTATCTAGTATTCTAAGCCATATAGAAGGTATCGGAATATTGTAATAGTCGGAATTATGAACCCTCATGGAAAAGCGGAATAATGAACCCTCAGAATAATGAACCATCGGAATAATGAACCATCTATACCCGAAGACCCCCAACCTACAAGAGAAAAAAAGTCATGTGCAGTGTGTACTGTATAATACAACAATCAACATGTAAGACAATCTATTCCAACTTTATATCATATGAGTAATAGGTAATTTCACGCATGGTCTTACATAATGTATGAATGGGGTAAACAAGATAGTGAAGATACATGATGCATAATACCTAAATGTCGCATCATCCGTACAGGTATGATTCCCTGTACTATATAAATGTATGCATAAGCCTTCATGGCTCGAGTTTTAAGCATACTACCATGAAAAGTAAAATCCGTAACCCAGCACATTTATTGTGCACCAGCACTATTATTCTTTTTTTGGTAAAAATGTCACCCAGCACTTGTATTTGGCCAGCACTTTTATTTGGCACCTGAGAGTATACATTTTTGTGAAGCTATGACATAACGCCATCTTTATGTGCCAAAATTGGAACTCCCCGTCCAAGATGGCCACCAAAATGGCGACCGGAAGTGGAATTTATATGTTTTTACTAATACTTTTAAGATAAGTTTCTGTGGTTTGGAACTGGTTGAGAATTGTGACTTTATTTTGTATATAGCATATTAACTGACCATTGGAGCAATGAAATATGCTGTTCGTGGGGTCCACACCCTTCCGATCACTCAAAAATTCGATTTTACAAAACGCAGTATAACATTTAACAAAAGATCCCCTTTGGGATTCTGGTCACATTTCACCAAGAAGTGGGAAGAACTGTGCAATGTAAGTGATGCATTCTATATCTTTATATTGATATTCGAACTCAATGGTACCAAAATTGTCACTTTGGCTCAAAATGGCCACCAAAATGGCCGCCAAAATATGGAGAAATGGTAATTATTATCCCAACGTGCCATGCAACCGCTTACAAGTTGTGGTGATGTACACAAATGACTATTCGGTATTATATACATTGAATACCAACATTTCTTATGCACCTTGATTAATTTTTACTATTTACTATTCTGAAATTACCATATTATGGGGTTTTTCTATCACAAACAGCATCAAACTCAGCAAAAAAATCACTATCTTTTGTATCAAAAGTTCTTTTTATTTTGATATGCCTTAAATATGGCATAGTGTGGTGTTTTAGACAATATTACTCAAGATGACTTGCAAAATGGCAACCAAATTTGGTAAAAAGTTTATATTCCGAACATTATTCTCTGCTGTTCCGAAATGGTAGCAAATTGTGACTCACTTGGTTATTAAACATTCTACTTAATCAACTGACAACTTACATGTAACCTTATATTATGGTTGTCCCAACACCTTATGGGGCACGACAAATTCAATTTAAGGGATGCAGTATGTATTTTGCCGAACACCTCTTTTGGGATTCTGTCCATGTTTTTTACGGAAACGGACGGAACGTTGAAACTGAACTGAAAGGTATCATATTATGTGGCTACTCTGGCCCATTAGCATCAAAATTGATTAACTTATAAACTATTGTCAGAAAAACCGTTTTCTTCACATTGCATATAAAACACAATTAATGTGGAGAACACTCTGATATTACCTCTATCGATTAACATATCCCTTGAGTTATTGTGGAAAGCGATAGTCACACAGAGGTGCACCAGTACAAATCACACATGAGCATGCAGTCACTCCATATATACATACATGAACACCACGTAAATGGCCATGTGCCACTCGCTGTATAGACATACTCCTCACCCATTACCATGCAGCCACAATTGGGTTTACCCATACACCATCGCATGGCCATATAGCCGTGAATAACCATGCAGACACACCAGGTATACTCCTACACCTCACATGACCTGTATACATATTCACTACATACGTGAACACAAAGTAACCTCTTGTATACCTATTCACCTAACCATAGGCCATACAGTCACTCCATGTATATTTATTTGCCACATGCATAGCTATACAGCCACTAAATATATACATATACACCTCACCGATGACCATACAGTCACTCCATACCTATTCGCTACATCCATTGTCATATATATTACTTCTTGTATACCTATTTGCCTCACCAGTGGTCATACAGTCTCACTCCCTATATATATACATATTTGCGACACCCGTGGCCATATAGCCACTCAAGATATACATATACACCCAACCCAAAACCATAGAGTCACTCTAGGTATATACATATAGACCTCACAAAAGTGGCCTTACAGCCCTTCTAGATATATCAATGTCTCGTACCGCGCATACGGCCATTCATACACTCCAGACTTGCATATACACTTGACCCATTACAATTCAGCTTCTCGCTGTATACGCATAAACCACATTCGTGATCATAGTCACTGTTTTGAACCAGACCCAAATGAAGTCTGATGATAATATGCCAAGCTCCAAACTTTAAACTGATGTTTTTACATTAAAGGTACTCAATCCGATTTGATGTATCCCATATCAGATTCCAATAACCAAAACATTTTTTGAAATGCCACTTCAGTTATCAGAATCGATTAATTGCCCAAAAATAATGCTTGGAGAGAAATGTTCAGATATGGTTGTTTGTTGAAAGCATGATTCCAATTCGAACCAGGTATCACCTTATATGGAATTTGAGGTGTAGATAATAAATTCAAAAATTCTTACTGGCTGAGCTTTGAAGGGTGGGGTTCCTTGACTCAAATCAAATATCCCCCCCCCAAAAGAAATAGTAATTTAGGGGTGTTAAATTAACCCTTTCTTTACTAAATACTCATTGATCAGTAGTTCCTTAGGAATGTTCAGATAATAAATTCAACAAACGACCATATCTGAACATTTCTCTTCAACGAAAATGAATCCTTCTGCACTTCTATTTACTATCTTTTCGCCTGTCTGTTGTCAACTTATTTTTCATGAACACCCCTCCAGATGAATAATAAACCATTCCAATGTATACTATTATAGCTGGGTGGGAGAATTAATTTAGTAAAGAAACGGTTAACCTTTTCGCTGCTGTGACGTCCGAAAAGTATTACGGACATAAAAGTGCATGTCGTGGGCTATATGGTCCATAGTACCTAGGGACCTACTTCAGCACACTAGCAGTAGGCCATTATTCATAACTGGAACTCAGGGATTGGTGCATCGGAATAACTATCTCGAAGTTTCGAACATTGTGTGATGTTCCACGATTATCAAAGATTATCAACTGAGTCAGTTTTATGGTTCTTGTGATATTCCCATTATATTTTTCCACTGGAAAATGGCAATAATGTCAACAGCTCAGCACACGATGTTATATTGTCATTTAGCAGCAAAGAGGTTAAAGGGACAGAAATAAAAACAGGACGTATGTATTATGTTATTTTTATGTCCGCGGGCGTCTGGCCATCCATTTGTTTTTTTTTCATTTCCGGATGATAACTTTAGTAAGTCCGAATTGAATGGAATGAAATTTGGTATGTGAGTTTACTGGCCCAAAATACAGGTCAATTTCGAATTTAGGTTCTGCCCGACAATTTTCACCTGAGCTAGCCTATGGCCCTTTTTTGTAATTACCACAGGCGAATTTTCCCTAGCGATCCTCTTATTCTATAATTTAGTGACATTCTTTGGTATATAAATAATAATATAGGACCATGCAGTTCATAAGTCATGTTTTTTTCCACTTTTTTTCAACGTAATAAGCAAATAACTGTTAAATTAGGTTTTTATATGTTGTTGTTGTAACCAGCAGTTTGGAATCCTGAATACATCATTAGAGTAATCCATGCATTGATCATCCAAGCATACAATTCTAAAGCACTAAATAACCAGTGCGTTCACAAAGAAACCGATCAATCTTTTAAAGTATCCCGATCACCACAATTGATTTTGTTCCAACTTTGTTATTTCCCCGTCATACAATGACTGTTATTATACCCCAGTAATGAGTTATGGGCGGGGGGATATATAGGAATCAGCTTGTCCATCCGTCTGTCCATCCTTTCTGTTCTGTTCTGGTATGTTCTGGGACTTTTTTCTTGCTCATTAGACTTCTTTAAAGTCCCACAGATTTATTATGTATATTGTCTCATAAGTGTAACAAAAGTCCGAATACCATATGGATATCTTTTGACATGGACATTTTTGGACATTCCTGCACTGATACCTTTTTGTTGTGAGCCTTCAAAAAGTCCCATAAACTGGTAAAGTCCAAGAAAATGCTTGGTCAATTTTGAATTTTTTCATAAGTTATAAGGAGTTATGGCCCTTTTTTTTTGCACCATTTTTTTTGGGGGGTTTCTTGGTGATAACATTAGTTTCGGATCTTCAGTCACCTTGAAACTTGGTATTTGATGATTTAGTCCCAGAAGAGGCAGTTCGTATTTATTTTTATGCGACCACTTACTATAACAAAATTTAACCAGCTCATATGAAACAATCTCAAATTTATCGAAACATATAAGAAACACAATACTTATTTGTAGAGATATTTTATGGAGTTCAAATGAGCTATGTTTGTTTAAATAAGGCAGGGGAAAATGAAAAAATAAATAGAAATGTTTGAGACTTTTGAAGATATGCACCTCTTCCCTGAACTTTCTATATAGAATTGGGGGTATCAAAATTAAACTTGGATCAGAAGCAACAGGAGCTTCGGTCTTTAGGAACTAACTTTTTTCTCTAATTATTTTCATGAATCGGGACAGAAATGAGGCTATTTTTAGAATTTTACAGGGTTTTTTATTACTAATCTATATTTTAAAACCCTGAAAGGTCTTCGTAATACACAGTTTGAAAAGAATGGTATTAAAATTCCTATTAAATCATGAACATAAGCATCATAAAATGCCAAAGCATTGACAATTATTCCATACAATCTAGATTTTCAACCAAAACGTTCGAATAAAACAAATTTTCTTGAAAACAGGATATCTTACTTCAACATAATTGCGATGGGCATTGTTTGAGACCTGTCATTCAATGCAGTACATATTTGCGTTTTGACGAGCGCGTTAGCATTCATTAGATATTCATAAATAGATTTTTGGAGAATAAAAAAAAGCTCCTTTTGGTGTCAGCAGATAATTTATTTGTGCTACTATAGCCGCAATGATAGGCTATATTCCTGGTCAATTAAAGACACCAATTCAGTTAATGGTATATTTATCATGTCATCAGTGGCTCATTCAAAAGAGATGTCATATTAGCTCCTGTGGGACCTTTTAGCCTGGTATAGCCTTGAATCTGATAAATGACCTTTCATGGCCTGGGATGTGATTAAATTGCCATGGAGGCTTTGACTTGGAATATTCTTGAATTTTCAATTTATATTTTGTGCTACTCACTCATATCTGTATAATGTATGTGAAATTAATCGTGGTTGGAAATTAATAAACTTAAGTTGAATGAGGAAAAATCTAAGTTGATGTTTTATGGCACTTATTACCTTGTTAAACATACTGATCATGAGTGATGTTCAGCATACAGTAGTGCTCTAAATAATCGACTCCTTAACCACAGCAGAATTATGGGTAACTTTTCAGGATTTAGTCGGCTGAGAGCTTTCCGATGAATGGCAACAAGCCATATTTCCGACTAAATCCTGAAAAGTTACCCATAATTCTGCTGTGGTTAGGGAGTCGATTATTTAGAGCATTACTGTATTGGAATAGGCAATACAGTGTTTTCAAAGCCATATTTTGCTATAAGAGTCAGTTCAAGCCTTATCCGTGAATATTTTGATAATTTTAAGCATCTATGTTCCACCTATGATCCTGAGGTCTAAGAAACAAGCTCTAATGGATGTCCCATCAAAACATTCGAAAACGTATGGCAATAAAGCCTTTGATTCATATGCTTCAGCTTTTTGGCTCACTAAAAAAAGACAGAAGATTTTCAAACTCTTTGTCTGAATTTAAATCTACCATGAAGACTGAACTCAGCTGTGCCCACTATGGGGAGTCCAATACAACCAGCAAGACAAACTTGAAAGAGATTACCCCAGATGTTGTTTAACTATATTTATGTATTAAGATTAAGTTGATAATCGACTCCTTAACCACAGCTGAATTATGGGTAATTTTTCAGGATTTAGTCGGAAATATGGCTTGTTGCCATTCATCGGAAAGCTCTCAGTGAGAGCTTTCCGATGAATGGCAACAAGCCATATTTCCGACTAAATCCTGAAAAATTACCCATAATTCTGCTGTGGTTAATTAAGGAGTCGATTATTTAGGGCATTACTGTATGTATGATGTCTGATAGAGAGCAGGTACTAGTAGTAATATGAGCACTTTGGGCCATCTAGCTAGATGAAGCGCAATATAAATATTATTTATTATTATCCCTCGCAAAAAAAAATGGTTTCCGTCTTTCCAGACATGTCTGCATGTGCATCTATCCATCGGTCCTGTCAATTCATCCATGCCAACTTTGGAGCGCTCTATGGCCTTTATCTCAGTAATCATAGTCTGGATTTCAATGGTAGTTCCCTTAACCCTTTGGCGAGTAGAACGACATATATGTCGTCTATCGGTTGAGGAGTAGAACGACATATATGTCGTTTCAGGGAGTGTTATTTTACGTAGACATAACTTCAACAAATCATCTGATTTATAAATGATTTCTATAGGAGTTATTTTGATTAATATAATGTTCCAAATGTATAAGTGCAATTGATTATGATAACACACATTAACAAAAAATGCACATAAATTAAAACAAATTATTGGGCATTTTTGACCGAACTTGTTAATAATTATTGCTATGACGTTGACATTAAATTTACTCATGACGTCATGTATATAACGTTACAGATACTCTCCAAAGGGTTAAGCGGGCCTCACACAAAGCGATATACAGTAATGCCCTAAATATCGACTCCTTAACCACAGCAGAATTATGGGTAATTTTTCAGGATTTAGTCGGAAATATGGCTTGTTGCCATTCTTCGGAAAGCTCTCACAATATTTGTTGCAGACCCTTGCGATGTAAGATCTGTGTGCGCACACGGTCCGATTTTAGTCTTGCAACTTGTTTCTATCTCTTATGATAAATCACCGCACACGATGCAAAAGGTTCATATGAACTGGTTGTTTATTTTCTCATGAATGCAGTGGGTTATTATTAACGTGCTATAGGTATATCTAGGTCTCTATCAGTATGTGTATACATGTATATCACTGATCTTTAATAAGAATTTCCAATAAATATTAATATTACAAGTGTTTGTAGTTCTAGTATAGTATACCTGATTTAATTCCCCACACAAATTCACAATCAGATATTATATAGACACCAATTTGCTAATGTCCAACTTGTTTTGTTTTTGTATTCAATTGTAGTTGTATTGTAGAGGCATGAATATATATGACTCCTATGCAATCAATGCATGCATTTTTCCACTGTTCAAAAATATCCCGGCACTCTGACTTTGCTAATGAACTTGAACTTGAAGGACGCTGGACACCATATTGTTGTGAAATAAAACATGTGATCGCCACATGATCATTTTAATAGTTGAATCTGATTGGCTACATGTACTTTGCATAAATCGTATGACTCGATCGTAGAAAATCAAAATTATTTGATACCTTGCGGCGCCGATCATGCGACAAAATGTTGTGAGATTTTCCACCGTACATGCTACGATTTGACCCATAGCCGGTGCTTGATATTTTTCATACGATATATATCGCATCGTGTGCGGCACGCTTTAGGAAATGTTTAGATAATAAGAATAGGACTCCTGTGCTTGTATTATCTGAGTTCTGCTTATTTTTCCTGAAAACCCCTCCAGATGAATAATATAACACTCCAATAAAATAGTCATTGATGAGTAGCTCCCTTAGGAAATGTTCAGATTATAAGTTATTGTCCGAACATTTCCCACCAGTGAATATAAATCATTCAGCTCTTGTGTTATCTGTATTTCTGTCTGTTGGTTTCGACAAGATAAGCGTCTGACCCTAGGTCCCCATTGGGGACGGGCCATGTCCCTTCATGGAGAAGTGGTAATGACCAGCCACCTCCCCTTCCACCAGAGTCCAACAACCAGATCAGAATATTAAAAAATAAAACACAAAAATGCATTGGACGCGATGTGGATGCGCAATAAGGAAAACAAAAATATATTTTATAGAGAATAATCACTTGATTGAACTGGTGACATGAAATAATTCATGCGGGGCCAGGGGGGGGGATTTTTTTTTACAAGACATCAGGTGGGGGGGGGGGGGGGTGGGTGGGCACCCGAGGCCGGAAACAGTTTTTGACCACCTTTTTTTTTCATTGACATATTTTCAACTGTTTTAAACATATTTGTTTATTTGTTGTGGCTTGTTGCAATATGAGAAGCACTAATACATTCAATATTGTTATATAATTACCCCATAAGTTGATATAAAATGGAAAAATAGTGAATATTGTGGGGGTGGGTCCCAAAATTTTCATTGATTTTTTTTGCGCGCAATTTTTTTTTATTGTGTCTGTTTCAGCTTGCTTGGCAGTTTTTATATTGAAAATTGTCTAGTTCACAGTGTAGATCAATAAAAAAATAGCTCTAGGGTAGGGTGAACTTAATGCAATCTGACAATATCAGCTAACAACTCAATGACAGAATATTACAATAATTCTTATACTTTACTCATACAGTTAGTTGATGCATGAGTGTAAACTGTAATGTATGAACTAAATATTTGTATCAGTGTTTGTATACTAAATTGATTTTTAAATATACTTTTGTCAAATAATTATTTGAATTGTCAAATTAGTTGTTTCAGTGTTGTTGACAACCATCAATAAGTAAATAAGTAGACATGAAATAAAGTTTTAATAACATTTATTGAAAGAAACAAAAATATAACCTTCCTTGGATAGTCTTCTGAAAAGTATAAAAATATTATTTAAATAGATGTGAAGAGGGGCCAGGACACATTACCGTTTTGTTCACTTGTAATTATTATATCCCATAATTACCTGCATATACTAGTATGTAAATGACACTTAATGTCTAATTCAGGCTAATTTGAAAATTATCAAAGAAGAAAAATTAATTTACTTAATTATTGTATATTTATAAGATGATGTGCATGCAAGGAGGTCTAGTTTGAAGGCACACATAAAGGTCATGTGCAGAATGTGTGTGAATTTCTTATTGCACATAGACTCCATCCAGTACATGACCGAAGTTCAGCTCTGATTGTCCAAATGAATCTCAGTTTTTACATTCGTTTAATAACAGGAAATAGTGCCAGGTGACCTTTGACTTCCAGTTTGTCGTCTGTTAACATTCCGTACACTACATCTCAAAATACTATGGCTTCCAATATTTTTCCAACAAATTAACATGAATGAAGAGTTTGAAAAGTTATATCATTAAATATACGCCATTAAATGCGCCATAAGAGTCTTTATCTGGGACTATTTCTTTACGAAGACAAACAATGCATAGTTTCGTGAAACCTCATCGCAGCCTTATAGAAGCCGATGTTAGTTTTGCGTCCCATTTGTTGATTTAAGTATGTTTTGTCAAGGTTTTGGATCCTGTAATAAATAGAATCTACAACTCGTCCCCAGTTTATAGCAGAAATTACAAAAGGCTCGGTCCAGACATAATTTACTGGACTCGTTTTGTAAATTACGCTATAAACTGGGGACTCGTTGTAGATCCTCTATACATAATATTATTAATTATTCAATCTTTACACTTCTTCCAGGTTAAAGCAGTAAAATGCCAGGAAGCTAGTTCAATTCCGAGCCATATGCGCAAAATGGATTTCGGAACGCCATCGTATCCATCACCGCTGGACCGGATTCGGACCGGTCGGCGTGAGAGAGCCGCACAGCTGGGCATCAACCAATCAAATGAGGACTCATTTCTGGCCAACCAATCATTCCCAAAGATAAACAAGAATGTGATAAAACCAGAACCTGCAAAGCTTCCGAATGCTCCCCTTAAACTCAAGGACTTCAAAGGTACAGTACTGTTCAAAATAAGTGTTCCATTTTACTGCATGATCACCACTGTAACAATCAATGCATTATTTAACATCTATTTACTATTTAATAAATAGAGCATTGCTTGGGAGTTGACTATGCAGATATAGTGGTCAGCCTGATGTGCATAGTTCATGACGCCAAGTGGAGTGAACAATACCCACCATAGCATCACCAAATTTACCCACTTGAAACCTCATTCTGCTTTGGCTTCAACTGCTATGGGAGACCTGGCATCAGATTGAACTTCATGAAGTTCCCCAGTTGAAGTCGGTGATGTTCACCCATTAGTCACCTCGATTATGCATTTTATCATCTGCAAATTACAGGACATAGAAAAGGGAAACAGTAACAAAAAGATTGTTAATTTGAGACTGTAGATACTTCCCAGAATATGAGGCCTAAGCAGAATAAGGTCCCCAAAGGGTGAATTTGGTGATGCTAGATTACTAAATACACCCTCTGAGAGCTCATTCTGCAAATTACAGACACACTATTTCAAGGCTTGTGACTAGCCTGATTTATTACTAGGTTTTAATTCCAGGCACGCCAGGGCACCTCATTATAACTCCTGCCTCTTAGAATGAATAATCATTCACCATTCTGTTTTCTGTCAACTTAGTGAAACTGACCTTTAAATTTAATCTGTAACACTGAGAATTCATTCTGTCAATTCAATTTTGGTTCAGCCGTACTCTTGTGGTGTGTAACCCTACCCTGTTATACTGAATTGATTCCGCATTCAATGACTTTATCCAGGCCTCAAATTATGGTGCCAGACAATTTCAGAATGAGGTCCCCAGACGGTGAATTTAGTGACGCTACCCTCCCCCACACCTGCTGGCATCACCAAATTCATCCTCTGTGTACCTCATTCTGCATGGCTTCATCTGCTATGGGAGACCTAGGCACAGATTTAAGTTCTCAAATGGTGAAGATGGTGATGTGCACCCATTGGGCACCTCGATTATGCATTGTGTCATCAGCCAATTTGGGGATATAAAGAAACTAACTTCAAAAAGAAAAAGTCACTTTCTAAAGAAGAAACTAAAAAAAACTTGTTAATTTGAAAAATAAATTACTTTCCAGAGAAGATGAGGCCTAAGCAGAATGAGGTCCACAGAGGGTGAATTTAGTTATGCTAGCCTGCTGTGCATGGTAGCGTCACTAAATTCACCCTCTGGGGTCCTCATTCTTCAAATGTCCAGCACCATATCTTGAGGCCTGACTTTACCAATTATTATTCTGGTATACAGTAATGCTCTAAATAATCGACTCCTTAACCACAGGCACAGCAGAATTATGGGTAACTTTTCAGGATTTAGTCGGAAATATGGCTTGTTGTCATTCATCGGAAAGCTCTCCCTGAGCTTTCCAATGAATGGCAACAAGCCATATTTCCGACTAAGTCCTGAAAAATTACCCATAATTCTGCTGTGGTTAAGGAGTCGATTATTTAGAGCATTACTGTATGTTAACAGCATACTGTACATGGACAGATGGAAGCAAAGTTTGATTCAATGATAGCTCCCAGAATCATTTAAAAAAAAATTGCCACCAGTCAAATAAAGCCACCTTATTCGGGGGACGGGTGGCCTACCAGACTTTTATTTCATTCTTCTCTGCATGGCATGCTAGTGTCACCAAATTCATCCTCTCGGGACCTCATTCTGCAAAAGGAGACCTAGTTGGTAATGTCCACCCATTAGTCACCTCGATTATGCAATTTATCTTCTGCAAATTAGGGGATATAGGAACTGAACAGAAGGGAAATAGTAACTAAAAACAATATTAATTTGAATCTATAGATACTTCCCAGAAGATGAGGCCTAAGCAGAATGAGGTCCCCAGATGAATTTGGTGATGCTAGCCCACTATGCGTTGTAGCATCACTAAGTTTGCCATCTGGGAACCTCATTCTGCAAATGGCAGACATAAAGCTTGAAAACAACTAAAGCCAAATGGTGGCAAAGAGGATTGGAAGAAACATTCTAATAACTTAGGGACCATAGGGCCAGGATTGAACTGATTTTCAAGGCGATGTGACTTCTCCCCGTCACAAAGATATGGTGAAGATGAAACGCAGGACAGATGAGAGTGCCACATTAGATACCGGGTACCGTATAAACTGGGTTTCAGGTATCTTCGTGTCACATATTAGCGCCACATTAGATGTAAAATGGGCTTCGGATGTTAACTTCATGTCACATCTTAGCACCACATTAGATGTAAATTGGGCTTCGGATTTCTTTATCTCATGTCGTAGAGCTAAGCCATTAATGATTGACATTCAGGAGTGGAGTGTCTGTGGCAGTACTTTGTCCTCATTGACAAATGTTCAATTCCAAAAGCCATCTCATTTGATTCTTTGTTCGCTGTCAACTCAACTGAATTATTCAACATTTGGATATATTAGCTGCCTGTTGGTATAAAAAGGGTCGGCGCTATCCAGAAAAATTATTTTCGCCATTTCTGAGTTATTTTTTGCCATATTTCTAAAACTTTGGTCAAACTTAAAAATACAATGTACAGTAATGCCCAAAGTATATGACCTTTAACCACAGCAAAATTATGGGAAATTTTTCACCGAGAGCTACTATGGGATACTCGCATATATAAGAGAATGCACTGGCACATGATCTTTAATGCTGCACCAGCGCAGCTTCCACCATGAAATGGTTAATGTATTTCTTAGATTGTTCAGTCCGATTGTATGCAAATGGAGCAAGAGGGCACGTAAATAAATAAAATTGGATGTCATCTATAAGAGGCTTTCTGTGAATTTGGAATTTTGGGGTAAGAAATTTCCAATAAACCCTGATAAGCCTGACTATTTCCCCTTGGGATTTGCCGGATAGCATCACTAAATTCACCCTCTGGGGACCTTATTCTGCAAATGACAGGTACCTTATTCTCAGGCCTGATTCTACTAATCTTAGTTCTAGTTTGTTCTAATGCATAAATCATGAAAATTTAATCAATTTACCCTTGAATTAGTTCACTGTGTCTTAGATAAATCATATTGATTTCATCCTAATTCATATCATCAAACGATCATCTATCATGTAACCTTCTCTAAAGAAATGACTTAATTTGTTTTCCCCATGAGCTTCTCAATTAAGTCTAGTATGAAGTTGACTATGGTATCCATACACTATTTAGTATCAAGTTTATTTAACATAAACCTTTTTAGCTCAACTTGGCAAAAAGCTATTGCCATGGGTGTGAGTCAAGAATGAGAGTTGAATACACTCACGTACACAAAGAACCACGTATAACACTTAACCCTTTACCCAACAGAAGGGCCCTGTGCCAATGCATTCTCTTATATATGCGAGTCGACCATAGGTCGCCTCGCATATATAAGAGAATGCATTGGCTTAACATATTAAAAATTATAAAATTGTTAAAGAATGTAAGAAAAAATGGTAAAAAGTGTTAAAAAAAGATTTTTTTTTAGGCCAATGCATTCTCTTATATATGCGAGGCGACCTATGGTCGACTCGCATATATAAGAGAATGCATTGGCACAGGGCATAACTGTAACTATCACAATGTGGTCAAGGAGCCGGTTTCAATGATATCCATATTTGTATGGTTCTATTGAGACAGACCGAAGATATTTTAGGCTGTTGAAGCTTTATTTGGCCGGTTTTGGCCGGTTTGTTGGGTAAAGGGTTAAATCATTTACTCATATTCATTATAATTACTATTTTGTTTTTCATATTAAAGTACATTAGTCAGGGATGTGCCAATCCCCAAAATAGTCCCGGGCGGGAGGGTCATCGGTCCGATTGGGCGACCATGGTTCGCCCAATCGGAAGAAAATTTTGATTATTAGCGCCCGCAAACGCGTTTTCCTTGCATTTCGGGTGTAAAATACACCACAAGGCCTCGGACAAATTATCATAAAATAGGGACATTTCATATTTTAAATTTGGGCGAACATAATTTGAAAGTCAGTGTAACTCACCCGGTATAAGAATCCTCTGCATATTCTTTATATAAATCCAATTATTTAACAAGTTAATCCGGTACACTAAACTGAAACGGCGGCATTATATCAAAGGCTGTCTTGGCGAGAACTAACAACAGCGTCACACGAACACGTGCCAATCATCGCCTGAGTACTAATCGCGTCATGTCATATTTCCCACGTGATTTCCTTCTTTTTACTATACACAGTGTCGTCTATTTACAATGTTTGTTTTTACAACTTCAGTTACGTCACACTTTCATGGAATGGACTTTCAATCGCCTATTCTTTCCGTCTGCCCACAGTTTAACCGCATCGTGGAATGGGAAATCTTCCAGGGGCGGTCCTTCAATTACTATACGCATGACCGCGTCTAATGTTTCCTCCACCATGCGGTTTCTGAGACATGATTTGATCAGTTTCATCTGGCTGAAATCACGCTCAACGTCTGCGGTATGTGGTGGTACCACTCGATATATTTCAGCCAGGTGTGATGTTATTGGATAAACCATTTTCAGTGGGTTTTTCGAATGCCCCGTCAAAGCACGTACAACATCTCGAGTATTCATCTTCTTCATGTTCAATGCCATGTATTCCCGAAAATCATCCCATTCTTCCTTTGCTTCATCAACTGAATAGCCGCCAAATTGGTTGATGAGGGTCTGAATTTCGCTCTTTCCGTAATCTTTATCTCCTTTGTCCATATGAGAAGGGGTGAATATTCTGAATGAAGTAATTACACCGGAATCGGTAAATCTGTTATCCAAGTTTGAAATAATATTGTTAATGAAGGGAATCTTCACGTCAGCACGATATTTGTCCACCATTTCACTCTCAGTGTCACCCTTTCCACGAATATTTCGTTTGTTGTAGCTTACATTAACGCCTGCTTCTTTCAAAGAATTGATGTATGCCAAAATTTCTTTTAAGTTGTCACCGTCATAATCACTTTCGGACATTTTCGAGATTTGATTTCTTGTTGATTGCACAACGGGAGCTACAAGAGCATAATCAAGTTCACTGTCCTGGAATATTTTGGACAGTCGGTTGATTTTGGGCAGAATATCACAGAACAAAAGTAGAGTGGCAATAAATTGAAAGTCCGACATAAACGTGCTCAGACCTGCAGCTTTGGCATCACCTCGTTCTTCAGATTCTCTCTCCAAGCTGATAATAATGCTGGCCAATGTTTTCTTTATTCGAGCCACACATAACCCAATAGAAAGCCACCGTGTTGAAGAGGGTTCTAACACCTTTAGTGCTGGTTCATCTAGCAGATCCTGAACAGCTTTTAGCCCAGCAGCACGAACGGCACTGTTGTCGTAGAAGTCATATAATTGCCGAATTATGTCCTTAAATTTCTTGATATATGGAACTTTGTCGCCTGCCTGTGACGCTGCCAGGTTTAGCTTATGGGCAGCACAGTGACATCCGATGGCCTTACAACGATCGACTTCGGGAAATTTAGTTTGGTCAGCTTCTTGTTCATCTATAATCAGCTTAACTGCGCCATTGAACTTTCCAGCCATGGTCGAGGCCCCATCTGTACCAATGGCTCTCAATTTCTGGAATGACAGATCTTTACTTTTGACGAAATCAGTTACTTTCTTGGCGATATTCTTGCCGTCAAGTCTAACTACGAGGTCTTTGTTTGAACCATCGGATGATGCAAGTGGCTGAATAATCTTGAGATATTTGGTCACAATTTCACCTGAATGTACATAGCGTGCCCTCACGATCATCTGCTCTTGAATAGCACAATCAGTCGTTTCGTCAAACATCAATGCATAACTGACTGATGAGCGAAGTCTTTCCATGATGTTTTCTTCGATTACTGACGATATGCACGCTAACATTTCCTGGATTGACTTTCTGCTTGTGTAGTGTGCATTTTTCCCCATCCTAATTTTCTCTTTTAGATTCAGAGACATATAGTCCATGAGGTCGAGTAGAGGTACAAAGTTTGTTGTATGCGAAATTCTTTGTTTGCACAAGAAGTACAGGCATGCGAAAGTTCTGCTCATGTCGTTCATTGACAGCGACGGAACTATAGTTTCCTTGACGTCCGTTTGGTGTTTATCGACGCTAAGCTTGGATGCAATTTTGTGCGCATTCGACTTCTCGTGATCCACAATGCTCTCTAAGCGAAGGCGTTTACATGGCTGTTTGTTCCATGTCTCGCGGTCAAATGGCCGCATGTCATGCTTCCGACAGAATTCACAAAACATGCCCACATCTGTCACGTACAGTAGCCACGGTCTATCCTTGTTCCATGATGTTTTAAATGACGTGGCATGCTTCGATCGTTTTGGTTCTGTCTGTTCAGATTCTGGGAGCTTTCTCTTTTTCTCTTTCTGGATTACAGCATCGCATTCTGGTCTAACGGTATCTGGTGCAACAGTATCGACAGGTTTTCTCTTCTCTTTCTGAATGGAACCATCGCATTCTGAGCTACCAGATGCAGTCACGTTAGTATCGACAGGTTTTGATTTGTCATCATCCGGCAGCTTTTTACTTTTCGAAGTTTGAGTGAAAAATTTCAATAACGACATCGTTTTGGCTTAGGATCATTGAAACTGGACGTTTCAAATTCACCCCGAACTTTTAACTCCAGCGCGTGCCTACGGCTCAGCACGCGCGGAAAGTATTTGATTATGTCGGCTCTTTGTAATAAAATTCACCGGTCATCGCAGACCTTTTGACACCTCATTAATTAAGGCTCCCCACGTGCTTTATATGAGGCATTAAAAATGCCTCAGACGGCAACATGTCGTCGCTATCAGACATGCAAGACGTCGTTATCATCAAGAGAACTCGGCACAATTTACAATGAGAGTACAGTTGTGATCGTAAAAATGTGCCGGGCGCACTGGTTTGAAAACGTAGCGACTCCCGGGCGATTGTTTTGAGTGGTGGGCGCCCCCGCCCGGCGCCGCCCGGCGTGAGCACATCCCTGATTAGTGTATTTTGCACTCATCCCTGACTCAAATTCATTCATTTATTGCATATTTGTTCAATGTACAGTAATGCCCTAAGTAATCGACTCCTTAACCACAGCAGAATTATGGGTAACTTTTCAGGATTTAGTCGGAAATATGGCTTGTTGCCATTTATCGGAAAGCTCTCGCTGAGTGAGAGCTTTTCGATGAATGGCAATAAGCCATATTTCTGACTAAATCCTGAAAAGTTACCCATAATTCTGATGTGGTAAAGGAGTCGATTACTTAGGGCATTACTGTAGTAGGAGATGGCCCATAAATGGCTGGATTTAAAGTCTCCCTTAACCCTTTACCCAACAAACCGGCCAAAACCGGCCAAATAAAGCTTTAACAGCCTAAAATATCTTCGGTCTGTCTCAATAGAACCATACAAATATGGATATCATTGGAACCGGCTCCTTGACCACATTGTGATAGTTACAATTATGCCCTGTGCCAATGCATTCTCTTATATATGCGAGTCGACCATAGGTCGCCTCGCATATATAAGAGAATGCATTGGCCTAAAAAAAATCTTTTTTTAACACTTTTTACCATTTTTTCTTACATTCTTTAACAAGTTTATAATTTTTAATGTGTTAAGCCAATGCATTCTCTTATATATGCGAGGCGACCTATGGTCGACTCGCATATATAAGAGAATGCATTGGCACAGGGCCGTTCTGTTGGGTAAAGGGTTAATATGTCTGATCACAGCCCTCTGGGAATCCTGCATAAAAATTGACTGGTCTTGACAATGTCAAGCTTGCAAATAGTGTGTCTGTCATGTGCAGAATGAGGCACCCAGATGGTGAATTTAGTGATGCTATCCCGCACAGCGGGCTAGCATCATCACATTCACCCCCTGGAGACCTCATTCTGCTTAGACCTCATATTCTAGGAAATATCTAGTCTCAAATTAATATTGTTTTCAGTTACTTTTTCCTTTCTCTTCAATTTCTATATCCCCTAATTTGCAGAAGATAAATTGCATAATCGAGTAATGCTTCACCAAAGTTCTGCAACTGGGGAACTTCAACTCCAACTTTGGAGCGCTCTATGGCCTTTATCTCAGTAATTATAGTCTGGATTTCAATGGTAGTTCCCTTAAGCGGGCCACACACAAAGCGATATACAGTAATGCCCTAAATAATCGACTCCTTAACCACAGCAGAATAATGTTTTTTTTTTACTTTTCAGGATTTAGTCCGAATATCTCAGTTAGAGCTTTCTGATGAATGGCAACAAGCCATATTTCTGACTAAATCCTGAAAAATTACCCATAATTCTGCTGTGGTTAAGGAGTCGATTATTTAGGGCATTACTGTATGTTGCACAATATTTGTTGCAGACCCTTGCCATGTAAGATCAGTGTGCGCACACGGTTCGATTTTAGTCTTGCAACTTGTTTCTATCTCTTATGATAAACCACCGCACACGATGCAAAAGGTTCATATGATCTGGTTGTTTATTTTCTCATGAATGCAGTGGGTTATTATATATTAACGTGCTATAGGTATATCTAGGTCTCAGTTAATTTTTCCTTTCTCTTCAATTTCTATATCCCCTAACTTGCAGAAGATAAATTGCATAATCGAGTAATGCATCACCAAAGTTCTGCAACTGGGGAACTTCAATTTGATCCTAGGTTTTGCATAGCAGTTAAGGTCTAAGCAGAATGAGGTTCCCCGAGTGTGAATTTGGTGATGCTAGCCCAATGTGTGGGATACCGTCACTAAATTCAACCTCCGGGGACCTCATTCTGCAAATGACAGACATACTATTCGCAGGCTTGGACAATATAATCACATGTAACCCAGGCAATAATACACTAAGCTTTTAACGATGTTGACTTCGATATTTTTTCTGAAAATGGCAATAATTGTCGATTTGTGTATCCTTGAAGAGAATATTATTCCTAGAATGGAGTAAAAGGTTTCTAAAGTGATCAGTGTTGGCTGACAAATAACATCTTCTTTATTTATCATTCCATGCTAGTTTTATTTAGTGGGAGATACACAGGTAATATAGGCATTAATCTGTGGATCGGGTAGATGAATGTGTCTGTGGGGGAATATGTGATGTATTAGACCAAAAAAAACAACTGTTTCTGATAACATTGGGATAATTTTCCAGACAGACAGGCCGGGATTTTTTTTTATTTATTATAATGGATTTTTATTTATAAAAACCTTTCAGTCGTAAGCGATATACATGTAATAGTGTAGTCCCATGGAATATGGTAGATTAATGTGTCTTGAAATGCGCCAAGCATTGGATAAAAACAAGCTGTCCCTTGAATTCATTCACTCTGCAGTAAGATCTCTACCAACTCTGAGCTTAATAAAACTGACTTATTTTTGCTTTTGGGATTGACTCTTGTTTCTGTATAGCAGTCGAATATGGGCCTCTCTTTATGGCATTTCTGTCCATAAACCTTAAAGACTGAGACATAGATGAAATTAATACCATGGATCATAGTTATGATAGTGGTTACATGTACATGTATATTGACAGTGCCCACTGCCCAGACCTGCTATCACACCTTCGGGTCTTCCATAACAATTGAGACCTAGGCAGAATGAGGTTCCCAGAGGGTGAATTTGCTAGTCCACCGTGTGTTTAGTGCTCATCACTAAATTCAATCTCTGGGGACCTCATTCTGCAAATGTCAGACACACTATTTCAAGACTTGAAAATACCATCCTTGATGTACTTTCAATTGAGACGAAAACTGTCCACTATTTCAGGGAACAGCCTAGATAATTCAAAAATGGGAGTCACTAAGTCACTTCTCCTTATTAAATTATCAGGGAGAAATTGACCGTTAATCAGGGAGAAGTCATAAAGGCTGAAGTTAAATTTACTCTCGAACATCATATTTCTTTGTCCAATAAGTACAGTAATGCCATAAATAATCGACTCCTTAACCACAGCAGAATTATGGGTAACTTTTCAGGATTTAGTCGGAAATATGGCTTGTTGCCATTCATCCGAAAGCTCTCAGTGAGAGCTTTCCGATGAATGGCAACAAGCCATATTTCCGACTAAATCCTGAAAAGTTACCTATAATTCTGCTGTGTTTAAGGAGTCGATTATTTAGGGCATTACTGTAAGTAAAATTGTAGAGAACCCTGAATCTCATGTCATCTTATTATATTATATTCATTATTCATACAAAAAGTAAGTTATCGTCTTTTATAAGGCAAAATTTTCAGTAGTTTTATGGAGTGATTTAATGTATAGTGTCAAATTGTGTTATGGTTTTTCAACATATAAAGTGACTATTAGACATACCATTGCTATATGCAAAAGTATGCCTTTATTGCTATATATACATGTATATACACCATTTCTTCAGGGGCGCCGGAAGAGGGGGGGGCAGAGGGGGCAGCTGACCCCCCTGCCCTTGACCAAGGGGGGCGAGCGGGGGCAGGACTTGCCCTATTTCTGGAGACAGAAAATGCTTTTTGTGTGTTTAATCTCGTGTTTTTATAGCAAAATGTGACTTTTTTGGTCCAAATACCACCAATTTCACAAGGAATATTAATTTTTTGTCAATTTTATCACAAAACGGCCATAAAAACCGACAAATACCCTTAAAATAGGGATTTTTGCCACAATTAATTTATGGTTATTTTCCCGAGTTTGCGGAGAAAATGCCCTTTTTTGCGGAAAAGTGCCCTTTTTGTAGGCTCTGCCCCCCCCTGTCCTTGGATGCTTCCGGCGCCGCTGCATTTGATTACCATCAATTACTAATCCCCAATAAAAATAAACTGCCATATATTCAATTTTTTTTTTAATTTTTAACAGAATGGAATCGGAAGTCATGTCAAGGCAAGCTGGAAAAGTGAACACAGTAATTTCATCGCGTGTAACAAATTCTACGTCATAAGCCTATTTGGGTATAGACAATAAGCACCCACCCGGCATAGCAATAATCTCACTGGCGAGACTTACGCACGAGACTTGCCTATTTACTTCCTGGTTACGGGCATCAAATTTCTGAAATAAATCTGTTTATTCACCAAACTGTGAGATTGTATGAAAGTTGCGGGAGCACGGGGTTAGAGGCCTCAAATCAGGAGACTCACCGGCAAAAACCGGAGACTATACAGCTCTGTTTAGAACACTCACATTTAAAGTGGCAAAAAACAAATGGTAAATGGCACAATATTTAGCACATGAAATTTTCTGGCCAGCGTGGAACCTGATTATAATAAGTAAATACACATCAAATATGCAATTTTGAAATTTGCACACTGGTATATGAGAGCGAAGTCACTTCTCCCTAGGGCAAAGTTTGGAGAAGTGGCACATTTTAGGGAGAAGATGTCTCCCAAGTCACTCTCTTGGCTAGTCTCTGGCATTCTCGCCGTCACCGATCGTTTGTGAATATACTTCTTGGAATTATTTGTTTGGGGAGTATCATTAACAAATACTTACTTACCACTGCTGAAATTGAACAAAATTTGGGGTGGGCTTAAACACGAATATACCCCTGTGCATGGAATTTGGCCAAAATATATGGGTGGGCTTAAACACGGGCATGGGCTTTGAACCGGGTC
The DNA here is from genome assembly GCA_032622095.1 of Siphonodentalium dalli. NCBI lineage: Eukaryota > Metazoa > Mollusca > Scaphopoda > Gadilida > Siphonodentaliidae > Siphonodentalium > Siphonodentalium dalli. Next base: position 72,960,751 of record CP136069.1, read on the forward strand.
AGTACGGTACTCTCGGGCTCCAAATAAACGTGCGGGCCCAAATAATAGTGCAGGGGGAAATTCCATTGAAAGTTAATAAAAGTGCAGACCCAAATAATAGTGCAGGGTGAACTCTGAGCAAAACATCATCTGTGGTTAAACAAATTATTTTTATAGTAGGTCAAGTATAGGAATCAACATAGTATGTGTCATGTGGTTTTTATTTCAATATTTAAATGCTCACATGTATGCCATATACTTGAATATGTACATTCATAAAGTTTTAAGCACATCATTTTGATATCAGAATAATATAGAAATCTTGAGTTTGTGCTGATTTCAATTTTCATTGCCTCACATTAATAAACGTGCAGACTCAAATAAGCACTGTGCAGGGGGGAAATATCCCAAGAAAATAACAAACGTGCCTGCATGTTTATTTGGAGCCCAAGAGTATTTGTCTTTCTCCTTACAGGTACTGGTTTGAACGATGTCAGTTTCTCTTCATCATGTCATTTCAAACGATCCGTGGATATCGCTGAGTCGGTTGAACCGAATCTGTCATTTAACCAGTCAATGAACAGGTCACTAAACGAGAGTTGGTCATTCTATAAGTTTATTGGAGGAGGGCAGAGCGGCATGAAATTCCCAACGGCTGTTCGAAATCCTAACAAGGCTATATGCAGCATCAACGCCAAAACATCTGAGGTTTGTTAATTGCTAACCCATCCATGACTGGAGCTTTCATGAAATTATATGTGATTTGCATTACAGTCAGTCAATGCATTCTCTTATATATGCGAGTCTCTCATAGGGAGCCTTTCATATATAAGGCCTAAAAAATACCTGTGTTTCCAGTGACCTGCCCGCTCTTATTTCGGAGCACCCGATGGTTTTCATTATATTCATTTTGCAAAATTTGTACGCATCTGGTTTTATTTTCATGCCACCTGGAAAAAATCCATGTACAAATATCCATAATCATCTTCCATTTTCTATTAGTTGCAGTCATTAATTTAATTCAATGAGTCATTAGCATAATTAAGTTAATTAACTGTGTAAATCATGCTCACAAAACACATCAAACATCCAAAAACGGAAATTTCATCTTAAAATACCGCCGTAGTATCCATACATCGAAAATAGGGAACATGAAACAAGAATAAAACAATGTCTTTTAGGCTTATGGTTCATGATTGAGCCTATATACGTTTATTGACTCAATTTGATGTGAAGGGATATTGTTTAATAGAATTTAAATGAGTTTGGACATAGACTTTCTGAACATTATTTAGTTTGAGAGATAGGTAGGCATTAAAAGGTGTAACGGTTACAATACACCAAATACAAATTAGTAGAGTGATTTCCCCTGGCACCCCTAGGATCAGCATAAAAAAAATCCTGGCAGCTGAATGGTCAATGATACATGGATGAAAAGTGCACAAAAGTGTTTCCCGACGAGAAACATCAAATATAGCCACATGGTGAACTGTTATGAAAATAATTTATGGGAGGTGTTTGTGTTTTTTTTTCGATGTCATTTTTTTCTCAATTTTAAGGGTAGTGTGACGTTTGTCAAGCTGCAGTGTGACCCAGTACGTTGACAAGTACTTATGGGCACATTTTTGTGTGTCTAAAGGGACGTTCTTTAATTTGTAATACTCGTGCAGGGTCAACCCTTTCCTGCGAATACAGGCCAGCGGGATCTGTTAACTCGTTTGGGACTTGATACTTTTGAGAAAACATTACTCACAGACGAGATTGTTTGCAGAAATGCTCGCTTTTATATAATTTTATAGCAATTTATGCGTTTATTCAATGTTGGGTCAGACCATTTGCCATGGCAGAATTCTCCGCGTGACAACTCATACAATATGAGTGATCATCCGTAGTCTAGAAATTTTCTAGAAATTTTGGGTAGATACCACCAAATTGCGACCGGTTACCATAGCAACATATTTTCGGAACTGTATGCGTTTGGGGCTGTAATTTCGCTATATGACGATACCTTTGCGACATTTTGAATCAAATATAATTTTTTTCCAAAGTTAAATGATCCAGGAATATTTTGCCAACATTTGGAACTAGCCTTGCTCAAAAATCACCCATCACCGACAGAGGGCGCCATTCAAAATGGCTGCCAAACCCGCGTTTTCTAATGTTAAAATGCTTACTTTCATATCATTTTATAGCACTGTATGCGTTAATTTAATGCTGGGTCAGACCATTTGCCTTGACAGAATGATAATATATGGGTGATCATCCGTGATCTATAAATTTTCCAAAAATTTAGTTTGGGTAGATACCACCAAATTGCGACTGGTTGACATGGCAACCGATTTTCGGAAAATTATGCATTTGGGGGCTGTAATTTCGCTATACGAGATATCTGCGTGCGACATTTTTAATCAAATGTAATTTATATCCAAAAAATTGGATCCAGGAATATACTTAAATTGCTCTCGCTTCTTGTTCCTTCTGCTGAAGGGGTCAAGATTCACCTGCCATGGTGATTGACAACCGAAAAAATTGTCTACGCGTCTACGCGACCCCCACGTGACGCCAAAAATAGGTTACATCTTCATGGACCCCTCACTGAGTGATCGGCCTATATTGAATACATGATACTATGCGCAAAAACATTTAATTATAAAAGATTCATTCGCTGATAACAAGTGCATGAAGTGGGAAACGGATATATCCGTTTCCCGTCCTGTAGGTAATGTTTTGGGAAACTGATATATCCGTTTCCCGTCCTAAACGAGTTAACACTGAGGCCTATGTAAATCATTTGGTGTATTGTAACCTATAGTGAAAAATGGTCGTTTTTCAGATTTCTGCTCTGAAACAAGTCCCGTGCTCATTATGCCCGTGAAACAAATTGGAAACATAAAGCACGCGATACGACAGCTTATTTGGCGCGGGAGCTGTCCAATAAAATTACAAATTAACCCCTCTGATGCCATTTCTGCTTCTCGTTGTAGAACCGAAAATTGCCATTTTCGACCTATTTTTGGGCCCAATGATGCCCTGTAATGAATGTGAGACCATATCTGTTGGCGCCCGACAACCTAGATGAACGCCAAGGCAGATTTGTCGGGTTTGGGCACGACATGAGAGTGAAGCGTGACGTCAGTATGGACCATACCCTAAAATATGATGCAAAATCGAACCAGATTTGGGTCAAACGAAGTTGAATTGCCCCTGTTAGATGACAGATTGACAAAAAAAGCCTACCCTGGAAGTTTGCAGAAATGGTTCGACTATCCAACGCGCACAGATTTCCGCCAATAAATATATTCTTGTGAAGGGACAATTTTGGTTTTCTGTCGATTTTTTTCGAAAATTGTGTTGGTGCGCCCAATGTGAAACCTAAGTGCGCCCAATTCGCCTAGCGAATCGTATGGAATATTTTCTGGAAGTGGTATCTACAAACTATCAGATCGACAACCTGCATGTACATCGTCATTGTTTACTTTGCCAAAATGCAGCTAAAATGAAAAAAAAGGTAATTTTTTGGCAAATTCAGCTATGGGTGGTGGCAGAAAAGGGTTAATAAAGTAAGAACACAGACATGTTTCGAATCAAATTTATTTATTTTGACGTGGGTATATAAATGGACGCAATTTAATATCGTTGGGCGACTTTCTTGTCTTTCCAGTGACCACTATAGGTTACAATACACCAAATACAAATTAGTAGAGTGATTTCCCCTGGCAACCCCAAGCTAGGATCAGCATAAAAAAAATCCTGGCAGCTGAATGGTCAATGATACATGGATGAAAAGTGCACGAAAAAATGCACAAAAGTGTTTCCCGTCTGTTCAATATCTTGCACATGGCTGTTTGTTTGGGACCCAAACAACGTGTTTAAAGTTGTATTTGTTATGACTTCAATACCTCTTTCTGAGACATATAATGTCCGTAGAAATGTAGTTCAAGTATTCAACGACCTATTTCGATACCAGGAAAAATTCAAAAGCATATATTATTAAGTATATTTTGAAGCTCAAACTGCCATGTGGCTTTAAGATGACCACTACAGTATGCAGCACATAGATGTATGTGAAGTTCTTTCCTTGCACATTCTGAAGGAACGTTAATAGCTTATTCATGGCAAATATCGATCTCTATTGTAAACATCATGTTTTTCCATGTTTTATTTAATAAAACAATAAATTACACTATATTCTAATAGAATCTACTTAGTTTTATTATTTTATAGTCAATTACAAACAAGGAGAAGTAGGCTTGGGGGTAGCATTCATATTTATTTTGAGCAAATTTGAAAATAAAATGAAAAAATTAAATAAATTGAAAAGCCACCCTGCCCCTATTTTTTTCTTGCATGTCACCAGAAACACAGGTATATATTTTTTTGGCCTAAGAGAATACATTGGCCTAACAATATTTACCTTGACCTTGTAAGCCAGTGTATTCTATTATATATGCGAGGCTCCCTATTGGAGACTCGCATATATAAGAGAATGCACTGGCACATGATCTTTAATGCTTCACCAGCGCTGCTCCCGTCATGGACCCCATAAAAGGGTTAAATTGTTAAAGGTACCCAAGGCCTTCGAAGTGGGTTCATGCCAAATAACATAAAAGTCGATAAAACAATTTCCAGAATTTTTAGCCAACTTGGGGTTGGTTGATACAGTACATCAAATCTACATGTATGCTGAGGCATTATCCTTGACATACAGGTCCCATGAATCACTTTTTAGCTCACCTGAGACAAAGTCTCCGGTGGAGCTTTAGTCATCACTCCTCGTCCATCAGTCCATCCATCCGTCTGTCAAGAATCATCTTCTCCTCTGAAACCATAAGACCAAATGGGTTCATATTTGGTGTGGATATTCCCTAGTTGACTCACATTCAGATTTGTTCAAATGAGGTCACCAGGTCAAATAGTTGTGAAGCTAGGACCATAACTCTTTCCCATCATAGTAATTCTTAAAACAATTTTTCTCAGTTCCATTGGGCCGAATGGGTTCATATTTGGTCCTTGGGTGACTGTGGTTCAGATTTGTTCAAATGAGGTCACTGGGTCGAATGTGGGCGGAGCCAGTGACATAATTAAAAAAAAAAAAATTAACATAACATTTAACTTAATTTAAAAACTATTTTTTTTTTAAACATGTTATAAAATTTGAAAAAGTGACACCATGATAACATCTGAAGTGTTATGAAACTTTAATCTTTAATGAAATTACGGAAACATTCCATTACCCATCCCCCTCCCACATGGCTCAGACCCCCCACCCTGCCCCCAACCAACAGCCTTTGCACCCCATATCATCTCCCAACCTCTCTCACCAGAAGCAGATATTATATATCTGCAGAGAGACACAGGTCATTAATTGAGATTAGAATAATAGATGTCATCTGGGAGGCTGATGTAAACAACTGCTAGCTGCTAGGTGTTTGTTTTCATTATCAAATTAAAACAAACTGCTGTTCCCAAGCCTGAGTTTAGTGTGTCTGACATTTGCAGAGTGAGGTCACCATAGGGTGAATTTAGTGATGCTACCCCATATAACAGGCTAACATCACCAAATACACCCTCCAGGGACCTAATTCTGCTTAGGCCTCATCTTCTGGGAAGTATCTAGAGTATAAAATTGACATTTTTTAGTAACTTTTTCCCTTCTGCTCAGTTTCTATATCCCCTATTTTGCAGAAGATACAATGCATAATCAAAGTGCCCAATGGGTGCACATCACCAACTTCAACTGGAGAACTTCAATCTGTTTCAATGATTCCCATGGCAGTTGAGGCCTAATCAGAATGAGGTCCCCAGAAGGTGAATTCGGTGATGCTAGCCCACCTTGCGGAATAGCATATTAAATTCACCCTTTGAGGACCTCATTCTGCAAATGTCAGACACACTAAATTCAGTCTTGGCTGTTCCCATATTATTTTCTTTACCACCACTTATCAGGTGAAATCATACCTTGATTTTTCAAAGAAAAATTGGGGGTTATATTGAATTGAATTTGTCTGTCTGTCGGACTGTCATTCCATCTGTCTGTCTTTTGGGATGTCTATCCATCAACAATTGTTTTATTCTCCAGATCAATATTAAAGACCGAATGGGTTGATATATTTTGGTGTGGATGTTCCCTTGGTGACTCACAATCAGATTTGTTCAAATAAGTTCATCAAATAGGTGTGAAGCCAGGGCTATAACTCTTTCCCTCCATAGTAATTCTTAAAACAATTTCTTCTCAACCATTGGGCCTATTTAGCTTATGTTTTGGTATGGAGGGCCCTTGTGTGACCGGAGTTCATATTTGTTCTAATGTGGTAATTTTTTAGGAAACTTTTGAGGGAAATCAATTAACTTCAACTATTAAATCAACCCTTTGAAATTACTAGATGAATGGATCTCGTAGATGGGGATTCACATTTGTTCAAATAGGGGCAGCGATATGAGATTTAACTCTCCCCACCAACCCTACCTGTATCTATGATGTTTGGTACTGGTATAATAACATATAGATTCCTAATTATTTCTAAGCTGCCTAGGTGGGGGGCAATGTTTGAGGCAGTGGGGAGGGAGTGTAGAGGGGGTGGAGTTTTGACCCCCTACTTTGATAAAAAATTCAACAGTTGAAAATTTCATGCCTGATACAACATTAGTTGTAGATTAGATTTTCACTCCAAAAATAGGTTAGAATTGTTCTCATAGTTCGGTTTGATTTTCCAAATAGTATGTTTTAAAACCAACAGTCCATATGTTCCTACTTCAGGTTAAACTGTTGGACCGAAATGGCCACAAATTTTAACTTTATGGGGGATGTCAGATTGGAAATATTCAAAAGTTTGAGAGCTTGAAGTACCGGTACCAGTTGTAAAAGAGGGATGTGCAAAAGATATTTTGTGAACTTAGTACTGTGGTCTGGTGGTCTTGTTTAAAAAGGGTAAGGGGTTGGAGATTTGTCAGTGGTGTGCATTTATAAATTCAAGATGAAGAGCCCTGCTCATCTGAGAAACTCCAGCTATGCCCATGTTTAGAACTATTTGTCTTAAGTGATTTTGTCAATGTACTGACTGTTGTAATCATCAGAGTCTCAGTCTTTACAGTCTGGTGAGCGACCCTACATCATTGACTGTCTTGTTATTTTAGACATGAGTGTTCGGTTTAAAAAATGTCTGTACTTTTTCTTACCATTTTCAACCCAAAAACAGACAATAACTGAGCGAATGTCAGTATATGAGCTGTTTAACCCTTCCATGACTGGAGCTTCATGAAATTTTGCGAAAACCCTGTGGCAATGCATTTTTTTATATATGCCAGTCTCCCACAGGGAGCCTCACATATATAAGAGAATGCATTGGCCTAACATTATTTACCTTGACCTTGTAAGCCAGTGCATTCTCTTATATATTGAGGCTCCTTTGGGACAACAGAATGCATTGGCAGAGTTTTCACAAAATTTCAGATACAGTAATGCCCTAAGTAATCGACTCCCTAACCACAGCAGAATTATGGGTAACTTTTCAGTATTTAGTCGGAAATATGGCTTGTTGCCATTCCTCGGAAAGCTCCCGATGAATGGCAACAAGCCATATTTCCGACTGAATCCTGAAAAGTTACCCATAATTCTGCTGTGGTTAGGGAGTCGATTACTTAGGGCATTACTGTAGCTCCAGTCATGAAAGGGTTAATAATGTACAGCATTTTTCAGTTGCAAGTTCAGATCAAATAACAAACCAAGTAATATGCATGACATTGAGTGATTTCCTTGCATATGATAGCAATGTCAGAATGAAAATGCCTAGAATGATCTGATATTTTGATTTTCCAACAACCATTTATTTGATCATCTAGACCAAGAGATTGTAATTTTGATGAAGATTTGAAGTATAGTAATGCCCGAAGTCTATGACCCTTTAACCACAGCAGAATTATGGGAAAATTTTCAGGATTTAGTCGGAAATATGGCTTGCTGCCATTCATCGGAAAGCTCTCACTGAGAGCTTTCTGATGAATGGCAGCAAGCCATATTTCCGACTAAATCCTGAAAAATTTCCCATAATTCTGCTGTGGATTGGGGGTCAATTATTTAGGACATTACTGTAGAACAGTCTGAAAATAATTTCTTAGTTGGAAATTAGAGGTTCCACGATTATTGATTTTGATCATCGATCGTCAATAATCGACTATAATCGATTAATCGTACCTGATAACATAAGTGGAAGTATTCCATAATATGGCCTATTGGCTGCGTGCTGGTTAACTGCACTGTCGCTGGTTGCTTGAGGCATGCGGCTTATGTAATTTTTACGTTAATAAAGTGCATGATAAACCACTGTTAATGAACACAATGAATTCAATATCAGCACAGTTCTCGGCGAGTTTATGGTTATAATATTTGTGAGTTCATTAGAACGAACGTAACGATTAATTTGAGTGTTATGAAAAGCCAAACATACAAACAATATAAAAGTAGGAATGCACGATGGGTGGCCGGTGGTTCCTAAAACAAGGAAACCTGTACTAGTAACATCTAAGTATACGTATGCAAACAAAGTATACTTGCAAATGACATCGCGGAGAACATCGCTGACTAAAATGCCGTAGGTTCCCTGGTTTTCAGAGAATGTTAATCAACTTCCCATTGGTCCAATCAGATTCAAGGCGAGTGCATTCAGTTCATTGAACACGGTGACAGTCTGCACATTTCAAAGACAGTGCCACCTTTCAAGTATAAATATACAATGACATCGCCATAAGTTCAAAGCTGCAGTGTCGCCAATTTGTAGAATATACAACGACCCGAATAGTAACCATATCGCATCATCAAATGAACTGTCTACTGTTTGCAACATAAGTCAGTAGTACTCATGTTTTCGGAATCTCATTGATTCGCAATCAAAGGTTGTTAACCCTTCGGGTGTAGATTAATATGTGTAAAACAAACACAGTATTCAATAATACCTGGCATTTTCCAACATCGAAATAAATAATGCAGATTAATCGACGATGGAAATGGTAATCGATTATCGGCTATATCAACAGTTCATCGATTATACGATTAATCGTGGCACCCCTATTGGAAATGTAGAGTGGCTGGGGATGCAGTCGCACATGTACATAGCTACATTATTCTCCAAAAAATCTACAAATGCTATTTATGTTTTTTGTAGATTCTGATAGCTAATGAGATGGCATGTGAGCTGTTCGGCTATGAGACATCGGAACTTATCGGAATGAAGTTGACAAACTTGATCAAGTTGAAGTTGCGAGACCAGCAGACCATCATGGAATCGTACCTTGAATTGACCGGTGAAGTCATTAATCTCTCTGGTAAAGTGGTAAGTACATCACGGCCCAGCCTTGAAATACAGTAATGCCCTGAATAATCGATTCGTTAACCACAGCAGAATTATGGGTAAGGCCAAAACAAATAAACATCTCTGTTTCCGATAACATGGGGAAATTTTTCCAGGTAGGCAGGCAGGCAGGGTTTTGTTTTTTTTCTCACACTTTTTTTTTTTTAAACGGCCTTTTGAAAGTGATAAAATAGTGTAGTACACCCTTTTAACATGTATTATAAATTGGCATGTTTTTATACATGTTAACTGGTAATATATTATGCAGCTTGCTGGACTATTAGGTCATGTAATACATGTAGGTATTAAAGATATTCTCTGAAATAAAGTTTTTGAGACAACTTCCAATTGAATGTATATTATGGCTACTACATATATAGTATGTGCTCCAGTGTGAATATTCAAGGTATTAGGCTATGTCCATGGGTTTAGAGTTATTCCTCTTATATAGTCCATGCAGCTACCAGCCCACAATGCAACAGAATCATCTGATACCTTTATTTACAAATTACATCTACATTTACATGTGGCCAGAACAATGTTAATGACTGTTCTTGGATATGCAGGAGTAAACCTGTTTTGTTCCAATCTTTCCCTGAATATCTCTGGTGTCGATTGGGCCTGAGGTCACGCATTTTATGCCATTCTATTCATCACTGCCGACGCAATTTTCCAAGTGTTGGTGTTGACAGAGAGATCGTTTTTATATGGAATAAATACTTGCCATTTCAATAAAACCTATTGTATTTTCATCCCCTCCTATTTCTCTTCATTGATGATCATTATTTTTCAGCGACAACTTGTCCATATTACCAAATCACTAAATTGTATTGTGGTTTAAAGTCACAAACGTTTTAAATAGCAGAATTGATTACCTGCCAAATTTCAGTGTAATTAACAGCAAGTTATCACATAATCCTTACAGTACATGTATGCACATCAATTGATCAGAAATGTGTGTTTAATATTTGTATACAGTGCAAGTTGTTTCTATCGCAATAGTATCTGCTACTTGGTCGGTAACATCAAAGAGTCTGTCTGTAAATAGTTACACGGGGTTGATTCACGTGACCCACTGAGGCGTTTTGGTTGGTGACACAGTGACCCAGTTGGTGTGTCATTCATAACAGACAGTTGTTTATTTTAAAGTGGGTTAAACTCTGGTTCTGTGAATATTCAAGGATGCCAATGCATTTTAATCTTGGATGATCATTTCGTCTGGTTAATGGTGATGGCTTTTGACGACGCTAATTTCCAGGACTGATAACGGAATACGGACTGTCATTTTCCCGCCAAAACGCACATGCTTTTCACTGTTTAATTTTGTCGCGAACAGATGGTCTTTCAAGCAAGTTTTTCGACCAATTCCGCAAAGGAATTTAAGGGAGCTACCAGTATAATACATTGTACTTTTTAAAATACACAGTCCACAAAAGTGACTCGTCGGGGTAGAGTTTGATTTACGTCACGTTATTCACTGCGTAGCATGGCCGACCGGGTTGTCTTATTTTAATTTATATCAAGAATGCGCGATCGCATTCACTGTCCTACACATGTGTCAGTTGTGTATGCGATGGATGGTTAGTTCTGCTGTTGGTATTTTTGGGAAAACCATAGCTATTAACTCACTGACAGACAGGTTACTATGGACTTCTGGAAAATAAAAATAAAAATTGAGGCCAGCAAGAAAATCTCAGCCAGGCTAGGTACCGGAAACAGAGACATTTTTTCTTTTTTTGCCTAAGCCAGGGTAACTTTTCAGGATTTAGTCAGAAATATGGCTGGTTGCCATTCATCAGAAAGCTCTCACTGAGAGCTATCAGAAAGCTCTCACTGAGAGCTTTCCGATGAATGGCAACAAGCCATATTTCCGACTAAATCCTGAAAAGTTACCCATAATTCTGCTGTGGTTAAGGAGTCGATTATTTAGGGCATTACTGTTGTGTGTCTTGTTATTTGCAGAATGAGGTCTCCAGAGGCTGAATTAAGTGACGCTATCCCACACAGCAGGCTAGCATTACCAAATTCACCCTCTGGGAACCTCATTCTGCTTAGGCCTCAACTGTTATGGGAGACCTAGGATCAGATTGAAGTTTCCCAGTTGAAGTTAGTGATGTTCACCCATTTGTCACAATGGATTTTATGCATATTAGGGGATACCGTTATCGAAAGTGAACAGAAGTGAAAAAGTAACTAAAAATAATGTTATTTGAGACTATAGATACTTCCCAGAAGATGAGGCATAAACAGAATGAGGTCCCCAGAGGGTTAATTTGGTGATGCTAGCCCACTGTATGTGGTAGCATCACTAAATTCACCCTCTGGGGACCTCATTCTGCAAAAGACAGACACACTATTTCAAGGCTTGATCAGGGACCAGCCATATTAGGGAGAAGTGGCACATATGTTTTTACTCCACACCTGTTGACATGAGGCATATGTATTCAACGTAACCACAGCCATTGAATACATATTGCTGTATACCGTAAGAGGAATACAAGCCTGAACTACTTCGTGTTGACGTTGTTGCCCAGAGCAATGATGTTCGCTACGTCAAATTTCTGTTCTTGGCGATTCAAAGATAATTACTGGTTTTTCATCAAGCATTAAATCGCAATAAAGGTAGTTATAGCATCAATGGTGGTCACAATCGTGGATTAAACTTATTCGATACAATGGTGTGGAATAAATACAGAATACAACTTGCATCATAATCTACAATCATTTATCTAATTCATTGCGGATCGCTCCCCTTCGCGTAATATATTGTGCCATCTGCAACTCATTCGATAAAAGATTATTGATTAAGATGCACATTGTTTTATGTCTGTATAAGCAAGCCTTGAAATAGCGTGTCTGTCATTTGCAGAATGAGGTCCCCAGAGGGTGAATTTAGTGATGCTACCCCGCATGGTGGGCTAGCATCACCAAATTCACCCTCTGGGAACCTCATTCTGCTGAAGTGTAAGCATGGGGTCCCCTGAGGGTGAATTTGGTGATGCTAGCCCGCTGTTCGGGGTAGCATCACTAAATTCACCCTCTGGGGACCTCATTCTGCAAATGACAGACACCCTATTTCAAGGTTTGTGTATAAGCAATACAAAGATTAAAGTTTTCATTATACCCCCATGACTGAATGAGGTGGGTATACTGAATTACTTTCATCTAATCCTCTGTCTGTCCATCCATCTGAGCAGAGATCTTGGGTTCCGGTTTTCTTTCTGTTCTAGAGTTATTCATCTTTGTTTATTTGGAAATGTTTATTTTTTGTACGTCCGACCAGATATGTGAACCACAGGTTGTCAGAATCTCAATGAAATTTGGTATGGGTATTCTCCACCATGAGGACATTCAGAGGAGTGTTCAAATTTCACCACTTGCTAAAAATACCGATTAATTTGGAATATGGGTTCCGTCCCAATTGTTTTTACATGAGTTACGGCCTTTTATGAGCTCAACTTTACAATGTCAAGTTTGAGCTCTTGCCATGGGTTGGCGTCCGTCATCCGTGTGTGCGTCTAGCCCTGCGTGCGTCAACAATTTCCTTCGGCACACCCTACAGGCTGCATCCCTTATCCGATCTTCACCAAACTTCATATGTAGCTTCAGGGTGACATATACAATGTAGATGTGAGCTATATTTGAAAAACATGGCTGCCAGCAGCCATCTTTGATTTCAAATTTGAATCCATCGGCACACCCTACAGCCCCTATTTATGGCCAGATCATTTTTTAATTTTGCAGGCATGATTCTGATTACCTGTAAATGGGAGCTATCAAATTTGAACGATTTTTGATGAAAAACATGGCTGCAACAGCCATCTTGGATTTTACTCTTTGCATGACTATATCCTTTGGCGACCACATCCCTCATCCGATCATAACCAAACTTCATATGGATCTTCGGGGTGACCTCTAGATGGGAGCCCCATATTTTGACTGAAATTTGTTAAAAAACATGGTCGCCAGTGGCCATCTTTGAATTTACTCTTTGTATGACTAAATCCTTCGGCACACCCTACAGGCCACATCTCTCATCCGATCATCACCAAACTTCATTTGTCTCTTCGGAGTGACCTCTAAATGGGAGCCTCCTATTTGCTATCTAATTTGACCGAAATTCGTTGAAAAACATGGCCGCCAATGGCCATCTTGGAATTTACTCTTTGTATGACTAAATCCTTTGATGCACCCTACAGACCACATCCCTCATCCGATCATCACCAAACTTAATACGGATCTTCGGGGTGACCTCTAGTTAACTTTCCTTCTTCTTTATCATTCTATTCATTGCTCAGCAAAAAATTAACTCCTTCCCAAGTTGAGCTACAGTGTCATTGACACTTTCATTTGAGTTAGAAACTTTTTGCAACATGCATAAGATTTGTCAGAACTTGTATTCCTTATGTTTAAAAAAAACAAAACAAACAAACAAATATGTTAATATGGCTACCTTTAATGTAGCCCAATTGTACTGCGGGGGTATCCTAAGTCCCACCACCAGTTTTATCCATGTTATGGATGCAGGCATTGATAATAGGAATGTCAAAGAGACAGTTGTTATTGCAGGTAACACCATGGGTCGAATATCAGCCCTTATCTATATTCGACCAGCTATACAATGCAAAATTTAGCTGATTTTCCCCAATATTAGCCTAAAAATTCTCAATCACATTCTTCCTATTACATTATTGAGTCATTACCCTAATTAACCCTTTACCCAACAGAACGGCCCTGTGCCATGCATTCTCTTATATATGCGAGTCGACCATAGGTCGCCTCGCATATATAAGAGAATGCATTGGCTTAACACATATTAAAAATGATAAAATTGTCAAAGAATGTAGAAAAATATTATAAAAAATGTAAGAAAAAATTATAAAATTATTAAAGAATGAAAGAAAAAATGTTAAAAAGTGTTAAAAAAAGAATTTTTTTAGGCCAATGCATTCTCTTATATATGCGAGGCGACCTATGGTCGACTCGCATATATAAGAGAATGCATTGGCACAGGGCATAACTGTAAGCATCACAATGTGGGCAATGAACCGGTTCCTATGATATCCATATTTGTATGGTGTTGTTGAGACAGACCGAAGATATTTTAGGCTGTTGAAGCTTTATTTGGGCGTTTTTGGCCGTTTTGTTGGGTAAAGGATTAACCTGTGAAAATATGCTCAGAAAGCTCTTCCAAATGAGAAACAAACTCCCAATAACCAACTCGGGGAAATAATGTGTCTGTCATTGCAGAATAAGGTCCCCAGAGGGTGAATTTAGTGAGGCCTTCATGCAAAGCGGGCTAGCATCACCAAATTCTCTCTCTCGGGACCTCATTCTGATTAGGCCTCAACTGCTATGGGAGATCTAGGTTCAGATTGAAATTCCCCAGTTGAAGTTGGATGTTCACCCACTTATAGCAACCTTGATTATTTATTTTATCTTTTGCAAATTAGGGGATATAGAAAAAGGATATAGAAAAAGTAACTAAAACAATGTTAATTTGAGACTATATATACTTCCCAGAAGATCAGGTCTCAGCAGAATGAGGTCTCCAGAGGGTGAATTTGATGATGCTAGCCCGCTGTTCAGGATAGCGTCACTAAATGCACCCTCTGGGGACCTCATTCTGCAAATAATAGACACACTATTTCCAGGCTTGCCCATAACGCAAAACAACAACTCCGCGCTAACACAAAAATAGGCAACTTCAAACTAAAATAAAACAAAATCTGTCAAGCTAATGGCCCAAGGTACAATTGTAGTGATTGCGCTGGACCGAAAAATCTTCTGGTCAAAAAAGCGGCCAAATGAAATTTTTAGTGGCCAAATAAAAAAAAAATTGGAATTTTTTTTTATTTGACCAAATAAAAAACTTTGGCCAAATTAAATCCTCATTTTCTGGGCTCACAATTTATAATGACTCAATTATATTTTTTTAAATATATAACTCTCTGACTCTAAGTCGCGTCGCTGACACCAAGTTCGCCAACTAATCAAGTAATGGAGTGTGTTAGTTGTCATCGTTATTTGCGCAGAAATAAAACAACAGTTGTGTTGCTTATTATCGTGAGGTGTTGAATACCTATTGTTGTATTAATAACCTTTATGGTGTGAAGTCTGGTTGTTGTTATCATAAGACGGGATGCAGTTTACTACACATTGCGTAACGGACATGCCATCGCTGGTACATCTAATTATAGGACAATGCGTTTCATCTTACATACCAGCTAATCAACAAAATGATTGTCATTATGATATAATCAGTTCAGAGATTAAGGTTTTTGATAATTAATAATCGCCTTTATACAACCATCAACATTCAATCAATGCTCTCCTTACAAAATAAATTTGGATTGTCATCGTATGATGTACAAAACCCGCGTGTCCAAAACCGGTGATATTTCGTCGCATAACTTCGTCAATCTAATCAGCACTTTTTGAACTAGATTTCTGTCTCCAATTGTGGTGAAAAAAAAGTTTGGCCAAATGATTGTTCCATGGAAATTTTCAATATTCTGACTGATATGTAGTCAAAATTATCTGATAGGAATGTTACAGAAGGCGTAATATGATAAATTGAATATTTTAACTGCTGCAATCAAAGCATTTGTGGGAAGATAATGGATTATTTGTTATACATAGAATGTGTGCTCTTGCTAATGTAGGACTGTTATTTCAAAGGAATAAATGCTTGACCTCACCTCTGAGTATAAGGCGTCCTTAAAATTCCCAATTCAATGCTTCACAGCGATTTTATCCCAATTCTATGGGGCCACGGAAACAATCCTAAAATACCCAGGATAACCCCTGCCAGCTAGTTATTAATATAAATACCAAACACAGCATTGAGCAATACATTAAATAGTGCCGCCACTTTGATAGCTACATTTTAATGCTGTGGGATGTTGTTCCAAATATGCAGAATTGAAACTAATATGCCGTGTATTCTCTATCATGTATTGTCAACTCAACCAAGATCGCAAGGCGCACATCATTTTGTGCCCTATTGTTCAATTCTAGGCACACAAGAGCTATTGTTCACCTAATAAATGATCTGATTCAGTGAAAATTTTCAACAATTTCTGCAGGTATTTGTGCCTCGTGACTTATAGTTTGGCATTTGTGTGTTTTTATTTGACTTTCTTTGGTTTTGAAATAAAAACATGCACAGTTTGCTGGGAGAAAGAAAACTTAGTTTTTCGTTTTTTTTACTGATGTATTTGTATTATAGTTAATTACCCTTTCTATACTATCAATTCTCCCATTCGGTTATTAAAGTATACATTGGAATGGTCTATTATTCATTTGGAGGAGTGTTCAGGAAAAATTAGCAGACGACAGACAGCGAAAAGGTAATAGAAGTAGAGAATGATACCTTACACCCTCCCCTCGCCTGATTTGTTTTTACCTTGATATCTGATGGCCAGTTAATCTCATTTTATCGTTCAATATGACTATGAAAAACAATCATTGAAGCATGTATTTTCTGTCAAAGAGGCAATAATTAATTTTCAGAGAAATTTCATTGAAAATGATCTAGTTTCTCCCTACCCTTGTCCCTAGTGAGGGGGTGGGGAGATGTTGTTGCACACCGGTATATCAATATGAAATTGAAGCATTATTCTACTCCTTCTTACTTATAGTGATAAAATGATATTATACTGATGTTCCTGGTGTTTTTAATATATATTCTACTCGCCAATGGCCAATGGTTTTTCGCACATAGTCGATGAATTTATCAGCCATTGAAATAACTGTTAGATTAGCCATGAGTGTGCGGATTTCCTCCACCACTAAAACTGGCTTTTGTCGTGATATGGCCTTAGTTGCTGAAAGTTACATTAAACTCCAAGCAATCATTCAATCATTTTAATATATATTTAACTATAAATAAATATAGGTATTTTAACTACATGTAGTTTATGATTATCTACATTTAACTTTTAGCAATATGTATGTTAAACAACAAGATAACTTAACTTGTAAAATATTGATAGTTTTGGGAAAACCCTGTGCCAATACATTCTCTTATATATATATATATATATATACTTAAGAGAATGCATTGGCCTAACAATATTTACCTTGACCTTGTTACCCAGTGCATTCTCTTATCTCGCATATATAAGAGAATGCACTTGCACATGATCTTTAATGCTGCACCAGCGCTGCTCCCATCATGAACCCCATGCTCTTTTCATGAACCTCAGGGTTAAATAAAATTTATCTTATATTTTGCCCATTTAGAATTTTTGTTTAAATTTTCCAGGTTGATGCAGAGGACAGCACTGGGCTCGTTCTACCGATCTCAATCTGGGTTAAACAGCTCGTCACACGAGACGAGCCAAGGTGCTTGGTTGTCATGGAACCAGTGGAGCGGACAGTGGCTGAGTTCACATTCAACAGAGAGGTATGATTGTTCACTTGTTCTAGGATGTAGGACATTCTGCATTTTAGCCAATAACTCAAACTGATTTGTTTGTCCAAATTTTATATTACATGTACCGATAGTAAGTCTATATAAGGCGACATTTTGTTTTTATTTTTGTGGTTCGCGCCGACCACATAAAAAAAGTCATTATTAATATCGATAGTTTTTATTTATCTCGGTTGACAATGGTTTTTGGGGAAATGACCGGTGTAAGGCAGTCGCGAAAAAAATCTACTGCTAGTGAATGCGGTGATACTGCTTGACCGCGGTCATTACCGGCCCATAAACTCGATAAAGGGGTCGAGCATAGCTGTACTTTGACTTGACAATAAAGGTAGATATAGTATCAATGATAAAGTCACATTCATAGAATAAACTGATCTGACACAAGACTTTGAAATAAATACCGCCCACTACTTGCATCGTAATATAGAATATGTTATCAAATTTGTTGCGGACCGTGCATAGTCACATTTCACTAAAACTTTGTCTTGTGTAATATATCCTTGCGTTGTCCGCGACTCATTCGATAAAAGATTCTCAATTCAAATGCGTAATGTATTCTGTCTATTACTTTTGGTGGAATTGACAACACACTTGCCAAATTTTATGCCAAGTGAATTATTTTTCATGCGGCAGCACGATCCCTGACCACCAAACCATGTGACTATTCCCATCAGGTGCACCTCTATTAACCCTTTCATGACTGGAGCTTCCTGAAATTTTGCGAAAAACGTGTGCCAATGCATTCTCTTATATATGCAAGTCTCCCATAGGGAGCCTTGCATATATAAGAGAATACATTGGTCTATTATTTATATTGACTTTGTAAGCCAGTGCATTCTCTAATGCTGCACCAGCGCAGCTGCCGTCAGGAAAGGGTTAAAAAACTATAGTAACCCATGGTACAATTTACATGTACATGCAACTCAATCTCTCTACCAAAATTGTTTTTACAGGGTAAGATCCTGTCATGTGACAACAAGATGGCATATCTCCATGGTTACTGTAGCTCAGAAGATCTCCACAACCTGAAGATTAACCACCTGATTCCATCTCTTAAGCTACCGCTGCCTGGTGAAGAACTAACAAGGGTAAGTTATCATCTCATAGTGATCGGTTTTCACTAATTCTTTCTTCTTTTTTTTTTATTGAGAAAAAACCCTAATATAGCATGAAAATGAGGCAGACATACATACAAGACAGACATATTCGAGTACATTTGCATTGAATCATTGTAAAAATTCTTTCGCTCACTTTTGCACTCTCCCAATTGATGTAGAATATCACTTGGGCCACTCTCTCACTCGCGACATTAAAGATAGCATGGCTTGTTATAACTAGAGTTTAATATATGCCCGGGAATTGAAAAAACAGGAACCGGTAATGAAACCCCTTAAGAACCACCCGGAAACTGTATGCACAAGTTGCACAATACGGGTTTATATGCGCAATTTTGCTAGTTTGGGTGGCAGGAATCGTAATAATAATTTAGATTAACTAAAGGATATTAAAAATTGTTATATTTTACCTCCTTGGGCCACTTGATGGTATACAATGTAACACAACACAAGTTGGAAAACAGAAAACCATTGCTCCGACTTCAGAACTTCAACGAAAATGTCAAACTATGCAAACTTCTCATAACTTTGTATGTTAACTTAAGAGAATACAAAGGAAGCAGTCTATATATAGTTCCATGAAATTTGTGTGTTAATTTCCATTACTGTTAAGTGTCCTGATTTCTTTGTTTTCTTTGGAGTTGGATGTGGTCTTGAAAAGTACATTCGGAGCAATACCAAGTCACTGAGTCACGAACTTATTTTCGTATCGAACAAACCGCCCTCAAGAGAAACATCATTCAGATTCTACTGATGTTGGTGTCCTGCTCAGTGGCGCTTTGTACAGAAAGTTCAAATTGGGTGTTCTTTTTCCATTGGCCTCCAATAATTTAGTTTCTGCATTAATGTTAAACCATACTGGTTGCATAGAGGCCATGGGACCAAACTGTAAGTCCTTAACCCTTTACCCAACAAACCGGCCAAAACCGGCCAAATAAAGCTTCAACAGCCTAAAATATCTTGGGTCTGTCTCCATAAAACCATACAAATATGGATATCATTGGAACCGGCTCATTGACCACATTGTGATGGTTATAGTTATGCCCTGTGCCAATGCATTCTCTTATATATGCGAGTCGACCATAGGTCGCCTCGCATATATAAGAGAATGCATTGGCCTTTTACCATTTTTTCTTACATTCTTTAACAATTTTATAATTTTTAATGTGTTAAGCCAATGCATTCTCTTATATATGTGAGGCGACCTATGGTCGACTCGCATATATAAGAGAATGCATCGGCACAGGGCCGTTCTGTTTGGTAAAGGGTTAATCCTTAGATGATGTAGAATTTGCAGTTGTATATATACACATATATATTGCACTATGCGCCGTGGTGGACAAATTAAACAAAATTATGTGTGGTTACTTTCCACTGATGTATGATATACCAAGTGATAACAATGCACCCGTTCCCAGTTCTTACAAATCATATTCCTGGGAAATGGGAATAAGCATGGGACCCGGGAAATTCCGGTTCCCAGGATTAAGTTCATTGCTTCAAATGTGCTTGCTTCAGTGGACGTAAACAAATTCTCAATTCTTATCGAAATGGCCATGTATCGATCTGAATGGCAAATTGAGATGTCCCTCAAACCAGATCAAGCTTGAAAATCTGTCCCATTTTTCGCCCATGTCAGGGATCGTACCTGTGCCAACCTTGTATAGCCCAGACTGCGATAATCTTATCCACAACCTAACCTCGGCTTTGGCAACATCCTTAAAAAGAAGCTCTTTCACCGAGAGTTGGGAAGCATATCAGTCTGAATATGGGTTCAAATATTGATACGTAACAGATGTACCATTATGTTGGAACAACACAATGTACTTTCTTCACCCTACTTGTCAATACTTTTGCATTAACCCTTTGAGTGCCAGGTCGATTTTTGTATCAACCCATATACCCTGTGCCAATGCATTCTCTTATATATGCGAGTCGACCATAGGCCTAACAATATTTTTTTATTTTTTTTTTTTTTTACAATTTTTTACAATTTTAATAATTTATTCTTATATTCTTTAACAGACTTATTTTGTAGGTTTAGGGCCGATGAGATCGGCCCCTGGCACTCAAAGGGTTAATGACAGTATAATCACTCACAAAAAAAATGAAGGGGTCATTGTCTCCACATTTTGGTGTGCTGGGTACGCAGCTTTTAATAGAAAAAGGTGTTTCGGGTACACAGTTTGACCTTTATAATGTCTGGAGCACATAATTGTTGAAGAAATATATCATGCTATCAAATGGCGCATGGGCATCTTCAAAACTGACATTTGTGACTAATAATTGCTTTTTCTCGGCGATATAACTTTATGATTTACGATAACAAAAATAAGATAAAACCACCTGAGGTCAAGCTGCAAACCCAATGCACCTTTTCATAAAGCTGGGTACTCAACACATCATACTGTGGCTACAATGACCCCTTCACCTGGTAGTAAAGGTATACTTCCTAAATTAATGTACAGTAATGCCCTAAATAATGGACTCCTTAACCACAGCATAATTATGGGTAATTTTTCAGGATTTAGTCGGAAATATGGCTTGTTGCCATTCATCGGAAAGCTTTCAGTGAGAGCTTTCCGATGAATGGCAACAAGCCATATTTCCGAGTAAATCCTGAAAAATTACCCATAATTCTGCTGTGGTTAAGGAGTCCATTATTTAGGGCATTACTGTAGCTAGGTATGTCTTTCCAGGAAATGCGAAAACAAAGTGCTACTGGCAGAACGATGGATGGCGCAACTTTCCCACTCAGCATAAGTGTAAAGCTCTCCTCAGATCAAGGTATGTAAATGCACAAAATAGTGTGTCTGTCATTTTCCGAATGAGGTCCCCAGAGGGTGAATTTAGTGATGCTATCCCGTATGGCGGGGTAGCATAACCAAGTTCACCCTCTGGGAATCTCATTCTGCTCAGGCAGGGTTTCCGCCAGGCCGGCTGCGGGTCCGTCACACGGACCCATTCCCCAGTCAGTCGTTGCATGAAATCCTGCTCATACACAAATAAATGACGTTATTAAAAACTTTCTCAGTCTTATCTGTGTCGACAAAATCCATCTCCCGAATAAACAATAAGAAAGATCGTGTCAAATAGCGACATTAGATACAGCGTAATACATGTCGCGGTAACATCAAAGAATGCCGGTCTGTTGAGTGCGGATATATTTTTGTGCACGGGATTCCATGGATGAAACTACTCACGCTCGAAGACCCCGTGCTATCGTACGATTACATAATTGGATCACCCAATTGCTGAGTCGAGAATATTTTTATGCACGGGATTTTCGTGGATGAAACTACTCAATGTTGATAATTTATCTTATTGCTGTGTTATCATTTGTTTTGAGTTCGATGTACTGGTAAGTGAAGTTCCTGAAAAATACATGTGATTCTCTACGTGTGTTGATTATTATGCGTATATTGCCATGCAGACTTAACAAAATCCTAAAGTTATTTATTTCACAATAATACGGAACCTGTCCCAAATCAGTCTTTATAGCAGGAATTCATAGTGAGAACACCATTCATTTGAGCCATATTACATGCATGGATGATAAACACAAACACATACATTGAAGTTCCCCAGTTGAAGTTGGTGATGTTCACCCATTAGTCACCTCCATTATGCATATAATCTTCTGCAAATTAGGAGATATAGAAACTGAACAGAAAGGAAAAAGTAACTAAAAACGATTTTCATTATTGAAGTTCGACGAGGAATTATTTGGAGATAAGGGTGTTATTAGAAAAATTTTCCTAAAAAAAAAAGACTGAAAAATTAGGACTTTTTAAGCATCTTCATAGTGATGATAAAATTGAACTTGAGAATTCTTATTTTGGTTTCTTTCCAATATATTATGACAATGGTAAATGGAAAAAAATATTCTGTGCCTAATATAAAAGCCAAGTGTTTGTTTGTGTGTATCTTTGTGTTTATCTGTCACGTTTTTAGTGCATTTAAAAATATATCACCCTAATGTCTGATTACACCCAAAATTTGACCATATCATGCGCCACATCTTAGAATACGACACGCAAAATATCAGGCCAATCGGTACAAGACAACCTGAGATATAACGCATTTCCCAAAGGTTATCGAGGCGATGTTTTACTGATATATTGCTTATAAGACGAATGTGGTTTCAGCGGCGTCTGTGCCAAAGCTTAATTCCGGACAAACTCAGCACACCATTTGCCGGCTTTCTTTATATCGATATCAGCAGTGACGATATTTTCTTGCAATCATGTTTGTCACCCGTCATTTTTGACCTCAGACGACATGACATGGGAGAATGTCACGGGATAGGTGTCATTGAACTCAAATGATATAAAGGGACAATAATAGTTAGCAATAAAGAGCCTTTTTTATCAGCTTAAAAGATAGATGGTAACTTGATCCGGAGAGTGACTTGCAATAGGTACTGTTTACCTCGGGTGACTAAATATTATTTATAATTACTTGAAGGTGCACTAATAATTTACTAATTCTTCACACGATTTTCTTGCATGTCATATTTGTCACCTGTCATTTTTGATGGGCAACCCCCTAGTATGTATATGATATGCACAATGTATTTGAAGCCAATGACGTTAACCTGAATTTCTAGATTAAAAACTTTGATTCTAGAATTTGTAGTTGTTATTCTATAAATAATTTGTTTAACAAGTTAAAACATAATGTTAATTTGAGACTATAGATAATTCCCAGAAGATGAGGCATAAGCAGAATGAAGTCCCCAGAGGGGGAATTTAGTGTGCGAAATAGCATAAGTAAATTCACCCTCTGGGCACCTCATTCTGCAAATGACAGACACACTACACTATTTCAAGGCTTGGTTTTTAATCTCTTCGCTGCTATGATGGCTGTAACTATTACGGACATAAAAGTGCATGTCGTGTGCTATATGGTCTGTAGTACCTACAGACCTACTTCAGCACACTAGCATTAAGCCAATATCTATAACTGGAATATTGGTGCATCGGAATAACTGTGTCTTGAAGTTTCAAACAGTGTATGATGTTCCACGATTGTGAACGATCATAGCATTTCAACTGAGTCAGTTTTATGGTTTGTGTGATATTCCCTTATATTTTTCCACTGGAAAATGGCCATAACGTCAACAGCCCAGCACTTGACGTCATAACATCTTTTAGCAGCGAAGAGGTTAAAGAGACTTAGTTGTTTGGTTGTTTGCTAACATTAGCAGTATGATCACATTTCTGCCTGTACATGGGCGATTCTGTCTATGTTTAAGATGAGTCGATATATAAATGTGTTGTTTGGGTGTTTGCTACTATCAGCGTTATGATCACGTTTCAATATAGCGATCTCATGATGCCCTATTTTATATTTTCATTTCAGATGATTCGATATATGAAGGTGTTGTTTGGGTGTTTGCTAATATTAGCGGTATGATCACGTTTCTGCCTGATGGTACTATTCACAGTATAAATGAACACTTTGCTGCTACGATGTTTGGATACGCGTCCTCTAATCTAGTCGGAAAGGTAACTCTATAAACAAGCCTTGAAATAGGGTGCCTGTCATTTGTAGAATGAGGTCCCCAGAGGGTGAATTTAGTGATGCTACCCCACATAGCGGGCTAGCATCACCAAATTCAACCTCTGGGAACCTCATTCTGCTGAGTTGTAAGCAGAATGAGGTCCCCAGAGGGTGAATTTGGTGATGCTAGCCCACTATGTGGGGTAGCATCACTAAATTCACCCTCTGGGGACCTCATTCTGCAAATGACAGACACCCTATTTCAAGGCTTGTCTATAAACATTTCAAATCAAGGATTCACGGCAGTAAACAGTCCCTTTCTGTACTAAATGGATTCCCCGACCCAGTTATAAAAGTACTAGCAGAAACAGGCTCCCATCCAAAACCTTTATTCAGCATTGGAGGGGCTACTTTGTGCATTAGGGCCTATGGCCCCTGTGCACGGTTCGCGCACATGACAGACAAACCCTACTCTTTTATATATATATATATATAGATAATATTTGTTATGCTACTTCAATATATCCTCGTGGAAATAGGTTCATATTGGACAAATATTGACATTGGTTTATATTGGACTTATTTGGTTCTGGAATAAGCCCATAGTAGACTTATACCAGTTATTCATTTAGATGGCCCGAGCAACAGTGAAAACACATAAATAAAGAGCGTACAACTGGTGCTGATATAGGCCCATAGTTAGCTTATTTGATTGTTTTTTATATATTTAATTACATTTTTTTAAATAAAAATTTTGAAAAACTAACGCCGTTATAACCTCCGCCAGTGTACCCAGAGTCACCACACCAAATTTGATTGAAATCAGTCTAGGGGTATGGGAGAAAAGTCCAGACAGACGGACAGACAAACATCCAATTCTTTTATATATTTTGATACATTGGAATGGTCTATTCATCTGGAGGGGCGTTCAAGAAAAATAAGCAGACGACATATAATAATATTCCTGAAGGAGTCCTGTTTTTTGGAAGGAAATGTTCAGATAGCAAGTTCAACAAATGACTTATGGTCATTTATTGAACTTATTATCTGAATATTTTCTAAGGGATAACTACTCGTCGCATATGAAATATTCAGATACAGTAATGCCCTAAATAATCGACTCCTTAACCACACAGAATTACGGGTAACTTTTCAGGATTTAGTCGGAAATATAGCTTGTTGCCATTCATCGGAAAGCTTTCACTGAGAGCTTTCCGATGAATGGCAACAAGCCATATTTCCAACTAAATCCTGGAAAATTACCCGTAATTCTGCTGTGGTTTAGAGGTCGATTATTTAGGACATTACTGTATTTGTTTGTTGAACTTATTTGAACATTTCCTAAGGGATAACTACTTATCAATGATGGTTTTATCCGATTACGTCTCTGGAACTCTGGCTCATATCTGATATCTAGGTCACCGGGGCTTTTCAAAGCGGTACTAATTAATCATTTTCAAATATTGAGCGAATGCAAGGTGTTGTTAAAGTTTGTGAGAATCATAGTATTCAGTAGTAGTTAAAAAAAAACAACAGGATGCGAACATTTAATCAGCAATAAATATCGTTGACTGGTGAAAACTCAAGATCATGTCTCCTAGATTGCAATGAGTATTATGACTTATGAATATGTCTGCTGTATTATAAAAAATATTGTTATTTGACCAAATTAAAAAAGTATTTTGTTTCACTGGACTGCCGCATTGGATTTCAACCACCACGTTGAACGCTTTTATTGACATTGCACAATTTTTGTTAAATATAAAATCTTGTGTTATAAGCATACAACCAAACTATTTTTATATTAAATGAAATGTTCCAGTTCCGAGTTTTAATATTTTTTATTGATGGATCGATCGATTTTATTGAACACGAAATACCAGTGTATACAAATTAATAGGCTATGTAATATGCTATTCATGCTTGTACCAATGCAATTTAAAGAAAACAATAGAACTTTTTTGAGACAATGTTTGGGCTCCATGCTCATACCTACTTATTTTGGATGGTTTAACAAAGGAAGTTTCCTTGGAAATAGACTAAATATCATGTTTACAGACAGTACAATGTTGCCGACATGCCACAATGTAGGCATTACTATTAGAATGTATGCTATCAGGAAATAAAAATAAAACATGCCCGCCAGAACTGATTTGAAGAAAAAAACGCCCATGAAACAAAACATTAATTTTGTTTGGCCTTAGCTTGGGAAAATTGTCAACATATCATTGACATCCGATCTCCCAATTTGGATACAGTAATGCCCTAAATAATCGACTCCTTAACCACAGGATTTAGTCGAAAATATGGCTTGTTGCCATTCATCGGAAAGCTTTCACTGAGAGAGAGCTTTCCGATGAATGGCAACAAGTCATATTTCCGACTAAATCCTGAAAAATTACCCATAATTATGCTGTGGTTAAGTAGTCGATTATTTAGGGCATTACTGTATAACCAATCATGAAGCTGTGTTTGTAATTGTTATCGGTTGTTTACAGAGACTGGGTTCCACCTCACATTGAGCTGTTGTGGCACAACCAATGAATTAACACCCAATCTGAGATATGACCAATGGAATTGAGGGAATCCCATCAGTACAGAATTCAAATATGAATCAGGAGTTCCAGAGACGTAAATCGGATAAGAGTATCGTCTGCTTTTAAACCCCAAAATAATATATACATAATTTGGAAAGAGTTATCTGAAAACATACCTACGTGGAATATTTCTGAACAAATTTGTCGATATAGTGCTGAAGATACGCGTTCTGTTTCTTATATTACTTTATTTAAAATTTGATACTGTTTCATTTGTACCGGTTCAATTTTGTTATTCAGCTGTTGCGAAAAAATTGTACATTGTGTTCGAAATTGATTTTTTTATGACTTCAATGCGTTTTTCTGGTACAATTAATGCTCGTATTTCGTTACGGGGAAAAATTAAAAAGTGAATATTATTAGGTGTATTGTGGAGTGCAAACTGCCATACAGCTTTAAAAGAGACGGAGCGGTGAACAAATCTTCATTGCTGACCATATTCGGGCATGGTTTACACTGGCCAGAATATTATTTTGCCATTTCTGACTTTATTTGGACATTTTTAAGGAACACTGGCCAAAACCAAAATTTATGATCATTGAGAAAACCAAACTAAAACGAATAATAATAATAGACTAAAACAATTTCCAAAACCCAATGCAGATAATAATATGCACGACCAGACACAAAATACTTGATCAATTTCTCGATGAAACAATTGGCTCTACATATGTGCACCATTAAGATCTGCAAAAACATTAAAATAGGTCTAGCCGGTATTGACAAATCCAACACGAAATATCCGTTAAATATAATCTCTCCAGTTGTCGGGAACCTCAATATTTGGCATGTCTATTCAAGCCGTTGCCATGGCATGCGAGCAACTGTGATGTCCACCCAGTTTTTTTGAAACCAAATACTGTGAATGGCTTGAAATTAGTTGGTATCAATTTTCGTGGTTTAGCCATTTATGACTTTTTTGTGGGTTCGTAAATTCGTGGTCAGCCGGTACTAACTGTCGCCTCCAAACCCCCAATAATAACAATCAAGTCCAACCAATAGAATTGCAGACACCTCGGCAATCCATCGGAAATTGCGCATCCGCACTGTAGGCGTATAATTAATTAGCATGTCGCGTTCCAAGCTTTTGTTGAAGGCTATTGAGAATGTCAACACAGGGATTGTATTACATAAACCTGCATATCGTAAATGAAAGCACAGGTCACCTGGTGCGATACCACCACTACAAGTATATATACTATATATAATGGTAGTGGTGGTATCGCACCAGGAGACCTGTGGGTGAAAGTCACTCTCTTCTCATAACATAACTCTCTCAGGTTTGAATGTACATCGGGTCAATAGAATTACATGTACCTCCTGCATGACATTCTCAAAATGGCAACCGTGATAGTTTCGATAATTTCATGGTTATCAACAACCATGAAAACCACGAAAATTGGACCACCATGAATAAATGTACTTTTACAGTAACCTATTGAAATGTCGGTTCTCCACATGTGATTCCTACAGTGTTCTATGGTGGGGCCAGTAGAAACATAAATACCTCTGATATTATACATATTGTTTGGCATGGTGTTAGGCCATGCAAATTTCCCGTTTCTCATGCCAAAACAAAATTGAAAAGCATGGGAGTGTGAGGTTTCTAGATTAATTTTTTATTTCCGGGGCATACGCCAACAAAGCATTCACCTTTGCATCAACTACATTGAGCTGTTGTAGTTGATACAGACAACCTAGCATGACCTGCACACAGTACTAAGGGGAGTTATGCCCATCGCACAGTGGTATGTCTAGACACTTCGTACAGAATTCATGAATGCAGATTGCATTCTCCACATGTACATGTGATTCCTACGGTGTTCGATGGTGGGGCCAGTAGAAACATAAATACCTCTGATATTATACATATTGTTTGCCATGGTGTTAGGCCATGCAAATTTCCCATAAATTGGGCATAATGTAATACAATGTGCATTCATATCTCCGCGCGCATAGTCCTGAAAACTTTTGTTGATGGCTATTGAGAATGTCAACACAGGGATTGTATTACATTATGCCCATCGCATGTGGGAATCCCATCAATACAGTTATCTTCGAAACTATCACCGTTGCCATTTTGAGAATGTCATGCAGGAGGTCATAAATGGTTAAACCACGAAAGAGGGTATTTCAGTTGCCTGTGGCAATTATTTCCCAAACATGTGTCCATAAAAAGTTACAGTAATGCATTAAATAATCGACTCCTTAACCACAGCAGAATTATGGGTAATTTTTCAGAATTTAGTAAGAGTTTTCCGATGAATGGCAACAAGCCATATTTCCGACTAAATCCTGAAAAAGTACCCATAATTTTGCTGTGATTAAGGAGTCGATTATTTAGGGCATTACTGTAAGTAAAATTGTAGAGAACCCTGAATCTCATGTCATCTTATTATATTATATTCATTATTCATACAAAAAGTAAGTTATCGTCTTTTTTTAGGCAAAAAAAGTTATCTTTTATTGAGTTTGAAGATGCAAAACATTGCATGTTTAACACATGTTAACAAATTGCAGTAATGAATCGGAAATTTGAATTGGGGAAATATCTCATCTCAGCACAGTTTGTATAAAAACGTACCGCAGTTATTTAGTTCTGATTTTCTTCCGACATATCAAATACAAATAAAAAGGTTGCACCGCGGGGTTTTCGGGACTATGCGCGCTGGCCTGAGAAATGGGAAATTGACTTTGCTTGCCCTTACCGGTATGTATATTGAAAGCTCAAAGCTGGAAATGAATTGAATCTGCATTCATGAACTCTGTTCGCAGTGTCTAGACATACCACTGTGCGATGGGCATAACTCCCCTTTGTACTGTGTGCAGGTCATGCTAGGTTGTCAGATGAGGTGCCAACATTAATTGCTATCTCATATACTACTAATTCCTGAGGTGTTATGTGAACATGTTTTAGGTACTTTGTGTATGTTAAGGAATTCTACCATGGGCAGGAGATCCATAGCGGAGTTACTGCCCTTTTTCCACTTACAAGTTACCTGATATGATAAAATGTTGGGTTTCTGACCCATATCTCTAGATTTGACTCTATAATCGACTCACTGCCCCTTATAAGAAACCCTGATTTATAAAAATGCGAATCATAGTTGTGCTTGTTAAAGATGGTCTATCTCTTCCAGCAAGTTATATATAAAATCCAGGGTATAAAATAATAGATATGAATCGAGGACACCTGTCCGGAAAATCGTAATATCAGTTTTATTTAGAATTTTATTGACAATCATGATGCAGATGTAGGGGCTATTTTTAGAACAGAAATCCATACGAAAACATACGGAGCATACCAATATCATACCAAGAAGGACAACTCTGTCTTATTATCAGTTTCAATCACTGAAAATTGCAGATTGGCTAAGAGATTTTCTGTGAATTACGATCGAATTAACCACTTTGTTATGCCTATAAACAAATAATATGCCCCATCTTCAGTTTTATTTGTATTGTATTTTTACAAAATAGCTGTTTGTTCTCTTGAAATCAGGATTTATAAAAAGTATGTTGTTGTTATTGTTGCCCGGAATAGATAGACCAACTTTAAAACTTATCTGCACTCTGATAATATAATGTTGAAAAAATTGTCCAAACAACATGGCAACCTACATGTATAATATAACATGTTTTGTCTTAGACATTGTAAATGCCAAGAGGGTGCACTTCAACTGAGTTGATATCGACTCCACCGACTCATTGACATGAGATGGGTTGTTGCTAAGCAACTGCAGGCCTAGTCACGAAGATAGGTGTGATGGTTTATTAATATTGGTGTTGTATTACCGTAATCATCGTACACCTGAGACATCTAGTGGCATAGCACCAAGCCTTGAAATAGTATGTCTGTCAATTGCAGAATTAGGTCCCCAGAGGATGAATTTAGAGACGCTACCTTGCACAATGGGCTGGCGTCACCAAATTCACCCTCCGGGGACCTCATTCTGCTGAGGCCTCAACTGCTATGAGAGACTTAGGATCAGATTGAAGTTCCCCGGTTGAAGTTGGTGATGTTCACCCATTAGTCACCTCGATTATCGTTGTTAGTGTCTGCAAATTAGGGGATATAGAAACTGAACACTCTGGAGACCTCCTTCTGCAAATGACAGACATACTATTTCAAGGATTTGTAGGTCTTTGAAATACATGACATGGTGGTTTGTGATCGTGATATCATGACACCATGAAACGTGACATTGTTGTAGGAGATGTACCAGTTTTTTCCTGTTTACAGATGTACAAGGCCAAATAAACAAAATAGTTTGTTTCTCAGAGAATTTATCATCCCCAAAAATCTGTGCTTTTTAGTGCCTTTTACAGTTTTATGACCTGTGATAAATAAAAAAAATATGTAACTATTGCACATCCTAATTCATCTGACTGAGCCCTTCACAGGAGTAGCCATAGACATATTTAATGCACTATCACTACACATACAGTAATGCCCTAAATAATCGACTCCTTAACCACAGCAGAATTATGGGTAATTTTTCAGGATTTAGAAGGAAAATTGAGAGCTTTCCGATGAATGGCAACAAGCCATATTTCCGACTAAATCCTGAAAAATTACCCATAATTCTGCTGTGGTTAAGGAGTCGATTATCTAGGGCATTACTGTATTGGATATGGCAAACATAAAGAAAACACAAAAACAAGTGTATAATAGAATACATATAAGATCAATATATTATAGGAAGATATTGCCAATATACATAATGACTAGCTTTAAATTCTAAGTTTTTCTGCTTCTGTAATAAACTTACTGATGGCACAGTTGATTATTTTAATTATGACTGAAAAATATTCCTAATTATTGTACCATTCTTTAGGTGGAACCAGGCCTGAGAATAAGATGCCTGTCATTTGCAGAATGAGGTCCCCAGAGGGTGAATTTAGTGATGCTACCACGCATAGTGGGCTAGCATCACTAAATTCACCCTCTGGGTACCTCATTCTGCTTAGGCCTCATCTTTTCTGGAAAATTTCTTTATTATAAAATATCTATAGAAACTTCTTCACATAGATTCTATTTCTTTTTTGGTTTAGTTTCTCTATATCCCCAAATTTGCAGATGACACATTGCATAATCGAGGTTTCCAATGGGTGTATATCACAATATTCACCATTTGGGAACTTCAGTCTGAGTCTATGTCTCCCATAGTAGATGAAGACATGCAGAATGAGGTCCCCAGAGGGTGAATTTGATGCTAGCCCACTATGCAGGATAGCGTCACTAAATTCACCCTCTGGTGACCTCATTCTGCAAATGACAGACACACTAAACTCGGGCTTGTGTGGAACCCATGCAATGCTTCTTCAACAAACCTTGAAATAGTGTGTCTGTCATTTGCAGAATGAGGTCCCCAGAAGGTGAATTTAGTGATGGAATTTGGTGATGCTAGCCCGCTATGCGGGGTAGCATCACTAAATTCACCCTCTGGGGACCTCATTCTGCAAATGACATGCACACTATTTCAAGGCTTGTTCTTCAATCTTATTGGTTAGTACAGACCTCTGGGCAATTGTAACATCAACATTGTAATATAAAATGCGTTTCATCTTCCATTTTGTCTGGATGTAAGTCATTTTTTGTATTTACCAATTCATGTATATACCACATACAGACTAACCCTGTTGAATAAAGTTTTATGTCTAGTGTTCATTTAGATAATGCTATCAAATTCTAAAGACGGAGTTTACATATCTCCACTTGAAATAAATATTTATAGATAAATTACTTGCCTCCACACAAAAACAATTTGGCATATGATAAATAATAAACCCAGATATCTGCATCCCTCATCACCTTGAAAAAAACATTCTGGAGAAACAAACTATTTGGTTTATGTGGCCTAATTACGCCTTTCTAGTAGGATGTCATATATACATATCATTTCAAGTAGGATGTCATATATACATATCATTTATTCTACTTGACAGAAAATAACTACATTGATACCAGACTTCTACGACACACTTGAGATGAACGATGATCCTCTGCCATTGCCACCAGAAGCTAAATTCATCAACGGTGACGTCTCGTTGAGGAGATCAGAGTTTAGAGGTTTGTAACATGTAGATATTAGCTATGGCAATTTAATTTTTATTACTTGGTTTAAGGAATTTTTTGGCTTAACTACAGTAATGCTCTAAGTAATCGACATCTTAACCACAGCAGAATTATGGGAAACTTTTCAGGATTTAGTCGGAAATATGGCTTGTTGCCATTCATCCGAGAGCTATCTGAAAGCTCTCGGGGAGAGCTTTCCGATGAATGGCAACAAGCCATATTTCCTACTAAATCCTGAAAAGTTACCCATAATTATGCTGTGGTTAAGAAGTCGATTTCTTAGAGCATTACTGTATTTCTATTTCATGATGGGTGCAGCTAGTGTTGAAACGATTTGTCTACGTCGAAGAATTGTTCACCAAAAGTCAACTCCAGAATCCCAAGTTAATTAGTTACATTGTATATATTAAACTCAGCACGCATTATGTTTTAAGGGAACAATGGTACAATACAATATACCAACAAAGGCAAGGACAGTGCTTAAAGTTAAAACAAAAGCCGAGCTATTTAGTAGAACTACTTCCACAAACGCCAGTTATGAAATCAACAATGTCGCTAATAAATAAACATCGTTGTGCGATGGCCGATTAAAGATAACCGTATCGGCAGCCGCATTTGGAATCCTTGGATGTTCTTTCAATTTGTGCCAGTTTAATTGAATACAGTAATTATACCAGTATGTTTAATGCATATTCTCTATTACAATGTGTGTAATTAATTCAGTATGAGTATACTAATGTGTCCGGATATGGTATGATGCATGTGTCTTAATACAACGGTAAATGAGAAACCTATACACAATGAAACCCGTTGAAGCCTAGATACCCAGTCATTAATTAGCTGGATGGATACAAATTTAGTAGCACTGGCCACCGGTTTCTGTCTTCCGATCGTAATACCCACGAAAAATGGGAACTACAGTTATCATACAGTAAGTTTATAGTATTCAATAGCCAGATAGTAAATTGGAAGTTTTCCATGGGAATGGGGGATTTCGATTAGACGACTTAGACTCGATTTTTGATAGTCGATTATACGACTATGAAAACCCCTAGTCATTTCAACACTAGGTGCAGCTTTAAAGATCCTATGCCAGTGCATTCTCTTATATATGTGAGTCTCCCATAAGGAGCCTCACATATATAAGAGACTGCAATGGAAAATATTGTTAGACTAATGCATTCTCTTATATATGCGAGGCTCCCATAGGGAGCCTCGCATATATAAGAGAATGCATTGGCACAGGGTTTTCGCCAAATTTCAAGAAGAAGGAAGGGTTAATTATATGAATTACCTGTAAACGTTCAGGTTAATAGGTTATCTTAAAATCAAAGTTAATAAATTGATATAAATTTAATTTATGGCTGGAGCCATAAATTAAATTACGAATTTCCGTGTACAAGACGTAATCACAATAATTCACGGATAGTGGATTGGATCAACGTTTGGCACACATGATCATGTAAAATTCAAGACACTCACTGACTAGTGACTATACAATGACGTAAATGAGTATATGGGACTAGTATGCATATAATATAACATTTATTTGATACATTTGCTTGAAAACTGTTAAAAACTTACTCGACAATGACAATTGGTATTTTCGCATTCCGGCTAATCTTCCATCCGTAACATTACTTCATACTCAACAGACTTTCAAATAATGGAAATCTGGTTACCTTATTCTACGACTCAGAGACTATAGAAACCAACAACATCATTTGAGTACAGTATCCTTTTAAGTGGCCTTACCAATATTTTTACACCTTATACAGATTCAAAGATGGACACTCCTATCAAGAACAAAGCAGTCGACAGTTTGGAAGATAAATTAAGGCGAATGAATGCTAAGAATCTGCTGCATGATGGTCCGATCACGTCAACTCCAAACAAGACTGATATATCTCACGATTCTTCCAGGTATTAAAGCTTCCATTTAAATATATTCATATGTTCTGCAGTGTATAGATGATAGAGCGTTCTTACATTGCTTGGTGCATTTTCAAATTTTGGTACGCCGAAAAAAATCATCACTTTTGTAACCTATTGTTACGTCATGCACATTGGGTACAAATTAGATAACGCATTCTCAGAACTAATTTACAGCCCATGGGTACATATAGGTTACACGTTGTTAATTCTGGTTACTTTACCTACTAGTTATTGTCACATTGGGTACTTTCATTTTTTTTCTTCTTACAAATCCTAAGGTACCAGGGTACATTGGGTACAAATTAGAAAATATATTCCCAGAGCTAATTTACAACCCATGGGTGCACAGGGTACACATGGTTACTTCTGGGTACTTTACCTATTACTTATTGTTACATTGGGTACTTTTATTTTTTTTCCTCTTACCAAGGTACCTATCTGATTGGTCAAAGCAATTGGTAGACGTAACTTTTTTCAGTCAATTCTTTATTAATTTGGCACAGATATTTAGTACCATGGGACCCCGTGCACCTGCAATTATGAAATATGAACCCAGTGTGGTTTTTTGTCCCCCCAACGTTTCCGTCGGAGGACTATAGAAATGACCCTCGTCCGTCCGTCCGTCCTTGCGTCCGTGCATCCGAGATTGGGTACCTTCATGGTGTAATCAACTCCTCCTACAGTTTTAAACGTAGAGATTTGAAACTCTGGGATATTGTTCCTAACATGTTGGTGATTTGCAACATCTATATAGCTAATCAAAAATATAACTTTTTCCATATTTTGGGGGGGGGTTTCGACTTAGAAAATTTGGAACATTTTTGCCTTTTGGATGAGATTGGGTACCTTCATGGTGTAATCAACTCCTCCTACAGTTTTAAATGTAGAGATTTGAAACTCTGGGATATTGTTCCTAACATGTTGGTGATTTGCAACATCTATATAGCTAATAAAAAATATAACTTTTTCCATATTTTGGGGGGGGGTTTCGACTTAGAAAATTTGGAACATTTTTGCCTTTTGGATGAGATTGGGTACCTTCATGGTGTAATCAACTCCTCCTACAGTTTTAAATGTAGAGATTTGAAACTCTGGGATATTGTTCCTAACATGTTGGTGATTTGCAACATCTTTATAGCTAATACAAAAATATCATTTTTTTCGCGTTTGCATGCGTTTGTTCATCGGGTTGTTTTGTCCAAGAAATTTTGCCAAGAAATTTTGCGGTGGTTTGCAACATCTATATACTGTATAACATTGTTGCAAATAGTATCCTTCTAACAAATCCAATCATGAAGTTTACCACTAGAGTCGGGGGACATGTGGTCTGCGACCTTTTATTTTAGTGGCGTTATCCCCTGTTTTCAACTTGAAATTGTTTGCAACATGCATAATTTTGTCCGAGCTTGTTCTCCTAAATATTCCAGTGAGATTGTTTTAAACTTTGCACAAATATTTACCGCTATGCAAACCTTTGCCCCTGTGATTATGAGCTCGATATGAATATTTTTTAGTGGAATTGTCCCTCTTTTTCAACTTAGAAATTGTTCGCAAAATACATAATTTTGTCTGACCTTGTATTCCTTGTGTTTTAAAAAAAATAAAAAAAAATATGTTCCTATCGCTACCCTTAATGTAGCACAATTGCACTGCGGGGAATATCCATAGGCCTTAAAAAAATAATGCCTTCATTTCCGGTAACCCTCCATCCCGTTCGTCAGATGCCCCCCCCCCCCCCCCCCCCCCATAAACTTTTTATTTGAAAAATAAAAAAAAATCCCAATTTACAGTCTGCAATTTCCCAATCTCATTCTCCCAACCTGAATTTATTCTTCGTTTCTATTAGTTTAAGTTGCTGATTTTAATTCAAGAAGTCATTAGCCTAACTAATTTGCAAAGTCGCACTCACAAAACACACCAAACTGGGGTTAGCGGGCTAACAAACATCCAAAAATGCGATTCCTCGAAAAAGGCAACTTTAACAAAAAAGGATTTACCCCCTCCACCCTTCCCTACCCTAATTATTTGCCCTCCGTTACTGGAAACAAAGGTATTAGTTCATTTGGCCTTAGTCCCGTTGGGACAGTCTCAACTCTTAATTTATTATGTTTTCAGGCATTCCTCAAAATTACTGAATTGTTCTTTGGGAAATGATTCAGGACAGCGCAATGAACGGAAGGCAGAAAGGACACCGATACAAAGGCTACAGCAGGAGACGCCCGATTCTGAAGCCCGAACCCAGTGCTTTTATTCTTCATTTGAACACATCGATTTAGAAAATTCTTTGTTGGATTCTCCCCCGAAATCAAATGACTCCGCCTCTGACAAATTGAAAGGAGGAGACTGTGTTCTTTCTTCTCTTCCTATCGACAAACTAACGCTCTCCGACAGTAGTGATAGCTGTATCGAACAAAACAATAGTAACGATTCGAGTCTCGATGGAAACATGGCTGACGTGAGTAATGCTGTCGAGTCAAGTGCAAATCCTGAAAAATTTGACAGCAGCATCTGTGATTCATCAGTGACTAAATTTTCTATACCAGATAAAAACGTGAACAGGAATACAGATACGGACACAACGAGTTCAGAAGATGACGTGATAAAAAATATTCAGGAAAGTTTACGTTCTGCCCAAATTATGGAGGATATGTATAATAGTGTCGATAACGGAGGAATCGAAAATGGCTTCACGGACAGCAGTGATTTTCTTGAAAGCTCGAAAGAGTTACACGATTACAGAGACAAATATTATGAGAGTTCTTCTGCTTATTTGGAGACGAGCTACAGTTCTGGGCGGGGCACGAGTAGCTTCTCTCCAGCGCAGGACACGACGTGTAAAGTGCCTGAAGGCAGTTACTCTGGTAGCTGTAAGCATCGAGATGGGTCCAATTTAGGTGAGATTTCATATATATATTGAGTAGACTCGTGCGAA
The DNA here is from genome assembly GCA_032622095.1 of Siphonodentalium dalli. Classification (NCBI taxonomy): domain Eukaryota; kingdom Metazoa; phylum Mollusca; class Scaphopoda; order Gadilida; family Siphonodentaliidae; genus Siphonodentalium; species Siphonodentalium dalli. The sequence continues at coordinate 72,998,674 of CP136069.1, forward strand.
TAGTTTGTTTCCGATCGAACCGAATATCGATCCGAATACACACCAATATTCGTGAATCAAATATCGAATCAGACATTTATCAAAGATCAGACAAGGCAAGAAAGTCTATAACTATTAGGAAAGTTTTGTCATTTATCGTGCAGAAAATAGTGCAAAATAAACACATGATTCTATCAGAAATAGTGACCTCGATAAGATATAACCTTGTTGCAAAATGATGCTTGGTTGCTAAATGCAGGGTGGTTCAAAATAATCTGGGCCACACACTCACTTCCTAAACATACAATGATAAATCAGTGCTATTATCAACCGTGATTGGAGCACGTGATTGTGATTTGATCCTTGCCGTCTGAACAAATTGTTTATTATTCCAGTTCGTTGAAACCAAATGTTGACCTCCCGGTTGACGCCTTGAAAATTGTTTCGACTTCTACTTTTCACGGAACCTACGATAGGTTTCCATCTGCATCAGCAAAATTTATGTGAGATATTAATGGAGAATCTGAATGATACAATAATGCCCTGCATTTACCTTCGTGATATTCAGACGTTTTCTAACTAACATTTTCGAATTAAAGTTTGGAACTGATTTGAATATTGCGGGATGCTTTAGTGCAGAAAGGGTTAATATTGTGTATCTGAACATACAGTAATGCCCTAAGTAATCGACCTCTTAACCACAGCAGAATTATGGGTAACTTTTCAGGATTTAGTTGGAAATATGGCTAAATCTGACTAAATCCTGAAAAGTAACCCATAATTCTGCTGTGGTTAAGAGGTTGATTACTTAGAGCATTACTGTACCTACAGTCTAGCTCAAGCATGGACCAAGATCTCATTATTAGCTCAACTTACTTTGTAAGTTTGAGCTATTGCCATGGGTTGGCGTCCGTCGTCCGTGTGTGCGTGTGTCCATCAACAATTTCCTTTGGCGCGGGCTACAGGTCTGATCTTTATGAAATTTGTCATGAATGTTGACATTGACATGTAGATGGGAACGAGTCATTTTGAGGTCATTCGGCCAAAAAACATGGCCGCTGGCGGCTATCTTGGATTTCAAAATTAAATCCATTGGCGCGGGCTACAGGTCGTACTATTCGTCTGATCGTCATGAATTTTGTCATGAATGTTAATATTGACATGTAAATGGGAACGAGTCAGTTTGGGGTCGTTCGGCCAAAAAATATGGCCGCCAGCAGTCATCTTGAATTTTACTCTTTGCATGACTAAATCCTTTGGCGCGGGCTACAGGTCGTAGCTTTGGTCGCATCTTCATGAAATTTGTCATGGATGTTAAGAATGACTTGTAGATGGGAACGAGTCCTTTTGGGGTCATTCGGCCAAAAAACATGGCCGCCAGCAGCCATCTTGGATTTTACTCTTTGCATGACTAAATCCTTTGGCACAGGCTACAGGTCGTATCTTTGGTTAGATCATTATGAGATTTGTCATGGCTGTTGACATTGACATGTAGATGGGAACGAGTCATTTTGGGTTCATTCGGCCAAAAAACATGGCCGCTGGTGGCCATCTTGGATGGCCTTTATGTGCTTCAATTGGCAGAAGACAAAATAAAAGTTGACAAGCGTGTCGCTGTTGAAATGGAAAGACTAAGGTCAGACTCACAAAACAAATTCATATTATGCTACGCACCAGTCTATCAACTCCCTGACAACACAACAAGGATTATGTTTCACAATGCCAGATCAGTTCACAAGCATTTTGAGGACATTGCTGCTGCCAGAAACTTTCAACCATGTGACATCATTGGATTGGCAGAATCTAGATTGACTGATGCAGACATTGGTATGTACACAATTGACGGATATCAGTCAACTTACAACAACTGCCACATGAGTAACGGTGGCCGATCACATCATGGTATTCTCACTTTGTACAGAACAAATTTTGGAATTGATCCATCAGCAATAACACACTTCAGTGAAGCAAACTTAGAATTCACTGTTATCAGATTTCCAAATGGACAGCAAGTTGTGTTTCTCTACCGAGCTCCATCTTCACCACTCACTCAGTTTAAAAGTTTCATGTCTGAGAACATGAGAAGTCACATCGATATTCAGTTGCCTTCAAATGCCAACAGCTTATTAATCAGAATACTTACCAAACAACAGTAGCCAAATCCACAATTGATCTCATTTTCACAAACATGACTGATGTTCACACAACAGTGATAGAGTGTCCATGGTCTGATCATAAGGGAGTTGTTGCTGCAATTCCATCAATGACATAAACGGCACCTCCAGCGATGGATGTTAACAATGACATGTAGATGGGAACGAGTTATTTTGGGGTCATTCGGCAAAAAACATGGCTGCCGGTGGCCATTTTAGAATTTACTCTTTGCATCACTAAATCCTTTGCCACACCATACTTACCACATCCCTGATCCGATTATCATGGAACTTGTCATGAATGTTGATATTGACATGTTCATCTTGTCTTACTTAGACATTTCAATTAACACCTTTCCTATTCCTCCATTTAATCTCAACCATTAAATTATTCCCCTACCTAAGTTGAGCTACAGTGTCATTGACACTTTCATAATTGAATGGGTCTGGGGACACTGGTTGAATAAATAATTTCAAACAAGAGGTAGTGTAACGTTCCAATGAAATTGCGCACAGATAACGATTGCATAGAAGAATGTGATGTCTTGACCAATCGACAGCTTCCTTCAAAATGCAAATAATATTCACACTTTTTCAAAGCTTCACCTGCAGTGTTTGACTGCAGTTGCACGGTCTAGTTATTGCAAACCATGTGTTCGTCGCTATTCTTAACTGATAAAACTTTGACAGAGTTACTCATATACCACCCATTGTCAGTTCAAGATCCAGCTAATGTAGGTTACTTCATAATTGGCGAAGGATCAGCCAGAAAACATGTACCTATTATAATAGAATTGTTATTGCAAAGAGATTCAAATTTATTAATCCAGTTCGTATTTTCTCCTAACATACATAATTACGTCACACACCAAATAAGGATTTTACTACGGTTGTGTTGCAAATCATAGTAAATTGCACGGACATATTCTAAATAATGAGATGATACATTAGTATGTCTTCCCTGTTTATCTCTGAAATCAAGTTGAGCCCCTGTGTTTCCAGACCCAGTCAATTGTAATGAGACCTTGGTCTGTGCTTGAGCTATACTGCATTTCACCTTAGTCGTCTCATTGAAATGTATTTTCATTGACAGCTGTGATATTCCAAATCAAGAGGATAGATTTGGCTGATGGAACTACACTTTATAGTATGTATCTTTCTCGAGACCCCGATGACCCAGGGGTCAGTGGAAGGTCATTTGGTAACCTCACACTTGCTTCAAGTTTGAGCAGCACGATGGATAAGTCTGTTAATATGGAAAGGAGTTTGGGTGAGGTAAGCAAATAGTATGTTTTTTACCCTATTTCGCAGACCTTTATATTCTCCCAAATTCAAGTGACTGAGTTGATTTTTTGCCATTGCATAGCTGTATTTATAGGCCTGTAGCACTGAAAAATGTTGAAATGATTGAATATAAGTTGATATCAATGAAAAATGATCCTGGAATCGCTATTGCAAATGTGAGGTTATAATGAAGACTTGGTAGAATTTAAATAAAAAATGGTTGAGCGCTGCCATCTTAAAACCCCAATTTCCAGTATAAATAATGCGGATCTGTACAGTTTTACTATGATTGGAGATCTATAAGCAAGATTATTTCTTAGTTTTCTGTGGTTTTTTTTTGGTGGGGCCAAGGCAAAGATATTGCCTAGGCAACCTTTTCTCAGTTCCAAGGGCTGTTTTATTTATTTTTATTCGCAAAAAAATTATTTGATTTTATATGAGATTTGCATTCACCAGGATTGTGTGGAATAATCGCCAATCAAAATCTGCCTGAGTTTTAAAGGGGTACTGTACACTAAATTCAGCCATTTATGGGATCATCTCCTTTTATACTCAACAGAATATATGCAACAAATGAATTTATTTTATCCTAGATTACTGCAAAATACACCCATGTGCTGTATGAACGATGCAAATATTATGTTAATTATATATGAAAATGAATTTATGACTCCAGCCATAAATTCATTTTCATTATAATTACCATGTTGTTTGCATCATTCATAGAGCACACGAGTGTATTTTTCACTAATTTGTGGCTCAAATTCATTCATTTGTTGCATATATTCTGTTAAGAATAAAAGGAAATGGTCCCATAAATGGCCGGATTTAGTGTACAGTACCCCTTTAAAAAAACAATTTCCCTCCTCCATCTAGAGATTTATTTCCCTTTATTTTCGTAAACCAACTAATAAAATTGCTGCAGCCTCACAACTTCTGATCCTTTCCAGATTTTAGCAGAAAAAGCAAGAGCAGAATGTGATAAGAGTGAGTCGTCAGACAATGCACTGGAGTGTGACGTGAAAGATTCACCTCGACAAGCTGACGACTACATCTGTGATTTTGATGCTAAATACGAATCATTAAATACAATTGGAAAAGGTGCCTTCGGTTATGTTAAAATAGCAAGAAATAGTCGTAGCAATCAGGATGTTGTTGTTAAGTTCATCAGGAAAGCGAAGGTTTTAGCGGAGAGTTGGATAAACGACGAAACTTATGGAAGAGTTCCTCTTGAAGTCAGCATTCTAACTTGTCTCGACCATCCTAATATTGTTAAGGTATTTATTATTGATATTTATTACATGATCCTACCCTTATTCAATTAAATAAACCCATTCTATAAATTGTGATATTCAACGTTCATTGCATAACAGGAAATAGTGCCAGGTGACCTTTGACTTCCAGTTTGTTTACATTCCGTACACTACGTCTCAAAATAGTATGGCTTCCAATATTTTTCCAACAAACTCTAATGAAGGAAGAGTTTGAAAAGTTATCTCATTAAATATATGCCATTAAATATGTAAATAGTTTTTATTTATCTGGGACTATTTCTTTATGTGGGCAAACAACACATAGTTACGTGAATCGTCATCGCATGCCTTATAGAAGTCAATGTTAGTTTCACGTCTCATTTGTTGATTTAAGTATGTTTGATCGAGGATCTGGATCATGTAATAAATAGAATCTACAACTCGTCCCCAGTTTATAGCCAAAGGCTCTGTCCAGACCTTATTTACATATTTCCATTGTTACTTTTATCCAACTCAAAATTGATCAGTTATTTCTGTACGTTATTCTTTCTATTTTTGTTTTTAGTATCAGCTTTCTCGATGACCACATATTTTAGTTTTTCAGTTTGGCCAAAGTTTCTGAAAAGTGGCCAAAAATATTCAGAAATGGCCAAAAAATTGCCCAAAAGAAACTTGCGACCAGAGTGAACTCTCAGTTATATTCCAGTTGAGTCGGTTGACAATTTCCAATTAAATTTCAAGCTTATAAAAACAGGGGTATAAATACACAGATGTAAGACAAAAAAATGATCCTATGTTTCTTGCGCCATCCCTTACTGATGTGTAAGAGCCTTGGTGATCTGTTTGTCCCCATGAAAACAAAATTTCGGGGAACTAGAGAAATGAGCCGTGTCCGTATGTCTGTCTCTATGTCCATCCATCTGCGCGTCCATCCGAAACGTTTCTTGTCCGGATGCTAATTTGAACATTATTCAACAGATTTTATGAAACTTGGTATGTGGCCTTCTTGTGAGAAAGTCCCGATAAAGTTCGATTTTGGATCCCGTCTGACCATTTCTGGCAGAGTTATGCCCCTTTTTGACTTAGATTTTGCTGATTATTTAGTTATCCGGATGATAACTCTCAAGTTATTATTATCCACTAGCTTTTCAAATTTTGTATGTGGATTAATCACATGAAAATACAGGTCAAGTTCGAATTTGGGTTCTGTCCAACCATTTCTGATGGTGTTATGCCCCTTTTTCTACTTAGAATTTGCCGATTATTGTTCTGGTACAATAATGCCCTAAATAATCGACTCCTTAACCACAGAAGAATTATGGGTAATTTTTCAGGATTTAGTCGGAAATATGGCTTGTTGCCATTCATTGGAAAGCTCTTTCTGAGAGCTTTCCGATGAATGGCAACAAGCCATATTTCCGACTAAATCCTGAAAAATTACCCATAATTCTGCTGTGGTTAAGGAGTCGATTATTTATGGCATTACTGTATCTAATCAAATATGTTAACAACATAGACAGTTGGAAACAGAGTTTGATCCAATGATTGTTCTCAGAATCAAATTTTTTATTTCTAAAAAGGCCACCGGTCAAATAAAGCCACCTTATTCAGGGTACATTTGTGCTCTAAATAATCGACGAAAGCCATATTTCTGACTAAATCCTGAAAAGTTATCCATAATTCTGCTGTGGTTAAGGAGTCGATTATTTAGGGCATTACTGTATGTGTGATCTAGCGCCCTTTTATTTATTGTTTCATGGGAAACTGTGTTGTGTATTCAATTTCATACTTTTTGGAAAAAATAGGGCTGTTGATCATCAAATTAAATACCAGCATTTTCCATTGGTATTAATATTGTTAGATACCTATTAGGTGAAGAATATATTTTGTTTCATTGATTGTTTATAACCCTTGTATTATTTTGAACATTTATATGTAAAGCCCTTGTTCTACCCATCTCTGCCGTCTTTTTCATGACGATCTATCTTTTTTATATGCCTATTTTAAAAAACTGTTGTTTAATGTAATCAGTCTGTCCAATCGATAACTCTAGTTTGGATTATTTGATCTGAACCAGTATGGTATGTGTGTTTCAAAGTTAAAAAAACTGGCCAAGTTTGAATACGGGTTCTGTCCAATTATTTTTACATGAGTTACTGCCCTTTTTTACATAGACTGTTCCAGATTTCAAAACATTTTGGTTTCCGATTGATAACCTAATTTGGATAATCTGATCAGAACCAAGTTGGTTTGTGTGTTTCTCAGCCAAAAATACAGGCCAAGTTCAACTATGGGTTTCTTCCTATTATTATTGCATGAGATATTATTATTTTTTTTTTTTTAATTAGCCTGATTTCATAATATTTTGGTTTCCGTTGTTAACCCAAGTTTGAATTATTTGATCAGTGTGTGTATTTCTCAGGCAAAAATACAGGCCACGTTCAAATATAGGATTCTTTCAATTATTTTTACATGAGATACAGCGCTTTTAAAAAAAACCTGATTTAAGAACAGTTTACAAGTAAACTAATGGGCGTATTTAGCCACACCCCAGTGATGCTCTTGTTCTATTATTAGATATTGGATGTTTTCAAATCAGAGGAGTATATACAGATGGTGATGGAGAAACATGGAATGGGGATGGATCTGTTTGAATTCATAGATCGGCAGCCGAAACTAAATGAAGCTCTGGCCAGCTATATCTTCAGACAGGTTAGAATTCTCAAAACCTTTTAGCCGCACATATTGGGGCATTCACATATTTTTAATAAGACCTCTCATCTCTTGCTATATCATCTCTCATATTGAGTCAAGGTCTTATTGCCAAATGTCTGTCAACCGATGTTAATTCTTCTCTTTGGCTATGCAAAGTTTATTTCTCATATATTCAATTTTAGAACTGAATTGGATAATGAGGTTAATATCTTCTGAATTGGATAATGAGGTTAATATCTTCTGAATTGGATAATGAGGTTAATATCTTCTGAATTGGATAATGAGGTTAATATCTTCTGAATTGGATAATGAGGTTAATATCTTCTGAATTGGATAATGAGGTTAATATCTTCTGAATTGGATAATGAGGTTAATATCTTCTGAATTGGATAATGAGGTTAATATCTTCTGAATTGGATAATGAGGTTAATATCTTCTGAATTGGATAATGAGGTTAATATCTTCTGAATTGGATAATGAGGTTAATATCTTCTGAATTGGATAATGAGGTTAATATCTTCTGAATTGGATAATGAGGTTAATATCTTCTGAATTGGATAATGAGGTTAATATCTTCTGAATTGGATAATGAGGTTAATATCTTCTGAATTGGATAATGAGGTTAATATCTTCTGAATTGGATAATGTGGTTAATATCTTCTGAATTGGATAATGAGGTTAATATCTTCTGAATTGGATAATGAGGTTAATATCTTCTGAATTGGATAATGAGGTTAATATCTTCTGAATTGGATAATGAGGTTAATATCTTCTGAATTGGATAATGAGGTTAATATCTTCTGAATTGGATAATGAGGTTAATATCTTCTGAATTGGATAATGAGGTTAATATCTTCTGAATTGGATAATGAGGTTAATATCTACTGAATTGGATGAGGTTAATATCTTCTGAATTGGATAATGAGGTTAATATCTTCTGAATTGGATAATGAGGTTAATATCTTCTGAATTGGATAATGAGGTTAATATCTACTGAATTGGATAATGCGGTTAATATCTTCTGAATTGGATAATCAGGTTAATATCTACTGAATTGGATAATGAGGTTAATATCTACTGAATTGGATAATCAGGTTAATATCTACTGAATTGGATAATGAGGTTAATATCTTCTGAATTGGATAATGAGGTTAATATCTACTGAATTGGATAATGAGGTTAATATCTTCTGAATTGGATAATCAGGTTAATATCTACTGAATTGGATAATGAGGTTAATATCTACTGAATTGGATAATGAGGTTAATATCTACTGAATTGGATAATCAGGTTAATATCTACTGAATTGGATAATGAGGTTAATATCTTCTGAATTGGATAATCAGGTTAATATCTACTGAATTGGATAATCAGGTTAATATCTTCTGAATTGGATAATCAGGTTAATATCTACTGAATTGGATAATCAGGTTAATATCTACGAATTGGATAATCAGGTTAATATCTACTGAATTGGATAATGAGGTTAATATCTACTGAATTGGATAATGAGGTTAATATCTTCTGAATTGGATAATCAGGTTAATATCTTCTGAATTGGATAATCAGGTTAATATCTTCTGAATTGGATAATGAGGTTAATATCTTCTGAATTGGATAATGAGGTTAATATCTACTGAATTGGATAATCAGGTTAATATCTTCTGAATTGGATAATGAGGTTAATATCTTCTGAATTGGATAATGAGGTTAATATCTACTGAATTGGATAATCAGGTTAATATCTTCTGAATTGGATAATGAGGTTAATATCTTCTGAATTGGATAATGAGGTTAATATCTTCTGAATTGGATAATGAGGTTAATATCTACTGAATTGGATAATCAGGTTAATATCTACTGAATTGGATAATGAGGTTAATATCTTCTGAATTGGATAATCAGGTTAATATCTTCTGAATTGGATAATGAGGTTAATATCTTCTGAATTGGATAATGAGGTTAATATCTTCTGAATTGGATAATGAGGTTAATATCTTCTGAATTGGATAATGAGGTTAATATCTTCTGAATTGGATAATGAGGTTAATATCTTCTGAATTGGATAATGAGGTTAATATCTTCTGAATTGGATAATGAGGTTAATATCTACTGAATTGGATAATGAGGTTAATATCTTCTGAATTGGATAATGAGGTTAATATCTTCTGAATTGGATAATGAGGTTAATATCTTCTGAATTGGATAATGAGGTTAATATCTTCTGAATTGGATAATGAGGTTAATATCTTCTGAATTGGATAATGAGGTTAATATCTTCTGAATTGGATAATGAGGTTAATATCTTCTGAATTGGATAATGAGGTTAATATCTTCTGAATTGGATAATGAGGTTAATATCTTCTGAATTGGATAATGAGGTTAATATCTTCTGAATTGGATAATGAGGTTAATATCTTCTGAATTGGATAATGAGGTTAATATCTTCTGAATTGGATAATGAGGTTAATATCTTCTGAATTGGATAATGAGGTTAATATCTTCTGAATTGGATAATGAGGTTAATATCTTCTGAATTGGATAATGAGGTTAATATCTTCTGAATTGGATAATGAGGTTAATATCTTCTGAATTGGATAATGAGGTTAATATCTTCTGAATTGGATAATGAGGTTAATATCTTCTGAATTGGATAATGAGGTTAATATCTACTGAATTGGATAATGAGGTTAATATCTTCTGAATTGGATAATGAGGTTAATATCTTCTGAATTGGATAATGAGGTTAATATCTTCTGAATTGGATAATGAGGTTAATATCTTCTGAATTGGATAATGAGGTTAATATCTTCTGAATTGGATAATGAGGTTAATATCTTCTGAATTGGATAATGAGGTTAATATCTTCTGAATTGGATAATGAGGTTAATATCTTCTGAATTGGATAATGAGGTTAATATCTTCTGAATTGGATAATGAGGTTAATATCTACTGAATTGGATGAGGTTAATATCTTCTGAATTGGATAATGAGGTTAATATCTTCTGAATTGGATAATGAGGTTAATATCTTCTGAATTGGATAATGAGGTTAATATCTTCTGAATTGGATAATGAGGTTAATATCTACTGAATTGGATAATGCGGTTAATATCTTCTGAATTGGATAATCAGGTTAATATCTACTGAATTGGATAATGAGGTTAATATCTACTGAATTGGATAATCAGGTTAATATCTACTGAATTGGATAATGAGGTTAATATCTTCTGAATTGGATAATGAGGTTAATATCTACTGAATTGGATAATGAGGTTAATATCTTCTGAATTGGATAATCAGGTTAATATCTACTGAATTGGATAATGAGGTTAATATCTACTGAATTGGATAATGAGGTTAATATCTACTGAATTGGATAATGAGGTTAATATCTACTGAATTGGATAATGAGGTTAATATCTTCTGAATTGGATAATCAGGTTAATATCTACTGAATTGGATAATCAGGTTAATATCTTCTGAATTGGATAATCAGGTTAATATCTACTGAATTGGATAATCAGGTTAATATCTACTGAATTGGATAATGAGGTTAATATCTACTGAATTGGATAATCAGGTTAATATCTACTGAATTGGATAATGAGGTTAATATCTTCTGAATTGGATAATCAGGTTAATATCTTCTGAATTGGATAATGAGGTTAATATCTTCTGAATTGGATAATGAGGTTAATATCTTCTGAATTGGATAATGAGGTTAATATCTACTGAATTGGATAATCAGGTTAATATCTTCTGAATTGGATAATGAGGTTAATATCTTCTGAATTGGATAATGAGGTTAATATCTACTGAATTGGATAATCAGGTTAATATCTTCTGAATTGGATAATGAGGTTAATATCTTCTGAATTGGATAATGAGGTTAATATCTTCTGAATTGGTTAATCAGGTTAATATCTACTAAATTGGATAATCAGGTTAATATCTACTGAATTGGATAATGAGGTTAATATCTTCTGAATTGGATAATGAGGTTAATATCTTCTGAATTGGATAATGAGGTTAATATCTTCTGAATTGGATAATGAGGTTAATATCTACTGAATTGGATAATCAGGTTAATATCTACTGAATTGGATAATCAGGTTAATATCTTCTGAATTGGATAATGAGGTTAATATCTTCTGAATTGGATAATGAGGTTAATATCTTCTGAATTGGATAATGAGGTTAATATCTACTGAATTGGATAATGAGGTTAATATCTACTGAATTGGATAATGAGGTTAATATCTTCTGAATTGGATAATGAGGTTAATATCTACTGAATTGGATAATGAGGTTACTATCTTCTGAATTGGATAATGAGGTTAATATCTACTGAATTGGATAATGAGGTTAATATCTACTGAATTGGATAATGAGGTTAATATCTACTGAATTGGATAATGAGGTTAATATCTACTGAATTGGATAATGAGGTTAATATCTACTGAATTGGATAATGAGGTTAATATCTACTGAATTGGATAATGAGGTTAATATCTACTGAATTGGATAATGAGGTTAATATCTTCTGAATTGGATAATGAGGTTAATATCTACTGAATTGGATAATGAGGTTAATATCTTCTGAATTGGATAATGAGGTTAATATCTTCTGAATTGGATAATCAGGTTAATATCTACTGAATTGGATAATCAGGTTAATATCTACTGAATTGGATAATCAGGTTAATATCTACTGAATTGGATAATCAGGTTAATATCTACTGAATTGGATAATCAGGTTAATATCTACTGAATTGGATAATCAGGTTAATATCTACTGAATTGGATAATCAGGTTAATATCTACTGAATTGGATAATCAGGTTAATATCTACTGAATTGGATAATCAGGTTAATATCTTCTGAATTGGATAATGAGGTTAATATCTTCTGAATTGGATAATGAGGTTAATATCTACTGAATTGGATAATCAGGTTAATATCTTCTGAATTGGATAATCAGGTTAATATCTTCTGAATTGGATAATCAGGTTAATATCTACTGAATTGGATAATCAGGTTAATATCTACTGAATTGGATAATCAGGTTAATATCTACTGAATTGGATAATCAGGTTAATATCTACTGAATTGGATAATCAGGTTAATATCTACTGAATTGGATAATCAGGTTAATATCTTCTTGCAGATGGTTTCAGCAATCGGTTACTTACATCGGAAGGGAATTGTTCATCGAGACGTTAAAGATGAAAACATTATACTGAATGAGAGATTCGAAATCAAGTTGATTGACTTCGGGGCAGCCGCATTCCTCCATCACAGCAAACTATTTGCGACATTCTGTGGAACATTGGAGTACTGTAGTCCCGAGGTTCTCTCTGGTTACAAGTGAGTATGGCACAAAAATACATTTAACCCTTTCTATACTAAATACTCATTGATGAGTAGTTCCCTCAGGAAATGTTCAGATAATAAGTTCAATAATGTTGAACTTATTATCTGAACGTTTACTACCAATAAATATGAATCCTTTGGCACTTGTATTATCTGTTCCAAGTCTGTTGTCTGCTTATATTACCTGAACATCCACCTAAATATATGATAGACCATTCCAATGCATAATTTTATAACTGGTTGGAGAATCCATTTAGTATAGAAAGGGTTAAAAGTTAGGGCCTGTGGAAGATTGATTGACTTTGGCACAGCCACATTCCTCCAGCACAGCAAACTATTTGCGACATTCTGTGGAACATTGGAGTACTGTAGTCCCGAGGTTCTCTCTGGTTACAAGTGAGTATGGAACAAATATGATTAACCCTTTCTATACTAAATAATAAATGATGAGTAGTTCCCTTAGGAAATGTTCAGATAATAAGTTCAAGAAACGACCACTTGTTTAACCCTTTCAGTGCCAGGTCCTATTTTTGTATCAACCCATATACCCTGTGCTAATGCATTCTCTTATATATGCGAGTCGACCATAGCCTCGCATATATAAGAGAATGCATTGGTCTAACAATTTTTATCATTTGTTATTATTTTTTACAATTTTGTACAATTTTAATAATTTTTTCTTATATTCTTTAACAGACTTATTTTGTAGGTTTAGTGCCACGGAATCTTACGTTTTTCATGGGCATCAAAATTATTACTATGAATACTTGGTGATAGTTTTGAATTATAACATGCCCCTAAGGTTTTATCCAGTTTGTTTTTAAATTCGCTATAGCATGCTTAATCATACCCAAAAAAAATTCAACCCAAAAAAAACACTTTTTTTTTAATCTTTTTTTAGGGCCGATTTTACAGACCGTAAATTAATTAACCTGGCACTGAAAGGGTTAAGAAACAAAGTTCAAGAAATGACCACAGGTCGTTTTTTGAACTTATTATCTGAATGTTTCCTATCCATGAATATGACTTCTACAGCACTTGTATTATCTGTTCCCAGTCCGCTGCCTGCTTATATTACCTGAACGTCTATCTAAATGAATGATAGACCATTCCAATGCATACTTTTAAAACTGTTGGGAGAATCATTCTGTGGAACATTGGAGTACTGTTATTGGAGTACCGTAGTCCTGAGGTTCTCTCTGGTTACATGTGAGTATGGCACAAATACGTCACTGCGTCACATAATTGGGGTTCAGGTCCCTAAAAATGGAACTTTGGCCCCATTTATCAAAAATCAGCCAGAACCACTGAATTCCTTGTCGAAATGATTTTGTAAAGATGTTTTGAGTGCTTTGTACAATTCCAAAACCACTAGCTGATGTGCCCGACTTCGTCCAGGCTATTTAGGGAAGAATGTTGAAAAGTATTAGGAGAAAGAAAAAAACTATTGTTCGATTAGTCCAGAAACATGCCTATGTGAGTGTATATGAGCGAGGTCAAGATCAAGGACATGGGCGCACGTGAAATTGGACCTGCCCATATTGTTCCCTGGATCAAAGTAGGCCTACATATCAAATTTGAGTTGGATCGGTCGAGGTCCAGAAACATGCCTATATGAGCGTATATGAGCGAGGTCAAGGTCAAGGACACGGCTGCACGTGAAATTGGACCCACCCATATTGTTTCTGGGGTCAACAAAGTAGGCCTGCATACCAAATTAGAGTCGGATCGGTCTAGCAGTTTTTGAGTCTGTAACAAACATACATACAGACAGAAGTTCCAAAATATATCTAGGAGATTATAGTGAGTAATAACACCATTATATTAAATCAGTATATATTTTTTAAATATGCTATTGAGACATATGCATACTGGTATATGAGAGAGAAGTCACCTCTCCCTGGGACAAAGATATGGAGAAGTGGCACATTTTAGGAAGATGTTGCCCTCTAAGCTGGCCCCTGAGGAGGATTATCTTCACATCACACTCTTCAAGCAATATCAATCAGATATTCATAAGTTCTAACTTTTTAACTTTTAGGTATAAAGGACCGGAGTTAGAGATGTGGTCTATGGGTGTGACACTCTACACCCTGGTGTTTGGAGAGAATCCGTTTTTCGATTTGGACGAGACGATACAATGTGTATTGAAACCACCTTTCAAAGTCTCTAAATGTGAGTAACTACTACTTCTATCTTAACCCTTTGTATACTAAATTGATTCTCCCATTCAGTCATAAAGGTATAATACAGTAATGCCCTAAATAATCGACTCCTTAACCACAGCATAATAATGGGTAACTTTTCAGGATTTAGTCAGAAATAAATAATTCTGCTGTGGTTAAGGAGTCGATTATTTAGGGCATTACTGTATTGGAAAGGGTTTAACATAGACATCGCAGGTGAATCAGTGCTAAATTATGTTGATATAGGTTTGCGGCTAGACCTATTTCAGTTTTTGCGGTTCCCTCCATGCACATTTTCATTATCAATCTTGTCCAACTCAAAATTAATCCTTTTTTTTGTCTGCGATTCATTATATTTTTGTTTTAGGTTTGGTTTTGTCAATCCCGTATTTTGGGTTTTCAATTTGGCCAGTTTCTGAAAAATGGCCAAAAAAATTCAGAAATGGCCAAAAAAATTGGTCAAAAGAATTTTCCGACCAGCATGAGCGTAAGAAAGTTTCGCCACAAAGCTTTTATCATTTCAATGCAGTCAATTTAATTTTGAAGAGTACATTTAATATAATGTATAAATAAAGAAATAATATGGATAAAAATAGGCTGAGGCCTGGGTCTAATGAATATAACATGTTTCTTTGAGAGATGTGGGTGTGTTATCTCCCGCTCTGATATCGCCCTGACTATTGTGGTCCAACCAGAGTAAACATAACTATCGTGCACGTGATTTTCTGTAGGAAGTTATAGCCAATTCATATTTTATGGCCACACACTCATCTCCCAAGACTGTCCAAGACATGATATTTGTACAGCCAAATGTCCACAACATGCCCCATCGGCTTATTCTTTTAACTAAAGATTTTTAGAGTTTGGAGTTGACCACATGTTGCATCAAGTGACTGGATTAATGCCATGAGTGCAAATGTAAATAATTGCTGATTAACCCTTTACCCAACAAACCGGCCAAAACCGGCCAAATAAAGCTTCAACAGCCTAAAATATCTTCGGTCTGTCTCAATGGAACCATACAAATATGGATATCATTGGAACCGGCTCCTTGACCACATTGTGATAGTTACAGTTATGCCCTGTGCCAATGCATTCTCTTATATATGCGAGTCGACCATAGGTCGCCTCGCATATATAAGAGAATGCATTGGCCTAAAAAAAATCTTTTTTTAACACTTTTTACCATTTTTCCTTACATTCTTTAACAATTTTATAATTGTTAATGTGTTAAGCCAATGCATTCTCTTATATATGCGAGGCGACCTATGGTCGACTCGCATATATAAGAGAATGCATTGGCACAGGGCCCTTCTGTTGGGTAAAGGGTTAACTATATAGTCATGTCAATGTCTTACAAGAGTTATATATTGATTGCATCCAGGTATTTACACAATAGCTTCTTGTGGCTTCATAACCAGTCAATATCAGGGATCTACGGTACTATTAACCTTCCATGACTGGAGCTTCCTGAAATTTTTAGAAAACCCTGTGCCAATGCATTCTCTTATATATGCGAGTCTCCCATAGGGAGTTGCGAAAACCCTGTGCCAATGCATTCTCTTATATATACGAGTCTCCCATAGGGAGCCTCGCGTATATAAGAGAATACTAACAATATATTGATCATTCCATGAATCTCTACTGTGGATATGCCCATAGAGATCATATTCCAATTGTTCAAAACATGGGATTTTGTTTTTCTGACCGGAAACTTTAAAACATTGAACAAACAAATGTTTACATGAATCTCAAGGGTGAATGGATTTCTATGAATTTATTTCAGCTCTCTTGTACCTGATAACGTGGTTACTCCACCCAGATCCTAACTACCGAATCACAATAGAGGAGCTTCAAAGTAATAAATGGGTGAACCAGCCTATCGACATCGAAGATTACACATGGGAGGAGGTTGTTCCAAATTGTGGTATGTGCATACAACAGTCACCCAGGGACCAGCCTAGAGGTTTCAAATTGGGAGAAGTCACTTCTCCCTACTTGACTATTTGGGAGAAGTGGACTGTTACCAAAGTAAAGTCAAAATGTGAGGATTTTTCTCACAGAGAGCTTTCCGATGAATGGCAACAAGCCATATTGCCAACTCAATCCTGAAAAGTTGCCCATAATTCTGCTGTGGTTAAGGAGTCGATTATTTAGGGCATTACTATAAGTATTATGCAATGCAATAGCCCATTTATAAAATGATAATAATTAGGACACCCATCCTTTAGTATATGCTTGCCTATAACATAGCGGAAAATTAATCAAATCGTAGATCGGCTTATGTATCTCTTCGAAACTACGGTGAAATATGATTTCGTTAATTCATTGTAGCTTTTATTATTTCACTGTAGCTTGCCGAATGATGTCATCCCCTGAAAGCAGTTTGCTACCTGTCCGTGTCAGAAATTTGGGTGTTTCTTTCCGTGCATTGTTTAATTTTTTGTACTTTTAAAATTGAAAATGTTCCATAATTTAGCAAATATAAGCATTACCGGTAATAAGGTGCATATAAGCATATAACAAAAAGAATAACGACAGTTTTTTTTTTGAATACCTGAAACATCTCATTCATTTCTAGAAAGAAATACCAAATTTTGAAAATATTACACTTCTTTCCAGACACTCATGAGATGTTTCAGTATTCAAACAAAAACTGTAGGTATTCTCTATATAATAAAAAAATACAGTTTTAATATGCTATAGGGACATAGAGAGAACACAACGCGCAACTTAATCAAGAATCTTTTATCGAATGAGTTGCGGATGGCACAAGGATATATTCGCAAAAGCGTAGCTCGAGCAAATTGTATCTATGCGCCGTACTCAACAAGTTTGATAAAATGTTCGAGATTATGAAGCAAGTTGTGTCCTGTATTTAATCTACACTGCTGTGTCAGATATGTTCAATCAATTATTGTCATCTTCAGTGATATTCGCATGTTACATTCTGGTGTTTTCCTTCTTTGTTTATTTAGAAATATCGAATTTCTATCCATCCGCACAGATATCTCAGCCATATCACCAACTTCAACTGGGGAACTTAATCTGATCCTAGGTCTCCCATAGCAGTTGAGGCCTAAGTAGAATGAGGTTTTCAGAAGGTGAATTTGGTGATGCTGTCCCACTGTTCGGGATAGCATCACTAAATTCACACTCTGGGAACCTCATTCTGCATTCCAGCCATGGTTTATCAGATCTTAATTAAATTCAGTACATTGACGTATTTTACCCACGCTGTCATTGACACCATGCAATAGTTGTTTTCCAATCAGCATCCTATGCTTGTGATTCGAAAACCAAAGTTAGCTGCTTTCGACCAATCAAAATGTGTGTTTCAATATTCAACTTGAATTACAATCAGAGATTTATAGATATCTATACCTTGCAATGTGTATGTAAATATTAACATTATGTAATTGTCAGTGTTCCCGCTGGCGGTAGCCATTTTAGCCATTAGCGAAAATAAATTGTAAATGGCAAAAAAAAAATGGCTAAATTTATTTCCTCCCAAATGTGTCCATCTGGACATGGTGGCGATTATAAACACACCAGCAGTCGTGGATCTAATAACGCGCAGCTGACATCCTTACAAAAAAGGTGTCAGTGCCTCACGAACGTTACATGACCTGATGTGCTTGGAGCAATTAGTATTAGGTTGCATTGGTGTTGATTTCATGCAGTGTCAATTTAATTAATGGCAGATACTTTGTGTTGTAATAAACGCAACTTTTGAGTGCTTAATCACTTTAAGTGACGGAGGTTTTTATTGCGAGCCAAATTTCCAAAATGAATTTCTTTCATTTGCAGTTTGATCTGTATTAATTAATTCCAACATTTTACAAAACCGCTATTGTTTTCTTATGTCAATAAAATGTAACCTGCATTGAATTTATCTCAAAATATGTTCCCAAACTAGTGGCTAAAGTAAATTCAAAGTGGCTAAAAAAAATTGGCATTTGGCTAAAACAAATGGCTAAAGGAATTTCTGGGCCAGCGGGAACACTGGTAATTGTTCTTGTCAGCATAATAACTTTTAAAGTGATGTGAAACACTCCTTTGAGGTGTTCAGAACGGAATAACAAAGAATTATGCCAAATTAAGTTATTTTCATAAATTTGATATCAAAATAGGCATTAACCCTTTACCCAACAAACCGGCCAAAACCGGCCAAATAAAGCTTCAACAGCCTAAAATATCTTCGGTCTGTCTCAATAGAACCATACAAATATGGATATCATTGGAACCGGCTCCTTGACCACATTGTGATAGTTACAGTTATGCCCTGTGCCAATGCATTCTCTTATATATGCGAGTCGACCATAGGTCGCCTCGCATATATAAGAGAATGCATTGGCCTAAAAAAAATCTGTTTTTACCATTTTTTCTTACATTCTTTAACAATTTTATAATTTTTAATGTGTTAAGCCAATGTATTCTCTTATATATGCGAGGCGACCTATGGTCGACTCGCATATATAAGAGAATGCATTGGCACAGGGCCGTTCTGTTGGGTAAAGGGTTAAACAGCATCATTGTTATAAACGAATTACATGCAGTTATTATTATCCCCGTCAAAGTAATCTTGCCCACTGAACTATATGGTATATTCCCAATTTAACTAGGACGGGTTAACTCCCTTGAGTTGAAAAGGGTACGAAAATTCTATGGTACATTTTATCATGTTTCATGACCTCCTGTAACCTCTGACCACGTGATCTCCAAATGTCCATTTAACTCGAAGCCAGATAACATTCTCTCACTTTTTTCCCTAGTTCGCTAGCCGGAGGACAATTCCCAAAACCGAAGCTAAGTGTTGACAGTTTTTTGTATTATACAAAAGACAGTTTTGTATTGTACAAAAAATATTATTTCCTTTGGTTATTATTGATTAGTGTGCAATTGACACAAAGACTATGCGGGTGGACTCGCGTTGTTACAGCGTTTTAATATCGACTTTATCAGTTCGGATGACTCGTTTCGTTTTAACGAAATTTTGTTTCCATAATTTCAAACAGTCGATAAAACAATGGCGTCTCAGAAGATTTGCCGACAAAAAGGCAAAATAATAGATGCACATTTGGATATGACAAAAGACGCTCATCGTTTCTTTATAGCAAAGAATCTATTGCATACAGGTGCGGTTTATTATATGGTTTAAGGGCGAGTGCCACGTGGCCGGACTCTAAATAATGGTATCACGAAATTAGGTGACTTACTTACGACTTTCGAGTTTCGGCTGTTGGACGGCCCTGTTAAGTTTCTGTTATTATATTTATTTAGACTATGACAATTGTCGTCTGGTGTACAACTGACGGAAGCAGTATTTCAATCTTGTGAAATAGGATTGTAATATCCCGAGTAATACATTTGCACTTTGATTTCGTGCAAACCAAGGTTATTCGACAGTCACAATCGATTGGCTTATTGCCGTTAGTTGCCACAGCCAAGGTGCTTATCAACATAACACAAAACAGGTGTAATTTTGATTGTTAGCAATTGTCAAAAAGACTTGACTGGTGTTGACAGTGCAATCACACTAAATACCTTCTCAGGACAAGGACTGCTACACGATGTAAGACCAGGTAAGAAGATCTCCTTCCCTGTAGCTCCCATGGAGGATGCATCCCTCGTTTCGAGGGTCCCACCTTTGAGACCAGGACACTGACACTTGTCGATAGTGCTCCCCTCATTGGCTTTGCAACTCGGGGCGATAGTCACACCAAACAGGGAGCGGGAGGGGCTACCCATCCGGCCACAATTGGTGGGCTCCCTGGACTATCGAACGGGATGCCAATTCGTACCCTCGGGTCGTCCGTTTGCGGGTTGGCGTGCCCAGGTACGGCTGTGTTCTGCGCTACTAACACTCGATCTACGCCGTCCATCGCTACAAGTCGTCATCTCGGGGTCAGCACGGCTGGGGGTTCGCCTTGTCCATACTCTCAGGTGCCCAATAATAATAGTGTTGTGTGGGGATTTAGGCTGAAATTAATAATAGTGATGGCAGTTTCACTCTATGTCTCAATTCCAAATAATAGTGATTGTTGGGAATTTTCTTCAAAATTAATAATCATGTTGACACTATTATTTGGCACCTGAGAGTACATGGTTCATCCCTCCATGCCTTCTGCCCCAGCTGGGCTTGGAATGGGATCGCAGTTCCCAAACATGTTTCCTCCTTATTATCCGCCGCCACCCCCGGGGGCTTGGCAGACAGGTTACTGGCCGCATTCTGGCCAACAGCAGCCAGTAACTTCGGGTTTGAATCCAAATGCCAAAGAATTTGTTCCCACGACGCCATTCGAGCAGGAGGCATTCTTCAGAACCGGTGCCTACTAACCTTCCGTCGCCAGTTCGGTCGTTTGGATATCGGGATCCGGACGAGCTGTCGCTCCATCCCCGAGATGAAGAGGCTCTGGACATTCCTCAGGGGTCCCCAATTACCAGACATAACGAGAAATTAAAAGGAAGCTTGTTGTTGAGCCTTGAGCTTCTAACAACCCATAGCCAGTTCGGACGGATGGAGATCGGGATCAGGACGAGCAGTAGCTCCAGCCCAAGTTGAAATGGCTTTGGACATTCCTTTGGGGTCACCCATACATGCGCTCACGAGGGAGCTCAGATAGTTGTTCGGGGTTCTCTGATGCAGCCAAGCGCAGGAAGCAGATTACTTTTGAAATTTTGATTAGCAAATAACCTCACATTGACATGATTAGATAGCATTTTTCTAAAATCATATAATATTCATAAGAACCAAATTGCATGGCTTTTGTCCGAGTTTGGGTAGCAAATTGCGATGCGATGCCGGTTAATTTGCTCCCTGGCCAAGCGTCATCGTAGCTGAGAGGTATTCAAAAGTTTTATTGTTCTCGGATTGTGCAGAGTTCAACTCCTTGCTTTATAGGTTGTTGCTTCTTTCAATGTGCCATCCAGCTCCTGCGAGGTGATGGTCATTACTGGAATAGAGTGTCGCCTGTGTCGATAGTCTTCAGGAATATTCTTTGGATGATGGGTCAGTCATATCACTAAGGGCGGTAATGATACACTGGGTCACTATATTAATCGCGACCATTCCTATTCCTGACATTAATACCACCTATGGTTGACAAATACTCATATATAGGTATAAAAATTATCTTCTAAATATGGTACATGTGGGTTATATATTTTATGAGGGTGCATCCGCATATTTTTTGTCTGCAGGTTGCATTCAATTCTAACTAAAATTCAGTTTCGTAGTAAATAATACATTTATGGTTCCATTATACATACTAGACATATGCTCATCTTCAGAACGCAACTGATTTCCTCTCATCACGATTCACATTACTCCATGTAATGCACATTTTCATAATCAGGAAGTTATCCGTGATCAGCCTGTTGGGACGACTAATGGATTACTTACATGATTTTGTGACATGGTCTCGGCAGTTGAAGTGAGGTCTATATCAGCCATCCCGCTCGGGCTTAATGGGTGACACAGCGCGTCAGACTTCTGTGATGTCGGCCTTTGCCTTGGTTCTAATACATAATTCTTCTTATTGGCACTGTTGTAGGTACACAATGGTTATGTTTTTCCTGATAGTGTTCGCATAGTGGACTCATTTAATATACAAAGCAAGGTCCATTGCTGACCTCTGAGATCGCCACTCCAGGATAATGTTGCGTCTTTGAGGGCAACATATTAAGAACGTTGTGCACACTTCATACAGTCTGAAGAATATCCTGGCCAGATACTTCCCCTCGTGCGCGGTATTTACTAGCATTGGGTGTAGGATGGTAGATCATATGATCCGCCCACTAGATTCGCACTTCGGGCGATGGTTATCTCAAGAACAAGGTGCAATCGGAGGGGCACCCCATCCGTCCCAGAAGGGGTACCTTGAACCATCGACCCGTCGGGAGTCAGCCAGAAGAGCAAGAATGGTTGGGAGCGCACTGCGTCTGGGTATCTGTATTTCTCTAGTCCAACCTGCCATCTGTTTCTGCTGGTTTTGGGATGGTGCCACAATCACGGTGCATGTTTCCTGTGATTTCTCAGTTGGGTTTAACTTTGGAGCTGGCCGGTATTTCAACATATTGAATATCGTCAGGTTGGAAATGGAAAGCCTTATTGAAACCGTGACACATATCAACACCATGCTGCAAATGCATTTACTTTTGTGAGCATCGAATGCTGAATCAAGTTAGTCATACACTACACGGCCCTATTGGAATCGCCATTAGTGGATCATCTTGGCACATTTGATTCTTCTGGTGCTTTCTAAAAACAGCACTGTCGTGTGCTCTGTCATCAAAGGGATTCTAGGTTTCCTACAAATTGTCTTTTTGTTCCAAAATTACATGTATGGTTCCCTATATGTAGGATTATGTCAGTATTCTATCCATTCGAATTCTTCCGGATATCTCACAGGGTTTGTGCAATCAACTATTTTGGCGAGAATCTCTTCCCGGTCACTAGTACAGATTATCGGTCCATGATATCTCAATCCTTATATAGACAATGGCATATCTTGGATTAGTGGGTGTCTGGGCCCTTTTTGAGCTTGTAGCCGTTTTTTCATCGGGCTAGATCTCGTACTAGGACTCTGCCACCCTCAAGAATTGACTATGGGATTGGTTCTATTGTTTTTATAGGGGTTTCCTTTATAATTTGAGGCCTTTGCCTCTGGTTGTTTCTTCATGTCCCTTATAAGGCTGGGTTTTTTATGTTTACCCATACCATGTATGGTAAACATAGTGTCGTTGTCCGGATTGACCACTCGTCGTTCGTTCGTCCGTCTGTCCGTCTGTCCGTCCGTAGACACTTCACGTGTAATGCGATAACTCAAACATTTTCTATCCAATCAGAAGTAAATTTTGTATATGGGTATATCAGCCCAAAATACAGATCGAGTTCGAATTTGGGTTTGATCCGAGTTTTTGTTACAGAGTTATGGCCCTTTTTCTACTTAGAATTCACACATTCTGCCATAACTCAAAACATTTTTTATCTGATTGAAACCAAATTTGGTATGTGAGTTTCACAGCCCAAAATACAGATCTAGTTCGAATATGGGTTTGATCCGATTTATTTTAAAGGAGTTATGACCCTTTTTCGAAGAAAAAAAAAATCTATTTTAAATTTTTTTTATTTTTAACTTTTATAATAATAATAAAAAAAATGTCATTGACATTGTCATTTGTTTTCATTTAGATATTGATGATTATGATACAAGTTGATAAAAAGATTTCCAATGTGTCCCTTTAATTTTTTTAAATAATTAAAAACAATTATAACCATTATAACTCTGCCAAGGGTACCCCGAATCACCACACCAAATTTGATTAAATCGGTCCAAAATCTTGTGTTATGTACTGGTAAATCTGTTTGGAGCAACATTAAATCCAATTCACCAATTGCATTTGGACTACTTAGCTATTGATAAAGCTATATTATTTTCTGATGTCTCTTATGCCAATGTGCAAATAATCTGATAAAGAAGCCTGTGGTATCTAATTTAAAATAAAGATTCAACAATAAACATCACATGATATTAACAGTAGACTTGGACATCTGTGCTGCAGAGTTATATCTTCAGATGGTCTGATATCATTATAATTGTTATTGGTTTAATAGAGGTCAGTGTTCAACATAAACAATTCCTGTGATTTTTTGACAGCTGTGCTATATAATTGATATTAATGGGTCAGTGGTGAGGTTGCTTATCTGTATACTAGGACACATTATTATTGTAAACTTAAATTGGACTCTCTTAACCCAAGTATTCCATGTCCAGGGCACACCTACACATTTAACCCACGGACTTGCTGGCTGTGGCGGTTTAGCATTACAGATCCTGTACCAGTGCATTCTCTTATATAAATGCCAGTGACCCATAAATTCCAATAATTTGTGTTATGTACATTTGTCTATAATAGTACATAACAGTATACTCTATAATTCAACACCAAAACTCTCATTTATCCGATCATATTAAATTTTTATCGCCAAGGGATGGGTTAACATCTGCCGATCGTGATCGGCCTCTCGTTCCTTATTGTATTAAATGGACATTTGGAGATCACGTGGTCAGAGATTACAGGAGGTCATGAAACATGATAAAATGTACCGTTGAATTTTCGTACCCTTTTCAACTCAAGGGAGTTAACCCTTCCTAGTTAAATTGGGAATATACCATATAGATCAGTGGGCAAGATACTTCTAGGAGATATATATTTTACTTATTTTGAAAAATATTGTGTTTATGCCCAATAATTTGTCCCGAATAAAATAGTAAATATCGATGATAATTTTAGTTGATTGCTACATTCTTCCAGCGGAGATAGTGTTTGGATTCTATTAAACTTATTGGTTTTATTAACTGAAGTAGATCCATAATATGTCTTTAACAGATATCAATTCAATTTTTTTTATTTCAGAATTTCATGGGAACACAGCAGCTGATCACCGACCAGAAAGTCCAAGCATGATGGAACCCAACGACCCTCTAAAATACTGGGAAAGTGCATCCGAAGATGAACATTCTAATTCTAAAAATAGAAACTCAAACAAAGTTCCTGATAGTCGGACGCTGCATCATAGTTTAGATATGCGGGATTGACAGATTTGCTCAGTGTTATATATTGAGTCAATATCGGTTTTAATCGGGTTGTTAGGCCACGCAAAGTCAATTTCCCGTTTCTCAAGCCCGAAAACTCTGCGCTTGCATCCTTTTTATTCGCGTTTCATCTATCAGGAAACTTTAAAATTATTATTCAATTGCAGTATGTTTTTTATACAAATATCCGTGAGTTGAGATTGAAGAAGACCCATTTCCCAGTTCAGATTTCCGATTCATTCCTGTAATTGGTAATGTTTAAAGATGCATTATCCGAATTAACGCTCGTAAATTACTATTTCCTTGGCTTCGGGGATAAAAAATATTTGATTTGATTCAAGGAACCCACCCATCATAGCTCAGAGTGATCAGATATCTGTTTTTGAAATTTGTTATTTCTCAAGATGTGCAACACCTTTACAGACTCATTAGTGTATAATGCACACAAGCTTTCGGCGAAACATTTATCAAGTGAATTGACAATAGATCATTCTATCGTCATTTCACTTGATAAAGGCTTCACAGAAGGCCGAAAGCTTGTGTGCATTATACACTCATGAGTCTATAACAGTGTTATCATTCAATTCCTGTCATCTTATAACTTGATCAAGACTCATATGTCTATACATTTACAGTTTAAAATGTGTCCGTGATATTTGAATTGGGGTGATTTTTTTACCGACAAAAATCACATGGAATTATCAACTAACTTTTTACGGAATTCTGTTTGGGAAATATGGCCTCAGACAACTGAAATTAGACCCAAGATAGACGATACAGAGGTGGAATTCTTCGTTGGCGTGTGCCCCAGAAATATAAAACTGTGCATGCTTTTCAAACTTTTTTTTTACCTTGGAAATGCAAAATTGACTTTGCATGACATTAAAAGTTTCTTTTTGTAAGTTCAGGGATACAATGTATAAATGGTTTTACATTTGTATACCTTACTTGTATTTTAATTTGCGCAGTATTATTTTTCGCTCAGTTTTTAATTTGTGCACTTTAAATTCACGCACCCTGATGCACGAATTCATGCCTGATGCATGGCACGCAGTTTAGTTATGATTCTTAATTGTTCCTGTGTGTAGATTTGAAGACCACCATGATATAAATTTTACACAACATAATTGATACATGATATAAATGATCCATGATATAAATGATACACGATATAAATCATATACGATATATAAATGGTACATGATATAAATGATACACGATATAAATCATATACGATATATAAATGGTACATGATATAAATGGTACACGATATAAATGATACAGTGCCAGCAGAGGACACTTTTAATTATTTAGCTGTGAGGATATAGGTAATTCAGTTCTACTTCACTTAGTCCAATAATAATTATGATGTATCGATAGATATGGGTACTGATATGACATCGATCTAAGTAGCGCATATATTGACTGCTGGAAACATCAATAGGCTGCCAATTCATAGTTTACGTGTATATTGATTAAAACTGAAACCCTTTATTTTTCCTTTGGTTCGCTGAAATAATTGTCATACAATTTTTCACTTAGTTTTAAATTTGCACACTAATGAGTTCACGAAAAATAGTACTGCTTGAATTTAAATACGGGTAAGTTACTGCATGGTGCTAATTATTTGGGCGCTGTATCGGCATCTTCATGGACAGTATGACTAGCATACTAACAGGCAAGCTCGAGGATTACTTTCCTCGAGAGTTTCTAATTCAACAGGAAATAACATTTTAACCCTTAATATCTTAAATGGATTCTCCCATTCAGTTATAAAAGTATGCATTGAAATGGTCTATTATTCATTTGGGGGGATGTTCAGTTAATAAACAGGCAGAAGAAAAGCTAATACAAGTGCAGAAGGAGTCCGTCCTGTTCATTGATGGGAAATTTTCAATAAACATTGGTTGAACTTATTATCTGAACATTTTTTAATGGATAACTACTGAGTATTCAGTATAGAAAGGCTAAAGATGTGGTGTTACTTCCCTAACCAAGCCTTGAAATAGTGTGTCTGTCATTTGCAGAATGAGGTCCCCAGAGGGTGAATTTAGTGATGCTACCCCGCATAGTGGGCTAGCATCACCAAATTCACCCTCTGGGGACCTCATTCTGCTTACACCTCAGCAGAATGAGGTTCCCAGGGGTGAATTTGGTGATGCTAGCCCTCTGGGGACCTCATTCTGCAAATGACAGACGCCCTATTTCAAGCCTCGAAGCCATGCAAAGTCAATTTCCCATTTCTCAGAGCAAATAAGCAAAAAAATATTGAAAAGTATGCACGAATTTATATGTTATTTTTTATTTCATTTGGCTCCCCTGTCCGCTAACTCTGGGTCTAATTTCAGTTGTCCATGGCCAATATTTCCCAAACAGATGTTCGTAAAAAAATATATTTCTTTCAAAATAACCCAATCAAGTATCACTGATGCATTTTGATCAGTTTGTCAAGAGATTGCAATCACCATTCTTCATGTTCTTAACACGTTTGAAAACAATTTCCATTTACAGTAATGAATCAGAAGTCTGAACCGGGAACAGGTCTGTTTCGTCTCACTTCTGCACATGTTTGTAAATAAAACAGACCACAATTATTTTGTTTTCTGACATCAACACAAATAAAAAGGTTGTATGTGTGGTGTTTTCTTGACCATTTGCGTAGTCCTGAAAAAACGAGAAATTTACTTTGAGTGGCCAAAAACAATTAACTTTTTTATTAAACTTGTTCTGAAGACAAGTTTGTAAAGTAATGTTCATATGAATCTGTTGTGTCCATTGCATTGACATCTGTTTTCAGTGTTAAGTATTTTGCACAGGCACGTGTTGCGTTATAATGCAGAATTTCTTATTAAAACTTGTAGCTACTCATAATAAGCTTGATATTGGAATAATAGTCTGGTCGATAAACTAAAATTTTAGGGTCAACCTAGAATAAATTTGGATTATGTTGGTTTCCATTCCAATTTTAAGAGGAATATATCCTCTATAAAATATCCTAAATCTGCTAAAATCCGCTTTGAGCATTTTCTGTAATACAAGATGGCATCCATGATGGCAGTTTGTATCGAAAAATTCTGAATTAGTAATAAAATACACACAAATAACGCTTAGTCGTAAACCATATCGGTAGAATGTCTGTCCCAATATGGCCGCCAAAAATGGAAAAAATCGAATGAAATTTACAATTTGTGGAAAATTGAATAGCTAGTCATACAAGAATGAACAAGCCCTCTAATTATACGAGGAAGAATGATTTCAGAGTATAAGGGGAGCTTTTAATAATAGATGTAAGAATTCTCTCTAATGTATGTCGCGAGAGAGCAAACGAAAGCCAGGTCTCATACAACGATTAAATATGGACTTTTTGGGCGCCAAGAAACAGAAGAATAATGCAGTTTTATCTGTACTGTTTATCTTCAATCGTGTGATATATGTGTAATTAAACAGTTAAATGGGATCTAATAGGGATGTATTGATTATGTGACCTTTTCTAGAAGCCGAAATGTATGTAATGAAAACAGTCTCACAAATGTGACCGATAATCATTTATTGGTATAACAACACCAAATCTGTAAAAATTCACTACTATAGAACAGTATGGGAGCTATTCATATGGTACTAGGTAAAATGTGTAGATCCTATTGTCCATGTCTTAAAATAGTAGTGATAGTTGCCTCCGGTCAAGTGATTAAACACAAATATTTTGCTTTTATCACACAAATACATGGTGGTATACCATGAACGCAATTTATCAAATTACAAAGGAGTACAATAGACTATCTTCAATAAATTCTCAACATAACCAAATTTGCTTACATACTCTGTGGCAGAGACTGTCTTTCTACCTGGAAATTGTATGTGCTTAAATGCACTAAGGCCACATATACGCGAAACATACTACCTTTTCTGCAACCGCAACGCCACGTTTACCCATTCTCCCTAATGTTACATATATCTGCTGCATGCAAAACCATAAATAGCAACATTGAGTGAATGGTAAATGCAGAACTAATAACTTTAAATGCTGATTACCTGATATTTAGTGCAAGTATGTGGGTGGCAATGGTAATATAATTTCAAACAACAAGATACTGAAAACTAATAGTGTGCTTTGCGTGGTACATATTCAAATTGTAAAGTGCCGATTGAAGTAATTTGAAAAAAATTGTCTACTAAGAAACCGGTTTGGAAGCAGCATGAAAATTAGTATTAAATAAAATGTACGATGTACAGTCTCTTCAATCTAGTGAGATAGGGTACTATTCTGTTGAAGAGATGAGTGTTTCTTTACAGTATAATCAGCATTACGACTACGTGTATGGTTGATTATCATGGAGATTGTTGAAAATTCCGGAAATGTAACTAGTATTTACACCGCAAGGGCGTGCACTTCAGTTTCTGCGTTACATTCAATAATTAATCATCATTCCAAATGAAACTACCACGCACTGTGTGACGAAATATTATTTAGTGTGTTGCCTGCCCGAAATAACTGTTTTTGGTCCGATTGTTGGATGCATTCTAAACAAAAAAAACAGAATGTAAATCATTGGGTTAACGTGCGTAGCAGTGATCGATAAATCAATCATTCAGATAGATCTGTTTTAATTATATGTGTACCTTTCAAGATATGTAACAACATACTTGTAAATTACTAATGTGTATTTTCGCTTATAGGTGGTTATCCAATATGTTGCTTTCGTTGTAGCATGGATTAGAGTTGCGGCCATTTTGACAGCCATTTTATCGCACGATTGCATTATTTTCTGTCCTTATCACTCTATTCGCGCCCCCCCTCCCCCCCCCCCCCATACTTTAATTTCACACAAACTAGTATATATCGGATGGAGGATTAATACGTTCTGGTGTCGCCGATGAGGGATATTGTGGAGAAACCTACTTCACAATGTCGAAAAATGGGTATTTTTAAAATCTCTCAAAGCGGATTTTAGCGGATTTTGGATATGTTGTAGAGGATATATTCCTCTTCAAAGTGAATAAAAAACAACGTAGTCAAAATTTATTGTAGGTCAAACCTTTCATTGACCAGACTATAAATACAATATTGCAAATCAATCTATCTGTAATAAATTAATTCTTTGATAATGTCAAACCTGTCAAGCCTTGAAATAGTGTGTCTGTCATTTGCAGAATGAGGTCCCCAGAGGGTGAATTTAGTGATGCTACCCCGCATAGCGGGCTAGCATCACCAAATTCACCCTCTGGGTACCTCATTCTGCTTACACCTCAGCACAATGAGGTTCCCAGAGGGTGAATTTGGTGATGCTAGCCCACTATGTGCGGTAGCGTCACTAAATTCACCCTCTGGGGACCTCATTCTGCAAATGACAGACACCCTATTTCAAGGCTTGCTAATACCAACAACTAACACTTCATTGAAATAAATACAAGTCAAATTTCCTTCTCTTCCAAGACAGCTGCCATCTTTTATCGATTGAAAACAAGAAACGTCTTGACACACCATATAAGGTATGCCTTACGTTGCGTTGAAAATAGAATATCTCTGTTGCATGCTTTAATGGATACAACGTAATGGCCGCATCATAGCAGTCTGAATGCTTTAGTGTTATTGTTGGTAATCCAATTTTAAAGCAACGCATTAGTCTGAACACTACTTTAAAAAAATAAATATTTTAGAAAAACACATGGGAAACATTTGGCCACACATACATGGCTTAAAAATTATTAAAAACATTTCAACTGAAAAGAAAACATGCACAGATCAAAGTCAAACTGTAATGTTCTAACAATAGTGACAATGTTGTCCCACCATCTTAGTTTGTGAAAAATATTTCTCGGAAGATAGGCCACGTCTTAGATTCTTATAATTATAGCTGTCATAGGTTAATCCTTCAACATTCTTGTACTACACTGCAGAGTACTTTCTTCACATTTTTCGCTATATTTTTATCTTTCTCTCACCATTCAATATTTCACCATATGTATTCTTGGACATTTGATATTGAATTGTCTTGCCCCAAACTGTCTCCCCCTCTCTGCTGTGGTTAAGGAGTCGATTATTTAGGGCATTACTGTAGTTTATATCTCTTAGGAAATGTTCATAGGTCATTTGTTGAAATTATTATCAAAACATTTCCATCTGATAAATTGGACTCCTTCTGCACTTGTAGTATCTGTCATCTGCTTATTTTTTTTATTGAAAATCCCTCCAAGTGAATAATATAACCGTTCCAATGTATACTTTAATAACTGAATGGGAGAATCCATTTAGTATAGAAAGAGTTAAACAAACAGATCTAAGTTACATTAGATTACCAATCCTATGTGATGCAAAATCATTTTACAGCCCAAGGTTTATGAGTCTATTTTCTACTAATACATGTAATGTATGTTGTAGCCATGGATCTCGCTGTCATTGGCCCAAACAAAGTTATTTGTTAAAACTGGCCAAATAAAATTTCATTTTGCCAAAAAGTTTCAAGCCTATATCTTTTGATTTGTTAGTTTGATTTCCCATGTATTTGGTTGTTTTGTTTTTTTAATGCGGTTTTTGAAAAATAGCCAATGCAGAGCCTTATTTTAGCAATAGCAATGTCAACTCTGGCAGAAGTCAGATGATGAGCGATACGTTGTCTGACTACCACAAATATAGGCCCTTGTGAATATTCGAAAGTCGTTTTTTTTATTCAATTCAAACTCGATATTCGATTTGAATTTGATCAGACTTTGAAACAACAAATAGTAATTATGAATACTTCAAAACAGTCAATGTGAATGTAATACATTTGTTGGCAACATATGCAACTACTGAGAAGTATAAAAAGTAGATACACTGTTAATTATCCCTCAAAATCTGCCCTTTTAACCCTTTCAGTGCCAAGTCCGATTTTTGTATCAACCTAAGAGCTCTTTCCATCAATGTATCACATTATTATAATCAATAAATTTGAAAAATGATCAAGGAAATATGGGTTGATACAAAATTCGGACTTGGCACTGAAAGGATTAAGTTAACTTTAACGGTTCTATCCCTTTTGTTTATTCGATATTTGATTCCTTTCGAATTTTTCAAGAACTATTTGAATCGATCGAAAACTCAGTCTTCACAGGGGCCTATATGAATATTGGAGAATTGTTTGTCATGTGACATGCTGGGCCAATCAATAGTTAGCTGTCGAGTCAATTTCTGTTGGCATGTCACATGGGGCATTGAGCATTGCCATCACTTAATGCCAGTCAAATCATGCTATTGTGTGTGCAGAGAAATGGACTAAAAGTGGTGATAATCTATAATATTGCAGATAGATGCTTAATCATACTCACGTTTTTATATTTACAGCATGCCTTTATTTATTCAAGCCTTTGTTTTATATTTTTAACTCTGCTATCATTCTATCTGTGTAATAATAGTTAAATTTAGGATGTTTCAGACCTGATTTATTATGTCAGCTCTTGCGATTAGCCATATAAATAGTGATGGTATATGAACCTATATTAGGTCAGTGACCCCATATGAAATCAATATTTGGTGCTTATCCACCATCTTGTTTTTCAGAAACTCTGTCGCCTCGGGGATATTTTTGGTGTATTTTGGCGCCAAGAAATGGGATATCTGTCGGAAATCATTTTCTGCGAATTTAAAGACATAGTACCAAATACCAAAACATGCATATAATATTTGAGGAATTCTAAAGCCTCATAAATTAACTATAAAACTCAACAAGTTGTCCTACATATAGTGATTAGCCATTGACTCAATGCGTTGACGTTCAACGCCCATGGCGCATCACTGTGACGTTACATAAGTTAATGGCCATAGACGACACATTTAACTTACCAAATTAAAATAAATTACAGCGACGATCAATTAAAGTGATATGCTGGAGTTTGCCCACTGACATAATAAATACGTTATGGGACGCTTAGTGGTCGGATACGGTATCATGTGAGGCTCAGCGAGATCAATATTAGGTGAAGCCATAGGCCTCACCTAATATTGATCTCAATTCGCCTCACATGACACCGTATCCGACCACTAAGCATCCTGTAACTTATAATATATGCAATCTGTTTCTCAGAATCTCATTTGACATGCTATTTATAAAAGACAAGATCAAGCTGACAAGGTACAAAGGCAGGTGATCTTATTTCACACTTCAAGTTGGGGTGAAGGAGAAGATCACTCGATCTTTTCGACCATCCCGGGCGTTTCGCGTCCAACCACTATCCTCTCACACTTCAAATTTGTCATTTCCATAATTTCATATTAGTCAGGATACTACCATCCCAGCCTGGAGATATTGTCTCTTTCACATTTACAGAATGAGGTCCCCAGAGGGTGAAGTTAGTTATGCTACCCGGCACAGTGGGCTAGCATCACCAAATTCACCCTCTGGAGACCTCATTCTACTCAGGCCTCATCTTCTGGGAAGTATCTATAGTCTCAATTATTGTTTTTAATTAATTTTTCCCTTCTGTTCAGTTTTTATATCCCCTAATTTGCAGAAGATAAAATGTATAATCGAGGTGACTAATGTGTGAACATCACCAACTTCAACTGGGGACTTCAATCTGACCCTAGGTCTCCCATAGTAGTTGAAGCCTAAGCAGAATGAGGTTTCCAGAGGATGAATTTGGTGACCATGGCACGTCTTGGGAGGGTCCCAGGTAATCTAATTAGGCTTGCCATGATTATTCGACTGACCATTGACAGGTGCGGTATTCGACAGTTATGTACTTTCGTCGACGATCACCTGATTGGGGAGGCGGTGGGTATGGTTGTGTATGTAAGCAGTACATTGCTGCACCGTGTCATGCCTGGAGTAACAGTTAACAGCATGTGTGCATATGCAGCACAATTTACCACATCAGACTCGCCACTTCCAATGCGGCTTCCTTTGCCTTTGATGTCGCAGGCAACATTTGGTGGTCATCTTCAAACAATTCTGTGTGCGACATGTTCTCACAGTCCATAGCGGGCCAGTGCCTTCCTTTGCCTTTGATGTCGGCACCGACGTTTAACTGAGTAAAACTGTATGTTCACCATTAAAATGTTCACCATTATTGACAAAGTCACAAAGTTCGTAGAAATGGAAAGTTCGATGTTACTAGACAGTTAGGCAGTGACAAGTTCGTGTTATTCGTTATTACTTATTAGTGCTACATATATTCGCCAAAGCGTTAATGTATATAAACTATTAATTTGCTTCATTATTTCTTGCAACTGTTTATTTAAACTAGGTTACACACTGCATTAATAGTGACTGCATCCCCATCACCCCCACAAAAGCTCAAATATCTGCCACTGTGTACCTATGTCCTCGTTAACTTCAGAGCAAGTGCACACCTTTTGCCCCAATTTCGCGCCTTTAAAAGAAGCACGTGCTGTGCCGAAATACAAAATATGGCTCACTGCCGACTCCACCGAGATTAGCTTTACTTCAGTAAATGGGTCTGAGAAATAGATTTTGCATATTTTACTTTATTTGATTGTATTTATGGTCTTTAGATCAAATAAATATAAATTCTGTGTTCTCAGGTATCTCCCTTGTCATTGAAATTTTCTTTTATAAAGCCTAATCAAAATTTTGTCTTCAATATTTTCTGACAGAAATATATTGGATTTGAACAATGAAACTTAATTTGTTTCCTGAATGTTTACAGATTTTGAGAAAAAAATAAATTGCCCCCCCCCCCCTTCCCCCTTCCCTAATCTCAGAATTGAGATCTATTTGCCTGAGAACACATAATTTATTTTAATTGCCTTAATAGTGATATAAGTTTTGAAAATTATTCTTTCGTTTTAAGTGCAATTATCGTAGACCAAGTTTTCCTTATCTTCATCAGCCAGTCACACAGATGTCAGTAAAGACATAGTTTCATCCCATGCCTCTACGGTACTATTGCACCAGGTCTCAAATTATGGTGTTGGACATTTGTCGAATGAGGTCCCCAGAGGGTGAATTTAGTGACGCTACCCTGCATGACAGGCTAACATCACCAATTCATCCTATGAAGACCTCTTCTGCATGGCCTCATCTGCTATGGGAGACCTCGACGCAGATTTAAGTTCCAAGTTGGTTAAGATGGTGATGTGCACCCATTGGGCACCTCAATTATGCTATGTGTCGTCTGCCAATTTGGGGATATAAACTAAACTGAAAAATAAAAAGAAACTTTCTATTAACCCTTTACCCAACAAACCGGCCAAAACCGGCCAAATAAAGCTTCAACAGCCTAAAATATCTTCGGTCTGTCTCAATAGAACCATACAAATATGGATATCATTGGAACCGGCTCCTTGACCACATTGTGATAGTTACAGTTATGCCCTGTGCCAATGCATTCTCTTATATATGCGAGTCGACCATAGGTCGCCTCGCATATATAAGAGAATGCATTGGCCTAAAAAAAATCTTTTTTTAACACTTTTTACCATTTTTTCTTACATTCTTTAACAATTTTATAATTTTTAATGTGTTAAGCCAATGCATTCTCTTATATATGCGAGGCGACCTATGGTCGACTCGCATATATAAGAGAATGCATTGGCACAGGGCCCTTCTGTTGGGTAAAGGGTTAAAGTACTTTCTAAATAACTAAAAAAAACTTTTTAAATTGATACTAAAGATACTTTCTGGAGGAGATGAGGCCTGTGAAGAATGAGGTCCCCAGAGGGTGAGTTTAGTGAATCTAGCCCACTGTGGTGTACTGTCACAATATTCACCCTCTGGGGACCTCATTCTGCTTAGACCTCATCTTCTGGGAAGAATCTAGTCTCAAATTAACATTGTTTATAGTATATATTTTCCCTTCTGTTCAGTTGCTATATCCTCTAATTTGCAGAACAAAAAATGCATAATCGAGGTGACTAATGGTTGAACATCACTGTGGTGTCAGCTAATTTCTTAGAGAGGCACAGGTGGGATATGTTTCCGATATGAACATCTGTCACAGCTGTCAAGAAGGAAGGAAATTTAGTCCATTATCTTCTCTGCTTGTATGAAGAGAAGTTGTGCAATTATGGTTGTTTGTGTTCTTAAAAGGGCATGTCAGGTTTGAATGTCTTAAACAGTCAAAATTTATATTTTATGTCATTGGAAAGCTTATTTGGAATATAGTCCATATATCCAAGAATATTATGGTCTTATGACAAAATTCTATTATAATTTACATATCTAAATTTAAATTATAAATGCTGATTACCCTTTTTTTTTTGGGGGGGGGGGGGGGTAAATTTGATTACAACAGCATTAAAGATCCTGTGCCAGTGCATTCTCTTATATAGGGAACTTGCATATATAAGAATGCACTGGCTTAAAAGTTCAAGATAAATATTGTTAGGTCAATTTATTCTCTTATATATGCGATGCTATGGGAGACTCGCATTTTATAAGATAATGCATTGGCACAATGTTTTCGCAAAATTTCAGGAATGCTCCAGTCATGGAAGGGTTAAGTACTGGTTTATGGAAACCTTTGCTCTAGAAATTAGCAGGTAATTACACAGTAATAGTGTGACTGGTCATCAAATCGAGGCTTTGTGGCGATTTCAAAGTGAACACTCGAAACTTTGCAGGGCCTTAACCCTTTCAGTGCCAGGGGCCGATCTCATTGGCCCTAATTTACGGTCTGTAAAATCTTGATTTTTTTTGTTTTTTTGGGTTGAATTTTTTGGGTATGCTTAAGCATGCTATAGCGAATTTAAAAACAAACTGGTTAAAACCTTAGGGGCATGTTATAACTCAAAACTATCACCAAGTATTCATAGTAATAATTTTGATGCCCATGAAAAACTTAAGATTCCCTAGCACTAAACCTACAAAATAAGTCTGTTAAAGAATATAAGAACAAATTATTAAATTGTAAAAAATTGTAAAAAATAATAACAAATGATGAATTTTTGTTAGGCCAATGCATTCTCTTATATATGCGAGGCGACCTATGGTCGACTCGTATATATAAGAGAATGCATTGGCACAGGGTATATGGGTTGATACAAAAATCGGACCTGGCACTGAAAGGGTTAATATAACTCTTCACCAAAGAGTTGACTGTGCTTTCCAAGGACACATAATAACAATTCTGACGAACCTCTGACATTGAAACTGAGTTTGTTCCTTTAAAAGGTTGTTTACAAGGATCTGTTTTCAGAGAATTCATAAAGCTTAAATCATTTCACATGGGCACATATACTGGTTGTACATGTATATCTAGTCACTTGACCTTGGTGGAATATATTATGCGTGCTTTCAGATTATAACCTGGTCTGAGGCAAAATTTAAATTTGTTTTTAATCTGACATAAATGTTTCAAACTTGGTTTCATTCTATGCAATTTGATGGTTCGGTCAAACAAATTTTCAGTCTCAAGAGAAGTTGTCTCAGAAAAATACAGCTTTTGAGACTTAAAGGATCTCAAGGCCTTCGAAATGAGTTCTTGTGAAATAACATACAGTAATGCCCTAAATAATCAACTCTTTAATCACAACAGAATTATGGGTAACTTTTCAGGATTTAGTCGGAAATATGGCTTGTTGCCATTCATTGGAAAGCTATCACTGAGAGCTTTCCGATGAATGGCAACAAGCCATATTTCCAACTAAATCCTGAAAAATTACCCATAATTCTGCTGTGGTTAAGGAGTCGATTATTTAGGGCATTACTGTAAATAAAGTCTGTAAAACAACTATCATCAACAAGTACATGTAAAAATAGATCAATATTGTTCTTATTTTCATTATTATTAACTCCAGTAAAAAAAATTCATATAATGAAACCGTTGTTATGTAGACATTACTGTTACAGTGGTATTACCAATCGTTAACAGTGGCATTACCAACCATCAACTCTGGCATTACCAATCATCAACAGTGGCATTACCAATCATCAACAGTGGCATTACCAATCATCAACAATGGCATTACCAATCATTAAAGGCCAATTAGATACCAGAGTTTCATCAAAACATGAAACTAAACATTGGACAAGGTCAAAGCATTAAAAAATATTCTGTAAATCATATTCAGACTAAAATATTTCAACATACTACACTGTTATATGTTTGTTGACAAGTCACTGTAACAGTTGTTTTCCATAACAATGATTTCAACACACGAAATTGCGTTAATTGAGAGCTATCAATGAATATACCGTAATGCCCTAAATAATCGACTCCATAACCACAGCAGAATTATGGGTAACTTTTCAGGATTTAGTCGAAAATATGGCTTGTTGCCATTCATCGGAAAGCTATCACTGAGAGCTTTCCGATGAATGGCAACAAGCCATATTTCCGACTAAATCCTGAAAAGTTACCCATAGTTCTGCTGTGGTTAAGGAGTCGGTTATTTAGGGCATTACTGTAAGAACAAAGTTTTATCTATTTCAACATGTTCTTAGTTGTGATATTATTACAGACTTTTATATGTTTCTCACATTTACCCACTGTGAATGCCTTGGGTCCCGTTAACTCATTTTAAGCCTGTATATAGTGTGTCTGACATTTGCGGAATGAGGTCCCACTGCACCAAATTCACTCTCTGGGGACCTAATTCTTCTATCTATAGTATCTATAGTATCTATAGTCTCAAATTAAAAAAATTTTAGTTAGATTTTCCCTTCTGTTCAGTTTCTATATTCCCTAATTTGCAGAAGATTATATGCATAATCGAGGTGACTAATGGGTGAATATCACCAACTTCAACTTGGGAACGTCATTCTGATCCTAGGTGTTAATTTGTGAGATTATAGATACTTCCCAGAATATGGGGCCTAAGCAGAATGAGTCCCCAGAGGGTGAATTTGTTGATGCTAGCCTGCCATGCGGGATGGCATCACTAAATTCACCCTCTGTGGACCTCATTCTTCAAATGTCAGACACACTATATCCAGGCTTGGTGCCTTGGGGTTTCTTTAAATTATTTTATGCTGGATGGAATCTCCTGTTCAATTTAAAGGTACTCAATCTGACTCGACGGTCCCCATATTATCAAATTCCAACAACAGCGATATTTTTTAAAATGCCGCTTCAGTTATCAGAACTACCAATTGCCCAAAAATAATGCTAACCACAATCAACTATAGTATAAAATTTGCAACAAAACCTGTTATTTATCAACATTTTGTTCAACGAAATTTTGCCTGTTTGTCAAATATCTGACACAAAAAAGCCACTTGATTTTAGAGTTATCCATCTTCATCCGCAATTTGGTCCGAGACACTTTTCTTGTTAACTGTTGACTGGGCCACCGCAAATTGTCATTTTTACCCCAGAAACCAAGGAAATAGTAAGTTGCAAGCATTAATTCGGATTGAGTACCTTTAACATATTCATTGAATGGTTTATTTTTAATTTGTAGCTTTGTTCTGATAATATAAGAAGGCATAAGAACAAACCTTGAAATAATTTAGCAAATCTCAGCTTTTACAGCCTGTCATCATGACAGGACAGACAGGCTCATTACAATTTCAGCCTGTCAGTTCATACATTTTGTCTGTCAACAAAATTTAACAGTAAATGTGCTCGAGATTGTCATCATTCTTCAAAGAAACTTGAACTGATTCCTGTACATTAATGCCCTAAATAATCGACTCTTTAACCATAGCAGAATTATGGGTAAATTTTCAGGATTTAGTCAGAAATATGGATTGTTGCCATTCATCGGAAAGCTCTCACTGAAAGTAGTTGTAATTAATAGAGATAGATCATCTTTAATATCTCAACACCTCTACCACAGAATGAATGGAAATTAACTTAACTACCCATTGGCGATCGATGATCCAGATGTATACTCACTAACTATGAAACTGCATACATGTAGCATAGCAAATTCAGTCCAGACAGTCTTGATCGGTGATTGAGAATAACTTTCATGCTACCACTAATTCAAACTACCGCCAAATCTACAAATAGTGTGTCTGTCAATTGCACAGCGGGTTAGCATTACCAAATTCACCTTCTGGAGACCTCACTCTAAATAGGTCTCATCTTCTGGGAAGTATCTAGAGTCTCAAATTAACATTGTTGTTAGGTACTTTTTCCCTTCTTGGAAGATTCTATGTCCCCTAATTTGTAAAAGATGAAATTCATAATCTAGGTGACTAATGGGTGAACATCATCACCACCTTCAACTGGGGAACTTTAATCTGATCCTAGGTCTCCCATAGCATTTGAGGCCTAAGCACAATGAGGTTCCCAGAAGGTGAATTTGGTGATGCTAGCCCACCATTGGGATAGCGTCACCAAATTCACCCTCTGATGACCTCATTCTGCAAATGACAGACACATTATTTGCAGGAATGACTACCGCACTCTGGTGGTGTATACATGTCATACCTTTAGTCTGATCATCATAAATTTTGTCAAGAATGTTAATAATGACATGTAGATGGGAACGAGTCATTTTGGGGTCATTCGGCCAAAAAACATGGCCGCCAGCAGCCATCTTGTATTTTACTCTTTGTATGACTAAATCCTTTAGCACGGGCTACAGGTCGTACCTTTAGTCTGATCATCATAAAATTTGTCATGGCTGTTGAAATTGGAATGTAGATGGGAACGAGTCATTTTGGGGTCATTCGGACAAAAAACATGGCCGCCAGCAGCCATCTTGGATTTCAAAATTCAATCCATTAGCACGGGCCACAGGTCGTACTGTTCGTCTGATCACCATGAAATTTGTCATGGATGATAATATTGACATGTAGATGGGAACGAGTAATTTTGGGGTTATTCGGCCAATAAACATGGCCGCCAGCAGCCATCTTCGATTTTACTCTTTGTATGACTAAATTCTTTAGCACGGGCTGCAGGTCGTACCTTTAGTCTGATCATCATAAAATTTGTCATGGATATTAACAATGACATGTAGATGGGAACGAGTAATTTTGGGGTCATTCGGCTAAAAAACATGGTCGCCAGCAGCCATCTTGGATTTTACTCTTTGTATGACTAAATCCTTTAGCACGGGCTACAGGTCCTACTTTTAGTCTGATCATCATAAAATTTGTCAAGAATGTTAATAATGACATGTAGATGGGAACGAGTCATTTTGGGGTCATTCGGCCAAAAAACATGGCCGCCAGCAGCCATCTTGGATTTTACTCTTTGTATGACTAAATCCTTTAGCACGGGCTACAGGTCGTACCTTTAGTCTGACCATCATAAAATTTGTCATGGTTGTTAAAATTGGAATGTAGATGGGAACGAGTCATTTTGGGGTCATTCGGACAAAAAAACATGGCCGCCAGCGGCCATATTGGGTTTAAAAATTTAATCCATTAGCACGGGCCACAGGTCGTACTGTTCTTCTGATCATAATGAAATTTGTCATGGATGATCATATTGACATGTAGATGGGAACGAGTAATTTTGGGGTCATTCGGCCAAAAAACATGGCCGCCAGCAGCCATCTTGGATTTTACTCTTTGTATGACTAAATTCTTTAGCATGGGCTGCAGGTCGTACCTTTAGTCTGATCATCATAAAATGTGTCATGGATGTTAACAATGACATGTAGATGGGAACGAGTAATTTTGGGGTCATTCGGCCAAAAAACCTGGTCGCCAGCAGCCATCTTGGATTTTACTCTTTGTATGACTAAATCCTTTAGCACGGGCTACAGGTTGTACCTTTAGTCTGATCATCATGAAATTTGTCATGAATGTTAATAATGACATGTAGATGGGAACGAGTCATTTTGAGGTCATTCGGCCCAAAAACATGGCTGCCAGCAGCCATCTTGGATTTTACTCATTGTATGACTAAATCCTTTAGCATGGGCTACAGGTCGTACCTTTAGTCTGATCATCATAAAATTTGTCATGGTTGTTGAAATTGGAATGTAGATGGGAACGAGTCATTTTGGGGTCATTCGGACAAAAAACATGGCCGCCAGCGGCCATCTTGGATTAAAAAATTTAATCCATTAGCACGGGCCACAGGTCGTACTGTTCGTCTGATGATCATGAAATTTGTCATGGATGATAATATTGACATGTAGATGGGAACGAGTAATTTTGGGGTCATTCGGCCCAAAAACATGGCCGCCAGCAGCCATCTTGGATTTTACTCTTTGTATGACTAAATTCTTTAGCATGGGCTACAGGTCGTACCTTTAGTCTTATCATCATAAAATTTGTCATGGATGTTAACGATGACATGTAGATGGGAAACGACTCATTTTGGGGTCAATCGGCCGAAAACATGGCCGCCAGCAGCCATCTTGGATTTTACTCTTTGTATGACTAAATTCTTTAGCACGGGCTACATGTCATACCTTTAGTCTGATCATCATAAATTTTGTCAAGAATGTTAATAATGACATGTAGATGGGAACGAGTCATTTTGGGGTCATTCGGCCAAAAAACATGGCCGCCAGCAGCCATCTTGTATTTTACTCTTTGTATGACTAAATCCTTTAGCACGGGCTACAGGTCGTACCTTTAGTCTGATCATCATAAAATTTGTCATGGCTGTTGAAACCCCAAAATTATTTATACACAATT
Source organism: Siphonodentalium dalli (assembly GCA_032622095.1). Taxonomy (NCBI): domain Eukaryota; kingdom Metazoa; phylum Mollusca; class Scaphopoda; order Gadilida; family Siphonodentaliidae; genus Siphonodentalium; species Siphonodentalium dalli. The sequence continues at coordinate 73,041,708 of CP136069.1, forward strand.
CGGTAAGACATTTCTCAAAACCTACAGACACAGAAGATTCCCAAACAAATTTGTCAATATAGTGCTGAAAATATGTGTTTTGTTTCTTATATTTTTCGATAAATTTTAGATCGTTTGTGTCGGTTCAAATTTTATAATCAGTGGTCGCTGAAAAAAAGAGCATAGATACTTTCCAAAAGATGAGGCCTAAGCAGAATGAGGTCCCCCGAGAGTGAATTTGGTGATGATTCCCCGATGTGCTGGATAGCTCACTAATTTCACCCTTGTATAGTGTGCATATGTAGACGCTCCACTCATGAGTATTTTAATCATGTAAATACTTAATTTTTACTTTCCTTGATGCAACTATCGCAGTAGAAAATGTATGTTCACTGCCAATTTAATTTTTAACCCATTCATGACTGGACCGTTTGGACTCTCTTTAAATTGGTATGAGACCCTCAAAATGACATAAACTACAGTAATGCTCTAATTAATCGACTCCTTAACCACAGCAGAATTATGGGTAACTTTTCAGGATTTAGTCGGAAATATGGCTTGTTGCCATTCATCGGAAAGCTTTCCCCGAGAGCTTTCCGATGAATGGCAACAAGCCATATTTCCGACTAAATCCTGAAAAGTTACCCATAATTCTACTGTGGTTAAGGAGTCAATTAATTAGAGCATTACTGTAATTGCAATTTTTATCATGTTTTACAGTGAAGATTACTTCTATTAAATACATGCATAAAATTGGCTGCCACAAAATAAGATTTGTATTGACATAATGCTGCCAATGGGTTATACGTCATCATGCCCATTGGAATGTCGGTCTGATAACTTATAACGGGGTGCACAAACACCACGCATAATAATCAACTGGTAAGCGAAAGTGATCTTTCGGCTAACTACAGGTCAAGACAAAATGCAGTAACAGTAAACTGCCGAAATATATATTTAAGAATGTCAGGGATGTGGCGCTAGAATGTCTCAGTTGAGGGGATTATCATACACCCCTCCCCAACTGGTAACTATGTTTTCCAACTGTTGAATGGTTTTCAACCTGACACCTCCTATATTTGGTAATTTTCCAACTGATGTTCATTTCAGTCAAATATAAGTTCACCGAAAGTATGAAAATATTTGTCATCTGGTCCAAGGGGGTTGTTACATGAGCCGGGACACCTCGGCCTGCGGGGACAACTCGGTTTGCCGGGTGGTCCGGTCTAATGTGCTTGCTCTCTGAACACATGGTGTGCCGTTACATGAGCCGGGTAAACTCGGCAAACCAAATTTTCCAGTCCCACCTTGCCGGGACAACACGGTTAGCCGGGACAACTGGGCTCACATAACAGCGAGTCATCCAGCCTTGCCAGGATGAAAGTCTGGAATGTAACACAATTCGTTGTGACTTGACATGTCGTTAGCCAATAGAATGCTCATGTCATGTGAGTGACGTTTAGTGACAGCCCAAGCCACTCAGTTATGGGCATGCATACATATGGACCGACGTCCTGATGGATAGCTAGTTGCGTGAATGCCAAACCGAGTTGTCCCAGTTAACCAAGTTGTCTCAGCTCACATGACAGCGTGGTCCTGGCAGACGGGGTTGTCCCGGCTAGCTGAGTTGTCCAGGCTCTTGTAACAAGTCCTTAAAAACAACGAATTTCACACAAAATACTTGTTTAAATATCAAACTATCAGAACAAATGCAACCTACCATTGGTCTGAAATTTCCAAATAATATTGTGTCAGGCATGAAATTTCCAACTGTTTACAATTTTGACCTAAGTTGGGGAGGGGTGTTGAGACACTCCAAACCCCCTGGTCAGAACGTCTCTGACAAGTGATCACCATCATGAATGGGTTAAAATAGAACATTGGGGCCTTATATTTATTATAGAATTGTCCCAAGTATTTGAGATAATTTTTTTTAAATTAAAACTAATTGACTCGGTTAGTTCATTTTCTGAAAAATTACATACCGTCAGTAAATTATACATAAAAGCAGCTGAGCTAATTACATACCGTCAGTAAATTATACATAAAAGCAGCTGAGCTCAATAACTATTTTTTGCAATGATACATGAGTCTCTGATTGCTGGATTATGTGTTCTGTAATTTCCGGATTATTCGTTTTGTAATTTCCGGATTATGTGTTCAAGGTTTTCATGTATATATTGTACATTTATTCTGTTTTAACTTTGTTGTAACAAAAACATATGTGATACAGCCATAAAGGATCAAATTGTAGTCGTTGTATTGTTTTTTATGTTATACCCCATGGTGGGATATCAATAAAGATTGTTTATTGAAACCACCAAATCTTCAAGTGAGAGGTTTAAATACACGAGTTTTAGGTAATTGTTAAAATTTCCAAAAATATTGAGAGTAGCATCAACACTGCAAAGTAATTGCTAATCCCACCACCAATATACAACCCATGGTTATAAATTAACCCTTTATATACCGGTACTAAAATATTATTGCTGAGTAGTTATCTCATAGGAATGTTCAGATAATAAGTTCAACAAATTACCAAACTTATTATCTAAACATTTTCCTCAATAAATAGGGCTCCTTTTCCACTTTTATTTATCTGTCGTCAGCTTTTATCACCTTAGCATCCCTCCAAATGAATAATAGATCATTCCAATGTACACATTTTAACTGACTGGGAGAATCCATTTAGTATAGAAAGGGTTAATGCCCTTGGCAAATAATCAGACCCCAATGGATCAAGGCAAACCACTGATAAATGAACAATGGCAAGAAGTACAGTAATGCACTAAATAATCGACTCCTTAAGGACTTTGCTAACCCAATTTTCCCCAAATTTAATGGAGTCCAAAACAAAGGTTTATGTTCACTTTTATTAGTAACCACAGTAACCAAACCCATGAATGCAACATTTTAAGAGTATAATTCATGGTAGATTATGTTAGAAATTCAAAATGTGGAATTTATAGAAGTTTTTTAAATAAATTTTTTCGAACCCAAAATCAACAAGCACAAAGTCAATATCAAAGAAAAAAATATGGCAATATGTACTGAACACTGTGAAGAATGATGAACAATAAAGATATACTCACATTTCTTTAGTTTCATTAAGATTTTTGGCTTGGAAGCAGTTGTTTACAGATGGTAGCTTTCATTGCTCAGAAAAGCTATTTGGGAACTGAATTTGATGGGTTAAGTTAATGTTCACTCAAGCCAGCTAAGATTATGACCAGCAGGACAGTCCAGGTGCTTGAGCCATGACAAGATTACATCCTGATTCAGGATGATTGGCGACCTAGTTTCTGGGTGATGGGGTACCCAGAGATTAGGGATTAATCATTACACAGTTCTTTTGTCAAGAGATTCACAACACACCACTGTCCACACAGTTATTAACACTTAACTGTCACCTCACTTCAAGGGATGTCAGGCAAGTTACTCAAATATTTGTAAACAATTGGTTCTTAGTAATTTTATCAAAGAATGCTTGATAAATATGAATATTATTTTATTGTTCATCATTCTTCAGAGTGTTCAGTACACATTGCCATATTTTTTTCTTTGATATGGACTTTGTGTTTGTTGATTTTGGGTTCGAAAAAATTGATTTTAAAAACCTCTATAAATTTCACATTTAGTAGTTCTAACATATTCCACCATGAATTATACTCTTAAGATGTTGCATTCATGGGTTTGGTTACTGTGATTACTAATAAAAGTGAACATAAACCTTTATTTTGACTCCATCAAATTTGGGGAAAATTGGGTTAGCAAAGTCCTTAACCACAGCAGAATTATGGGTAATTTTTCAGGATTTAGTCGGAAATATGGCTTGTTGCAAATCCTGAAAAATTACCCATAATTCTGATGTGATTAAGGAGTCGATTATTTAGAGCATTACTGTATCTGTGTAACCTGTCTAGAGGATTAATATATACTTTACACTGCAAGCGTTGCAAAAACGAAACAAGATTGGTACTGTATGCTGTAGTAGTGCTAACTTAGTCTCAGTCCGCACATGCAACTTAGACATACTTAGTTATTTCAGCACAAGGCAAGGCAGGGAACGGTGCCCCATACATCCAGAGTTATCTGGAACAACTTCCTTTCATTGTCTGATGAATCTAGGTAGATCACACCAACAACGTATTCTACAATGAGAATGTTTCAAACAATTCATTTTCGGTGTCTATCTCACGATTTTAAATATCTGCTAAATATGGATTTATGCATCATCTTGAACTAGAAAGGTCGATGAGTAAACCAGCTTTCAGAAGGTCATCTCTCTGTATGTCTTTCTGATACCCCATGGGGTTAACCACGCGTATGCCTGGTGATCTTCCCAGTAAGCCAGTCATTTCTCAATAGTATGGATCATAAACTCAGTGAACACATTGACATATGTGGACAACTTCTGCAGTGTTTCGAAGATTGTCAGCTGTCTCATAATATTCCCTGGATGCCGGGATGGGTGCCTATAAGCTACGTAGAAGACCATTATTTACTCACAATCAACACTTCTTGACCATGATTGTAAGCAATCTTTGTGATGCCACGCAGTCGTCTCTTCAAAGAGCTCCCAACATAGAAGAACAATACACGTGGTGCTCGCTTGTGGACATGCGCCATGATAGTGGGAATTAAATGGGACGACGGTATACACCATCCATAAACCAGGTGTTGGTGTTTTTGGTGTGGTAAGATTGTATTTCCACATCAGGTTTTGAGGCCGGGCCTGAATCAACTACCAAAACGTAGATCTTCGTGTGTATCTCTTAGAAGCAACGGTGAAATACGATTTCGTTATTTCACTGTAGGTTTCGTTATATTTCACTGTAGCCTGCCAGCGCATCGTTTAAGCGAGCGAAAAAAATTAAGACAAATTCTATAATCGCGCATTATAGTATTAAAATTGTCTGTAAACTTATCTGGTATAAGTTATATTTGAACGTTCTGAAACGAAAAGTTGGATACACATAACTGCAATGCCACACGGCCCATTTTATGTACACTTTTTTTTGGAACATGAGCATATTTGGTCATAGGCATACCTCCCGCAAAAATGTCCCGGATTGCCATTTTGAAAACGTAACAGGTTTGGTACGTTTTGAAAACGTAACCCATAACCTTATTCGAAACAAGAGATGTTTCTTATAATTTAATCTGTCATTTCACAGGAGAACCACAATAAGTAGAAGGCAGAAGTGAAACAAGCGAAAAACTTTTCGAAAAAAATTACATGCGCGCAAGTCGAAACACACTCTTGACACTAAAGTGTCATCAGCATTTCGGCGTTTTTGATTGGCAAGCCGGAACTTATCACGCACCATGCAGCTGTGACCCATGCACATGGGATTTATATATTTCGACTGTTGTGACACGGAGACTTGTTAGTTTTGATTCCTTGTTTCATTTCTTTGCATGTGTCTTGTTGCTTTATCTAGGTAATTGTTCACTTATGATTATATCAGGAAGTATTGTTCAAATTGTTGTACTATTAAAAGTAAAAATGCTGCATAGCTTAGCAACTGAGCTTTAATAAGGCGCATATAATAAAAAAAAAGAATTCCTACATTGTTTTGTTTGAATACCAGTGATATTTTGATATTTCTTTCCAGACACCCATGACATATTTTGGTATTTAAACAAAAACTGTAGGTATACTCTATATAATCTTGACGGTAATGGTTGTAAACGTTGGGGAAATCCTTCAAAGGTCGAATGTGACCTTTATGATCACATAATTATGATAGCTTAAGAATATAATAGTTTGTGTCTCAGGCACATTGTCAGAATGGTGATATTGCCAAGAAACCATTTGGTGTACCCAACGTATGTTGAACTGACTGCAATATCTCATCAACACAACATTCCTCTAGCTGTTCTTCACCATGTCACCCTTGTGTTGGTGGCATTGATATTTATTTGAACCATACCGACCACAACCCAACTTACTAAACTATCAAAGGCATAATCTTTAAGACTATACATCCCAGTGGGGGGTCTTGGCTTATATAATAGTACCCAAATGTGCACGCTTGATCCAGTTGATTCAGAATGGCTTTCGCACTGGTGGGAAAATACAACCTTTTCATACAAGGAAAGCAAAGTCAGCCATGAAATCATGTCTGTATATGAAACATACATGATGATGGGGTGGTGCAGTTACGGTCCCATTTAATTTTCACTATCATGACACATGACCTCAAACTAGCACCATGTGTATTGTTATTATCTGCTTGGAGCTGTTCGACAAGATGACTGCTGGACATCGCCAAGATTGTTTAGGATCGTGGTAAAGAAGTGTAGGTACATTCTACGCCCTTAGCAGAGAGGCGCCCGTCAAAGGTTAGGCTTTCAATCGTCGAAGACCTATACATACGTTGTCCAGGTACCGTACTTGATATTGACATCAATGCGTTCGAGAAGTATGTGAATTTATTAACCATATATTGAGATATGGCTGGCTGTGAAGATCACCATGATTGTGTACATAACAGTTGTTATCCCCACCAGGTCACCAAAGCTGATAAATATGTCAATGGAGATGTCCTTCTGAAAGCTAGTATACTCATCTGCCGTATACTTTTCTAGTGTATCTCGCATGATGATCTTCAAATCCTATATGTAGCAGGTTAATTATACCATATGCTACCATGAATGAAGCTTGCCAAGAATAAGGATAAGTATTCCCAACTTTCGAGGCACAATCGTGAGCTGGACACCTGCATATGTATTGTTATAAGCATTCTGATTAGTGTCACCCTTCTCACAAGAAGCGTAAAAGACTATTGGTGTGAGCGAGATGCGACAAAGAGACATAAGCTGGTCCAGATAATCTTGAATATGCCAAATAATAAGCACAGGTACTGTTGTTAGTATGACTATTCAGCGCATCTACTGTTACGGACATTATTGGTGCTTACTGGAGAATGTATTTCGAAATACCACATCCCGATTATTCATTGTGGGTTTTCGTCCTCGCAAGATGCTACTAGCTGCTCTATTCGACTGAAGACCTTTTCAATAGGAAACGATAGATGATTTATGCACCGTTTCGTCTATACAGTTGAAAATATAATGTGACAATATCGACGATGTTTCAATTTCTGGCCACCAATTTGGCCACCATATTGGCTATGAATATCAACTGTCCAACTCAAATGACTACTTCGTAACAATGTTCCCTATCCACATGTAATTGTGGATAGAATTCACATAACAATAATGCCCATTGTAAGAAAGTAAAGGAATGCAGCCGTGTTTTAAAATCTCGTTCACCATTTTGACTGCCATCTTCGATTTGGGAAACAAATTCTTGCATGAGATGTAAGGTAATTACTTCACCTCAGTATTTCCAAATCAACTGTAAGCATGGGAGGAGTTGTCATGACAATAACTTCCAATGATGTGAATATGAGGGATTTTCGGTGATTTTTTTTTAATTTGTCCGCCATTGTGGTCGCTATTTTGGATTTAGGGGACATTTTGCTGGATGTGATATAAGGAGAGTACTTTGCCTTAGTGTTCCCAAACCACTACAATAAGTATTGTGGAGTTGTTGTGACAATAATGCTTATTGATGCGAAAATCAGCTATTTTTCAATTACTGGTGGCCATTTTGGCAGCCATCTTGGATTTGGGTAAATATTCCTTAACTCACGTATGCGGCTCTTCTATAAGATAATATATAAGATAAAAGCACACCAAGATGCCCATGTTTTCCCACAGAGTCAAAATGATAGGTGGTGAAATTTGTAAAGGTTGTATATTAGCATAACAAATAGAGCAGAAACTAAGCTCGCATTTGAAACTATCTTTACTATAATGGCGATTAAAGAGACCTGGTGCATATCAAGAAAATTACCGCAATGATGGACGCCATTTTGTCTGGAGTCTCTGCGGCCACTTTTTTGGGGGGTAACATTAAGGAAGAAAAATTAGTGGGGTGGAATTGAGTCCTGTGGGTGAAAGGTCTCCTGGACTATTTGACCTTTTTTGGTATCTTACCTGACTTTGATCGCTATTAGACTAATTTGTCTTGTTAACTAGCAGGAATACCTGGCGTTGCTCGGGTGAAGAATGCGTAATTTATTAGTGGCCCTTAAAGTCATTTTAATTAGTTATTGGTCATCTGGGGTAAACAGCACCTATATTGCATAACTCTCCGGACAAAGTTATACGATCTTTATAACTAATTATTAGTGCCGCTTAAAGGTACTCAATCCGTAAAGAGGGTCCCCATCTCAACAGATTCCAACAACAACAATCCGATCAGAGGGTCCTATATTACTATTTCTTTGGTTTTGGGGGTAAAAAATATTTGATTCGAGTCGAGGAACCCATCAAACAAAGCTCAGAGTTATTAGATATTGATTTTTGAAATTTGTTATGTTCTCGAGATGAGTACTAATAACTGCCGTAATCTGCTCTGGATGTGTACTCCAAATCTATTCAAACAGACAAGGATGGATAACTCTAAAATCAAGTGGTAATTTTAACGCAATTTTGACTGAGTTCTGGGCCAGATAGTATTCCCGATAATGAAAAATAATAGATTTCTAAAATCGATATCTAACAAATCTGAGCTTTGATGGGTGACTTCCTCGACTCGAATCAAATATTTTTGACCCCCGAAGCCATTGAAATAGTAATTGAGAGGAGTTTTATCGGATTGAGTACCTAGATCAAAAGCACCTAGTGGTGGATCCAGGGAATTTTGGGGGACACCTGTTTTCGGGCAAAGTCCTGAGTTGGGGGGGGGGGGGGTAAGGCTCGCATGATCGGGACTGCATGAGTGGCCTGATGGTGGGGGTCCGGGGGGGGGGGGGTCTCCAATCCAATGCATTGTGAGCGAATCCAGAGCTCTCTGAGTAAGTATTTTGAATTTTACTGAGAGGTAAATTTTATCAAGTTTTTCAAGAGTAACTTTGGAAATTTTTGATATATGTATGGGATTGGAAATGCCTATAAGTTATTGTCAGATATATTTTGGTTAAATGTGTTATGCTTATCATGCTTTAAATGAGACTTATCGTTATCACTCTAATTAATATAATAAGCTATTTTCTAAAATTCAAGTGAGAAACACAACAGAACAATGTCTATTAAGTTAGTAATTACTAGTAGTACTAATCTCTATGTTAATTATTCATTTGGTATTATGATATCCCACCTGATAACCAGGTTGATTTTATCAATTGTCATTGTTCATGTACTGTATTGTGTAATTTCTCTTGAATTTGATTGAAATACTGAAGGCTGAATGATAGCAAATTTGAAGTTTTCACAGACGAAAGCTTGATAAAGCTAAAGTTTAATTCCATCTGTTAAACTTAAAAAATCGTTTTGTCAACTCAAATCTCTTGTCCAAATATATTTGTATCTTACCATGATATTGTGACCTGAATAATAAATATGAAAAAAGAATTTGTTTTCTATTTGGGGGGGGGGGGCACCTGGATTTTGGGCGGCCATACCGTTACCGGTATGAAAACCGGCCTGGATATGTCCCCGGGGAATTATCCTGTGACATTCCCCTCGTCATTTTACTTTTGAGCACCAATTTTCCCACATATCATCTGGGCTGATAATAAATGTTCTTGATTTATCATATAATTTATTAATCGCCCTTTGTCATCATTCTGATGTCAAAGGCGCCTATCCCATGACCATCCCTAATTGGTCAGTTGACACTTCTGTACTAATTTTCCTATATATCTTCTTAGCTGATAAGAAACGCTCTTTATTGCTCATACGTGCCCGTTTAAGTCATATGAGGTCAATGACATCTATCTCACGACAATCGACATGTAAATGTCAATTTATCCCGGTGTTTCAATTTTCATCAACCAGATTGCAACAAGTTTTGGGTATATGTTAGTTAAATTAATTAGTAGTGCCATGTTAAGACATCTGATGTCAACGGGACATAATTATCTAATAAGATTCCCAGGTTAAAATTACCCATATATACAAATTTTCAGCTCCGGTGATCCAACCGTTTTGTCGCCTCTATACACATATTCAGGTCCAATGGTCGAGCCTTTGTTCGCCTTCATGCGGACAAACAAACATACGAACAAATACATTGATTTTCTATTAGTATAGATTCCACTGTAACAGTATTGTTTCATAACAATGGTTTTGACATGTGGAATCTCATTATTCAGTGGAGAGTTATTAACCCTTCCATAACTGGAGCTTCCTGAAATTTTGTGCCAATGCATTCTCTTATATATGCGAGTCTCCCATAGGGAGCCTCGCATATATAAGAGAATGTATTGGCCTAACAACTTTTACCTTGCTCTTGTAAACCATTGCATTCTCTTATACATGCATATGTAATTAATAATGAAAATAAGAACAAAGTCAATCTATTCTTTTTTCATGTATTTGTCGATGATAGTTGATTTACAGACTCCGATGTCATTTCGCATGAACCCCACTTCGAAATCGGTTGAGTAAGAACTGGTTATAAATTCTAAGGGTACATATTATCAGATTCTATTAAAAACTAACTATATCTTCCAATCAAACTAAACCTTGTATATGATTGGACATTTTCCTTAAATGGCAGTTTAACCCCTTTCTATATATATATAAACACTCATTGACGAGTAGTTCCCCTTGGAAATGTCCAGATAATAAGTTCAACAAACGACCACAGCTTTCAATGAATATATCAAACAGGAACACGTTTGTGCGCGAGAAACCTTTGTCTGCCGACCCGACTGGCTGCGCACGGAACCAATTCATCACGTAGTCCCATCAAAGGAAATTAGTTTGGTATTTCAGCGCGCTTATCCCGCGGGCATAAACATAAACCGAACCAGTCTAATGAAATTGTGGTATAATAACACTGTGCACACTGCACAGTACGTTGATTCCAGGTCATAAAGATACAGTGCGTAAACAGTGAGCGATAAGCAAAACACTCAACACCGTGGCGAATTTTTTAATCAACAGGAATCGCATTGCACAGGCCTACAAAATCGAAAAATTATCATTTTCGCGGAAATTAAAACATGTCGAGACAAGACAATTATCAACATTTTAGTTAATAACCCTTTCAGTGCCAAGTCCGATTTTTGTATCAACCCATATTTCCTTGATCATTTTTCAAATTTATTGATTATAATAATGTGATACATTGATGGAAAGAGCTCTAATGATCAAGAAAATATGGGTTGATACAAAAATCGGACTTGGCACTGAAAGGGTTCAGGCTGTTATATAGAGGATTTCTAATGACTCGGAATTATATACGAAATTTATTAACCAAGTGCACTAAATTCGATTCGAGGCGAGGTTCCACTCGAATTTAGTGGACGAGGTTAACAAATTTCGTATAGAATTGAGACCCATATTATCACATAATTACAATTCAGCAAGGATAAACGATCTTGAAATGGCTGGAGTTAAAAAATAATAATATTGATTTCCTTATCACAACCAAAGAGGAAGTAAAGACACCTTCAAGAAAAAATGTAATTCAATGTTAAATGTGTCTTTTCATGTTGAATTTTTTTTTCAACAACTCTTATTACCAATTTTTATCTCACAGTCAACACTATATAACCCAACACAAATTGAATATCATAATTATATTCTAATTAACATAACTGAAAAAAAGTTCCAGCATTAACATCGATATGATTGCGCTAAGTTCTTTCGTAACTGCGCGTGCTGATAATAAACGTGTGTCTTACTAAACATATGAGGCTGGGTTTAGGGGCTAATTAAAAATAAATCGAAATGGCATACTATATTCTATATGTAAGTAGTTGTCTGTATTTTGTGATAAATCTCAGTGGTTCGCGGTGATTATCGGTGAGGTGAACCCTGATTAATCTCCAGGATTTTGTTGATTCATATTAATCTGCTCCACGTAAGTTTACGGGTGGATCACCTCGAAAAAAATCACAGTGAAACCCGATTATCCACAGCGGGATTAATAGTATGCCCCCTCGATGTTAAGTGTTTTGATTATCGCACACTATAAACGTACTGTATATATACAGCGAAAGAACAGAGTAGAATGTTCTAAATTATAGATGACATGATAGCTTTGTTTCACCTATATTCTACAGAAAGAGGAATTGCAGAACTATGCACGGAATTAGTCCGACTAAATCGTTCTGATACAAGTATGAAGTCGACGATACGCCGGATCTCATAGTCTGATATTCTCGGGTGTTGGATTTTCAGATTATGTCAAGTGTTTACTGAGAAACACAGCGTGAATTAACTTTGAATGCGAATAACTTGTGAGTATATTTTAACCATTTCTTTACTGAATGGATTCTCCCACCAGTAATACATGTGTACATGTGAATTGTCTATTATACATCTGACAGTGGAGGAATGTATAAGCAGGACATAAAAGCAGACGATAGGTGGATGAACAGATAATACAAGTTCAGAATGGTTCCCATTAATTGGTGAGAAATGTTCATATAATAAATTCATATGGCCGTGTTGAACTTATAATGTGAACATTTATATAAGGGAACTACTCTTCAATATACACTTTCGCGTATATAATGAACTGCGACAGACAATTATTACGAATAGGGTACTACGTCACTATACTTTGTGTTCTTTCTATTCGTTATCGTTTTTCGATCCTTTCTCATCTCCTCAATGTGGGACATGACTGTCATTATGTCCTTAAGGGTCAGATGCATGTTTTGGCAAAATTTCATGGTATTTCAAAATGGATTTTCTCAAAATCTGTCAGGAATTTCTTTGTGAAATTTGGTACGAGCCATTACTGTGACACAATATTTGAGAACCTTCAACCCATTGGGTATTATATATAACCTCATTTACTTTACTTTTATGGCATGAACAATATTTAAAATTTCATTGTTCAAAATTTCACTATTTTTAGGTACCAAAAATAGATTGTTTTCAAAAGTGCTGTTCATATATCCATGATATCATATCTGAAGATCATGAGTGGAGACTTAATTATTCTTGATATGTGAAATTTAATGATTATTTTCATTTAGAAAGGCAACTAACTACCTGCAGATAATTTTCTGTATTTGAGAATTTTCATGTCATGCCTGTTGATCAATGAAAAGTTGGGCTGAGATGAGTTGTGAGTCATGGGTTCATAACCAAGTTAAACTGACCCCCGCACTTCTTAACACTGTGGCCTAGATCCAGTTGATTGCTCCCTGCTTGAGTTGACCACATTGCATATCGACATTTGTTTTCATTGGGCTGGACTATTTGTGACTGCTTTATTCTTCATTATAATATATGGGGGTATGATACTATATTATGCAAATAAAAATCGAATTCAACATTGTGATACAAATGAAGCCTCCTCTCATGGAACCAGACAATAAGCTATTTGGTGATTGGAGTGTTGTGTGAAATTATTAATTATTCTAGCAGTTCTTGGTACCGAAAAGGGAAAAAAAGAAAATAATCATTTCAACCTCTCAAATGTATACAAATCCACTGTTTTTGTCGTTTCTTAATAATTGCTCAGTTTCTATATACAATGAAGATGATTATTTGTGAAATTGAAGATTTTTCGCCAGATAGATCCAGAGAAATTCTTTGTTGAAAATCTTTTGCCATTTTTTTTGGCTGGATTTACGCGAAACGTGCATCTCCCCTTAGATTGTGATCGCCATGTGGCCTTAATTTTTAACTATTAGTGGTAATCAAATCTTTCGTAGTCTTGAAACGCGATGATCTTGCCAAACACAAAGCATCAGCTATGACATGATTGCAGCATAATTACTGTGACTGGAAAACACGATTGTCTCACAAACGGACTCGAGTATGGAGGGTTATCAGGGTCACAATCCTAACTTCACATTTTAATTCTAACTTAACATTTTAATTCTTATATTTTAATTCTAACTTAACATTTTAATTCTTATATTTTAATTCTTATATTTTAATTCTATTTTAATTCTATTTTAATTCTATTTACATTCTAGAAACATTCTAGAAATATTCTATTAGCTTTAACTTAATCTTTTAATTCTTACTTAAAATTTTAATTCTAACTTAACATTTTAATTCTTATATTTTAATTCTAACTTCATATTTTAATTATAACTTCATATTTTAATTCTTACTTAATATTTTAATTCTTATATTTTAATTGTAACTCTAACTTTATATTTAAATTCTTACTTAATAGTTTTATTTTAATATTTTAAATCTACTACAAAAAGATCTAATGTTGGAATTAAAATATAAAATATCAAGTTAGAATTAAAATGTAAAGTTAGAATTAAAATATAAGAATTAAAATGTTAAGTTAGAATTAAAATATTAAGTAAGAATTAAAAGATTAAGTTAGAGTTAATAGAATGTTAGTAGTAATGGGGGGCACTATGGCCCAGTACCCCCCAGTGGGGGGCACTATGGCCCAGTACCCCCCAGTGGGGGGCACTATGGCCCAGTACCCATCAGTGGGGGGCACTATAGCCCACTACTGGGCTATAGTGCCCCCCACTGATGGGTACTGGGCTATAGTGCCCCCCACTGATGGGTACTGGGCTATAGTGCCCCCCACTGATGGGTACTGGGCTATAGTGCCCCCCACTGATGGGTACTGGGCCATAGTTCCCCCCTGAGGATAGATATTCCTGTCATTGATGTGATATTTCTGATCGGAAAAAATGAAAATGGACTTAGAATTATTTTTTTTCAAAAGGAAAATCTCACTTTCGAAAATATCAATTAGCAATCAAGAGTTTTTCTTTTCGAATATTTGGTGGCCCTGAAAAGGGCCGTTTTATTTTTGTTATAGTTTAGAATCCGCCACATTGAACTTCTTTGTTCGCCAAAACTTCAATTGATTTGTCTCCTCGCCTCATCCATATTTCGCATTCACAATAATGCTCGTGGCAAACGTGTGGGATCCACACTAGAGTTATTGATGACTTGAATCTTGGTGTTGATTTGTAGCCGCCTTTGGTAGCATCAAACATAACGATAGGTCGCTGTATAACAGTCGGCGCTAATTCAACCATCAATCTTGATTCAGCCAAAAGTGGTGTGCGCCGTAAATCTTGTGCCGACGCACCAAGTTCGTCACTCTCTGCGTAGTACAGGTCAACTGCCGCATCTCTCAGAATCATCCATCCATCGGTCGTCCCGTAAACCCCGAGGCTGAGTGCCCTCCAAAACAGCGATATTTCTTCACCGTACACTGCTTTACAGTATACCCCACCGGCCATTATCTCGTCAAGATCTGTTATGTTTACAGCAGTCATCTTTGAATGTAGAATAAGTCTGAAGATCCGTCTTGAACATATATCACGATTGCGCGGGCGGTAGAGAAAGCACATAATACTTTGACGTTAAAATGACAAATGCTCCCTGACGTTGTGTTTCTTTTCAGTGCATTATCTGTTAGTTTCACCATTTCGATATGATATAGATTAAATTCATGATAGTATATGCAATTAATTAAGATATTTTAACATATGAATTCATCTTCGTTCATAAACGATGACCAAGTAAAGTTATCAATTGTAATGATGAAGAAAAATGTTCAGTATGTTTTCTTGTGTTCAGTTTTATGTATAAAATATGTACATTTCCAAAACCAAAAACTAGAAAAACATTCCATATTTGCCTAACGAGGCAACAAATATATCAATCATGTGTACCAAATAATAGATAATGATCTAACGAAATAAAAAACATTTGTTTGATCGCTATGCAATAATGATCAAGAAAAATATGAATGCTGATCCGTCTCTGAAAAAACACAACGCCAGGAAACATTTGTCAATTTTAACGTCAATGCGACATGTGATTTCATTGACGCCCGTGTCAAATGTATAAAAATATTTTCGAATTTGATCAACGTTACATTGCATTGCTATCAAAGATGGATCCGTTAACAGAATTTCTTCAGAGTGAGATATACAGTAATCCTGTTGTACAGAATACATATGCGGCACCACAGTCAACAGGCCAAGCTAATACGACAATGACTATAGGTGGAGATACACTCATTTTAAAAGCGATTTTAGATGAACTGAGATGTCTTCGCAGGGATATTGACGTGAAAACACAAGTAACGCACCAAGAAGTAAAAGTGAATCTTCGTTTCGTTGCAGAAGAGATAGATATACCAATCAGGGTTCATGATGTTCAGAGATCGAAAGAACAGAAACAGATCAAAAAAGAAAAAATATTATCGGCGAAAGAAAAAGAACCTAAAAGTATCATGAAGCCTTCTACTGAGACAAAAGTCAGATTTCGTCTTCCTTGTAAAGAATCTAAAGATACAGAGAAAAGTGATGAATTCGCAAAAGCTATTGGTTCTCATGGGAAAGATATGTCAAGATATAAGAAAAACACAAAACGATGTTAAAGTCAGATGATAATTTTAAAACGGCCCTTTTCAGGGCCACACACATTTCCCAAAAGGTTACTCTTTCATTGCTGAAAAAATCAAAAACACGATTGTTCAATTTATATTTTATTCAACAACAAATATTTGCAAGTATATTTTGTTTTAAATTATTCGTGGCGTGATTTTTTCAAAACAAAACATAGGGTACAAAGAACATTATTAGTTATTAAGCAATGCTAAAAGTTTTTCTTTTTGAAAAAATTGGTTGGTCCTGAAAAGGACCGTTTTTGTTTTTGGCCCTGAAAAGGGCCGTTTTGTATGGCATCAAAGTTCACGCCACGATTTTCTTTTGAGACTTTTGCTTTTGTTCCAACGCTGTTGTTTTTTGCATATTTGCATAACCAGTTTTGCACTGGCGGTTACTTCTTTTGCGTGTTCGCCCCGCATTATCTGGGGTGTTAGCCCTATCGTTCCTCTTAGTATAGACATCAACGGTTCGGGGGTTTCGGACATCTTTGAATGCAGAATAAAAATTGTTCACGGCCGTGTTTGAACATATATTACGATTGCGCGGGCGGTAGAGAAAGCACATGTCGCATTGACGTTAAAAATGACAAATGCTTCCTGACGTTGTGTTTCTTTACAGTGCATTATCTGTAGTTTTCACTATTTCGATATGTTATAGATTAAATTCATGATAGTATATGCAATTAATTAAGATGTTTTAACATATGAATTCATCTTCGTTCATAAACGATGACCAAGTAAAGTTATCGATTGTAATGATGAAGAAAAATGTTCAGTATGTTTTCTTGTGTTCAGTTTTATGTATAAAATATGTACATCTCCAAAAACAAAACTAGAAAAACATTCCATATTTTCCTAACGAGGTAACAAATATATCAATCATGTGTACCAAATAATAGATAATGATCTAACGAAAAAAAAAACATTTGTTTGATCGCTATGCAATAATGATCAAGAAAAATATCAATGCTGATCCGTCTCTGAAAAAACACAACGCCAGGAAACATTTGTCAATTTTAACGTCAATGCGACATGTGATTTCTCTACCGCCCGTGTCAAATGTATAAAAATATTTTCACTTTTTCAGTGAACTTCATTCATTATGCCGTCTCTAAAGAAATTTTTCAAGAAGCTATGGAGGAAGAGAGATTCGTCAGAGGAGACGAAAATCAGAACCTATAGGAAATGGCAGGATTCTCCTGAACAAAAGGTGGTGCAGAAACAGATGTTAACAGATTTTCTGGCTCGGCGACGACCATCGGCTGAAGTATGTGATCAAGAACCAAGCAATCTTGATCTCGTGGAGATCTTGTCACAGATCTCGAAGAAAGATCTGTGCAATGCAGCAATTGACAGCTTCGCTCAGGCTGCTGCGGCGCACAGATCAAACCCTACTTGGTCTGTGACAATTAATCCCAACGGGATATATCCTGATTTGGCAGAATTTTTATGAATTCTGGAAAAGAAAAACGGCCCTTTTCAGGGCCACCCACATTCCCCAAAAAGGTTACTCTTTCATAGCTGAAAAAAACAAAACAAAACACGATTGTTCAATTCATAATTTATTCACAATATAATTTTCAAATGTTTGTATCGATTCATTTATCTGTTTTTGGAATGTAGAATTGTCTCAGCTTCTTTTTCTTGGAAGTTTTCTTGGAATTTTCAAAATCTGGATGCTTATCTTCAGATTTGTTCTGTGAATCATTCGTAGGATCAACAGGTCGGGGTTGTTTGAAAACATCTGATGTTGTAGACATCTCTTCAGTTTTGATAACTGCATTTTGTTCTTGTATTGTTACTGCTTGTAGACTTTTTTGTATAGTTTTCACATTTTTTTTGTCGTCGAAATCTGTTTTACATTGGAAGGACCAATGGGAGTCTTGTCCGCATTTGTAACAGTAACCATATGGTGGTTTCCAATTTTTATCAGCTTTGTTTTTCTCTTTTTTCTCTTGCCATTGCATTTTGTTACAAAATTTAAACAAATCAGTAGAGATCTGTCTCAATTCGACAAGATTATCTTGAATTTTTCTAGTCTGTAGTAGTGTAGATTCTTCTTTATGCAGCTCAATATAGCTCTCTTCAATAACTGCAGGCCTTGGTCTTTTTCTAACAATATCTTCTTCGCTGGCGGAGTCGTCTGAAACAGGTCTTTTGATTCTCTTAAACATTTTTGTCTTGAGTTTTTGTCAGCAAAAAATATTGCGACTGGCTTCTTCGGAGTTGAAGTGTAAAGTGTATAATTACACAATTTTAACACCTGCTTTTATAGCAGTCACGATGAAAAATGCTATAAAAGCAAGTGTAAAATTGTGTAATTATACACTTTACACTTCAACTCCGAAGAAGCCAGTCGCAATATTTTTTGCTGACAAAAACTCAAGACAAAAATGTTTAAGAGAATCAAAAGACCTGTTTCAGACGACTCCGCCAGCGAAGAAGATATTGTTAGAAAAAGACCAAGGCCTGCAGTTATTGAAGAGAGCGAAATGGAAACTGATGAGGCAGAAAGTGAAGAGAGCGATATGGAAACTGATGAGGCAGAAAGTGAAGAGAGCGATATGGAAACTGATGAGGCAGAAAGTGAAGAGAGCGATATGGAAACTGATGGAGGCGAAAGTGAAGAAAGTTCTAGTGATGGTCAGATTGGACGCGGTCGAAGACAGAATAGAGAAATTGGTGGGAAGAGAAAGAGAAGTCTGGCTAGAGAGCGTGTTGTGTTCAATCCAACAAAATATTTCAAATTGGAGCTGAACTCGGAGAAATTTTCCAGAAAATTTAAATCAGCATCACGACAATTTGGTGTGAAATTCGAGAAATTTACAGATCCAATCGAAAACATTCCAGAGATATTTGAGAAGTTGACAGAAGAATTGAAACAGAAATGTTCAGCAAATGAGAAGACAAGAATCAGAGTTACGATAAATCATCCAGTGAATTGAATGGTGAGACACTCATGGATAATATTCAAAATGTGGTTCAATCAAATGCAGACTTTACAATTCATGACGGTGCACTCAATTTCGAAATCTTCGTTACAGATATTCCGGAAGGTGGTACACGACACTCACTACATTATGGACCATTTGCAGACAAGAACAAGCTTACAAAAGTGAAAAGAAGTATTGTCCGGATTGAAAATGCTGATGATGTTATGTGTATGGCAAGATCTATTGTCGTCGGAATGTGTAAGGCAGATAGTGATGGATCTGCGTGCTGGTCAAAGAAATGGAAAAGAATAAGACAATCAATATACACAGCACAAACAGATGCAGCAAAAAATCTACTCAACCGTGCTGGTATTCCACACGATACAGTTTGCAGTATCAATGAGTTCCACAAGATTCAAGAAATATTGTATCCAGAATATGTTGTGAAAATTCACAATGAATTTGCTGGCGCTGGATTTCTATTTGAACCTGCAGAAATGTGTTCGGAGAGCAAATGTGTACACATCTACTACAACAACAATCACTTCGACACCATAACATCAATCAAAGGATTTCTAGGCACCAGCTACTACTGCGAATTCTGTGACATTGGATTCAAAAGTCGTGGCGATCATCGATGCAGATTTGTTTGTGCATGCTGGTCATTGACACAGTGTAATTTCACAAATTTGGTGAAGTGTAGAACGTGTCGACGATCATTCAGAAGTAAATCTTGTTTCGACAACCATTTGAAGACGGAAGGAAAACAGAAAAGAAAAATATGTGATTTGGTTCAACTATGCAACATTTGTGATGAAGAATTTCTCATCAATAAATCAAACAGACATATATGTGCGGGGTTGAAGAAATGCAAACATTGCAAAGAAATCGTTGAAGCAGATCACAGGTGCTACATTCCAAAATATGAATCACCGGAAAAGAAACCTGCAAAGATTCCATATGTATTCTTAGACTTTGAATGCAGACAAGACACAGGTGTTCATATTCCAAACTTCTGTGTTGCACATACCGCTTGTGGAGATTGCATGTGCAAACCAATCGAAGAAAAATGTGAAACATGCGGACCGGATTCCAGAGAATTTGTATTCAAGGGTGACAACGTTTTAACAGACTTCACAAACTGGTTATTCCATCAAGATCACAAAGGATGTGTTGCAATAGCACATAATGCTCAGGGATACGATGCACAGTTTCTACTTCAAGCACTCATACAAAGTGGAATTCATAAACCAGAACTGATCATGAATGGAAACAAAATTCTCAGTTTAAAATGCAACAGCGTGAAAGTTATTGATTCTCTGAGTTTTCTGATGATGCCGCTTTCAAAATTTCCACAAACTTTTCAGCTGAATGAGATGGCAAAAGGACACTTTCCACATTGGGCGAATTCACCAAAGTTTCAAAATTACATTGGACCTTACTTGGCTTGTGATTACTACAAACCAGATATGATGAGCGTGGAAAATCGAGAGAAATTCTTTGAATGGTACAATGAGAAAATAGAAAATTATGCGATATTCAACTTCCAAGAAGAGATAGAGAAGTACTGCAAATCAGACGTGGATATTCTTCGCCGTGGATGTGGAAAATTCAGGAAATACATATTGGAAACAGAACAGATTGACCCGTTCATTGAGTCAATAACATTGGCACAAGTTTGCAATTTGGCATGGAGGAAGAATTCAATGCCAGAGAAAACAATTGGAATCATTCCAGATGGTGGATACCCATGTGCTAAAAACTATTCCATGAAAGCGATACGTTGGCTTCAACATATATCATTGTCACGTATGATAACAATCAAGCATGCTTTGAATGGAGGAGAAATCAAGATTGGTGGACACTACGTCGATGGATATGAGGAAGCCACAAGAACAGTTTTTGAGATGAATGGATGTCTGTTTCATGGATGTCCAAAATGTTACAACAACAGACAATACAAGAATCCCTATACGATGATCACCATGGAAGAATTATATACAAGAACCCAACAGAAGAAAGATGAACTGGAAAGTCTTGGTTACAGAGTTGAATCAATTTGGGAGCATCAGATCGACGAAAGAATGAAATCGGATGTGAAATTCAAACAACAAATGGAATCTTTCTACAAACATCGAGACCCCATTTTGCCAAGAGAAGCATTGTTTGGTGGACGTACAAATGCCATCAAATTGTACGAGGAAATTGATCAAGATTCCACAAAAGAAATCAAGTTCATCGATGTGTGTTCGTTGTATCCATTTTGCAACAAATATAAATTCTACCCTGTTGGACATCCAGAAATTTTGAGCCAAGAGCAGATCGATCAAGAACACATTAGAGACTATGCGGGGCTTGTTAAATGTACAATTTTACCACCATCGAAATTGTATATTCCAGTTCTACCGATTCATTGTAACAAGAAAATGGTTTTTACTCTGTGCAACACTTGTGCCATCAATGAGAACGAGGCATGTAACCATTCAGAAGAAGATCGAGCTATAACCGGAGTGTGGACCACGCCAGAATTATTCAAAGCAATGGATGTTGGCTACAAAATACTTGATGTGTACCAAATTTGGCATTGGACAGATTGGACAGATGAAATATACAAATCCTATATCGATAAACATCTAAAGATCAAACAGGAATGTAGTGGTTATCCATTTGGTGTTGAGACAGAAGAACAGAAACAAAAGTTTGTACAGGATTATTATGCAGCTGAGGGTATAAAATTGGAGAACATCGAGAAGAATCCAGGAAAACGTCAAATATCTAAAATTATGATTAATTGTATATGGGGTAAGAATGCACAAAGAAATCTTATGTCAAAAACAGAGTATGTGGATAAACCATCACGTTATTTTGAATTGCTTACTAGTAACAATATAATTGTTCAAAATGTTACACTTCTTGATGGTGACAAATTCATTCTGGTAAATTATGTTGACATCTTAGATAATATTGAACCTCATCATTCAGCAAATGTTGTTGTTGCTTCTTTTGTTACAGCGTATGCAAGATTACAATTGTATAAAGTTTTAGAAAAACTTGGAGATAGAGTGCTGTATTTTGATACAGACAGCTGTATGTATGTCAGTGATCCATCAAAGAAGAACATCAAAACTATCGAAGGAAGATTGGGGAAATGGAGCGACGAACATCCAGATGCAAAGATTGTCAAATTTGTTGGACTTGGGCCAAAGAACTACGGATATGAATACATCAAAGATGGGAGAAGATACACCAAATGTAAGGTAAAAGGTATCACTCTTGATTACAGCACAAGTCAAAAAGTTAATTTTGAAACAATGGTACAATGTGTTAATGATCGTGAAAATTTCAAAACTGTTGTTGAGTATCCTTCCAGAATTAAAAGACAAAAGAACCATCAATTGATTAGTGAGTGTCAAACCAAAACTTTCAGATCGGTGTACACAAAACGAAAACTCGTCAATGGTATTTATACATACCCATACGGATGGAGATGTTGAGTCATTTCATGTCAAGATGTTGGCAGGAGTAGTACCTCCAGAAATTGCTGAGAAGATTTATGGATATTTGGTGGCACAGTCAACGCTTATTCCAGAGATAAAGAAGGAATTACAAGAAGTCTGGTTTGAAAGAGAAAAGAAAGCAATACTACGATGCTGTGATGTCGGCGAATGTTTACAGAGATTGGCCTATCTTGAGTCAAGTATATCTTCTCATTTCTCTCAAAAATATATTGAATCATTTATTAAATTCAAAACATTTTTTCTCATTGAAAAAATATCTGATTTTTGGACATTTGGTGGTGATCAACACCATTTAGATATAGATTTAGGAACTTTTGATGAACATGACTATATTCATTATACAAAGTATGAAGATCATTTTCCTCTTGCTGGGGGAACTTTTGAATCAGATCCTAGGATCTATGGGTATTTGTTAACAAAAACAATGTCAACATATGCAAAAATTCAAAACATTTTGGGGGATGATTTTTTTATTTACAGAACAAAGTACAGAAGAATAGAAGACTATGATAATTGGATTATTGAAATGTATGGAAATGTTTACAGCTTTGGAGATTTCTCTTTAAGAACTAAATTCACACGTCGTTAAGTTCACTCTCTGATTAGACATCAAAGTGACAACATGGAAGAATCTTTACTTTTCCAACATCCGTGTAATTTCTTTATCAGCGGACCTAGTGGATCAGGTAAAACAGAATTTGTTAAAAAAGTTATTGAATTTAAACACGATTTATTCCAAACACCACCAAAGAAAATAGTTTGGTGTTACAAAGAATGGCAAGACACATACAATCGTATAAAAGAAATTGATAACGTTAAGTTTATCGATGGTATTCCAGACGATGATGAGGAAATTGTATCAGATAAATCATTTCCTCATCTTGTTGTTTTCGATGACATGATGGGGGAACAAGATGAAGACAAAATAATGCTTTGGTTTACTAGAAAAGGTCATCATCGAAATGCTTCAATAATTTACATTACTCAAAACATGTTCCAAAAATCAAAAAGTAGCAGAACTATAAGTTTGAATGCACACTACATGGTTTTATTTCAAAGCGTTCGAGATAAAAATCAAATAAAAGTTTTGGCTCATCAAATGCAAACCAATCATTTGAAACAAGCATACGAAGATGCAACTTCAATAAATCATGGATATATTTTAGTAGATTTTCATCCTAGAACAGAAAATTATTTGCGAATTAGAACTGATATTTTCCATAAATGGTTGACAGCTAATGACCGAGGTCCTGTCATATATTCAAAAGTATAAATTCAGTTGTTGTTATTTTTTTCATTTTAGAACCATGTCGTCCACCGAGATGTTTAGTCGTGATGAACTGTCACAAATTATAAATTTCTTCACTTTTGCAGCTGAATTATTTCTTGAAAATGATTGGAAATTACCATCACAGACAAAAAAGTTTTTT
This sequence comes from Siphonodentalium dalli, assembly GCA_032622095.1. NCBI lineage: Eukaryota > Metazoa > Mollusca > Scaphopoda > Gadilida > Siphonodentaliidae > Siphonodentalium > Siphonodentalium dalli. The sequence continues at coordinate 73,065,943 of CP136069.1, forward strand.
CAGAGAAATAAAAATGTTCTTAAAAAAATCTCTGATCGATCAACTGATATGGAAACAAAACGCAAATTAATTTTACAACGAGGTGGTAGTGGGTTTCTTGGAGGAGTTTTAATTAGAAGTCTTTTGAAAAATTCATTTGAACAAACTGGTAGACAATCTAAAAGTAAATCAAAGGTTTCTCCAAAACGTTCAAAGATTACTCGGAAGCAAACACAACAAAGAGGTAATCAAAAAGAATCTAAACGTAAAACAAAGCTTTCTCTAAATCATTCAAAGTTTACACCGATGCAAACTCAACAAAATCAACATTCTAAATTTACACCTATACCTTCTCAGCAGAACCCTCAACATCAACCGTTACAAAAAAAACCAGTTATTGATCTTGAATTTTCAAAATTTATGCCGTTGTCTGATGCATCGAAATCTGCATTCGAAGCTTTAGAATGGTTCAATCCGAAAAGATAAAAGATGAAACATATAATTTTTCTGCTCATTTTGAGACAACTACTTAGACTGTGAAGATGCCTTCAAAAACTAAGAGCCGGAAAGCACCGCTGATAAAAAAATATGGTGAGTTGATTGTTGCAATGAGTAAAGTTCCATCTGCATATAAAAAGAAAATGATCAACGATGCTCCGAAACAAGTGATGGATTGCATTTCAGAATGTTGTCAAAATCTTTTAAAAGGTAATGTAAAACTGAATGAAGCTCAGAACCGCAAGTTACATTCGAAGCGTAAACATATCAGATATCTTGCAGACAAGAACAAACCTTTGCAACAAAAGAAGAAAATTTTGAATCAAAAAGGTGGCTTTTTACCATTATTATTTTTTGCTCCATTGATTAGCAAAACATTAGGTGCAGTTGTTAAAAATATTTTGTAAAAACTAAATCTCAAATAAATATGAAGAAAATGGTTATTGTACCATTCAGAATGTTGGAAGATTTCAAACAATGGGAAATGTCAGAAATGAAGAAACCTCAATTACCTCCTGATCCTGCAATTTCAAATGTTTCAGATTCTTACAAAGAATTGAAATCAGTTTATGATAAAAATATTTCTGAATCAGAAAAGTCACAGTTATTTGGAGAAAATTTGTACAAATTGAAAACTTCACAAAAATCTTTAAATTCAAAATTCAGATTACCTGAACAAAAGTTATCTGAAAACTTTGGGAAAATGAGTGACCATATATTGGAAAGTGTGCCATCTAAATTTCGTGGTAAAGCACAACAAATTTTATCATTGTTGTCAACTAATCCTAAACTTAGATGGGATGATCGTGGACAATTAATTTATGGAACAGAAACAGTTACTGGATCAAATATAATTGATTTGATAAACGATGTTGTTCGTCACCGAAAAGGTTTTAACCCAGTTGGTTATGAAACATTCCTACGTGGATTGGGGGAACTTAATATACCACAAGATTATGTAGGTAACAGGGATCGATGGCTGTGGATGCAAAGACATTTAAAAGGTCACACTGGTGATGAGTTTCATACACCTCATGCAACTCCTATCAGTGGCAAGTCAAGAAAACGTTCAGTTGATATTTTAACACCAGAAACCAGAAAAACTATTTTGAAAGGATGGTCCTCACTTACATAAAATTTGACAAACTTCTAACTGAAATTTACTACAATCCAAAAGAAGTTGGTGGTTTCAGTGGAGCAAATCAACTTTTTAAAAATGCAAAAGAAACAAATAACAAAATTAAACTTTCAGATGTTAAAAAATGGTTACAATGGCAAAAAACATACTTTGCACAAACCAATTGTTCGGAAATTTCGCAGACGTAAAACTATTGTTGCAGGAATTGATATTCAGTGGCAAGCTGATCTGGCAGATTTGCAAAGTTTGCAAAAGCACAATGACAATTACAGATATTTACTTTGTGTTATTGATGTGTTCTCAAAATTTGCATGGGTTGAAAAAATTAAAGATAAAACTGGTAAAACTTTAGTTAAAACATTTCAGAAAATTCTAAAATCATCAAAACGAAAACCAGCTTCATTTCAATCTGACAAAGGTTCAGAATTCAAAAATAAATTATTTTTACAATTTTTGAAATCTAAGAAAATTCATTTTTTCACAACAGAGAATCCAGAGACAAAAGCAAGTATAGTTGAACGTTTTCAACGGACATTGAAAACAAAGATGTGGAAATATTTTACACATAATCAAACTTTGAAATACGTTGATGTTTTGCACGATTTTGTGAATTCTTACAACAAAAGTTTTCATAGAAGTATTAAGATGGCACCAGTTTTAGTAACTCGAGAAAATGAAATTGAAGTTTCCAGAAATCTTTATGGAAAGTTAAAAACGAAAAAAGATAAGATGTTGAAAGTTGGAGATTTTGTTAGAATAAATAAAACAAAGAGAACTTTTGATAAAGGATATCTTCCAAATTGGACAAAAGAAATTTTCAAAATTAGTAGAGTTTGTAAAAGTACACCATTAACTTACAAATTAGTAGATTTAGATGGTGAAAACATCGCAGGATCATTTTATGGTAAAGAAATTCAACATATAAAAGATAATAAAGTTTACGAAATTGAATCAGTTGTTGGTAAACGTTCAAGAAAAGTTGCTGGTAAATCAGTTAGAGAAATTAAAGTTCATTGGGCTGGTTATCCTAAAAAATTTGACAGTTGGATACCTGCCACAAATTTGGTATAAAACTTTTAACATGTCTCAAAATGGTTCAGTTGGTCTCGATGCTCCATCACAATTTCAAATCTGTGGAGAAAAAATTGCAAAAAATCAAGTAACATATTTTACACAAATTATTATAATTGTTGGTATAATCGCTACAGCAATTGTTCATTTAAGTTTACAAAGTGAAAATAACGAACTGTGGTTAATTTTACTCAGTAGTTCTTTGGGGTACATTTTACCAACACCGCGTTTGAAATATTTGAAAAATCAGTCGGCAGAAATTTTGAAAGTATGAATCCTTTCTACATTACAATTCCGAGCGACAGTTCGATGGTAATGTATCCAAACAATACTCAATGTTGTTTTACTGTACAATTACCAAAACCAGTTCAAATTGATAAAGAAAAATGGGAAGTTGCATTAGCCGAACTGATAACACCTTCAGAAACATACAATGTTACAGGGGATTCGTGTAAATTCAATTTGATTACAACTGATGCAATATTACTGTCTGTTCTTCAAAATCGTTTTGAAGAAAAGATATTTAGGAGACCTGATGGCGTTCATGCACTTGAAATACAGATACAAAATGGTTCGTATACCTCTGCGACAGATTTAGTTGATACAATGCAAGATGTAATTGATAAAACACTTGGAGAAGCAATGCAAAACGAATACGGATTTCACATCGGGTACTCAAAAGGTACAAAACGTGTGAAAATTATTCGCAAGAGTTTAAGTAACACAAAACTAGGAATTGAATTACCACAATGTCTTTTGCACAAGTTGGGTTACAAAACTGAAAACGCTTCTGAAGATTTTTATTCAAATAATAGATTTCCGTTTGGTGTAGATTTGAATGTTGGTCATAATCTAATGTTTGTTTATTCTGATATTGCCGATTACACATTTGTTGGAAATGTTGAAGTACAAATTTTACGAGTTGTTTCTTTCAGAAGTAAAAGAGATATCGACGGATTACATGTAAAACATGAATTTTTAAATTTACATTATGTTCCAGTTTCAAAGTCATACTTTGACAAAATTAGTGTAAATATAAGTGGCGACACAGGAAAATCAATTCAGTTTATCGGTGGTAAGTCTTTGGTGAAGCTACATTTCAGAAAACGAGAGGAGTTCTAAAAACAATGTTCCCCGTGTATAGAGGCGTACCACGGCAATATGGTAATGGTATTGGTTCAATTTTCAAATCAGTTATGAGATCTGCTATACCATTTCTAAAACCGCTTGGTCGGACAGCTTTACAACTTGCGAAAAAACACACTTTTGGTGTTGCAGATGAAATTATTAATCAAGGTAAAAGTCCGAAAGAAGCGTTGATGTCTGAAGGTAAAAAAGCTTTAAAATCTTTTGGCACACAAGCTAAAAATCAAATTTTGAACTCGAGAAAAAAACCTAGAAAAAGAGTAGCGACTTCAAAAATGAATTATTCAGCTGTCAAACGCCGAAAAAGTCAGTCGAAAAATCATCCTAGCAGTCGAGCTCTTGATATTTTTGATTAATCATGGCACAAATGGTAAATGGATCATGCGAATGCAATAAATCGGAACTTGATATAACACATGTTCCACCAACGGTGGCTACAATGTCAGAATCGCAGTGGATCGAAAATCATCCTATTGCACCGCTGAATAATTCTGCTCCGATAGAGTTTGTCATACCATCTCAAACCGAAAAGTGGACAGATATTAATCAATCTTATCTTTATGTGAAATTCAAAATTACAAAAAAAGATGGAACTAATTTGGTAGCTGCTACGGAATTAGCACCTGTTAACAATTTCTTTCATAGCATGTTCAGCAGTATCGATGTTTACTTGAACAACAAATTGATAACTTCGAATTCTGACACTTACCCATACCGAGCATATTTCGAAAATCTGTTGGGATACTCTCAAGAATATAAAGATAATCAATTAGCAAATTTAGAAATGTGGTATGGCGATACAGCAGAACAATTTGAAGAGAGCACCAAAGGTGGTGCTAATGCTGGATTAACTTCTAGAGAAAGTTTGATCACTGGTAGTAAATTTGTTGAACTATGCGGACGCTTACACACCGATCTGTTTCTTCAAGAAAAATATTTACCAAATGGAATTGAAATTCGTATCAGATTAAACAGATCACCATCAAAATTTTGCCTCATTGGCTCCGAGGATGGACAAATTGTTTTCGAATCAGCAGTGTTCCATGTCAGAACAGTTAGTCTCTTTCCAGCGGTCTCAAATAAATTAAATCAAGAAATTGCCCAGTCAAAAATGAAACTACCTATCAGACGAGTAGAAATAAAAACTTTCACAATTAGTACTGGACTTAGATCAAAAATTGAAGACCACTTATTTCAAGGACAATTACCAAAGAGACTTTTTATTGCGTTGGTCGAAAATAAAGATATGAATGGAGATTTGGGTACCAATCCATTCCACTTCAAACATTTCAGTTTGAATAAATTGGAAGTTAGTCAAGACGGTCATACAATACATAACCGTCCATTTGAACCAAACTTCGCAACAAAACAATGTCTCAGATCATATTTATCTTTGTATCAATCTTTAGGAATGTTTGGTGTTAACAAATCAATTGGCATTAATTTAAAAGAATATATGAATGGATATTGTTTGTGGGGTTTCGACTTGACACCGGACCAAGGAAGTGACGAGGGACATCTACATCCTATAAAGACAGGGAACCTGCGTTTGGAGCTTCAGTTCTTGACAGCTCTCACTACAGCCGTCAACGTTTTGGTGTATGCTGAATTCGACAGTGAAATAGAGATCACAGCTTTGAGAGAAGTGCTTACTGACTATTAGGATGGAGCTCACAACACAGCTATGGAACTACTATGAAGAATACCAACGTTCACAAAACTTTGCTCCGAGATGGAGCCTGATCTTGGACACACTCAACAACTCTATGATTGAAGAACTACAAGAACTTATTCGCAAGGAAGTGTCAGCAAACTGTGAAGGATGTAAAATAGAACATCCTAGTCAACGTGAACATGTTCTGTGTTTGTTCTCTACAACTGATGATTGGACAAACCAGTTTATCGACTTAGCGCTGATTAAAATTGACATATACAATGTTATGGAAAGATGGTTCCCGAAGCTGATGTGGTTAAACCCACACATCAAGGAGAAGTTCGAAGCATTCATCATGTATGATCATCTGAGAAACAATTTGGAGCTCAACCGCAAAAAATTCGACGCAGAGTGGACTCTGATGTGGTCACAGCGAGTCAAAGAGAATTACAACGATGCAGACAGCTGAACTTCAATATATTCTGGACAATTCCTGGTTGTGTAAACTTAACACACATGTTTGTGCTAGAGATCTGTTACCAGAGAAGAAACCACAGCATATTCAAGCATATATTGTGAACACGCACTCATCGGATCAGCCAGGAGAACACTGGACATTGATGTTATTCAAGGGAAGATCAGCTGTATACTTCGACTCATTTGGACTACCACCACCGAGACGATATATGTTACCATTCATAAAAAGGAACTCATCAGCATGGACTATGAATACAACACGATATCAACATCGTGCGACAAATGTGTGTGGATTATATTGTATATTCGCACTCCACCACATGATGAAAGGAAAGAGGATGAAAATATTATTCAATTCTCGGGATTTCTTCAAGAATGACAGAACAATAGTTCGATGGTTTGGAAAGCACTATGGTCGATTATACAGAAAAGCAAATTTGCTGTTGAATTAAACTTCACCAGGACATCGACGGCTGATATACATACAACGCAAAGAAGACGACGACCAGATAACAACGAATGTGTCAACAACTCCACAAAATAGACTCTTTTGTTATTGATTCAGCGTAGGATGTTGTAGGATGTTGTAGGATGTTCAATTAAGTTTCTTCAAATCTGAGACCTTGTTTTGTACATAAATTATTGTTCTTTGTTAATATTATTGATGTATAATAATATATTATTGTTCATTGTTCTTGTTCTTGTTTTTGAAAAATAAATGATAAATTTCAACAAAATCGTTTTCACTGTAGGATCCCCACCAATTGATTCTGTTCGTGTCGATGTGTCATCTCTGGTCAGAATTATACAAACTTTAAAATTAGTAATGAAAAAATGTCTAAGTCCATTTTCATTTTTTCCGATCAGAAATATCACATCAATGACAGGAATATCTATCCTCAGGGGGGAACTATGGCCCAGTACCCATCAGTGGGGGGCACTATAGCCCAGTACCCATCAGTGGGGGGCACTATAGCCCAGTACCCATCAGTGGGGGGCACTATAGCCCAGTACCCATCAGTGGGGGGCACTATAGCCCAGTAGTGGGCTATAGTGCCCCCCACTGATGGGTACTGGGCCATAGTGCCCCCCACTGGGGGGTACTGGGCCATAGTGCCCCCCACTGGGGGGTACTGGGCCATAGTGCCCCCCACTGGGGGGTACTGGGCCATAGTGCCCCCCATTACTACTAATGTTTCTATAATGTTTCTAGAAACTTTCTAGAATGTAAATAGAATGTAAATAGAATGTAAATAGAATTAAAATATAAGAATTAAAATGTTAAGTTAGAATTAAAATGTGAAGTTAGGATTGTGACCCTGATAACCCTCCATACTCGTGATGGTCATTTCTGCGAAAACGTTTTTGGACCGTCCGAAATAATTACGACTACAATTAGCTATTTGAAATTTGTATCTGTCGTATATAGCTCATTATGCGAAAGGTGTATATTGAGTATTTAGTTAAGAACAAATTATCGAGTACGCCAATAGGGGGGGGGGGGGTCATATATAGGGCGTGGAGCAGCGAGTTGACACTATATCAACAGTCACCCAACCAAAATGTAATATACACGCAGCCTTGTGAAAATAATAGAGACGTTTAGATTGAATACTTCTAATTTTGCCCGTCAAGAAGTATCAGTTGGAGTCAGGTCCGTCCTGCTTAAATTACCATGTGACGAGCTGTCTCCAAGGGGACAAAATTGTCATTTGGTTGAATGTCAAAACGGCAAACTAACTCCATAAACATAATTATAATGACCAGTTTATATAGCGATTAACCAATTATACTTGCTCGACGCTTGGTACAATATTACCCCAGTCATTTGTACAAGCCAACCAATGAACCGGCTGCAGCCATTGCAGGCGCTGCTCTAGTTTGATCAGAACATGCTCTGATACTCATCAGTATGACAAGCTGACTTGTACTCTTTTAACGCACGAGTGATGCGAAGCCGACACAGTATGAGCGACCTTGCTCAGGGTCACAACTTGGCGCGGATTTTGAAACAGCGAGCAATCCGACAATTACACGTCGCTCAAAGCGGCCAAGCCACTGCTATGTGGAGACTCAATGGCCGGCGACGCGCTGCGAACCCATATTATGTGTTTACAGCGACACGCTGACCACTGGACCACGGAGCGTTACCCTTCCGTCCTATATATACTATAAGGGCGGATTGTCCTTGTGGGGACAACATTGTCCCACGAGCGAGCCGATAATTTCGAGACTGGCAGAGCTTTCGACAAAACTTACCCCATGAATGTTGTGGTTGCGGGTTATTTTCGAGAAGACTGGCATATCTTTTTCAGACCCAGCCATTTCGGTACCATGGCTTCTAGTTGTAAACCATATCGATGTACATTGTCCGAAGCATCTATCGAGAAAGCAAAGAAAGAGTTGAACGAGAATCCGGACACAAGATTTCAAGATGTCGAAGAGCTGCGAAAGCTGGTCCTGAGCAATAAAGGTATACCTGCATGCACCTGCGTGGCTGAGAAATATAGAAATGTTCACCTTGGCCATGAATCTCTACTCTGGCAAACGCCCGTATAAATAATATTCCATCATGCAGTACACAAAACCTTGGAACTTTTTGAAGTTTTGACAGGGAACCTTATAAATTCGAAAAAATAACGCGGGGAATATATTTCTTAATTATTATCTGTTCCTTAATAATGTACTTCACTGTAGGTGAAGGACCCAATTCGAAATTTCGCCATTTAAGTGAATGTGTGAGCGATTTTGCGTTGAGTCGCTTACAATTATGGCATTTCTCCTGGGTAATTAATGTTTATTGCGATATCGGATCTCAAAAGTAAGAGAAAAAACATGCAATTTAGAGTTATGACATTCACCTACAGTGAAGTACATTATTAAGGAACAACCAAGAAATATTTTCCCCACGTTATATCTTCGACTTTGTAAGGCTCCCTGTCAAAACTTCAAAAAGTTCCCAGGTTTTGCACTGGTGGAATATGATCTCTACGGGCATTTGAGTAGAGATGCATGGCATGATCTACAACCCTTTTTGACATTCTGGCTACATCGCCGCCTATTTTCAGACATATTCTGTTAAAAACCGTACATACATATATGATTAGATTAAAGGGAAATGAAACACCCAACTGACGTGTTCAAACGCACACAAAGGAGTAATCTTCTACATATATTTATTTCATTATTTAACAAAATGCTGAAATATGTGTATAGATTGGCAAAATGTATGCTGTTTATTGTGCAAAATTTCTCTCAGTGACTGGATCACTGCCGGAATTACCGCATGCTCGTCGAAGATTAATTCAGTCCGATGAATCGAGGGCTAAATGTTTATATATTTTACCTCCGCGTGGTTCAGATGCCGTGTTTCTTATTTTTGTTAGCCGATCGAAGATATTGGAGTTTTCAAAATAAAACTCATAGGTATAGCATGCAGATAAAATTTACAAACACGTAGGGCTCACTAGCCGGGCCCGATACCACCCAAAGGTTGTCTCAAACCATCAAGTGTGTACACAAACCATCCAATTGGTGTCCCAAACTAACAAATGAGTGTCCATAATCATCCAATGAGTGTCCCAAGCCACATGATGATTGTCTCAAACCACCTTTTTAGACACTGAATTGTCAAATCCTCGAGTTGACTTATTATAACGGATTAGGATTCGTCATTTTATAGTTTTAGAGTGAAATTATGCACGAAATGGCAGGCATATGCTATGGCAACAAGAATAATACGTTTTTGTTGCAAGTTCTGTCACATTACTCAATTTACAGGACACTCCAGGAAATGGCCGCCATATTGCCTGGTACATACACAGCCACATGTCAGCGTCAAAATAGTTTGAGCAGACATCCCATATGAAGAAAAAAAATGGATCAAGTTTAATACTGCATGGAGCCCCAGTCTGGGTGATGCACGTTGGCCGACCTTGTTCCCGGACAAAAATTCCAATTTTCACCAATTTCTTACATATTTTCTTCATTTTTATCCAAAATTAACGACTTTCCCTTGATGAAACCCATGAAAATATTGGATATGTTATTATTTGGTCACATTTTGGCAGTCAGGGAACTCGAATGAGCGTTTATGGTTGGCAGATTTGTTTATTAACAAAATTCCAATTTTCACCATTTTGTTTTACATATTCCAGTCTTTTGACCACAAATGACGACTTTCCCATTCTGGAATTCATGGGGATTTTGTATATGTTATTATATGAGTATAGTCACACTCAAAAACACCAAAAGTCATTGCTTAGCAAATGTGTTCATGGTTGGGCGTTTCGATCTTCCATCAGTTTAACACACACAAAAAAGCCATAAATAGGACCCTATTTCAATGATATTTTGAACATTTTCCCCAAAACAAATTTTGGATATTTGTTCCCCACATTCCGCCCGACAAAATAACACAAAAAAGCCAATTTAATATTAGGTTCACTTTAAAATCCGAGTTTCAACCAGAAAATTACAATTTTCACCATTTGTTTGTTTACATATTCCTGAATTTTGACCCAAAAAATGATCACTTTCTCACCCTGGGATTCATGGGGATTTTGGTTATGTTATTATATAGGTATAGTCACATTCAAACACACCAACAGACATTGCATAACAATTTGTTCACGGTTGGGTGTTTCTTTCCATCAGATTGACTGCACTAATAAGGAACAGCAAAATTGACACAAAAAGCCAAAATACGACCCTATATCAAAGAGCAGCAGAGAGCAGTGGAAATTTTTCCCCAAAGCGAATTTCAGCGGAGTTTGGATATATTGTTCCCAGATTCTGCCCGACATATAAACACCAAAGATAGCTTGTCAACAATTTGTTCCAGGTTCACCTCAAAATCGAGTCTCATCGATCAACGACCATACTACGACCATTCACGAGACATAGCAACTATACTTCAATAAATAAATAAATAAAGAAAGTTTTCCTCTCGAATACTGACCAGCTTTATCTAAATGTATTTTTTCAAAAGAACAGATAACTAAACCGAACACTGGTGAGCATTTTGTTGGATGTATAGTTGCATGGCGTGCTGGTGCATTCTCATATTTATGCGAGTCTTCAATTTATAGGGAGCAACGCATATCTAAGAGAATATAGTGGTCTAATAAAATTTATCCTGTAAGCCAGTGCATTCTCTTATATATGATAGGCTGCCTAAGGGAGACTCGTATATATAAGAGAATGCATGCCCTGACACCTGATCTTTAATGATGCGCCAGCGCAGCTCCCGCCATGAAAGTTATCAGTGTATTGTTACACTCCCCATTATATATAGGTACTAGCCGATGAGCCCGACGTTGTCCGGGCTATTCAAAAACCAAATTTCAAGTCGATAGCTCTACCCGTTTCCGAGATCTGGTCTGCGCATGCGCGAAGCTGGCGTCGCACGGGCTCGGCGACCCGATAAAATTCGTATCCGGGGCAAGATACATTCACATACCAAATTTCAAGTCGATAGCTCCACCCGTTTCCGATATCTGGTCTGCGCATGCGCGAAGCTGGCGTCGCACGGGCTCGGCGACCCGATAAAATTCCTATCCGGGGCAAGATACATTCACATACCAAATTTCAAGTCGATAGCTCCACCCGTTTCCGAGATCTGGTCTGCGCATGCACGAAGCTGGCGTCGCACGGGCTCGGCGACCCGATAAAATTCCTATCCGGGGCAAGATACATTCACATACCAAATTTCAAGTCGATAGCTCCACCCGTTTCCTAGATCTCGTCTGCGCATGCGCGAAGCTGGCGTCGCACGGGCTCGGCGACCCGATAAAATTCGTATCCGGGGCAAGATACATTCACATACCAAATTTCAAGTCGATAGCTCCACCCGTTTCCGAGATCTCGTCTGCACATGCGCGAAGCGGGCACCGAACGGGCTCGCCAATACGACAACGTCGACCGCCTGGTCAAACTACACACACGTACCAAGTTTCGTCCCGATCGGTCGAGAATCGTAGATTTGTATAAATGACAGACAAACAGACAAACAAACAGACAAACAGACAGACAGAGGTCTTCAAAATATATATGAGATAACCTACTATTTATGCATACATGTACTGTCTGAGAACAATATTTTCAGTTTTAAACATTGAAATCAGCGCATAATTGGTCTATAATTTCACGCAGCGTTGCAGATAAGAACCGATGATGAGTTTCTGTTGCGGTTCTTACGGGCGCGGAAATTCGACCGACAGAGGGCGTATGACATGATTGTCGCATACTTCACGTCGAAGTTGAAGAATCCCGACACCTTTGCTGGTTTGCGTCCGTCTGTGGTGAAGATCGTGTTGGAAGACGGGGTGTCTTGTGTCCTGGATCACAGAGACAAGGGAGGGAGCAAGGTCATGATACAACGTATTGGTAAGTATGACGTCATGATACAACGTATTGGTAAGTAAAGAGGCCGATGTCAAAAAGTTACATATATAAAATGTTATTATAAGTATAGTAACACAAATATATTAATGTTCAATGTTTGATTATTCACACCGTTTATGTAGAAAGAGTTGGACCATGTTGTAGATGATATTACATGTTTTGGGTTCATCATTTCTCAAGATGATAAAGAATTTATGTTGGTCAGCCATATTATTAAAGGTCTGAATATTTTCGCTTATTTCCGCAAATAAACGTTTTTTTTAGATTTTTATAAATGGGGCATCGCATAACGAAGTGTTCTTCGGTTTCTACCTCCATTCCACACTTTTTGCAAATTCTCTCATCAGCGCCTACTTTAGGTCGTTTGTGTCTGCCTTTCTCAATTTCCAAAGTATGGTTGCTGATCCGAAGCTTTGTGAAAGATAATCTGACGGAGAAATTTTTTCCGAGGTTCAAATATGGTTCTATCTGGTATTTTATTTTCGCCCTTATATTGGTTCGCAACTTGTTTTTACCTGAAGGTTTTTCGTCGTTGAATATATATCGTCTGAAACAGCATACATGATCAATTTTTAAGTATGGAATGAGAAGAAAATCTGGTCAATATGACTACAGTATAATGCCCTCAGTAATCGACTCCTTAATCACAGCACATTTATGGGTAACTTTTCAGGATTTAGTCGAAAATATGGCTTGTTGCCATTCATCGGAAAGCTCCCCCGAGAGCTTTCCGATGAATGGCAACAAGCCATATTTCCGACTAAATCCTGAAAAGTTACCCATAATTCTGCTGTGTTTAAGGAGTCGATTACTTAGGGCATTACTGTAACTCTGGTCTTAGTCATAACCGAGCAACTAACTTAAACGAAGAATAACACTTATTGCAACACTGCCTTCAAGGATGTTTGATATTAATTGATAAGTGTTCAATTTCAATTGTGAGGGAGGATATAATGGCCTATATATATATAATAAATTCACCCCTTCACCAAAGGCAACATCAATTGGATAAACAGTTATTATTTCATAGACACCACATACGTCTCGGAGATTAACCAGTTAAACGGTTAAACAGACCTATACCACATACTTGTGTTATAACTGTCAACAGACAGCTTTTCCTGCTTTCAAATTGGTCTCTGTTTCTGGATATATTATTTGGTTTTGTATTGGAAGTATTTGCACAAATGTTCCACAAAATATCACTTTTACCTTCCCAATGACTAAATTAGTCATTTATGACTCAATCCTGGTCATGTTGACACACACAATTCTAGTCTAATGACCACAATCAGTCGTTTTGACTAATCATTTCTGAGTCGTTATGACGAACGTCATCCCAGTTATTATGACTAATTTTCTATGTTAGTCAATGTGATGAACTAAAATGAGTCATCCTGGGGACAAAGTCCAACAAACTTTTAATAACGCTAACTCAGTGTATGTGCGTCGGTGTGACGTGGCGACATTGGGCGGGTGTAGTCTCTTGGTGCTAGGTGTGTGATGTTTGATATTCTCCAATCTAATGTCGATTAATATTCATATACTGCACGAGTATCGTCGGAGGATGAAACAATTCGGCAGATTTAGAGGGACGCTAATAATGATTATCAAGAAAAAAATGAAGGGCTTCCAAAAAAGTCGGAGTCGATGCGTGAACATTTCCGTCGGTATTGGATAAATAAATCAACCGTTCGAGTTTTCGGCTTCGAGTAGCCAAAATCATTTAATTCTTGACAATAATATGGTTTCCTGGTGGTCACATGGAAAATATATGTTCGAGATAAACCATTTTTGTGTGCTAAACTGAGTTATAATATATAAAATGTTTGTAGTTGTTTCGTCCTACCGATTGGTTAGTTTAAAGATGCATAATCCGCATTAACGCTCGCAAATTAATATTTCTTTGGCTTCGGGGGTAAACAATATTCGATTCGAGTCGATCAGATATAGATTTTTGAAATTGGTTGTTTCGCCAGATATGTAATTTTTGGCGGCCTGTCAAATATTCGTCAAGCCGACGGTCTCAGACCAAATTGCGGGTGAAGATGGATATCTCTAAAATCAAGTGGCTTTGTGTGTTAGATATTTGACAAACCGGCCAAATTTCGTTGAACAAAATGTTGATAGTTGACTTGTTAGCATTACATTTTTTGGCAATTAATCGATTCTGATAAGTGAAGCGGCATTTAAAAAAATGTTGTTGGAATGTGATGATATGGGGACCATTGAATCGGATTTAATATACATTTAGACATATTTAGTTGTCTAATTTGTGTAACACATGACAAATAACACGTACATTTGTTTACAGTGAATGGGATTGGAGGAAAAGTGCATACCGATTGGTATACCGATATGCATATTTAACGTAACATAGTTGTCATTAATTTTCTCATCAGAGTTTTTTTTCTTTTCGTCTGTTGCAGGTAAATGGAACACAGGCCGATATGATATTTACCCCGTAGAAAAAACTAATGTCGTCGCCTTACATAAACTGATACAGGTGAGATATATAGTCCTCATAAAACGAACGCCACTCGGTACAAAACCATACTTTATTGATAACAAGCACATCACTGAAGTCGGTTGCTGGAGATCTTACTGATGTTACCTTTGTTACGATCAATAGGGTATCCTTGAAGATGTCATAGGACTGCATTGCATTCTGACTCTATATATCGTCTCGAGTTGGGGGAGGGGCACCGGTGGCTCAGTTGGCAAGATGAACTGCTCATTTTCTCAGAGACCCATCACAAATTGGAACAGTTTGCCTGATTGTGTTGTTTCTGCCGTACCTTTACGAGAATTCGAGGATCAACTAGACAACACCTTTTGGCATGAACTATCGATATATGCATGACTAACTTTCAGTATTATACTTTATATATAATACTAGAAGGTGACCCGACTTCGTCCTGGCTTTGACCTTGAATTGACAATTTGAAGGTCAAGGTCAGGTGGGGTCACGATTTGACCCGTCCAAAACACTCCCTGGAAACAATTACCACTAAGTATCAAATTTTGTCAAAATCCGTCTGGCAGTTTTCCAACACCAACACCCCAAAAATGGTGGAAATTGGGCAAGCGGATACCGGGAAATCGGCCCAGCGGATACCGAGATACCCTATGTATAAAATTTCGTTCGTAAAAATCCGCCAGTTTTACCCGATTTGATTTCCACTAAAGTATGTAAACGCGCCTCATATACACACGCTCATTAATTATCAAGCTTCAATGTAAAGATAAATTAGCATTGTGTGGTAAATTTTAACTAATTATTTTCTCGCAGTCAAAGTTGAACAATTTCGATGTTGTTGACATTGACGGCTTGGGGTCACCGGTAGATTCCATTTCGCAACAACGAAGTATCATTTCAGCTAAATGGATTCTTGGATGAGATTCCAGACCCGCGGGGTAAATGTAAACAGCTTGAGCCTATGCGTGGTGTGAATATACAAAAAATAAATCTATCGACAATAGACCTAAGAATATTAGCTGTAACAAAATTTATATATCAGAAATTGTAATAAATGATATAATTTGGGATAGATGCACGATTTTTAATAGCCTGCAAATTGACAATATATATTGTAAATGTTATAATTTTTGGAAAAATACACGATGCGTAATTGCCTGCAAATTACTTACGTTCGTCGACGTATGAATATAGAGTTATCCTCCCTGCATCGCAGTGCTAAATCCGGCGTGATAGCACTGCGGATCCCGATATATGAGTTTTGAAGGTCAAGGTGACGCCGCACGGACAAATGGACGGGCCCATGTTCGTTCCCGGGTGGAATTACATGTCCGTACCAAGTTTGGTCGAAATCGGTCCAGCCGTATTCGAGTCCATCGCGAACACACACACACACACACGCACACACCCTCACACACACACACACAAACACACAGATCTTCCAAAATATATAATAGATGTAAAGGGGTAGTAGTCATGGCGACTTAATCCCCCTCAAATTTACGATGAAGAAGAGAAGAAGATGATGATGATGATGATGGTGATTGTGATGATGATGATGATGATGATAATGGTGATGATGATGATGATGATGGTGGTGGTGGTAATGATGAACTTTAGCGTCCAGCGATTGTGAATCTGATTATAATCCCGATAAGCGTGGATGTGCAATCCATGCACAGGGGAGGTAACTTGACTCGTCATCTGGACAAGTTTGTCATTTGCCTTCGGTTGGGGTCGGTATTTTCTACGCGCAGTGGAGTGATTTCCCGGTGAAATGAACCATATGCGCGGTCTTTCCTCCACCATTAAAATTAACAACGTTGTTATATGGCCTGGTGAATGAAATGACGTTAAATTAACCATCTTACACGTCTCGACTCTGCCTCAGTCGTTCACTGCTCTGTGCAACTCCGCAATGTAACTCTCGATCCCGCCGTATACTTACCGGAGTGCTGCACCCTAGCACAGATGAGGCTGAGCACGAGTTAAAGTCCAAATAAACCATCGCCTCGGGTATTTCAAATAAATAAGTCGATGGCTTATAGGTATGGGCGGCCATTCGGTCGGAAATTACATGAAATAAAAGTTAATGGTGGTTTGTGAAAACAATAGTCTCTATTTTTAAACCAATATACTCCATTTCCAAACCAATAATCGTTCTTGGATTCAATAAGAGACAGTTCCGTTTTAATAGATATAGATTCATAATCAATGTTGACCGATGCAAAATTAATGTTCTATTTTAATTTAATAGTATTCATTGTTCAACTAATATCTAACAACACACAATTAGTAAGATTCGCGCATATTCAATAAACGTACATTCCGTTTCAATAGCCATATTTTCTTAATCAATAAAGATATTTCAAACCAATAGTCAATTTCCCACGATCAATGATTATCGCTATAAAACTAATAGACCTTATTGTCATTCTTATATTTAAAAGATATAAATTATCACCAATGCACAATTAACGTTTGTATTCGAATCAATATCTAATAGCGGAATCAACTATTTCCGGTGAAACCAATGACTAAAAATGCAGAATTAATGGACGAGTCTACAGAATTAATAGCTTCCGTTTACAAACCAATGAACACTAGGGGCGCCACCAATCTTAAATTAACGATAGGGGCGCCACCAATCTTGCTGGAGTCAACTAACTGCAAAATCCGTGACGTGAACATGGGATATCCCCGCTGCCAAAAAAAAAATGCATGTTCTCAAACATTTTCGCGTCAGAAAGTGACCCTGAACATGAAAACTGCGATGATATACGGACTGTGGACTATATCCTGTACCTGTAGCAGATACCGAAGATGCATTTGAGAGCTTGTTTTTAATATTGACCCAGAATGCCGACGAAGATCTGAATTAAGCAACCGAATTTGAGGACTGTATGATGTTGATGTATCACTGTCAGTGTCAGTATCTATAACTCATTCACTGTCAGTATTACTGTGATTATCACTGCTCCCAGAGTTGCAGGGATTGTCTGTCAAAATCCGGTGGAGAACTTAGGATGTGTGTGACAAGTACTAACAACAGCAGTTTGAATATGATTATGTCAACAATAACAACAACAACACCATCTCGAACACCGTAGGATAATCGTTCGATCTACTGCGTAGTGCGTACTAGCACTGTACATTGCGACGACTTCTTCTGAAAACAACCATTGAGTGGAACCGCTTCGAACAGTCAGATGTTGATTCAGGCGATCGGTAATACCGAATGTCTGAAGGATTTATTAAATATGGATTCTATTTTCTAGACGTTTCATACGAGCGTCGTGGAATAGGATTCTGAACAGTGCTGGAGTATTGCTCAAGTAAACCTGACAGTGCGAAGAGCACTTCAGAACTCAATCATAAGCCAACTAGAACAGAGGTCATGTCAACTTACAGGTTGCATTATACATGCATATATTGTGACCACATAAATGATATATATATACAACTGCTGTGACTACTTCATTATTTCAGTATTCGATACCATAACCATGGTCGTTCCATCCATACCATAATTTTTGGTTTTACATACCGGCACGGTACCGGATTGTTTGGTTACTTTTTTTTATTTCGTACTTTGTAGAAAATCATTGATTTGTTTCCATATGGTGTGACATACATGTAGCAACATGGTACGAAATGACCAATTGATTTCCTACATGGTACGAAACGACCAAACAATAAGGTACGAAACTACAAAAAATATGGTACGAAACTACCAAAAATATGGTACGAAATGACTTAAGACGATACAAAACGTCCTGTACCCATTTATATCTCCTCGGTAAGGGGAACAAACAGACAGTGACCCTGTAGACTAGCAGCGCCAACATCGTTGGTTTGATATTAGGCCCTATATCACCCTGAGGTAACCTCATATCACAACCAGCCTGACGTCGAAGGCTGATATGAGGCTACTGAGGGCTGAAATAAGGCCTATAATATCAAACCAACCAAGTAATACCCTACATGTATCTATTAATTACGGTAGTTCGCCTCTTAGTAACAGTGTAATATTGACAACTCTTTCTAATGAGTGACATCACACAAAATTGGTATCTATGCCCATTCTAACAGTGAAATAGAATTGCACCATGTCAAAGCCATACCGTGTATTACTCAGATCGTGATGTCATAAAATCATACATGTATTACTCTTAATTAGTGATGTCGTAAAATGATATTACTCGATTTTGGGCAAATTGAAGTGATATTCACCTAAGTACAAATGGAGTTTGATAACAAGCCATACCGTGCAAAAATGTCATATCTAATTTATAATTTTCGAACAAATTTTGGACCGATATACATGTACCCTGTAGCCATCTGTAGGAAACTTCCTTCCAAGGGGGTGCTGTCGGAACATACATGTATCAAGGTGGACCCCCTCCTCAATGGGAGACTCGTATCCATGCCCATTGGAAATAAATGATAATGTGCAATGGATGAATAGGTTGCTGGCATTTCATACCATGGAAGTTTGACATAGAGATGTTTCGAACCAGGGTTCTGGACATTTCATACCAGTTCCTGTATCATTTCGACAATTCGTACCTTTGAGTATACCGGTATTATTTAAAAAAAAAATGACATTAAAGGTACTCAGTCCGATTCGATGGTTCCCATATCATCATATTTCAACAACAACAACACCATTTTTTGAAATGCCACTTCGTTTACCAGAATCGATTAATGCCCCAAAAATAATGCTAACCAGTTATATATAGTATACAATTGCCCAAAACCTGTTATTTATCAATATTTTGTTCAATGAAATTTTGCGGGTTTGTCAAATATCTGACACAACAAAAGCCACTTGCTTTTTGAGTTATCCATCTTCATCCGTCCTCTTTCGACTTTTTATTGGGCCACTAAAAAATTGTCGATGGTGAAATATAATAGATTTCAAAAATCGATATCTGATCACTCTCAGCTTTGATGGGTGGGTTCCTCAACTCAAATCAAATATGTTTTACCCCGAAGACAAGGAAATAGTAATATTCAAGCGTTAATTCGGATTATGCATCTTTAACTTTGTCGCGACAATTTCAATTTGTTCATTTTGTTCGAAAACAAAAGAAAGAAATATGTTAACATGTAAATGTCGGGTTGTCATCATCACGAATGTTAAATCATGATCATGTTCGCTTTCATTAAGTTAACACGATCAAAATAATTTTTCACATACATGTACGAATGACCATTCATCATTTTTGGGAATCAACGAAACATACCAATATATGGTGTGAAATGACAAAAAATATGGTACGAAACAATTAAATGTGTCATTCAAATCAAGGGTACAAACTGGCCATAGTAGGAAAAGTCGTTTGAGCCATCCAACAGACCTGGGTGAATCGCCGGGCGATCGGTCTTCCACAGTAAGGATGCATCTGGGAAGAGGGGAGTCAATCTAATTAACTGTTATCTATAACCAATACTTAAAAACAATAACAATTTATTCTGATTTCTTTTGAAACACACAGAATAATTATTTACTGAGAATATTCAATATAAACATGTACAAATTCTCAAACAAAGGGAATTTCAATGTTCAAGAAATTTAGAGTCCCCTCTTACTATGGGAGGCCCTTTTCACATTTATTATTTATTTGCGCTCAAGCACAAATATTAAGCGCAAATATTTGCGCTTAAGCATAAATCATTTGGGCTTAAGCGAAAATCATTTGCGCTTAAGTGTAAATCATTTGCGCTTAAGCGCAAATACCTAACACTCCTTTACTTCCCTCTGATTGTGAATGATGGAGTCCATCTCATAGTATATTATTATGAGCCCATAGTAGTAGCCCATACAGACTCGAAAGTTGAAAAGTCAAAAGCATCTCTGTCTCTGGTGTCCCAAAATTGGTGCCTCATTCCCAGAGCTCTAGTATATTTTATTAAAGGGATATCTCCTGCACAAATATATACCACTAGAAGGTGACCCGACTTCGTCCGGTCTTTGACCTTGAATTGACCATTTTGAAGGTCAAGGTCAGGTGGGGTGACGATTTGACCCGTCCAAAACACTGTCCGGACAAAAGTACCCGACAAAAGTACCCGTCGAAATCCGTCCGGTTTTACCCGATTTGACCTCGAATTTATCATTTTGAAGGTCAAGGTCAGGTCGGGGTCACGACTTGACCCGTCCAATACACTCAGTGGACAAAAGTAACCCTACGTATCAAATTTCGTCGAAATCCCATCAAAATTCGCGATTTGACCTTGAATTGACCAGATTTCAAGGTCAATGTCACGTCGCACGGGCAAATTAATAGGCCTATGTCACTTCCCGGCCGAAAATACCCCCCACATACCAAGTTTCATCGAAATCCCGTGATATTCGGGCGTTTGACCTTGAAATTACCCGATTTCAAGGTCAAGGTCACGTCGCACGGGCAAATTAATAGGTTTATGCCACTCCCCGGCCGAAGGTATCCCCACATACCAAGTTTCATCGAAATCCCGTGATATTCGGGCGTTTGACCTTGAAATTACCCGATTTCAAGGTCAAGGTAACGTCGCACGGGAAAATTAATAGGCCTATGTCACTCTCCGGCCGAAAATACCCCCACATACCAAGTTTCATCGAAATCGGCTCGGCCGTTTTCGAGTCCATCGATTACAGTCACACACACAGACAGACAGATCTTCCAAAATATATAATAGACTAGCCGATGAGCCCGACGTTGTCCGGGCTATTCAAAAACCAACCGACGTTATCCGGGCTATTCAAAAACCAAAATTTCAAGTCGATAGCTCCACCCGTTTCCGAGATCTGGTCTGCGCATGCGCGAAGCTGGCGTCGCACGGGCTCGGCGACCCGATAAAATTCGTATCCGGGGCAAGATACATTCACATACCAAATTTCACGTCGATAGCTCCACCCGTTTCCGAGATATATATATTGCCCAATGTCACTTGCGGATACCTCGGCCGGTGATGACAACGCGACATCGGCCGGTTAAGAGTTAAACGCGATCACGTCACGATCTGTTGACGGCGGAATGTGTTTCGATGACCGAAACATGGTCCTGCGTTCTTCCCGATAATTAAGGTAGAAACTTTAAACGGACACAGGCGTGTGATATATCGTTGGAAAGAGGAAGCGCCACAGATTCTAACAATGCAAATTATATGACTGGCAATTTATTATTCGCGCTATATCGAATCGATTTGTGAGCACCGAACTGAAATATATTAGCGCAAAACGGCGTAAAAACAGATTTGACCTCGGCACGTGAAAAGTTGATCTCGGATGGTCAAACTACACACACGTACCAAGTTTCGTCCCGATCGGTCGAGAATCTTCCGAGATCTGGTCTGCGCATGCGCGAAGCTGGCGTCGCACGGGCTCGGCGACCCGATAAAATTCGTATCCGGGGCAAGATACATTCACATAGCAAATTTCAAGTCGATAGCTCCACCCGTTTCCGATATCTCGCCTGCGCATGCGCGAAGCTGGCGCCGCACGGGCTCGCCAATACGACAACGCCCACCGCCTGGTCAAACTACACACACGTACCAAGTTTCGTACCGATCGGTCGAGAATCGTAGATTTGTATAAATGACAGACAAACATACAAACAGAGGTCTTCAAAATATATATGAGACTAGCCGATGAGCCCGACGTTGTCCGGGCTATTCAAAAACCAAATTTCAAGTCGATAGCTCCACCCGTTTCCGAGAGCCCGACGTTGTCCGGGCTATTCAAAAACCAAATTTCAAGTCGATAGCTCTACCCAGCCCGATGTTGTCAGGGCTATTCAATAACCAAATTTCAAGTGGCGTCGCACGGGCTCGGCGACCCGATAAAATTCGTATCCGGGGCAAGATACATTCACATAGCAAATTTCAAGTCGATAGCTCCACCCGTTTCCGAGATCTCGTCTGCGCATGCGCCGCACGGGCTCGCCAATACGACAACGTCGACCGCCTGATCAAACTACACACACGTACCAAGTTTCGTCCCGATCGGTCGAGAATCGTAGATTTGTATCAATGACAGACAAACATACAGACAGACAAACAAACAGATGTCTTCAAAATATATATGAGATTTCCATGGTCATAGAAGGGGAATTAGGGGTTACTGGGGGCTTGCTTCCCTCGTGGTGTACATGTACTTATTTAATAGAAATAGGGGAAAAACATATTTTCATATTATCAGCATCCCTGTCCCTAAGAATTTGAGTCTCCATCCCAGAGATCTATTACATTTTATAAAAGAGACATATCCTGTACAGATCTATACCATTTCCATGGTCATAAAAGGTACCGGTATCTAGGGATCACTGGGGATTGCTTCCCTCATATGATGGGCCTATATAGACTTGAGTGCAAGCCTGCAAATAGCGTGTCTGTCATTTGCAGAATGAGGTCCCCAGAGGGTGAATTTAGTGACGCTACACCGCATAGTGGGCTAGCATCACTAAATTTACCCTCTGGGGACCTCATTCTACTTAGGGGCCCTCAACTGCTATGGCAGTCCTAGGATCAGATTGAAGTTTCCCAGTTGAAGTTGGTGATGTTCACCCATTTGGAGCCTCGATTATGGATTTTATCTTCTGCAAATTAGGGGATATAGAAACTTCCCAGATTGGAAAACGTAACTAAAAACAATGTTAATTTGATACCATAGTTACTTCCCAGAAGATGAGGCCTAAGCAGAATGAGGTCCCCAGAGGGTGAACTTAGTTATGCTAGCCCGCTATGCAGGGTAGCATCACTAAATTCATCCTCTGTGGACCTCATTCTGCAAATGACAGACACTCTATTTGCAGGCTTGCTTGAGTGATGTGTTAGGCCTATGCCATTTAAAATTAATTCAGGAAGATCAATGCATTAATTACTTAAGCGCAAATGATTTGTGATTAAACGTAAAATATTTGCACTTAAGCGCAAAAATTCATAAGTAATTGTATGTCATAATTTGCAAAGTTCTGTCAAATTCTTGTTAAAATATGACTAGATTCATAACGGTGATATTTGGTTAAATTTCATACCGAGTTATGTATAATCGAATTATTGAGGGATCGGGAGGGACTTGGATCATACGAATGACATATATTCATTGCTCCAATTATCTCTTAACATGAGCAATACAAAATGAAGTCACATTTCCGAACCAGTTCCATACAGCAGAACCTGATCTAGAAGATAATTGCGAGTTTGCGATTTCAAACCGGTACGGGTACCGGTACGCGTATGGGTAGCTACCCGTACCGGTACACGTTTTGAAATCGCAAACTGTTTTACCGGTAGAATTCATCACATCGACTGGTAATGTATGGTGAGCCAACTGCAACAAAAAAGATATTATGATATAGATTGTTATTTGCGTTATTGGCCTATGTTATACTTAGCGTTATGGGTTGTTGTAAATATGTATTTAGATTAGATGAGCCCCATGATAATCAGTTGCTTTCATCAAGGACGAGCTATGTGGCAGTTGGAAGAGGACGTTGCTTTTCTTTCACTCATATTGGTAACATTTTCAACAATTGGATTATACAAGTCGAGTGTTGACAATAAATCGGTTGGAATTTTTAAACTTAGAAAATAGATTATGATAGCTCATATATACAATTACGTTATATATAGTTAAAATGTCCAACCAATATTCGGTGTCAAATGTATTGTTTTAGACCAAGGGTCTAATATTGTCCTACATGTACTTTCAGTTCGATATAATACCGCATGTGTCCCTTATTTTAGTTGGGGAATATTTAGTCATATTAAAGATGCATAATCCGAATTAACGCTCACAAGTTACTATTTTTTTTGGCTTCGGGGGTAAAACTAAATATTTGATTCGAATCGAGGAACCCACCATCAAAGCGCAGAGTGATCAGATATCGATTTTTGAAGTTGAAATTGCGGACGAAGATGTTTAACTCTAAAATCAAGTGGTAATGCGGCCAAAATGTTATACTATAGTTGACAGCAGTTAGCATTATTTTGTTGTAATTAATCGATCTGATAACAAAAGCGTATTTTGAAGAAATGTTCTTGTTGTAACTTTATGATATGGGGACCGTCTGATCGGTAAACCCTTGTTTGGAATCTTTTAACAGATCGAAGGGTCGGCCCGTCGGGGCAAGGGAATATTTATCCAAAGAATTGGGATTGTTGTCGGGATCTAAACCCGGAGGTAGGTTGAAATGTTTAACTTGGTAACAAAAAAGGTGTCAAAATGTAGTCTGTTTATTATACGGGTTGAATAAAGAGCGTTTGCTTCACTTCTGTGCGAAACACAGAAAACAGCTGAAACTCGCTCTGCTTATATGCTTAGATTTTGTAGAGTATGTATAGGTATTTCGTGTATTTGGCAACCTATATTATCCCCACTACAGTATACACAAGTATTGTGGTTCAAATGCGCCATGTCCGTTCAGATAGTAAATATATATTAAAATGAGAAGTCAGTCCCCACCTACATACGATAAGGTAACTAAACGGTAATTGTATTCAAATGTGCAATGCATAGATAATATCGATATATTTATGTACTTGTACAATGGGTTGAGACAGGGACGTGACGACAGGGGTGTCTTAACCCCCCTCCCCAACTTTGGTCAAATGTTCAACATTTGGAAATTTGATATACCTGACACAACATTTGTTGGAAATTTCATACAAACAATAGGTTGGAATATGTTTTCGTAGTTTGATTTTCGAACAATTTATTAGTGGATAATTTGTAGTTTTTAGACCAACATTTGCATATTTCCCTATTTTTGGTAAATTTTTTTTGACTGAAATGGATGTCCGAAACAGTTGGAAATTGTTCAAGCTTGGGGGGGGGTGTCAGGTCTCAAAATTTCCAACAATTGGAAAGCTTGATGCCAGCCAAGGGGAGGGGTGGATTTACGCGCAAACTTGTGAATTTGATATGGTTCGAGATGTGTAGTTATAAATTCGAAGGTGGACACCCTTCCTAACGCGCAGACCATCTATAGCCATGTCCCTGCAATGGGCGTCTATAGCACCATCTACTCACTCTATTAAAGGTACTCAATCCGATAAATCTCCTCTCAATTACTATTTCAATGGCTTCGGGGGTCAAAAATATTTGATTCGAGTCGAGGAAGTCACCCATCAAAGCTCAGATTTGTTAGATATAGATTTTAGAAATCTATTATTTTTCATTATCGGGGAATACTTTCTGGCCCAGAACTCAGTCAAAATTGCGTTATTATTACCACTTGATTTTAGAGTTATCCATCCTTGTCTGTTTGAATAGTGTTTTGGTGTACACATCTCGCGCAGGTTACGAAACTGACGGCAATTATTAGTACTCATCTCGAGAAACTAACAAATTTCAAAAATCAATATCTAATAACTCTGAGCTTTGTTTGATGGGTTCCTCGACTCGAATCAAATATTTTTTACCCCCAAAGCCAAAGAAATAGTAATGTAGGCCTCTCTGATCGGATTGTTGTTGTTGGAATCTGTTGAGATGGGGACCCTCTGTTAGGATTGAGTACCTTTAATCACAACAACAAAAATCGGCCTTCCGTATTTATCTAAGTGCTAGAAGCCGCCTCGAGAATTTGAACACAAATCCTGGGTTAAAATGACAACTTTATCAATAATATTTGCCCATGAAATCTTTCAATAAATAGGTTAACGCATAGCTGACTGGAATTTCATGGAATTCATGGACCTTTGAGTGAGAAAATCGTAGTGAAAGGCTACTGGCCAATGGCACAAATCTACCCGTTTCAATTCGCTATCGCTTTATGTGCTGCATTGAAAGTACCCAAGTGACCGTGGCGATGTTCACAGATTTACCCGTACCCGTTCCCGTCGAACGGGTATCGCAAACTCGCTACTAGCGAAAAATCGTCAAATTCCCTCTTTCAGCTGTCATTTTGACGACCATCTTGGGCGGTGAGTTCCAATTTTACCCTAAAAATGTGGCATTATATCGCTCAGAGTCATACGTACTGAATATGCCTAATTTTAAATCGTATATTTCATGGTAAGATTACTTGCGACATTTAGTAAATTATATAACCACGAAACGCTCTTTAAAGTTGGAAAACCCCTTAAAAGAGGGGTTAATTTGAAATTCCAGCGTGGCTCCATATCTAATACCAATACGTATGTAAATATGTACATATGTCCGCATATGTGCAAAGTTTCATGCTTTAGTCAGACAAATTAATACAATAATTGTCTTGAAATTTTTATTTAAAGGGGTACTGTACGCCAAATATTGTTGTTGGTTTCTATAGTCTCCGAGTCGGAGAATAAGGTAACAATTTTTTCCATTATTTGAAAGTCTGTTGAGTACGAAGTCATGTTACGGATGACAAATTTACCGGAATGCAAAAATACAAATTTTCGTTGTCGAGTAATTTTTGTACAGTTTTCAACCAAATGAATCAAATACAAGTTATATTATATGCATACTAGTCCCATATAATCATTTAAGTTATTGTATCGTCGCTAGTCAGTGAGTGGCTTGAGTGTTCTCCCCGTATCATCATAATATTTTAAGCGATCGTGTGTGCGATCGGTTTAAAAATTCAGTATCCCTCAATTACTGTTTTTGATTACGGTAATTCGTAATTTAATTGACGCCATTTTATGGCTCCAGTCATAAATTCAATTTATATCAAATTATTAACTTTTAAATTATTAAATTTTAAGATAGCCTATTAACCTAGCTGAGCGTTTACAGAATACATCTTCGACTCAAATTACTTATGTTTCTATATATTATCGATATTAGATCGTTGTTGTCACCGGAAATTTAATGAAAATGGCGTACAGTACCCCTTTAATCTACTCCACTGTGTTATAGTGGACCATAGTGAATATTTATCGTCGTTTTATTTGCACCGAGTGAACTACTGCAAATCGTCACATCGACATGACATTGGGAATTCCCATGTTTATTTATATATTTCTGACGTCACATGAATACAGTTTCTTCAAACATCGCCACCAGACACCCCTAGCGTTCTTTCTCGTTTTAATCATTGATTTCGAATTCCTAATCATTGGTTTGATCGGAAATAGTAGATTGCGCAATTAGATATTGAATTGAAAGAGCGTCGTTAATTTTGCATTGGTGATAATTTATATCTTTTAAATATAAGAATGACAATAAGGTCTATTAGTTTTATAACGATAATCATTGATCGTGGGAAATTGTCTATTGGTTTGAAATATCTTTATTGATTAAGAAAATATGGCTATTGAAACGGAATGTACGTTTATTGAATATGCGCGAATCTTACTAAGTGTGTGTTGTTAGATATTAGTTGAACAATGAACACTATTAAATTAAAATAGAACATTAATTTTGCATCGGTCAACATTGATTATGAATCTATATCTATTAAAACGGAACTGTCTCTTATTGAATCCAAGAACGATTATTGGTTTGGAAATGGAGTATATTGGTTTGAAAATAGAAACTATTGTTTTCACAAACCACCATTAACTTTTATTTCATGTAATTTCCGACCGAATGGCTGCCCATATATAGGGCCACACATTTTTTTTAAATGTGAAGCAAGTGAAATTGAAACTGAAGAACAGTGAGATGTGCAGACATAACTACTTGCGGAAAATATTTTGCACTGAAATAAGATTTCACCAAACATGGGTGAAAAACAAAAGTTCATATTCCTCATGAAGGCTGAAAACCCGAGAATTTGTATTATGATCTGTAACATACAAAGTTCGGCAGTTTTTCGCAAACAAGTGAATCGGCGCCGAATTAAGAATATAACGTTCAATTATCAATACATGTTCTATTGTTCTGCATATATTTTAAAGGTACTCAATCCGATTCGATGGTCCCCATATCACCAGATTCCAAAAACAACAACAACAACACATTTTGAAATGCCGCTTCAGTTATCAGAATCAATGAATTGCTCAGAAATAATTCTAACCACAGTCAACTATAGTATACATTTGCCCAAAAACGTGTTATTTATCAACATTTTGTTCAAATAAATTTCGCCGGATTGTTAGATATCTAACACCAAAAGCCACTTGAGTTATCCATTTTCATCCGCAATTTTGTCCGAGACCGTCGGCGTGACGAATATTTGCCAGGCCGCGAAAAATTACATATATATCTCGGGAAATAAAAAATTTCGAAAATCGATATCTGATCACTCTGAGCTTTGATGGGTGGGTTCATCGGTTTGAATCAAATATTTTTACCACCGAAGCCAAAATTTGGGAGCGTTAACTCGGATTATGCATCTTTAAATGAAGTTGTCCTGGCTTGTGTTAAAATGATCTGTATATGACAACTGCATGCCCCCGCATGGATGTATTTTGTCAACAAATGTTATGTTATGATATGTTATGTTGTTGCAAAACATTAACCTATCTATAAGTATATATAGCCATAACATTTTTGAATTCAGGACGAAGAAACTCAGGTGAACGGAATATCGCTGATCATAGATATGAAGGACATGGGATGGAACCATGGCATTCAGATGAACCCGTTTATTGCTCAAAAGATGGCCAGCACATACCAGGTATAAAACCAGGTCAAAATCACAATCCGGTCAGCAATCATGTGGTCTCCAGTTGAAAAAACAATGGCGGGCATAGAAAAATCCACAGCAGGGCCTACGTCATTATTTTCTCGAAAATGGCGGCAAGATGTCTCACATCGAATTTATATTATTCATCTCTTTCTTCACCTATATATATAGCATAGAGAGATAATTTTATTTACAAAATGCTCTCAATCCGATCAGACGAACCCCATATCATCAAGTTACAAGTTACAACAATAACAACAACAACATTTCTTCAAAATACGCTATAGTTATCAGAATCGATTAACTACAACAAACTAATGCTAACCACTGTCAGCTGTGCTATGCTATAAAAGGTCCCCAGAACGTGTTATTTATCAACATGTTGTTCAACGAAATATGGCCGTATTATCACTTGATTATCACGAAATATGGCCGTATTACCACTTAATTTTAGGGTTATTCATCTTCGTCTGCAATTTTGTCCGAGACCGTCGCCTTGATGATTTGTTCAAGGCAACAAATAAGTACATATCTCGAGCAATAACAAATTTAAAAAAATCGATATCTGATCACTCTGATCTTTGATGGGTGGGTTCCTTAACTGGAATCAAATATGTTTGACCCCCGAAGCCAAAGAAATAATAATTTGGGAACGTTAATTCGGATTATGCATATTTAATTATACAATATATACACCCTGAAATAAAAATATAAATTGAAATACACCCTGAAATGAAATGAAACCGTCGGTCTGTCCCTGGTACTTGAGAATTATCTTATTCAAGCGATGAATTGGTGAGACGCAGAAGCGGAAGCAGTTGACCCCCACCCCCACATACACACGCACGGAAGTTTCCTCTGCATGGCAAATTGAGTTGTTGGGATAACTAATTAGTCTAATAGCTTGCTGATCATCTTTGACGTAGGTTTCCGGCCCTGTAAATGTTCAGAAAAGGAGACAATTTCCTACTGAGGTCAATTAATGGGACATCATCTGTCCAAATATATTCCGAACACACTGACAGTCCATTTTGCCGAAATACTTGGTAGTTTTCACAAAAATATATATCTTACCAAAGTTTCCAATAAAAGGACAAAATGCCACTCCATAGGGACGTGGCGACGGTGATTGCTTGTGGGGTTCATGCTTGGGTGTCTCACCCCACCAACTTTGGTAAACAAATTCAACATTTGGAAATTTCATGCCTGACTCAACCTCTGTTGGAAATTCCAATTCCACACTAAAATTAAGAAATTGATTTAGTTTAAACATATTTATTTGTCTAATTTTACATAAACATGGTATAAAACACTAACAATTTTTGTACTGACTGCTACTCTAATGCTACTCCAGAACTTTGACCTGCAGCACTAAAACAACGGGACCGGGACTGGATGAATATCTGAAACCACGGAACGAGGCTGGATGAATCCAATACGACCGCGGCTCAGTGATCTCACTTATATGATTGGAAGTCAAGTGTTCGTCTCACTTTTATGTACCTCCTCCCAATCCAGTGACACCACATATACGCGTGCGGCACGCGTATATGTGGTGTCACTGGATTCTTTGTTAATGGACACTGCTGTGCTCGCGCCCGGTCGTATGTCCGTAGTGTAACTGGACACATACTGTTAATGGGCACTTTTGTGTTCACATCCGGCCTTAGACTCTGTTAATACTATACCTCCGAAAGGCTCCGTTGTAACAAGACACTTTCAGATTCTTTGTGTCCAAAGTGTAAACACAATTAATAACAAAGATGGATATTCCAATAAGAGGTTAACAACATAATGTCGTTACTTACGTAAACAGGTTTTAGTTTGAAGCAAACACTAATTATTACTGGACTATAAAAGTACAAACAGCACGTGGCACTATGTATATTCACCTTATATTATATTATATGTCTTGGTGTCTCATATATATTTTGAAGACCTCTGTTTGTCTGTATGTCTGTCTGTATGTCTGTCATTTATACAAATCTACGATTCTCGACCGATCGGGACGAAACTTGGTACGTGTGTGTAGTTTGACCAGGCGGTCGTCGTTGTCGTATTTGCGAGCCCGTGCGACGCCCGTGCAGCGCATGCGCAGACGAGATATCGGAAACGGGTGGAGCTATCGACTTGAAATTTGCTATGTGAATGTATCTTGCCCCGGATACGAATTTTATCGGGTCGCCGAGCCCGTGCGACGCCAGCTTCGCGCATGCGCAGACGAGATCTCGGAAACGGGTGGAGCTATCGACTTGAAATTTGGTATGTGAATGTATCTTGCCCCGGATACGAATTTTATCGGGTCGTCGAGCCCGTGCGACGCCAGCTTCGCGCATGCGCAGACCAGATCTTTTGAATAGCACAGACAACGTCGGGCTCATCGGCTAGTATTATATATAAAACAACAGAAAACATTAGTTGGAGCACTTTGCATAAATTTCCTGGCAGTCACCGTAATGATCGAGTAAAACGGAGACACCCCGAGAAGCAGATATATTTTATGTGATATTTGCTGATACAACAGGGCCAGGAGACTACGTCACCACTCAAGTCTCTAATCAACGCTGTATTGATTTAAATTTGTGTAAAGGTACTCAATCCGATCAAACACCCTAAATCACTATGTCTTTGGCTTCGGGGGTAAAAAAAATATTTGATTCGAGTCGAGGAACCTACCCATCAAAGCTCAGCTGAGTGATCAGATATTTGAAGTTTGTTATTTCAATTGTTTGTGGCCCAGAAACACCCCGTAAAACACACTAAATCAAAATTGCCGATGAAGATGGATAACTCTAAAAAAAAAAAGTCCATATATGTATTCGTATTGCGAACCTTGTATCAGGATAGGTATCGTATCGTGACCAGACTCAATACGGCCAAATTTCGTGAATACTCAAGTGATAATACGGCCATACTTTGTTGAATTTTTTTTTTATATATATAACACGTTTTGGAAAATTTTATACCACAGTTGACAGTGGTTAGCATTATTTTCGATTCTGATAACTAAAGCATATTTTGAAGAAATGTTGTTTTGTTGTATCTTGATAATATGGGGACCCTCTGATCAGATTGAGTACCTTTAAACATATATAAATGTTTGTCTGATGGGATAAATTATTACACGAGCTGTTGAGATTCACAATGCAATTCAAATATCAAATAATATTTATAACTGAAATTTACATGAAAATAGGTACCAATTTTGAACATCAAACATACCTCAACCATTAATAAATGTTCGTAAAATGCACATAATCCTTTCACTCGTAAGTATGTATACAATAACTTATGCAACAAATATATAACTCATCCACTGTCGGGGACCTCATTCTGCAGATGGCAGACACACTATTGGCAGGCTTGACCTAATTGAATATGGACAGGTTAGTTTCTCAGAATAATGCAGAAAGAATTGTTACACGTTGTAAAAAGTATTTAATACACATTTTTATAAAGCTTACATTCTGTATATATGTGATGGCAGTGGTCTGACCAGCGTGGCAAGGGGATCTAACTCTGTCTTGCAGTTTGTAATGCAGTTAATTTACCCACAAGATGCCTCTCTAGAAATACCATATTGACGCTCGATGGGTCAGGTTATTACGTTGTTTTTTGTTGCAATTTTGGACCAGGAACACACCAGTCTATGCAACAAGAGACATTGAGTGAGCGAAAATAAACATGTTTTTGCCAGCCAAATTGAAATAAATTTTTGGTGTGGTTCATGCATAATTCCAGAGCATTTCTTGTTTTCAGGGGTGTTTTCCGGCCAGATTCAAAGCATTCCATATGGTATACGAGCCGACTTTCTTCGACATTATGTTCCCAATACTCAAGATTTTCCTCAAAGAAAAAATGCTGAGTCGGGTACATGTTCATTTTATTTGCATGCATGTAGGGACAGGTGGTTTTGGAGGTTGTCTTACCTTCCCCAACTTTGGTCACAATTTGCAACAGATGACGATTTCTATATACAAGAACATAATTAAAGGGGTACTGTACACTAAATCCGACCATTTACGGGACTATCTGCGTTTATATTAAACAGATTATATCTAACAAATAAATGAATTTGAGCCATGGATTAGTGCAAAAATACACTCGTGTGCTCTATGGACGATGCAAACAACATTGTAATTATACAGCACACGAGTGTATTTTTGCACTAATCCATGGCTCAAATTCATTCAATTGTTGCATATATGGATATATCACATGAAACTCCTAGTATATCCTTAAAGAAGCCCTTACATATAGCCTTATATCACACAGTGTATATCTCACTAGTGACTAATAAGCGCATGCTTTCCGCCAATTTGGCAGCGCGCCAATAAAATTACTTTACATTGATTAGGCGGATTAATGCTATTTTGAAAAGCCACCCATGGCATAAAAACCAGATAATACAAAAATATTAATTTGTTCATCAAAGTCAAATTCTTGTCGAACTTCGTTGCACTAAAGAAAATAGACACAAAAACATGTGATATACAAGATCTTCAACTCGTTATGTTGGGATATAAGATTTTATTAAACTAGTTTGATAAATTTGAATCACAACAAGTCTACGACTCATTGTGAATCAAATTTATCAAACTCCTTTCATAAAATCTAATACATGTATCCCAACATAACGAGTTGGAGATCCTCTATATATTCTGTTGAGTCTAAAAGGAGATGGTGTATTGTGTCCCTTTAAATCTGACGCCAGAGTTTATTAATATGAGGTTTTGATGACCAGATTTTCAAAACAGGAAGTTTGATCACGTTTTGAATTTTTGTCAGCCTAGTAAAAATTACCATGATCGTTTCTTATACAGAGCGTTCATGTTTTCATCGTCCAAAATCGACAGTAATAAAAGCACTCTCGATTATTAGCTTTTGTACTAGTTTTCAAAGTGAAAATGATGGCCGCTTTTGTGTAATTTCGCGATGTGTGTGTCATACCAATGATAGTGTTGATTCGCAATTATTTGTCATCGTTTTTTTTTTGCCTGCTGAGCCAGCTGGCTGAGCTGAAAATTTACTTAGGTATTGGTGTCAAATCGGACAGAGGTTCTTTAAAGGACAAATCATAACTAGCATTGTTAGTTAGCCATGTCTCTTTCATCAATAAATGTTAACCAATTCGCCTGTGTTTACAATTATATATATGAGAGTTTGAGACATTGACATTATTTTTTTGTGGTGCATTCGACTTTTGTGGTATATTCTAGAATTGTACCAACAAAAAAAAACAAAAACAAAACAAAAAACGACGTCTCCATTTCCATGGGAACTCAAGCTACTGGTCAATCACGGCGAACCTTGATAGGGGTTTTTATACAGGGTCGTATTACATTACTAAACACACACGAAGACGTAAAGAACCATTCCAATAAAAAAACGTTGTAGGAGAAAGCTATATATATGATGTCGCAATTACAACGCCTGTTTCTGTGATTTCGCGAAACCTCTCTTTAAAGGTACTCAATCCGATTCGATGGTCCCCATATTGGAAATGCCGCTTCATTTATCAGAATAGATTAATTGCCCAAAAGTAAAATTGCCCAAAACGTGTTATTTATCAATAATTGTTTCAACTTGGCCGGATTGCCAAATATCTATCACACAAAGCCACTTGATTTTAGAGTTATCCATCCGCAATTTGGTCCGAGACCGTTGGCTGACGAATATTTGCCAGGCCACCAAACATTACGTACATATCTCGGGAAATAATTTTTTTTAAATCCATATCTGATCACTTTGAGCTTTGATTGGTGGGTTCCTCGTCGAATCAAATATGTTTTACCCCCGAAGCTAAAGAAATAGTAATTTAGGAGCGTTAATTCGGATAATGTATCTTTAATTGTTTCACTTTTTTAGATACATATTCACGGTGATAACATGGAGACGCTGCATGAGTTTATCGACCCTGAATATCTGCCGAGCGACTATGCTTTGTGTGACCCACATTATGTGAGTAAAGGGGGGATGCCCTATAGCAGAAGAGTCCACAATTAGAGGTACCATGTCTTACCCACCGGAAGCTGACATAAGCTAATGATAGGTAGAGCACTCTGCTGTATAGGCAGTTTCTGATATAGTCAGTTTCTGATATAGTCATAAAGAGTAGGAAAATAAAAGATAGCAGAAACCCAGAGAACACATACAAATTTCGTGTTATGATTTATATTTCATAATAATATTTAATTTAATCATTGTATGATCAAAGTTATGTGAAAAAGAAATAATCAAAAAAGCGAGGCCCCCTGGTCATTTCTGTAAATTTAGTACCCGTGAGGTCTCCATGTAGTTACTGTACATTTATTAACCACGAGTTTCCCAGTCCGGATCCCCCGTCTTTGTAAGATAATTGCGCTTAACATGTATATGCATATGTAAACCATAATATTTATATACTTATTAAAAGATACCAACACTGAAATTTTTTTATTATCGAATTATCCACACACTATCGTGACAGGTTATTTCGTTTACTTGATCAAGGGAGGTCCCGTTGTTTGATCATCGGCAACCATAATTCCGTATTAAAATTAAATAATAGATAAACAAATCCTCATGCAAAAAGCAGCCCAGTCCAAAGGACAAACATGCAGCAAGCATCCACACATCACACGACAACATGTCCACCCTACACTTGTCATGATAATTGATATATAGGGCTGTTGTTAGTAAGTAATTAAATTACAAACCTATACATATGACATGGTGAACGCTCTTTAATATTATGTAGAGTATATAACAGTTGTGTATTGATATGGTACATCGGTTGGAATTGTGTTAAAAGTTCCCATGCATACAAATTGTTATCGTGATAGCCGACAAAAACATGGGCCATCCCACATATATACAGGTATACAATCAACCATCCATAAGTTAAATGGTTTGTTGGTTAACGGGTCCTGTTTCTAAAGTGGTGTTGACATGTGGAGCTATGTAAACATGTCATATTTACTGTGTTTGAGTGTTTATTTTTTGAGTGTTTATTTTTTGACTTATC
Organism: Siphonodentalium dalli; assembly: GCA_032622095.1. Lineage (NCBI taxonomy): Eukaryota > Metazoa > Mollusca > Scaphopoda > Gadilida > Siphonodentaliidae > Siphonodentalium > Siphonodentalium dalli. Next base: position 73,102,339 of record CP136069.1, read on the forward strand.
GTACTAGCTTGATAACACAGAAGGAATCAATTGTTTGGAAAATGTTTACTAAGTCCGTTCCGAAATCATATTTTTGTATCGAAAGTTGGTCCTATAAAAAAATGTTTGGCCACAGCAGCTCATCAGGTACACCTCTGGTCTATAACAGATATAAAGCAATCTGTTATTTCATATATGGTTTCGGGAGTTGTGCACGACCTTAAGGACAGACCAGTTCTCCCGTACAGACCAAGTCCTTGGCCTGTACGCTGAAAGCCAGAAAATTGCCTGCTGATTCCTCCAATATCGAACTAGTATGAACTGTCAAAGGTATTTTATCACGCGCGATGGTAACAGTGCACTGTAAAAACGCGACGGTATTATTGTCCGAACACATAATATAGTTATAAACTGTGTTGATAGTTTATAGGTGGTCTAACCACAAAATTGCACAAAGTAAAAACCGTGTTTTGTACGGTAAAAACCCAATCAAAAACAAAACGTAGTATACATTAACATTAGTTTACCTGTAATCAGAAAATAAACACATGTATTAACCTCCATGTAGTTTTCCAGTTCGTCAGTATTTAAGAACACATATCCTCTATTCGCGAAGGAGCCTAAAATGCACAGCTTACCCGGGCCTAATTCCTGCCACTATGAAGCGCAGACGTTATGAGAAACGTCATGATTCACGAGCTCCGGTGTGACGTATATCCGCCCGTGACGTCACACGTCAGGTGCGTGTAAGACAATTTAAAGGAATACATATTGAACGTGTGTCGCCCATAACAAAATAAATTCGTATTATATAATCAACTGTAATGTTGGGATGTGGATATTATATAATTATTCCAAGAATAATTTGGGTGAATTATAATTCCGAGTTGCGGCCATTCCCTTAAGTTAGTTTAAGCTCCTTTTAAAGAGCGTGTTATTTGAGCATGTGCATGATTGAACCAACCCATTAACGAGTGTCCATAAATTTGTAAAAATATATCGTAATTGGGTACCACATGGCTATGTACATCGCGAAATTAATTATTACAACAACGAGGCGCGTTCACGTGATGGTATGGAAATCATAAGCGGGAAGTTCCATTTATAAATAATATCTTGAAAACATATTTTGTGTAAATGTTATGCATCACGACTGAACTGTCGTGATTAAGGTTGCGATCTACTGTACTAGTACTGTTGGGATGTGTATATTATATAATAATTCCAAGATTAATTTTAGTGAAATGATTCCGACTTTTGGCCATTCCCTTAGGTTGATGTAGCTCATTTAAAGAGCGTTGTTCCTTGAGATGTGCGTGATTGGCACCACACAATTAAGGAGTGTTTAAAAAAATTGTATGATTATCGTAAATGGGTACCAGCTTGTCTGTGTCCACTGCGAAATTAATTATTATAACAACAGGGCGCGTTCACGTGGTGGTATGGAAATCATAAGGGGGAGTTGTGTATATAAATAACACCATTAAGGATTGTTATATATTTGTATAATATATCGTAAATGGGTACCAAAATGGCTGTGTCGACCGTATAATTAATGATTATAACAACGAGGCGCGTTCACGTGGTGGTAGGGCGATCATATGGGGGGAGTTTTGTTTATAAATAATATCGTGAATACTCCATTTTGTGTAAATGTTATGCATCACAAATATATATTCATTCATTTGGCAATATTTAAGTTCCCGCCTTGATGACCCATCCAGTAAGGCGCACGACACTCCCACTGAATTATAAGTTAACAATTTTTAGGTTGGGTTATCACATAATGTATACGAGTTCTGTGCTGGGTATTTTTGTGAAATAAAACGTTAAACAAAAGTTTAAGAGCTTGTCAAATAAGGTGATAATGGTGAAAATATCAAAATTAGGATGTAAAATAAATACGTCAAACAGTCTACAGGGCCAAAAGAACCCTCTATCGCAGAACATCTCGCTATGGGTTCCATATATCGTAGCTTTGTGTGACCCACATTATGTGAGTAAAGGGGGGATGCCCTATAGCAGAAGAGTCCACAATTAGAGGTACCATGTCTTACCCACCGGAAGCTGACATAAGCTAATGATAGGTAGAGCACTCTGCTGTATAGGCAGTTTCTGATATAGTCATAAAGAGTAGGAAAATAAAAGATAGCAGAAACCCAGAGAACACATACAAATTTCGTGTTATGATTTATATTTCATAATAATATTTAATTTAATCATTGTATGATCAAAGTTATGTGAAAAAGAAATAATCAAAAAAGCGAGGCCCCCTGGTCATTTCTGTAAATTTAGTACCCGTGAGGTCTCCATGTAGTTACTGTACATTTATTAACCACGAGTTTCCCAGTCCGGATCCCCCGTCTTTGTAAGATAATTGCGCTTAACATGTATATGCATATGTAAACCATAATATTTATATACTTATTAAAAGATACCAACACTGAAATTTTTTTATTATCGAATTATCCACACACTATCGTGACAGGTTATTTCGTTTACTTGATCAAGGGAGGTCCCGTTGTTTGATCATCGGCAACCATAATTCCGTATTAAAATTAAATAATAGATAAACAAATCCTCATGCAAAAAGCAGCCCAGTCCAAAGGACAAACATGCAGCAAGCATCCACACATCACACGACAACATGTCCACCCTACACTTGTCATGATAATTGATATATAGGGCTGTTGTTAGTAAGTAATTAAATTACAAACCTATACATATGACATGGTGAACGCTCTTTAATATTATGTAGAGTATATAACAGTTGTGTATTGATATGGTACATCGGTTGGAATTGTGTTAAAAGTTCCCATGCATACAAATTGTTATCGTGATAGCCGACAAAAACATGGGCCATCCCACATATATACAGGTATACAATCAACCATCCATAAGTTAAATGGTTTGTTGGTTAACGGGTCCTGTTTCTAAAGTGGTGTTGACATGTGGAGCTATGTAAACATGTCATATTTACTGTGTTTGAGTGTTTATTTTTTGAGTGTTTATTTTTTGACTTATCGTACTAGCTTGATAACACAGAAGGAATCAATTGTTTGGAAAATGTTTACTAAGTCCGTTCCGAAATCATATTTTTGTATCGAAAGTTGGTCCTATAAAAAAATGTTTGGCCACAGCAGCTCATCAGGTACACCTCTGGTCTATAACAGATATAAAGCAATCTGTTATTTCATATATGGTTTCGGGAGTTGTGCACGACCTTAAGGACAGACCAGTTCTCCCGTACAGACCAAGTCCTTGGCCTGTACGCTGAAAGCCAGAAAATTGCCTGCTGATTCCTCCAATATCGAACTAGTATGAACTGTCAAAGGTATTTTATCACGCGCGATGGTAACAGTGCACTGTAAAAACGCGACGGTATTATTGTCCGAACACATAATATAGTTATAAACTGTGTTGATAGTTTATAGGTGGTCTAACCACAAAATTGCACAAAGTAAAAACCGTGTTTTGTACGGTAAAAACCCAATCAAAAACAAAACGTAGTATACATTAACATTAGTTTACCTGTAATCAGAAAATAAACACATGTATTAACCTCCATGTAGTTTTCCAGTTCGTCAGTATTTAAGAACACATATCCTCTATTCGCGAAGGAGCCTAAAATGCACAGCTTACCCGGGCCTAATTCCTGCCACTATGAAGCGCAGACGTTATGAGAAACGTCATGATTCACGAGCTCCGGTGTGACGTATATCCGCCCGTGACGTCACACGTCAGGTGCGTGTAAGACAATTTAAAGGAATACATATTGAACGTGTGTCGCCCATAACAAAATAAATTCGTATTATATAATCAACTGTAATGTTGGGATGTGGATATTATATAATTATTCCAAGAATAATTTGGGTGAATTATAATTCCGAGTTGCGGCCATTCCCTTAAGTTAGTTTAAGCTCCTTTTAAAGAGCGTGTTATTTGAGCATGTGCATGATTGAACCAACCCATTAACGAGTGTCCATAAATTTGTAAAAATATATCGTAATTGGGTACCACATGGCTATGTACATCGCGAAATTAATTATTACAACAACGAGGCGCGTTCACGTGATGGTATGGAAATCATAAGCGGGAAGTTCCATTTATAAATAATATCTTGAAAACATATTTTGTGTAAATGTTATGCATCACGACTGAACTGTCGTGATTAAGGTTGCGATCTACTGTACTAGTACTGTTGGGATGTGTATATTATATAATAATTCCAAGATTAATTTTAGTGAAATGATTCCGACTTTTGGCCATTCCCTTAGGTTGATGTAGCTCATTTAAAGAGCGTTGTTCCTTGAGATGTGCGTGATTGGCACCACACAATTAAGGAGTGTTTAAAAAAATTGTATGATTATCGTAAATGGGTACCAGCTTGTCTGTGTCCACTGCGAAATTAATTATTATAACAACAGGGCGCGTTCACGTGGTGGTATGGAAATCATAAGGGGGAGTTGTGTATATAAATAACACCATTAAGGATTGTTATATATTTGTATAATATATCGTAAATGGGTACCAAAATGGCTGTGTCGACCGTATAATTAATGATTATAACAACGAGGCGCGTTCACGTGGTGGTAGGGCGATCATATGGGGGGAGTTTTGTTTATAAATAATATCGTGAATACTCCATTTTGTGTAAATGTTATGCATCACAAATATATATTCATTCATTTGGCAATATTTAAGTTCCCGCCTTGATGACCCATCCAGTAAGCCGCACGACACTCCCACTGAATTATAAGTTAACAATTTTTAGGTTGGGTTATCACATAATGTATACGAGTTCTGTGCTGGGTATTTTTGTGAAATAAAACGTTAAACAAAAGTTTAAGAGCTTGTCAAATAAGGTGATAATGGTGAAAATATCAAAATTAGGATGTAAAATAAATACGTCAAACAGTCTACAGGGCCAAAAGAACCCTCTATCGCAGAACATCTCGCTATGGGTTCCATATATCGTAGCTTTGTGTGACCCACATTATGTGAGTAAAGGGGGGATGCCCTATAGCAGAAGAGTCCACAATTAGAGGTACCATGTCTTACCCACCGGAAGCTGACATAAGCTAATGATAGGTAGAGCACTCTGCTGTATAGGCAGTTTCTGATATAGTCATAAAGAGTAGGAAAATAAAAGATAGCAGAAACCCAGAGAACACATACAAATTTCGTGTTATGATTTATATTTCATAATAATATTTAATTTAATCATTGTATGATCAAAGTTATGTGAAAAAGAAATAATCAAAAAAGCGAGGCCCCCTGGTCATTTCTGTAAATTTAGTACCCGTGAGGTCTCCATGTAGTTACTGTACATTTATTAACCACGAGTTTCCCAGTCCGGATCCCCCGTCTTTGTAAGATAATTGCGCTTAACATGTATATGCATATGTAAACCATAATATTTATATACTTATTAAAAGATACCAACACTGAAATTTTTTTATTATCGAATTATCCACACACTATCGTGACAGGTTATTTCGTTTACTTGATCAAGGGAGGTCCCGTTGTTTGATCATCGGCAACCATAATTCCGTATTAAAATTAAATAATAGATAAACAAATCCTCATGCAAAAAGCAGCCCAGTCCAAAGGACAAACATGCAGCAAGCATCCACACATCACACGACAACATGTCCACCCTACACTTGTCATGATAATTGATATATAGGGCTGTTGTTAGTAAGTAATTAAATTACAAACCTATACATATGACATGGTGAACGCTCTTTAATATTATGTAGAGTATATAACAGTTGTGTATTGATATGGTACATCGGTTGGAATTGTGTTAAAAGTTCCCATGCATACAAATTGTTATCGTGATAGCCGACAAAAACATGGGCCATCCCACATATATACAGGTATACAATCAACCATCCATAAGTTAAATGGTTTGTTGGTTAACGGGTCCTGTTTCTAAAGTGGTGTTGACATGTGGAGCTATGTAAACATGTCATATTTACTGTGTTTGAGTGTTTATTTTTTGAGTGTTTATTTTTTGACTTATCGTACTAGCTTGATAACACAGAAGGAATCAATTGTTTGGAAAATGTTTACTAAGTCCGTTCCGAAATCATATTTTTGTATCGAAAGTTGGTCCTATAAAAAAATGTTTGGCCACAGCAGCTCATCAGGTACACCTCTGGTCTATAACAGATATAAAGCAATCTGTTATTTCATATATGGTTTCGGGAGTTGTGCACGACCTTAAGGACAGACCAGTTCTCCCGTACAGACCAAGTCCTTGGCCTGTACGCTGAAAGCCAGAAAATTGCCTGCTGATTCCTCCAATATCGAACTAGTATGAACTGTCAAAGGTATTTTATCACGCGCGATGGTAACAGTGCACTGTAAAAACGCGACGGTATTATTGTCCGAACACATAATATAGTTATAAACTGTGTTGATAGTTTATAGGTGGTCTAACCACAAAATTGCACAAAGTAAAAACCGTGTTTTGTACGGTAAAAACCCAATCAAAAACAAAACGTAGTATACATTAACATTAGTTTACCTGTAATCAGAAAATAAACACATGTATTAACCTCCATGTAGTTTTCCAGTTCGTCAGTATTTAAGAACACATATCCTCTATTCGCGAAGGAGCCTAAAATGCACAGCTTACCCGGGCCTAATTCCTGCCACTATGAAGCGCAGACGTTATGAGAAACGTCATGATTCACGAGCTCCGGTGTGACGTATATCCGCCCGTGACGTCACACGTCAGGTGCGTGTAAGACAATTTAAAGGAATACATATTGAACGTGTGTCGCCCATAACAAAATAAATTCGTATTATATAATCAACTGTAATGTTGGGATGTGGATATTATATAATTATTCCAAGAATAATTTGGGTGAATTATAATTCCGAGTTGCGGCCATTCCCTTAAGTTAGTTTAAGCTCCTTTTAAAGAGCGTGTTATTTGAGCATGTGCATGATTGAACCAACCCATTAACGAGTGTCCATAAATTTGTAAAAATATATCGTAATTGGGTACCACATGGCTATGTACATCGCGAAATTAATTATTACAACAACGAGGCGCGTTCACGTGATGGTATGGAAATCATAAGCGGGAAGTTCCATTTATAAATAATATCTTGAAAACATATTTTGTGTAAATGTTATGCATCACGACTGAACTGTCGTGATTAAGGTTGCGATCTACTGTACTAGTACTGTTGGGATGTGTATATTATATAATAATTCCAAGATTAATTTTAGTGAAATGATTCCGACTTTTGGCCATTCCCTTAGGTTGATGTAGCTCATTTAAAGAGCGTTGTTCCTTGAGATGTGCGTGATTGGCACCACACAATTAAGGAGTGTTTAAAAAAATTGTATGATTATCGTAAATGGGTACCAGCTTGTCTGTGTCCACTGCGAAATTAATTATTATAACAACAGGGCGCGTTCACGTGGTGGTATGGAAATCATAAGGGGGAGTTGTGTATATAAATAACACCATTAAGGATTGTTATATATTTGTATAATATATCGTAAATGGGTACCAAAATGGCTGTGTCGACCGTATAATTAATGATTATAACAACGAGGCGCGTTCACGTGGTGGTAGGGCGATCATATGGGGGGAGTTTTGTTTATAAATAATATCGTGAATACTCCATTTTGTGTAAATGTTATGCATCACAAATATATATTCATTCATTTGGCAATATTTAAGTTCCCGCCTTGATGACCCATCCAGTAAGGCGCACGACACTCCCACTGAATTATAAGTTAACAATTTTTAGGTTGGGTTATCACATAATGTATACGAGTTCTGTGCTGGGTATTTTTGTGAAATAAAACGTTAAACAAAAGTTTAAGAGCTTGTCAAATAAGGTGATAATGGTGAAAATATCAAAATTAGGATGTAAAATAAATACGTCAAACAGTCTACAGGGCCAAAAGAACCCTCTATCGCAGAACATCTCGCTATGGGTTCCATATATCGTAGCTTTGTGTGACCCACATTATGTGAGTAAAGGGGGGATGCCCTATAGCAGAAGAGTCCACAATTAGAGGTACCATGTCTTACCCACCGGAAGCTGACATAAGCTAATGATAGGTAGAGCACTCTGCTGTATAGGCAGTTTCTGATATAGTCATAAAGAGTAGGAAAATAAAAGATAGCAGAAACCCAGAGAACACATACAAATTTCGTGTTATGATTTATATTTCATAATAATATTTAATTTAATCATTGTATGATCAAAGTTATGTGAAAAAGAAATAATCAAAAAAGCGAGGCCCCCTGGTCATTTCTGTAAATTTAGTACCCGTGAGGTCTCCATGTAGTTACTGTACATTTATTAACCACGAGTTTCCCAGTCCGGATCCCCCGTCTTTGTAAGATAATTGCGCTTAACATGTATATGCATATGTAAACCATAATATTTATATACTTATTAAAAGATACCAACACTGAAATTTTTTTATTATCGAATTATCCACACACTATCGTGACAGGTTATTTCGTTTACTTGATCAAGGGAGGTCCCGTTGTTTGATCATCGGCAACCATAATTCCGTATTAAAATTAAATAATAGATAAACAAATCCTCATGCAAAAAGCAGCCCAGTCCAAAGGACAAACATGCAGCAAGCATCCACACATCACACGACAACATGTCCACCCTACACTTGTCATGATAATTGATATATAGGGCTGTTGTTAGTAAGTAATTAAATTACAAACCTATACATATGACATGGTGAACGCTCTTTAATATTATGTAGAGTATATAACAGTTGTGTATTGATATGGTACATCGGTTGGAATTGTGTTAAAAGTTCCCATGCATACAAATTGTTATCGTGATAGCCGACAAAAACATGGGCCATCCCACATATATACAGGTATACAATCAACCATCCATAAGTTAAATGGTTTGTTGGTTAACGGGTCCTGTTTCTAAAGTGGTGTTGACATGTGGAGCTATGTAAACATGTCATATTTACTGTGTTTGAGTGTTTATTTTTTGAGTGTTTATTTTTTGACTTATCGTACTAGCTTGATAACACAGAAGGAATCAATTGTTTGGAAAATGTTTACTAAGTCCGTTCCGAAATCATATTTTTGTATCGAAAGTTGGTCCTATAAAAAAATGTTTGGCCACAGCAGCTCATCAGGTACACCTCTGGTCTATAACAGATATAAAGCAATCTGTTATTTCATATATGGTTTCGGGAGTTGTGCACGACCTTAAGGACAGACCAGTTCTCCCGTACAGACCAAGTCCTTGGCCTGTACGCTGAAAGCCAGAAAATTGCCTGCTGATTCCTCCAATATCGAACTAGTATGAACTGTCAAAGGTATTTTATCACGCGCGATGGTAACAGTGCACTGTAAAAACGCGACGGTATTATTGTCCGAACACATAATATAGTTATAAACTGTGTTGATAGTTTATAGGTGGTCTAACCACAAAATTGCACAAAGTAAAAACCGTGTTTTGTACGGTAAAAACCCAATCAAAAACAAAACGTAGTATACATTAACATTAGTTTACCTGTAATCAGAAAATAAACACATGTATTAACCTCCATGTAGTTTTCCAGTTCGTCAGTATTTAAGAACACATATCCTCTATTCGCGAAGGAGCCTAAAATGCACAGCTTACCCGGGCCTAATTCCTGCCACTATGAAGCGCAGACGTTATGAGAAACGTCATGATTCACGAGCTCCGGTGTGACGTATATCCGCCCGTGACGTCACACGTCAGGTGCGTGTAAGACAATTTAAAGGAATACATATTGAACGTGTGTCGCCCATAACAAAATAAATTCGTATTATATAATCAACTGTAATGTTGGGATGTGGATATTATATAATTATTCCAAGAATAATTTGGGTGAATTATAATTCCGAGTTGCGGCCATTCCCTTAAGTTAGTTTAAGCTCCTTTTAAAGAGCGTGTTATTTGAGCATGTGCATGATTGAACCAACCCATTAACGAGTGTCCATAAATTTGTAAAAATATATCGTAATTGGGTACCACATGGCTATGTACATCGCGAAATTAATTATTACAACAACGAGGCGCGTTCACGTGATGGTATGGAAATCATAAGCGGGAAGTTCCATTTATAAATAATATCTTGAAAACATATTTTGTGTAAATGTTATGCATCACGACTGAACTGTCGTGATTAAGGTTGCGATCTACTGTACTAGTACTGTTGGGATGTGTATATTATATAATAATTCCAAGATTAATTTTAGTGAAATGATTCCGACTTTTGGCCATTCCCTTAGGTTGATGTAGCTCATTTAAAGAGCGTTGTTCCTTGAGATGTGCGTGATTGGCACCACACAATTAAGGAGTGTTTAAAAAAATTGTATGATTATCGTAAATGGGTACCAGCTTGTCTGTGTCCACTGCGAAATTAATTATTATAACAACAGGGCGCGTTCACGTGGTGGTATGGAAATCATAAGGGGGAGTTGTGTATATAAATAACACCATTAAGGATTGTTATATATTTGTATAATATATCGTAAATGGGTACCAAAATGGCTGTGTCGACCGTATAATTAATGATTATAACAACGAGGCGCGTTCACGTGGTGGTAGGGCGATCATATGGGGGGAGTTTTGTTTATAAATAATATCGTGAATACTCCATTTTGTGTAAATGTTATGCATCACAAATATATATTCATTCATTTGGCAATATTTAAGTTCCCGCCTTGATGACCCATCCAGTAAGGCGCACGACACTCCCACTGAATTATAAGTTAACAATTTTTAGGTTGGGTTATCACATAATGTATACGAGTTCTGTGCTGGGTATTTTTGTGAAATAAAACGTTAAACAAAAGTTTAAGAGCTTGTCAAATAAGGTGATAATGGTGAAAATATCAAAATTAGGATGTAAAATAAATACGTCAAACAGTCTACAGGGCCAAAAGAACCCTCTATCGCAGAACATCTCGCTATGGGTTCCATATATCGTAGCTTTGTGTGACCCACATTATGTGAGTAAAGGGGGGATGCCCTATAGCAGAAGAGTCCACAATTAGAGGTACCATGTCTTACCCACCGGAAGCTGACATAAGCTAATGATAGGTAGAGCACTCTGCTGTATAGGCAGTTTCTGATATAGTCATAAAGAGTAGGAAAATAAAAGATAGCAGAAACCCAGAGAACACATACAAATTTCGTGTTATGATTTATATTTCATAATAATATTTAATTTAATCATTGTATGATCAAAGTTATGTGAAAAAGAAATAATCAAAAAAGCGAGGCCCCCTGGTCATTTCTGTAAATTTAGTACCCGTGAGGTCTCCATGTAGTTACTGTACATTTATTAACCACGAGTTTCCCAGTCCGGATCCCCCGTCTTTGTAAGATAATTGCGCTTAACATGTATATGCATATGTAAACCATAATATTTATATACTTATTAAAAGATACCAACACTGAAATTTTTTTATTATCGAATTATCCACACACTATCGTGACAGGTTATTTCGTTTACTTGATCAAGGGAGGTCCCGTTGTTTGATCATCGGCAACCATAATTCCGTATTAAAATTAAATAATAGATAAACAAATCCTCATGCAAAAAGCAGCCCAGTCCAAAGGACAAACATGCAGCAAGCATCCACACATCACACGACAACATGTCCACCCTACACTTGTCATGATAATTGATATATAGGGCTGTTGTTAGTAAGTAATTAAATTACAAACCTATACATATGACATGGTGAACGCTCTTTAATATTATGTAGAGTATATAACAGTTGTGTATTGATATGGTACATCGGTTGGAATTGTGTTAAAAGTTCCCATGCATACAAATTGTTATCGTGATAGCCGATGTCTACCGATGTAAGTTATATATGCTCCACCCTGAGTGGTGGCAAGCTTCCTCCGATGTCTACCGATGTAAGTTATATATGCTCCACCCTGAGTGGTGGCAAGCATCCTCCGATGTCTACCGATGTAAGTTATATATGCTCCACCCTGAGTGGTGGCAAGCATCCTCCGATGTCTACCGATGTAAGTTATATATGCTCTACCCTGGGTGGTGGCAAGCATCCTCCGATGTCTACCGATGTAAGTTATATATGCTCCACCCTGAGTGGTGGCAAGCATCCTCCGATGTCTACCGATGTAAGTTATATATGCTCTACCCTGGGTGGTGGCAAGCATCCTCCGATGTCTACCGATGTAAGTTATATATGCTCTACCCTGGGTGGTGGCAAGCATCCTCCGATGTCTACCGATGTAAGTTATATATGCTCTACCCTGGGTGGTGGCAAGCATCCTCCGATGTCTACCGATGTAAGTTATATATGCTCTACCCTGAGTGGTGGCAAGCATCCTCCGATGTCTACCGATGCAAGTTATATATGCTCCACCCTGGGTGGTGGCAAGCATCCTCCGATGTCTACCGATGTAAGTTATATATGCTCCACCCTGGGTGGTGGCAAGCTTCCTCCGATGTCTACCGATGTAAGTTATATATGCTCTACCCTGAGTGGTGGCAAGCTTCCTCCGATGTCTACCGATGTAAGTTATATATGCTCCACCCTGGGTGGTGGCAAGCTTTCTCCGATGTCTACCGATGTAAGTTATATATGCTCCACCCTGGGTGGTGGCAAGCTTTCTCCGATGTCTACCGATGTAAGTTATATATGCTCCACCCTGGGTGGTGGCAAGCTTTCTCCGATGTCTACCGATGTAAGTTATATATGCTCCACCCTGGGTGGTGGCAAGCTTTCTCCGATGTCTACCGATGTAAGTTATATATGCTCCACCCTGGGTGGTGGCAAGCTTCCTCCGATGTCTACCGATGTAAGTTATATATGCTCTACCCTGAGTGGTGGCAAGCTTCCTCCGATGTCTACCGATGTAAGTTATATATGCTCCACCCTGGGTGGTGGCAAGCTTTCTCCGATGTCTACCGATGTAAGTTATATATGCTCCACCCTGGGTGGTGGCAAGCTTTCTCCGATGTCTACCGATGTAAGTTATATATGCTCCACCCTGGGTGGTGGCAAGCTTTCTCCGATGTCTACCGATGTAAGTTATATATGCTCCACCCTGGGTGGTGGCAAGCTTTCTCCGATGTCTACCGATGTAAGTTATATATGCTCCACCCTGGGTGGTGGCAAGCTTCCTCCGATGTCTACCGATGTAAGTTATATATGCTCCACCCTGGGTGGTGGCAAGCTTCCTCCGATGTCTACCGATGTAAGTTATATATGCCCCACCCTGGGTGGTGGCAAGCTTCCTCCGATGTCTACCGATGTAAGTTATATATGCTCCACCCTGTGTGGTGGCAAGCTTCCTCCGATGTCTACCGATGTAAGTTATATATGCTCCACCCTGGGGTGGCAAGCTTCCTCCGATGTCTACCGATGTAAGTTATATGATCCACCCTGGGTGGTGACAAGCTTCCTCCGATATCTATACCGATGTAAGTTATATATGCTCCACCCTGTGTGGTGGCAAGCTTCCTCCGATGTCTACCGATGTAAGTTATATGATCCACCCTGGGTGGTGACAAGCTTCCTCCGATATCTATACCGATGTAAGTTATATATGCCCCACCCTGGGTGGTGGCAAGCTTCCTCCGATGTCTACCGATGTAAGTTATATGATCCACCCTGGGTGGTGACAAGCTTCCTCCGATATCTATACCGATGTAAGTTATATATGCTCCACCCTGTGTGGTGGCAAGCTTCCTCCGATGTCTACCGATGTAAGTTATATGATCCGCCCTGGGTGGTGGCAAGCTTCCTCCGATATCTATACCGATGTAAGTTATATATGCTCCACCCTGGGTGGTGGCAAGCTTCCTCCGATGTCTACCGATGTAAGTTATATATGCTCCACCCTGGGTGGTGGCAAGCTTCCCCCGATGTCTACCGAAGTAAGTTATATATGCTCCATGCACCCTGGGGTGGCAAGCTTCCTCCGATGTCTATACCGATGTAAGTTATATATGCTCCACCCTGGGGTGGCAAGCTTCCTCCGATGTCTATACCGATGTAAGTTATATATGCTCTATCCTGAGTGGTGGCAAGCTTCCTCCGATGTCTACCGATGTAAGTTATATATGCTCCACCCTGGGTGGTGGCAAGCTTCCTCCGATGTCTACATATGTAAGTTATATATGCTCCACCCTGGGTGGTGGCAAGCTTCCTCCGATGTCTACCGATGTAAGTTATATATGCTCCACCCTGGGTGATGGCAAGCTTCCTCCGATGTCTATACAGATGTAAGATATATATGCTCCACCCTGGGTACATGGGGGAAGCTTCCTCCGATGTCTATACCGATGTAAGTTATATAGGCTCCACCCTGGGTGGTGGCACGCTTCCTCCGATGTCTACCGATGTAAGTTACATATGCTCCACCCTGGGTGGTGGCAAGCTTCCTCCGATGTCTACCGATGTAAGTTATATATGCCCCACCCTGGGTGGTGGCAAGCTTCCTCCGATGTCTACCGGTGTAAGTTATATATACTCCACCCTGGGTGCATGGTGGCAAGCTTCCTCCGATGTCTACCGATGCAAGTTATATATGCTCCACCCTGGGTGGTGGCAAGCTTCCTCCGATGTCTACCGATGTAAGTTATATATGCCCCACCCTGGGTGGTGGCAAGCTTCCTCCGATGTCTACCGATGTAAGTTATATATGCTCCACCCTGGGTGGTGGCAAGCTTCCTCCGATGTCTACCGATGTAAGTTATATATGCTCCACCCTGTGTGGTGGCAAGCTTCCTCCGATGTCTACCGATGTAAGTTATATATGCCCCACCCTGGGTGGTGGCAAGCTTCCTCCGATGTCTACCGGTGTAAGTTATATATACTCCACCCTGGGTGGTGGCAAGCTTCCTCCGATGTCTACCGATGTAAGTTATATATACTCCACCCTGGGTGTATGGTGGCAAGCTTCCTCCGATGTCTACCGATGTAAGTTATATATGCTCCACCCTGGGTGGTGGCAAGCTTCCTCCGATGTCTATACCGATGTAAGATATATATGCTCCATCCTGGGTGCATGGGGGGAAGCTTCCTCCGATGTCTATACCGATGTAAGTTATATATGCTCCACCCTGGGTGCATGGTGGCAAGCTTCCTCCGATGTCTATACCGATGTAAGATATATATGCTCCACCCTGGGTGGTGGCAAGCTTCCTCCGATGTCTACCGATGTAAGTTATATATACTCCACCCTGGGTGCATGGTGGCAAGCTTCCTCCGATGTCTACCGATGTAAGTTATATAGGCTCCACCCTGGGTATTGGCAAGCTTCCCGATGTCTACCGATGTAAGTTATATAGGCTCCACCCTGGGTATTGGCAAGCTTCCCGATGTCTACCGATGTAAGTTATATAGGCTCCACCCTGGGCGGTGGCAAGCTTCCCCCGATGTCGACCGATGAACGTTATATCGGCTCCACTCTGGGTGGTGGCAAGCTTTCCCCAATGTCGACCGATATAAGTTATATATAGGCTCCACACTGGGATCAATACTACTAAACATCTACACGTGTAATTGTCTCCCGACTTTTTCAAGGTCTATAGAAGTGGTCTTCGTTCGTCCTTCTGTCTGTCTGCCGTCTGTCCTTCCGCCTGCCCGTCCGTCCGTCCGCCTGGATCTGGGTACCTTAACTGCGAAATCAACTTTTCCTATACAGTTATTATCCTATTCACCTAAAACTACAGGACATTCTTACTGACCCGTTGTAGATGTGCAACATGTATTGTGTTGACAGAAAATGTTTTTATTTTAGAGTTATTAACCCTTTCTCGACATAAATTAATACATCTAACGATTTTCGCAACACTGCTCTATTATGAGTGAATATGTACTTGGGTGCCTTAGTTGTGAAAACAACTCCTCGTATATTTAATTAAAACTGCAGGACATCGTTACTGACACATTGGAGATGTGCAACAGGTATTGTGTTGACGGAAATTGTTTTTATTTTAGAGTTATTGACCCTTTCTCTACTTAGAAAATATGTTTTTGCCTTGGGTGCCTTAACTGTGAAATAAACTCCTCCTACAGTTCGTATCCTATTTAACTAAAACTACAGGCCATAGTTACTGACACATTGAAGATGTGCAACAGGTATTGTGTTGACGGAAAAGGTTTTTATTTTAGAGTTATTGACCCTTTCTCGACATAATCAATACATCTAACGATTTTCGCAACACTGCTCTATATACCTTAAATATGGTAACGTTGACATAAATATACATATTGAGACTAACAATGTCACAAAACACAACACTCACTAAAATATAGGTAGATGCACACAATGACAATGCAAACGCAAGGAAGTCGCATCCGAAGTTACGCATGCGACTCCTCGTTACATGGGTGAACAGCGTGACAATGGACCACCGGTAATCTGAATCATTTTGCACCACGAACCTTCTATATGTGCAATGGTAATCGCATTGCATAGGTCTACAGCTTCAACAAATGTTCGTGGTCATTAAAAGTTTGAACTTTGAACAAGACAATTATCGCTTAGGCTCATTTACATGGAGACAAATATACCAGGTATAATTGTGTTGGGGCACATGCATGTATATATGTTGTTGTGCCAGGTACAAACCTTGGTAATGACCTGGGTTCACATGTATGTTAGAAACTGGTGTTATTTGCTATATATCGCATATTAATTTTTTCATAAAAGATGGATCGAGTTGGCCAATTTTGGCAGCGTTTTATTTGTATAATTAATAATGATAAACTCACTGAACCATGTTCCAAACATTATGCGGGGACCGTTATTATAGGGGCACTACTATGACATTGAATATTCAATTTGAGCAACGAACATCCAGAACAGACCACACGTAGCGACGTATATAAAATACCATGTCTGCCTGCTTGTAACTCTTGTAAAAACAGATGTTTTTAACAGTTCATCCACACGTCCGATTTTGCCAAATTTTGATTCACGTATGTCCTGTGGTGTATCTTAGAATACGATAACCAAATTAGACAAGAACACACGAACATTTTTATTTTTAATTGCCCCAATTAAGACACCAGCCGTTCAAAGTAGTTTTATGATATCATAATTAAAACAGGCCCATGAGTCGATTCAATGTTCCCATTGTACGTGAGTCAAGTTTTGTTGATTTTGTGATGGAATATATAAGCACATACACATTTCCAAATACATAAAACCAACTTTAAACGGACATGGTTCATTCGAGCTTCCAACTTTTGTCTACGTAATTTGGAAGGGGGTATAAGATAGGTTGACAAATACACTAAATATTGACATACCGGCTTCGTGTGCTCTGAAAGCATGAAATGCTGACCTGATCCTACGTATAAATACGAATTATCCCAGGGATCTTCTCGATAACATATACATATACGTATAGCATCTTCGGCTGAAATGGCTTTCGATGTAGGATCCATCGAAAAAATTTATTAGAGGATCTTCAATTGAAGCAGAAGTAAGGATGATAACTCTAAAGTCTAAATAGAACGTACTTTAATAAATAAAATGTTTTTGTTAACGATTATTGTTAACTAAATAACGGAGCTATTTGGAGAAGTCTTTTAACGAAAAACGGACATATTTGAAAAACGTTTTTTGAAAAGCGTTTGGGGCCCAAACATCGTGTTAAAATTTGTAGTTTTTATGAATTCAGTGCGTATTTTTGGGACACAGAATCCTCGTATATAGAAAGGTAGTTCAGATATTTATGGACCTATTTCGATACCATATGCATGGTATCGAGTTAGTGCGATCTGATTTTGAATAATATTTGTGGGAAATATGATTTTGGATTATCCCTCTTTTATCAAATTAACAAAACAGTAATGGTCAAATACCACTATAATAGTGGAATATCGCTATAATAGTGGAATTCAGGATGTGCCTGACCTGATAACAGTCGGTAAATTTACGACTATAACATAATGTTTATGAGATATTTCTCATTTGTATATTAACAAAGTCTGTCTATATTTGAATATTATTTCGTTTGTAGCGGTTTTTGACAGGTGGAAATATGTTCACATGATACCCACCAAAGGCCTTCATACCTTTAAGGTATACTACAACTGTTTTTCTTTTCAATAGCAGAATACAGAATGCTATTAAGAAGTGACACAAAACACAGAACATTTGTTTTAATTATAAGTATTAAGCAGTGAGAGATATGTGAGTCGCGGAAACCAGTTACGAAAGGCATATTAAAATGATTTCTGTCAGAGAATAATTGTTTACGTTCCAATGAATATGTACTGGAAACAAACTGCTCTGTACCAGACTTTCATAAACACAAATTATGTATTAATGATGATTAATGGTGTAACGAGATATTTCGTTCTTTAATGTCTCAAATGAAAGTGTCAATGACACTGTAGCTCAACTTTGAGAAGAAGTTAAATTTGTGTGATGAGCAATGAATGGAAAGATTTAGAATTGAATTTGGAAATCCAAGATGGCCGCTGGCAGCCATGTTTTGTTTGTCGGAATGTTCCCAAAATGACTCATTCTCATCTACATTCCAATTTCAACAGCCATGAAAAATTTAATGATGATCAGACTAAAGGTACGACCTGTAGCCCGTGCTAAAGGATTTAGTCATACAAAGAATAAAATCCAAGATGGCTGCTGGCGGCCATGTTTTTTGGCCGAATGACCCAATAATGACTCGTTCCCATCTACATGTCATTATTAACATTCTTGACAAATTTTATGATGATCAGACTAAAAGTACGACCTGTAGCCTGTGATAAAGAATTTAGTCATACAAAGAGTAAAATCCAAGATGGCTGCCATGTTTTTGGGTCAAATGATCCCAAAATGACTCGTTCCCATCTACATGTCATTATTAACATTCTTGACAAATTTTATGATGATCAGACTAAAAGTACGACCTGTAGCCCGTTCTAAAGAATTTAGTCATACAAAGAGTAAAATCCAAGATGGCTGCCGGCGGCCATGTTTTTCGGCCGAATAACCCAAAAATTACTCGTTCCCATCTACATGTCAATATTATCATCCATGACAAGTTTCATGATGATCAGACGAACAGTACGACCTGTGGACCGTGCTAATGGATTAAATTTTGAAATCCAAGATGGCCACTGGCGGCCAAAAATTACTCGTTCCCATCTACATTCCAATTTCAACAGCCATGACAAATTTTATGATGATCAGACTAAAGGTACGACCTGTAGCCTGTGCTAAAGGATTTAGTCATACAAAGAGTAAAATCCAAGATGGCTGCTGGCGGCCATGTTTATTGACCGAATAACCCCAAAATGACTCGTTCCCATCTGCATGTCATTATTAACATTTTTGACAAATTTTATGATGATCAGACTAAAAGTATGACCTGTAGCCCGTGCTAAAGAATTTAGTCATACAAAGAGTAAAATCCAAGATGGCTGCTGGCGGCCATGTTTTTGGGTCGAATGACCCCAAAATTACTCGTTCCCATCTACATGTTATTGTTAATATCCATGACAAATTTTATGTTGATCAGGCTGAAGGTACGACCGGCAGCCCGTGCTAAAGAATTTAGGCATGCAAAGAGTAAAATCCAAGATGGCTGCTGGCGGCCATGTTTTTTTGGCCGAATAACCCCAAAATTACTCATTCCCATCTAAATGTCAATATTATCATCCATGACAAATTTCATGATGATCAGACAAACAGTACGACCTGTGGCCCGTGCTAATGGATTAAATTTTTAAATCCAAGATGGCCACTGGCGGCCATGTTTTTTGTCAGAATGACCCCAAAATGACTCGTTCCCATCTAAATTCCAATTTCAACAGCCATGACAAATTTTATGATGATCAGACTAAAGGTACGACCCGTAGCCCGTGCTAAAGATTTAGTCATACAAAGAGTAAAATCCAAAATGGCTGCTGACGGCCATGTTTTTTGGCCGAATGACCCCAAAATGACTCGTTCCCATCTACATGTCATTATTAACATTCTTGACAAATTTCATGATGATCAGACAAACAGTACGATCTGCAGCCCGTGCTAATGGATTGAATTTTGAAATCCAAGATGGCCACTGGCGGCCATGTTTTTTTCCCCGAATGCTTAAGTGCAAATAGGGCATTTACGCTTAAGCGCAATTAATTGCACTTAAGCGCAATCAATTGCGCTTAAGCGCAATCAATTGCGCTTAAGCGCAATTGTGACTACTATCTAACCTACCCATAAACTATTAGCATGACCTGGTGTATCACCTAGCAACACAAGATGAGCATTGGGCTAATTTTGACCTGTACTCAACAGTCAAACTGTGAGTATGTGTTCAACAAGGAGAATCCCCTAATTACATATTATCAGCATCGCTCTATCCAAAGAATTGATGTCGCCTTCCCGGAACTCTAGTAATGTTTTGTATGATGTTTTTAATGTATTTTTGCACAGATTATAGCCTTTACTATGGTAATATCCTATACATGCATGCGTTGTCACTGCATGAGGGCTTTCTTACCTCATACAGTAATGCTCTATTTAATCGACTTCTTAACCACAGCAGAATTATGGGTAACTTTTCAGGATTTAGTTGGAAATATGGCTTGTTGCCATTCATCGAAAAGCTCTCGAGAGCTTTCCGATGAATGGCAACAAGCCATATTTCCGACTAAATCCTGAAAAGTTATCCATAATTCTGCTGTGGTTAAGGAGTCGATTAATTAGAGCATTACTTTATGGTTTACTTATTGACTTAAATCAGGGGGAAAAAACCCTATTTTCATATTATCAGCATCCCTGTCCAAAAAATGGTGTGTAATTACTGGAGCTTTGGTGTCTCAGTCCTGAAGCTCTAGTTTTTCTTATTAAATCAGCAGCTCTTGCACAAATCTATAGTATTTCCATGATCATATAGTGTGAATGTGGTGTCACCGAGGGCTTGCTTCCCTCATATGGTGTGCCTGTATACTCGAAAATTGAAGAAAATCAATGTCGCCCCGACTAATACAGAAAGTAATGCTATTGCAAGTAGCCCCAACTAATATATACCGAAGATAATATAATGCTATCACGAATCGCTCCAACTAAAACAGAAGTCAGCCATTTTGATAAAGAAGTTGGGCTAGCTCCCTACCCATCCAAACCAATGAAACCAAGAAGTGACATGTCAATAGGAATTAATGCTAAGTTATGGAGAAACCTATTTATTCACCTGGGGTGTTTTGTTACATATAACCATGAATTGCGCTTAAGCGCAATTAATTGTGCTTAAGCGCAATTGATTGCGCTTAAGCGCAATTGATTGCGCTTAAGCGTAATTATTTGCGGTTAAGCGTAATTAATTGCGCTTAAGCGCAATTGATTATTAAATGTGAATTTGGCCTCCCATAGATGTCAACAGCTATGACAAATTTCATAATGATCCGACCAAAGGTACGACCTGTAGCCTGCATTGTTGACGCCTTACGTACACACATACACACGAACGACAAAGCCATGGCAATAGCTCAAACTTTACAAAGTAAAGTTGAGCTAAAAATAGGGGTGGGGATGTTTTGATCTCTAGTTTAACGACATTTTTCGGTCTTTGCAATTTAACGACATTTTCGGTCTTTAACAGTTTAATGGGGGCCCCCGGTGGTCCAGTCGGTAGAGTGCCAGGTGGTATACGTTATCCCAGGCCGTCCAGCGCGGACGAAGCAGGTTCGAACCCCACCATAGGGAGGGTGACCGGAATCGTGTATCTGGGCAAGTTTGTCAATTGCTTTCCGGGGGTCGGTGGTTTCTACACTTCCCGGTGAAATTGAGCCTCTGCGTGGTCTTTCCTCCACCTGTAAAATTGACAACGTCGTGTGTGGCCTAGCGGCTAGAATAACGATAAACCCTAATAAACAACAGCAATAACAATTAATAGTTTAATGACATTTTTCGGTCTTTATAATATCTCAAGATATAGCGGGTATTTGGATCTCTAGTTTAACGACATTTTTCGGTCTTTATAGTTTAACGACATTTTTCGGTCTTTAATATCTCAAGATAGAGGGGCCCTTAGGGGGTATTTGGATCTCTAGTTTAACGACATTTTTCGGTCTTTGATAGCAAAATGGAAGAAGTACATATTTGGAAGATGTGTGGCCCTAAAAAGGAAAGTTGTTTGGTGGTCTTGAAATGCAGTTTTTCTTAACAGTCTTCCTTGATTAAAGTGATGTGAAACACTCCGGCAGACACCGGGCAGAGTGATCAAATAAATAGAAATTAAGAATAATCTTTCTCAAAGTAGTTATTTGTTACGAATATTAATCCAAATGGATGTTACACAACGTCATTCTTATATATTAGTTAAATGCAATGACTCTCGATGGCAAAATGATTTTTGTTTAATTACAGCCGATAGTTGCGCCCCGAATCAAGATGTAAATATTTACAATTTGGAGTAGTTCAGACGATGTTCTATATGAAGTGGTGTGGTAGATATTTTTGGAAATTTTCAGTGATGTTAGTAGAATGATAACATTCCCCACGTTGGAAAAGTGCCTGAGCACTAACTTATCAATTTCTCGCTCTCGAAAAAGTCCATAACATGTCTTTAAACATATATATAAATCTCCGAAAACAAAATTCTAAAGCATTAAACGATTTGCTATATTTCCAGGGCATATATTTCATCTGATTTTGCGAGAATCCATATATACTTTTTCACGAGAATCCAGGGTAATTTGCGAGAATCTAGATTTGGATTCTCGCCGAAATATAAGCCCAGATTTCACTCTGAAGTGTGCCTAAATGGCATAAATTGTACCGTGGTTCGCTATAAACTAGCTTGAAATTGGCAAACCAATGAATTTTTTTTCTTCAGAAAATTTACATTTTTATGACTCGCGACATAATTGTCACCAATAAAAACAAATTTGATTCATCGTGGAAGTTAGTCGGTGACTATAAATAATGTCACCATTCAACTGAATGTTGTTGAATTCTATTGAGATGTGGAGCAGACAATATATTGGGAGGCTCCATAGCATGAGGCCCCCACCCCCCTTTTTCGTACGCCGTATTCCATGCCCTGTTATGAGGTACGCCGTATCCCGGCCCCTCTGTTAGGAGGTATTCGGTATTCCAAAAATACCGGTATTCGTACGCCGACCTTCCAAAAAATGAAGTTTTCATATATTGTTATGTATTCCATATGGCTGTTAACTGGTATTCCGTATTCCAACTTCTGTGTTAAGTGGTATTCCGTATTCCATGGGGGTGGGGTGGGGTGGGGGCCTCTAGCATCCGCTCCTCAATCCTTACCAGATGTCAGTAGAAGTTTCCCATTTCATTATTCCAGTTCTTTAGCAATCTTAATCATTATAATTATGTAATGCCCTGACCATGCTTAATACTAGCTTGAAATTGGCGAAACAATGAATTTTTTTTCGTCAGAAAATTTACATTTTTATGACTCGCGACATAATTGAGACCAATAAAAACAAATTTGATTCATCGTGGAAGTTAGTCGGTGACTATAAATAATGTCACCATTCAACTGAATGTTGTTGAGCATATTTCAACCAATTTTTGAAGTTTAAATGAATATTTTATTCACACTCAGAGTAAAATTGACAAATTTCAGGATTTTAGCCTGCTTTGTTGGGACCAAATATTTGTTGTGCACACTGAAGGAACGTCTACCATATTTTATGACTCGCGACATAATTGTCACCAATAAAAACAAATTTGATTCATCGTGGAAGTTAGTCGGTGACTATAAATAATGTCACCATTCAACTGAATGTTGTTGAGCATATTTCAACCAATTTTGGAAGTTTAAATGAATATTTTATTCACACTCAAAGTAAAATTGACAAATTTCAGGATTTTTTTTAGCCTGCTTCGTTGGGACCAAATATTTGTTGTGCACACTGAAGGAACGTCTACTCGATAGGCCAGATTATGCCCTGACCATGCTATAAAGTATTAAACTAGCTTGAAATTGACAAAACTATGAATTTTTTTGGTTGAACAAATTTACATGGGAATCTCCATAGAAAACGGTTATATTTCGATAAAAACGAAAGTAATGCGAAATGAGAGTCGGCTCAGGTACTGTACACCACAATCGGAATTGTGAAATGTAAACACCCATTACCTTTTGTGAGAATAACACAAGCGCAGACTTGATCAAAGTAATGCAATACACAACAACAAATAGGATAAAACTGATATAAACACGGTTTACGTGAGAATAAACGTGCAAACAGTTGACAAGATTTCTTCGCTAAAACGGAAGCTATAGATTTATGGTCACTAAAAATTGTACTCCAGCCCCGGCTCGACTCGGAGAAAATGTGTGAAATACCGAGCAATAATCTTAACATAAAAATCAGAAAGATTTTCATGATCGAACTGCGGACCTGATAATTATCGAAATATTTAGTCGAATTAATTTTTAATTAGTTAATCACATGATTTAGACATCAACACACTCTTAAAGACGCAATACACCGCCATCTAATGTCGTTATTTAACTGGGTCGGTGTTTGTTGTTAACCATCGTTCATTGCTTCGTTTTTAGGAAGACCATTGTATCTGTTTTGCGCATGCGAAAGTCACTTTCCATATTTGGAATTTCCATATATGGGATTTGTGTTAACCTCAATACCGATCGATACCGATCAAGCTACAACATATAACCACGCAATTATCTTAGCATAAAAATAAGATATATTGTAATTTATGCAACTACGACCCTGGTAACCCTGATAACTAATAAAATATACCGGCCAATTCATTTTAAGATCGTTATTTCACTTTGCTTTAGGCATAAATACACTCTTAAACGCACATAAACGACCCATTGGCGTTAAATTAAATATACTCGGTATTTATTATATTAGTTTTTTATTGCTCAGTATAGAGTTAGACCCTTGACACCTGTCAATATATTCGGGCTGAATTCATATGATGCGGTATTATTCCTCGAAATAAACAACAAAGCAGTCGTTACTTCGAAATGTCGTTTGGGCTAACATTTACACAAATCCCCCGCGTGTTCTCCTCAATTGGCACGCACGTTCTCAGTCGATACACAGGTTATCCCAGAAAGTGGTGTGAAATAAACACCCAAGGTTTGGGTGAAATAAAGGTTCGGGAGATAAACACAGCCAAGCTTTCAGCTGTTGTTAGCCCATGGGTTCCCGGCACCAGCCTATAGTTTGTATCCTACCAATATATGCTGTTACCCTCAGGCCTATTTACCCTTGGGACTCTTTACCCTCGGGACTATATGCACTCGATTGTTTACACCAGCGTGAAAATCGAGCGATATGGTGCTCATTGAGAGTAATTGTCAGTTTTAGTTGCCCGGTTAAATTTGCTAGAATTGGCTTATGAAAGTTTGATTAGCTTGGCGCGAAATCTGATGGAGGATACTGATATCATTTTTTATCCTACGCCCTGTAATCGAAGCGAGAAGTTGATGAGATATTTCGTGGATTTTCAGAATATTCTCAATTTCAGCTATCAATTTGAAGGAAAAAATTCATTATACTTTATAACCAATGTATGGAAAAGTACTACGTTTACCCTCACAATATGAGAGATATGTATGGATTATATATGTAAAAATGTGGTTTAAAGTTCATTGGAACACTCCGGTTATGTGATAAAATAGAAATGGAGAATAATCTTGCTCAAATTTGTTATTTCTACGAGCCTTTATTCAGCGTCGAGGGGGGGGGGGGGGCTGCGGCCCGTACTGTTAGGGGCCTGATGCCCCTGTGCGCGTTTCGCTCACATGGCAGACACATCCTTCTCTTTTATATATCTATTGATCATATTATTATGCTACAATTTTTCCTCGGGCAGATAGGTTCATATGGGACCTAAATTTTGACATTGGTTCATATTGGACTTCAGTTATTTGGTTCTGATATAAGCCCATATATAATGGACTTACACCCGTTGTGCTGTTGGATGGCACGGGCCAGAGTGAAAACACATCTTTAAAGAGCGTACATCAGTACATCTGGTGCTGTAATAGGCCCGTATTGAGCGTATTTGCCTTTTTTTTTTATTTATTTAAAGGCCCACTTAATTTTCGAGTCACCGATTTTTTTTTTTATAGTGCCTTGATACACGGTTTTAATAACAATCTATGCCATATAATATGATTAAAATACTATAATTCATCACCGTTTGAAACGTCTGTGTCTCAGAAGATGACAATAGAGGAATAGAAAACAGCTGAAATCACAAAAAGGTTACCCCCTTTTGGCTCCCAGAATGCAAAAAGGATTCAAACTTAAAATGTATTTTAAATGGAGGGGAATAACTCTATCTTTAAAATATAGAGTTGAAAATAATACAAGTTGCACAACAAAACCAGACGAAACTTAAGCACAAACACGTCCGTAACTCAACAAAAAACAACATGTTCACAGTTTATTACACCGGATAAGTTGATAATACAATGTTTTGGAGCTTCCTCTTTCAAATGGTATATAATGTGGCATATCTTTTATATATGTGATTTCAAAAATTAAGTGGGCCTTTAATTAATTTTGTTTATATCAATATTTTGAAAAACTAACTCCGTTATAACCTCCGCCAAGTACCTCGAGTCACGACACCAAATTTGGTTGAAATAGGTCTAGGGGTCTGGGAGAAAAATCTGGACAGACAGACGGACAGACAGATTCGACTATTTTATATAGATTAAATGCAATGACTCTCAATGTCGAAATCCTCTGTGTGAGTTTATCGCCGATAGTAATGTTGCGTCCCGAATCGTGATGTAAATATTTATATTTGAGCTTAATTCCGACGATCTTTCCTAGGGAGTTGTATGGTCGATTTCTTTGAAATTATCGGCGATATTAGTAGAATGCTATATTCCCCAGGTTGGCATAGCACCTGAGTACGAAATTATCAGTTTCACGAACTCGAACAAATCCATAATATGTCTACAACATCTCGAATGAGACCGCTAGGTGGAGGTCAAAATATGGCTTACGAAGACGCACTTGTCCCCAGCCAGTTGTTCCATGTAAATTGATATTTTGTGAGAGAATTCAACAAATATCCTGAAATTGTGCACTTCGGAATGACGAGTAAGGTCAGTTTAAAATCTGAAGTAATATGATGATCACACATAATTATACTTCCATATTTTAATATGGAAGTTTTTTGTATTTGTATTTCTGTCGGCATTTTCTCCACTGTTATTGTTCTTCGTATATATAGTAAAAGGTACCCTTATATCCCAGGAACGGCTAAAAGTAGAACGCTGAATTTTTCGGCGCATGCCAAAAATCCATTGAGAATATTGTGCGTGCTTGGTATATAGCCTTTAAAGCGGTCTTTCACATTCATCGACAATGATTGTAGGTTATCTATGGAACGCATTGAGGTAGCCAAACGCGACAAATATTGTGTTGTAGAGTAACTTCACAAGTTCATGTATACAAAATGGCCGTTGTCCGAGTATTGACCACTGCGTGGGGAGGGGTGTTAAATGTCGTAAAAAATAAATTATCTCCGATCGCGGGCCAATAAAGGAGAACGGAAGATGGTGACACACGGATTTTGGGTAACATTTTCCATCTCTAGTCGCATACATCCTCCGCAGTATTCTGCTTTCTTACATGCATCACATCTGTGAAAGTAACTAAGACATTTCACTGTAATACAGAAAGCTTATATTCAACGCGGCTATCAATACGAGTGGTATGGTACTTAACTTTTTAGAGAGGATATTCCTTCAAATGTGCCTCTTCCCCATAGAAGCCAACGAAATCCGCAAGAATAAGGCAGCATTATTTTTCCATGGATACTTATACCCCATCCAGAACACCATACATCAAATATAATTTTGAGAAGCGTTTTCTTTCATATGCGCGTGCCAGGAATATATACTTACTCCACGAAGTCATATCACACCATAATTATGTCAAATAAAATTTGGGCAGCGTTTTCTTTCCTAGGCGCTTGCCATGAATATTTACCGCACCCATAACATCATACATCAAATCAACTTTGGACAGCATGATGTTCTTCCATATGCACTTACCAGGAAGAGGGACCCCAACCATAACCCCATATACATCACAACATAATGCTAATTAAATGCTATATAATCACCTTAATATCGTATAGAAACATGCCAATAACAACACAATTTGATTTGTGTGTGAAGACATGGACCATATGCGTTAGAACAATGAAGTCTATAGGAAACCTTGGTATTGACAAGAATCCAGCAGTTAGTTGATGACAACTAAAACTCTGTGTTAGCCTGTGTTAGCTGTGTTTTTACATAAACTGCTATATCCTATTGTATTGAGACATTCTGCAATGACAGACACACTATTTGAAGGCTTCCTCTTTCGATCGTTTTGCAGCAACGAATATTAATTAAATTCTTGGGGATTACACCTCAAAATTGACGGGTACGATATTAGAAACGTAATTGAATGTATTTATTCCATTGTAAAATTTACAATGGCTGAAGGAAAATAAGACGTTATACGTCAGGTTTTCATTGATCGATAGACGTGATCTCAAGTTTCCTTTCAAGCCTGCAAATAGTGTGTCTGTCATTTGCAGAATGAGGTCCCCAGAGGGTGAATTTAGTCACGCTATCCCCCACAGCGGGCTATCGTCACCAAATTCATCCTCTGGGGATCTCATTCTGCTTAGGCCTCAACTGCTATGGTAAACCTAGAATCAGATTGAAGTTCACCAGTTGAAGTTGGTAATGTTCACCCATTGAGCACATCGATTATGCATTTTAGCTTCTGCAAATTATGGGATATAGAAACTTCCCAGAAGGGAAAAATAACTAAAACAATGTTAATTTGAAACTATAGATGCTTTCCATAAGATGATGCCTAAGCAGAATGAGGTTTCCATAGAGTGAATTTGGTGAGGCTAGCCCGCTGTGGGGGGTAGCATCACTAAATTCACACTCTGGTGACCTTATTCTGCAAATGACAGACACACTATTTGCAGGATTGTTTCCGTTATCCGATCGGCATGAGATGAACAAATATGTGTTTAATAACCTGGTTATTAAAACGGGGCTCAGTATTACGAATTGTCAGAACAAACACATGCCGCTGAACAAATCAAATACAGTTTTATTATTCTGTTCATGTGTGTATTTAACATTTTGTATACTAAAGACTCATTGACGAGTAGTTCCCTTAGGAAATGTTCAGATAGTAAATTCAACGAACTTATTATGTGAACAATAATTCCTACAAATGAATAAGAATTCGTCTGCGCTTGTAGTATTTTTTATCAGTCTGTCGTCTGCTCATTTTCCCTGAACACTCCTCCAAATGAATAATAGACCATTTTAATATATAATTTTATAACTGGGGGTGGGATAATCCATTTAGTAAAAAAAGGGTTAAACCAAATTATGTGGGAAGCAATAAAATAATTAGTTTTTGTTTGATGAATCGTGTATTCGATGTTTTCAGGATTGGATGAAATCCCTTCTGGAAAGCGAGGAAGAGTTCAAAGCCGACGAGAAATACGGACTCATAGACATTGTACCTCAATCCAATCAGGTTAAAGAAGACGCAATGGACAGCCTACCCGGAACGTTCAAGAAGCTGGATGTCGGGTAGAAGTTACCCGTATGTGCGATCCGATAATAGACACATATTGGAAATGTACCTGAATTTCATTAGAATTTTTAATAGAACAAATTGTTATTCAAATTGTGAAAATATATAAACCGAGATATTTCTTCCCATAACATATAGATCAAGTCTTTTCGGTCGCTTGGGTTTATGATGCTGTGGGGTTTGGACCGAGTCCCGTCTCGTTACTCTTCTGGAATCACTGAACTAAATGGTTTCCCATAGACGACAATATTAACGTTTCAGCCAAATTCACCGAATTGAAGCGTGCACGCAGGCCACCCCAGTGATGTGTATATATACCCAGCTATAGATTGACACCAGCTGATCACGAAAATGCAAGAAAATCATAGTTCATGTGTTTACTTTTTAAAATAAATCCCCAAGTATACAACAGGGCTATCCGACAGCCAACTTTTACCTGCATGGAAAAACCCAGAACTACAGTAGCTATAGTTAAATAAATTTCCCACTCACAAAAATCCATTCCCCCATTAATTCACCAGTTTAAATTGTTATAGATATGATGTACAAATCAAATAAACAAGATTTCATCCTTTAATTATCTTGATTGTATGTCTTCGGATTAGGTCAAATGGACGCTTTGCGTATATGAATATAGAGGGGACAGCCTTTCCCAAACATGATGATATCGGAAGTTCGTTGAATGTCAAAGCAACGAGAAGTATAAGTAAACAAAGCCTTGTTTTCCAAAGAATTTCGATTAGTCGCGCTATAAGAAAATGTATGTAAACAATATATTAAACGATCGTATCATCACTTTACCTTTTTTCTATCACGGTAAGTGATATATCATTGTGGAGACAGATTACTCGCGGACATGTCAGATGATTAATCACATTCAGGAGTTGACGTAAATGTATGTCCGGGCTCCAGTTGTAAATGTATGGTACGTCTTTTCAATGAAAGCCTGTAATAGAAGAGTGACGGGAAGGGACTCGGTCCTAAACAGCATCAACCAACTGAAACCGATATCCCAAGCTGCTGTGGACCGAGAAGACGTGGTGTACCCATAACAGTTTTAAAAACATTTTATGGACTTGTTCGGGTGCGTGAACCTGAAAAGTTAGTATATTTTGCAAGCGCTATGCCAACTGTTGAACTGGTTGAATCTATAGCATTCAACTAACATCGCCGAACATATGAAGAAAATCGACCACTCCATAGAAAACATCGTCTGAACTAAACTAAATTGTAAATATTTACTTCTCGATTCGGGACGCAACTGTCGGCGATAAACTAACGAAAACGACTTCGCCATTGAGAGTCACTACATATAATTAACGTATACAAATGAGGGTGTGCGTTGTCGAGTTGTATATACTATTCGTAAAAATAACTACTTTGAGCAAGATTATTCTCTTTTTCTGTTTGGTCACCATACCGAGGTGTTTTGACACCAAATTCCTAAGTAAATTTTCAGCTCACAATGCAAAAGAAAAATGACTAAATTTTTAAACTTGCGAACACTATCATTCCTATGGCATATGAATCACAAAGTTACACAAAAGCGTCCATAACTTTTACGCTTAAAACGAGTACAAAAGCTCATAATCGACAACGCTCTTTATTATATGCTCTACAGTGAAATTAGCGCTAAACGGTCGGGAAATAAACGGCGCATCAATCGTTGTCCCAGCGAGATAATACTAAAATGTTATTTACTTTTCGTATTATAGCCTTCATTACATTGCTTTCGTATTATAGCCTTCATCGCGTTGCTTTCGTATTATAGCCGTCATTACATTGCTTTCGTATTATAGCCTTCATTACATTGCTTTCGTATTATAGCCTCCATTGTGTTGCTTTCGTATTATAGCCTTCATTACATTGCTTTCGTATTATAGCCTTCATTGCGTTGCTTTTGTATTATAGCCTTCATTACATTGCTTTCGTATTATAGCCTTCATTACATTGCTTTCGTATTATAGCCTTCATTACATTGCTTTCGTATTATAGCCTTCATTACATTGCTTTCGTAGTATAGCCTTCATTACATTGCTTTCGTATTATAGCCTTCATTACATTGCTTTCGTATTATAGCCTTCATTACATTGCTTTCGTATTATAGCCTTCATTACATTGCTTTCGTAGTATAGCCTTCATTGCGTTGCTTTCGTATTATAGCCTTCATTACATTGCTTTCGTATTATAGCCTTCATTACATTGCTTTCGTATTATAGCCTTCATTACATTGCTTTCGTATTATAGCCTTCATTACATTGCTTTCGTATTATAGCCTTCATTACATTGCTTTCGTATTATAGCCTTCATTACATTGCTTTCGTATTATAGCCTTCATTACATTGCTTTCGTATTATAGCCTTCATTACATTGCTTTCGTAGTATAGCCTTCATTGTGTTGCTTTCGTATTATAGCCTTCATTACATTGCTTTCGTATTATAGCCTTCATTACATTGCTTTCGTATTATAGCCTTCATTACATTGCTTTCGTATTATAGCCTTCATTACATTGCTTTCATTACATTGCTTTCGTATTATAGCCTTCATTGTGTTGCTTTCGTATTATAGCCTTCATTACATTGCTTTCGTATTATAGCCTTCATTGCGTTGCTATCGATGATGTAAATGGTGTCATCTACTTTTAAGATGGCGATAGTCCGTACTGATCTCTTATGGAATGCACGTTACAGAGCGATATCGATCTCCGTGTAGTGAGTCAGAGACGAGTCAACCGGTTGGCGATCAGCTGATTCGTTTCGTTTACCTTTAATTTGGCAAAACAAACGCCTGAGAGAAATAATTGTAAATTGAAATAACGAAACCGCATATAATAACAATACAGTCAATGACTGTGGAGTGTACACCTGACTTTAAAGACGGAGAAGACTGGGAATATGAAGACTACAATAGTCAGTACTTCTCAAGTCACTTTAAAACAAGTAGTTATAAACAGAGGGTCTTCTTTGACAGACAGAGGGTATTACATTTGAAATTTCCAACTGCAAACCCCTGACTTATAGCCAGTCGACTCCCAACTGGACCAAACTATGTATTTTACAACTGGTACTTCAAGCTGTCCGTCATAAAGTTAGAAATATTCTAAATGTGGCCATTTGTTGGTCTAATTACAACAGATTTCACACTGAATACCAAAGTTGGGGGTCAAATCCAGACCCCCCCCCATTAAGTGGTTCTATACTCAGCTCATAAATCAACCCATGAGGTTAACAGTCCATATATATGGGGTAAATCTCCTATGTCTGCCACTGTTTGAACCAAATGTAAAACACAATCCATGAGATCCATTGATCTAGTAATAAGCTGAAGTGAATTCATTTTCCTTAAAATAGTTAACAATTATTAGTTATCAGCATGCACCACTGATAAATGTTCCTTCAAATTATCAGCATAATAAATGACATATCATTAGCATAGATGAAAACGAGTTAACAGCCTATAAATAATATTGTAACATGTATATACATCTGCATAGAACAAACACATGGGAATCAGAGAGAGAGAGAGAGAGAGAGAGAGAGAGAGGGAGAGATATATATAGATGAGTTGACTTATTAAGCTTATTGTTGATATTAAGCTTATTGTTGATTGTGAACGCCATGATGTGTCAAAGATATTTAGTTTTGGAATGTGAAATAACAAGGTAATGAGAGTGTTTGACCCTTCAAATGACAAGGATAATCTGTCTCTTCCTGATTCCCCCCCCCAGACCCTGGACTGAATTCAACCAAATTTGGTGTGGTGATTCGGGGCACCCCAGTGGATGTTATAATGGCGATAGTTTTTGAAAATTTAGTTTGAATTTTTTTTTATCATATTTACAAAAAGAATTTTACTAGATAAAAAAAGAAAAGGAAAGAAAAGATTTTCATTTTTTTCTTTTTGTCAAAATGAGCAAGTAGTTCAATCTAATTTTGTTTTTAAAGACTTATGTCTCTGGCTTCGCCCCTATTTAACCCAGTGACCCCATGTGAACAAATCTGAATCCCAGTTATCCAAGGACCCTCCATACCATATATAAGATAAATAGCTGTGACAGTTCTTGAGAAGAAATCGTTTTAAGAATTACTATGGAGAGAAAGATTTATGGCACCGGCTTCGCAACTATTTGACCCAGTGACCTCATTTAAATAAATATGAATATGAGTCGCCTAGGGAATATCCACACCAAATATGAACCCATTCGGTCTTATGGTTCCGTAGAAGAATATGTTTCAAGAATTGTTGACGGACGGACGGACGGGCGGACGGACGGACGACGGATGACGGACGATGAGTAATGACTATAGTTCCACCGAGACTGCGTCTCAGGTGAGCTAAAAATGGAAATCTCGCGGCAAGCCGCTGGTGGAAAATCTGTATGTGCTTATACACACAAATGAGAATTCTCGTATTCAATCAAAAGCCGTAGGTATCCACTATTTATTATCTCCAGCTTTTGTGTGACGGAATCATGGACGCTCTTTATATAAAAGACGATTACTGCAAATTTTGCTAGGCTGACAACAGTTCAAAACGTGTTCAAACTTCCCATGTTGAAAGTAGATATCTGGACATAAAAACCTCCCATATTAAAGTGATGTGAAACACGCCGGTAGTGCATGTGATCAATTATAGAACGGAGAATATTTTGCTCAAAGTAGTTATTTTTACAAATATTGAATCCAAATTGACAATACACATCGTCATTCTTATATAAGGATTAACTTTCATGTGGACTGTTTTTATGGAGATGTGACCGTGAGGTAAGTGGACATAACTTGTGTTTCGGGTTTTGCATACAAGTTATGACCACTTACCTCACGGTTACATCTCCATAAAAATAGTCCACATGACAGTTAATCCTTATATTTATATACATTTAGCGAAAAAGCCACTTTTGTAAATGTATTTAAATCAAAAAGTGTATCGTGACAAAAACAGCCCAAAATACCCAATAACCCTTGGCAAAAGTTAATAGGAACAATTTCTCTTCATATTGAAACCCGATGATGTATTAAGTCAATCCTGCGCGAGTCCAAATGCGCCCAAAACATTACGCGTTCGTCTTTCCAAACCCAATGACGTATCGATGGTGTTATGAGCTTGGTGTTATGAGCCGTTGCGCATTCACCGAGAAATAACTGCAACTAGCCACGTGGGCGCCGACCAATCAGAATGCTGGATTTAGTGATGACAACACTTAGTATGTAAATATATATTAATTAAATGCAGTGACTCTCGATGGCGAATCGTTTTTCGTTAGTTTATACGCGATAGTTGCGTCCCGAATCGAGAAGTAAATATTTACAATTGAGCATGGTTCAGACGATGTTTTCTATGGAGTGGTACGCTCGATTTGCCTGAGATTATCGGCGATGTTAGCAGAATGTTACATACCTCCAGTTGACGTAGCACCTGAATGCTAACTTATCGGTTTCACGCACCCGAACAAGTCCGTAATATGTCTTTAATGAACGCATGTGTCCGATCTAATTATTTTCTGGTATAGAAAAAGTACAGATAGTGGTTTTATTGTGTCAGATTGAACAAGGCATTGCAAATAGCAGAAAAGAAGGGACAAGCAGAGGGAAGGAATGTACCGTTTACTAGGTCCTTTTATGTCACACCCATTGACGTGAGACACATGTATTCAACGGAATCCCAGCCATTTGATACATATTATTGTATACCTTTAGTGGAAAACAAGCCGGAACTGTTGGTGTTGTTGGTGTTGTCGACAAGCAAGATGACGTACATTGCGTCAACGAACCGCTTCCGGTAATGCTCCCATCATTACTTGTTATTATCTGACTTAAATCACAATAAGGTAGCTATAGTATCAATGGAAGCGGCATTCATGGATTGAACTTATCTGATACAACGGTGTAGAATAAGTACAGAACACAACTTGCATCATAATTTCGAATCTTTTATCGAACTCGTGGTGGACAGCAAATAGTTACACATTTCCTTGCGCCATCTGCAACTCCAGGTTAGGGTTAGGGTTAGGGTTGGTGTTAGGGTTAAACTCAATGCATGGTTTACCTCCCTTGACGACTCGGTCAGAAAGGAAGTATGACTGGTGCGCTCTGGTAGAGATTGCTGCAAATCGTCCATTCGATTAAAGATTCTCGATTAAGATGTGCGTTGTGTTCTGTCTATTTAAACCTTTATGTACTAAATACTCCCTGCATGGTGTCTTTCGGGAAATGTTCACATAATAAGTTCAACAAACGACCATAGATCGTTTGTTGAACTTATTATCTGAACATTTCACATCAATGAATTTGAATTCTTCTGCACTTATGTTATCAGTTCGTATGTATATGTCGTCTGCTCATATAGCCTTAACGTCTCCCCAAATGAATAATAGACCATTACACTGTATACTTTTATAACTGGTTGGGAGAATCCATTTAGTAAATAATGGGTTAATGTAAAGCTTCATAAATGTTCAAACTTGTATTGCATATAGGATACAAAACCTTTGTCTGTTTTTTTTCCATATTTTTATATTAACCCTTTATATACTAAATTCTCATTGACGAATAGTTACATTAGGGAATGTTCTGACAATAAGATCAACAAACGACCATAAGTCATTTGTTGAACTTATTATCTGAACATTGCCCACCAATGAATATGAATAATTCTGCTCTCGTACTATCTGTTTTTCTGTTTGTTGTCTGCTCTTAGTACCTGAATGCCCCTCCAAATGAATAATAGAACATTCCAATGTTTATTTATATAACTGAATAGGAGAATACATTTAGTATAGAAAGGGTTAAAATGGGAATGCTGGTGCACACTTCAATGGTATTAGACCCTATACCACTACTCCCCATCCTAGCGTTTTGTTTTTCTCACTGCACTAATCAAACGGACTCAATTTCACTTTGTTCATGAAAACAATCAGTCCGTTACACCCCGTTGATATTGTTTTAACCTTACAATTTATTTGTTTCCGCACTCAATTGCATGGCGCTGTTACTCGAGAGGAGAATGTCATTCTTCTAGTGCCGACATCGATAACATACTTCAATATCAATGACCGTCAGATATCGATTACACCGGAGTGACACATATCGATAACATGCATGTACGTAATGTCAAATATCGGTAGAGATCGGTGCGGTGAAAATATCGGCAAATGTGGATAGCATACCTGGAGAGAAAATACCTACAGATATCTGAGAATGGGTGGAGGCATTGGCTCAGTATCATGTATTCGTTGCTTCATCTGCGCGTGAATTTAAGAATAATTAGCATTGCTTACAGGGGCCAGGGGGTGTCGGAAAACATTTTCAGAAGCGTATGATATTTGGACATACCCAACCCTCGATCCAAATTTATTTTCCGTTTCAGTAAGTTTTTTTTGTCGACAATGTTCGACACCCACCCCCATGGAAACACGAAATGAAATTTTTTCGGAAAAATATTATAATTTTCACCACTTACTATCTGTTTCCTATCAACTACCTATTACTATGCTGGTGCATGCTCAGTGATTGCTTATATGCAACGTGTCCATGCATTTTATGTTCGTAGTGACCAAGACTGACATATACCTGGTATTTAGTAATTATATAACAAGAAACAATATATACTGACTAAACTATACTAAAGATGCATAATCCGAATTAACGCCCCTAAATTAATATTTCTTTGGCTTCGGGGTAAAAAATATATGATTCGAGGAAGCACAAAGTTATATTTTATCGATTGTTTAAATCTGTTATTTTTCACCACCTGGAATATTTGGCGGCCTGGCAAATATTCGACGAATGCTGACCGACATACTCTCGATACCAAATTTCGGTCAACAAAATGTTGATATATAACACTCTTGGGGCAATTTTACACTATAGCTGATAGTAGTTAGCATTATGTTTGGCAATTAATCGATTCTGATAACTGCATGAAGCGGCATTTCAAGAAATATTGTAGTTGTTGTTGTTGTTGTTGTTGTTGGAATCTGATGATATGGGGACCATCGAATCAGATTGTGTACCTTTAAGTTTTAAGACGAAGAATAGTTGAAATGTATGAAGGAAATATTTTTTGATCTTCGGCAAAAAAATGCTTTGGGATTGACAACCCAGCATGCACCCTCGCACATGCTCGGAAAACATTGTTTCTTATCGATTTTGTATCTTTTATTATCAATAATAAACATAATTTAATAGTATATATGACACTATATACAAAAAAGCACATACAACATAATACTATGTGTATCATTTGATTGTGCGTTTCTCACAACTGAAATATGTGCTTACTAAAATTATTGGGCTATAATTGACCAGTCTGAGTAAACTCATACCTAAATATTCATTACAACATTGATTTAAAATATAGAGTCGACGTTCACCCAGACTGATAATTGACATGCGTGACAATATCTGTATCTTGTTATCCATATTTACACTGGCTCGGATCACGTCACAATTAAAACGATTGTATACACATTTAATTTGTTGCGGAGATACAATTTTATGAAAATAATAAGTTAACTATAAGTGAAAATAATCGTAATTTAGGCTAAAAGTTGCCATAGTATTAGCTGCTAAGTAAGAAAGTACTTTTTCACCCAGAGAATCCGACCATTGTTTTGGAAAATGCTACTGACTCGACATTTGCTGTAAGTATAAATTTTTATTCCATATGACCATGTTACGACTGGAATAGCACCAATATGCGGGGCAGAGTTCAGTCCCCTCGCTACGCTGGACTGAACACTGCCACCACGTACACATGATGTGAGAAAATCACTCATGTTTTTTATTTAAGACATTTGTCGGTTACAATTCATTCTGCATTATTTTGAGAAACCAAACTGTCCATATTTATTTGAAAATATTATTGGCTAGATCAAGCCATAATGAATTGTAACTGACAAACACTTAAATAAAACATTTTAGATTTAATTACGAAAATACAGATGATGGCAGAACATATACATGATGACAGCGGTCAGATCAGCGTATATATAGCGAACTGAATTGAAATATGTCGAAAAAATATCAATGACGCCGTGAAGTGAATATATCGATAGATGCCGAGCTTATCAACGGATATTTTAATATTTTAAGTGTATTTATCAAAACATTTTGAACATAAATTGACAAAGTTGTAACAATAATAGATTTTCTATTATTATAACTCATTCATAGATACGAGAGA
This sequence comes from Siphonodentalium dalli, assembly GCA_032622095.1. Lineage (NCBI taxonomy): Eukaryota > Metazoa > Mollusca > Scaphopoda > Gadilida > Siphonodentaliidae > Siphonodentalium > Siphonodentalium dalli. Next base: position 73,141,107 of record CP136069.1, read on the forward strand.
CACCGATGATGATGATGATGACAATCATGACATGTGTGAATAGTTATATATAGCATAAAAAACACACAAACAAAAAGTCCGTTGGCCGAGTAAAATTAGACTAACTTTGGAAATATTATTATTTATTGTTTGCCTTAAAGCTACTGAAGGTGTTCGCGATGGGTACTAAGTTTGTCAAAACGTTATATAACCAAGAAGAACATCGAAAAATATAAGGAATTTCTTCTTATTTTCATGATCATACAATAATCCAGTGACGAGATGAACAAGACAAGAAATGATGCCTGGTATTCAATTCTTGAATTTTTTATTTTTTTTAAACTTGATGCATATAATTATAAAAAACAATTAGAAATTTACCTGGGAAATTTATCGGATCTGCCTCTTGAAGATACAGAACTTGAGTCATTTGAAGCTATTCACATTTTCACTGTAAGGTGTGCACGCTTATGGAGAGAAGCTATATTCCGGAAAGCCAACCGTCCATATACTCTTATTTATACATAACTTAGACGTGAATTGAAATATTATAACTTAGTTACTACTGCTTGATGCTACATTAGCTTAGCTACGTCTGTAAATTAACACACGTGGACACAAACTCATAGCATCCATAGTAAACTTGAAACTGACCTAATGTACAGTAATGCTCTAATTAATCGACCTCTTAACCAAAGCAGAATTATGGGTAACTTTTCAGGATTTAGTCGGAAATATGGCTTGTTGCCATTCATCGGAAAGCTCTCGGGGAGAGCTTTCCGATGAATGGCAACAAGCCATATTTCCGACTAAATCCTGAAAAGTTACCCATAATTCTGCTTTGGTTAAGAGGTCGATTAATTAGAGCATTACTGTACGTCCATACATTTCTGTGCTACATGCGCTGCTACATGCGCCAGTTCTTGGTCTCCGATGCATCGATTCGGTGTCTGCGTGGGGTACATTTTTTAATCTCATGGAACTTTACTACATTATATCAACTCTTCGTGATATGGAGGATAAATAAAGATATATATTGTTGGAAAATACCTACTGTAACAGTAATAGGGAGTCTGGCTGGCGTATACAACAGAATGCACTGGCTTACAAGGTCTAGGTAATTATTGTTATATGCCAATATATTCTCTTATATATGCGAGGCTCCCTTTGGGGAAACTCGCATATATTTAAAAAATGCATTGGCACAGGGTTTCGCAAAATTTCAGTGAGTTCCCGTCATGGATTGCTTAAGGGGGAGACGCACGTTTTGCATAAATCACAGTAAATCCAGCCAGAAATGGCAAGTGATTTTCAACAAAGAATTTCTCTGGATCTATCTGGTGAAAAATCTTGAATTTTACATATGATAATTTTCATTATATATAGAATCAGAGCAATTATAAAGAGACAATAACAATAATGGATTTTAATACATTTTAGAGGTTGAAAATATTTGTTTCGTTTCTGTCCCTTTAGGTAAATTTATAATTTCAAACAACATGTCAACCATCAAATAGCTTATTGTCTTGACTCCATGAGAGGAGGCTTCATTTGTATCATAATGTTGAGTTAGCTTTTTAATTGCATATTATAGCATCATACCCCATGTATTATGATGAAGAATAAAGCAGTCACAAATATGCCAGCCCAATGAAAACAAATGTTCAAATGTGGTGCTGTCCACTCAAGCAGGGAGCAATCAACAGAAATTAGGCCACAGTGTTAAGAGATATGGTGGTCAGATTTAACTTGGTTATGAACCCATGACCCAGAACTCAACTGAGACCAATTTTTCAATGACCAACAATCATGGCATGAAAATTCTCAATAATAAAAAAATATTTATGGTAGTTGTCTTTCTGAATGAAAATAATCATTTAATTTCATGAATCAAGAAAAATTAAGTCTCCTCTCATGATCTTCAGATATGATATAATGTATATATGAAATGCACTTTCGAAAAAAATCTGTTTTAGAGTAGTTCTCGGTACCCGAACACAGTGAAATTTTAAAGATATTTCATGCCATAAAAGTAAAGTAAATGAGATTATAATAACCAAATGTCCAATGGTTCTTATGTATGGTACCACACTAATCTCTTGTACAAAATTTCACAAAGATATTCCTGATAGATTTAGAGAAAATACATTTTGAAATACCAGGAAATTTTGGCAAAACGTGCGTCTGACCCTTAAAAGATCTAAATTCCGTGAGTAAGAAACTCGAAAAGCTTCCGAAAATGTGTCACCTTTGGGGGTGACAGACGGCTTGCGCCTAGTTTGGACGGGGGTCTTTACAGACCGAAGGGCTTCGGTTGATCACTTCCACGGTCAACATGATTGTGGCTTTAGATTTTAGGTTTTCTTCTAACATTGTACAACATTTCAACAAACACAATATATGAAAAACAAGAAACACAGCATGCAGGGGTATCCACTTTTAAATTTCCAAAAGCACCCCACCCACTTTGAACCAGACAAAACTACCCAGATCGGTCGCGAATTTAACACCAACTCATGTACAAAGACGTATAAATGAACTTAAAATTTAAGTCAAATTTTGAGGTCTATTTCACATATAATGTTTGCCGATGTAGTACAAGAAGTCTGAGTCTTGCTGTGGTCGTATGGTGAGAACATCACAACACAATCTAAGAGTGTGTCATTTTTCGGGAAGCCGCTTGCCCAGTTGAACCAAGTGACCTGCTCTCCGTTAGAGAATAGCCAATCAGAGTTGTCTGTGCGTTTTTCGTCCATGAACACCGAGGTGAAAACTGTGAACGAGAAAAGTTTATTATTCTGAGATTAAAGGCCCACTTAAAGGAACGCTCTGACGTGTTGTTGGTCTCCATTGTGCCAAACTCTGTCGAAAGCTTTGCTAATGTCGCAAAAAATACTTCGCACCTCTTTTCCACTATCAACAGATTTACTTATATCTTTATAAATATCGGTCAGCTGAAAGACTGTAAGTCCCCAACAGTAAGGGTGTGTTCACATTGCTGAAGATCTGCACAGATCTACACACAGACTAGTGTAAATGGGTTGATATAGACATGCACACAGTAAGAAAACGGTATTCGTTCGTGTGAGCAAAAATCGTGTCCGCTATAAGTCACTGTCAAAGCCGAAGCATTGCGACAGGCAAATCTGTTTTGATTAATTGTTACTCGGGCTTGGCGAATGTGTTTTATCTTTCTTTGTCATTTCAACACATGTATTCACATTATGTAGGCCAGAACCTGTGTGCTGGTGCGTGGGGGCGAATATTGAACACGGACAGGGACGTGGCGACGGGGGGGGGGGGGAGGGGTTGTCTCCCACCCCAACTTTGGTCAAATTTTTCAACAGTCGGAAATTTCATACCTGACACAACATTAGTTGGAAATTCCACACCAACAATAGGTTGAAAATGTTCTTGTAGTATGATTTTCAAGCATTTTATTGGAGGGATTTATTGTTTTTGGACCAATATTTGCATAATTTCCTACCTTTGATCAAAATTTTGGGCTGGAATGGCCATCAGTTGGAAATTTTCCAACCTTATGGGGGTGTCAGGTTGGAAATTTCCAACACTTGGAAATATTGTGTCCTGGTCCCTCCCCCGTAGCCAGTCAAACACTGTTAGTTAATTTAAGAAAACAATATTGTCCTACATTTGGTCATCATTGTCATTGGAATTGTCATCAGTTGGAGATTTTGCTGATAGTTGGTTCATTTTTACGTCTGGCCTAAACTGACACGACTCGTAGTGAATTGTCGATTACCAGCGTACTGATCAGCGTGCGTTCTGCCAGATCTACAGCAATGTAAACGTACCCTAAATCCAGATTGGAGGTTAGACATTAGGCTATTTACACGGAGATAACTGGCTAGGTGCAAATGTATACATCTCTCAAAGATTTTTGATATGCAAATTAATAATGACATTGGCCTGTAGTTTATTGGGCTTTTTGGGTCGTCCTTCTTGTGGACTGGTTTGCCATTTTCCACTCTTCGGGATAATAAGAATAATTTAAAGTTTTTTAAATAGAAACGTCAGGGGTCCTGTCAATAACACTGCACAGTTTTTTTGATACCCGAGGGCTATCATATCTGGGCCACACGCTTTAGATGGATCAATTGCATTTAAGCAAGTTTGAACATTTCAAGGGTTATTTTTATTTCATTTATTTTAGGTCTGCCATCATTGTCAGTATGAAAGGGAACATACTCATTAGTATCATCAACTTGAAATATACTACAAAAGTACTTATTTAGGCATTGCGCCTTGTCTTTATTTTCAGTGAATATTGTGTCGCCAATTGTCAAACTTGGAATGCCTTTTCTACCATCTCGAAGTACATACTTATTAAAAGTTCTCCATCAGAGAGCTGAGTCAGATAAATTAGTATTTAGTGTTATCACAAATTTAAAAATGTAATCAGCCTTGGACTTCCTTATTGCTCCTACTACTTCATTTCTCTTTGATCGAAATTCAACCCAAGAGCTCTCAGTGTCTAAGCGTTTTGCTCTTTTGTGTAATCGTTTCCTCTGGTGCATTAATTTTCGAATGCCACACGTTAACCATTCAGGCGTATCCTGCGAATCGAATATCGATGTCTTCAACCCTATCATTTAGCCATGTCTCAGTAAACACCAAAATCAGGCGCTTCACATGATATAAGATCTAATGTTGGTTGTAGGCTCTGGACGTTTAATTGATAAATTGTCAACGACGGAGTATGAGTCAGCTCGATGGGTCCAGGTTTTTTCTCCAACATCGTTTGCAAGTAATAGTACTATGAGCACCCATAATGTAATAAGGAATACTTTTTGAAAGCAGTGAGTCAAGCTTTGGTAAGGACTGGCTGTTAAGCGAAAAGTCTTTTCGTGCTATTAGATGTTTGGCTGATGATTTTGGAAGCGAGAATGTGATTAAAATCAGTGTATTCCAAGAAAACAGACGAGAGACCCCTCGTAAGCGCCAACTAGTATATAGTGAGCAGTGTACAGATTGTAAATATGACAAGCGGTTTTTGGGCGACGGTGTAATAGCTTTGCCATGAAAACATCCTATGCATGCCCTGTAGAAATCAAGGATAACCATTGGGGATGGTTATGTATACCTCACTCATGTCACTTATTCCTCGAGGGACGCATAGGATATTTTTACTAGGCTCTGTAATATAATTTTATTTTTCACAGTCACCAACAGATGTGTCTTCTAAAGCAAGGAACATTAAAGATAAAAAATATTGCATTAAAACAAAAGAGATCTAACTTTGTATACATAATAATTTGTACACATAAGGTACATCCAAGCTGGGTTTGTCCTTTATAGCATCGATGGGCTTCATTGATTCATTACTTAACCCTTTACCCAACAGAACGGCCCTGTGCCAATGCATTCTCTTATATATGCGAGTCGACCATAGGTCGCCTCGCATATATAAGAGAATGCATTGGCTTAACACATTAAAAATTATAAAATTGTTAAAGAATGTAAGAAAAAATGGTAAAAAGTGTTAAAAAAAGATTTTATTTAGGCCAATGCACTCTCTTATATATGCGAGGCGACCTATGGTCGACTCGCATATATAAGAGAATGCATTGGCACAGGGCATAACTGTAACTATCACAATGTGGTCAAGGAGCCGGTTCCAATGATATCCATATTTGTATGGTTCTATTGAGACAGAACGAAGATATTTTAGGCTGTTGAAGCTTTATTTGGCCGGTTTTGGCCGGTTTGTTGGGTAAAGGGTTAATATGCCAAGTTCATGTAACAAAGATGTGTTATATTTATGCAAGATTATTTGGTTCGCTTTACTCAGTCTGAAACTGAGCATCCAGATTTGGTCTATATAATTTATCTCATATTTATTGTTAATTGTGTTGTCAACCAATATATATGTATGGCTTTAAGATATTCTATCAATTTAATATGCCATTTATGCATGTAGTATTAAATGTGTTTTCTGCCAGCATTTAGCATATCAAGATTTTCTATCAGTGTAGCATCCATTTGTACTCTAACGTATACACTTTCAAGAGTATATGTGTTTTTAGTCACCGAAATTGGTCGTAGCTGTCATATCATGGCCCCATATCTCCCATGTTGTTTGTCGGCTGGAACCATATTTGTGATTTATTCGATTCTAGTCAATTATTTTTAAATATATCGACATCAGGTGTGTCGTCAGTCAATCAAAAATTTAGGTCAATATTAATTAGTAATCCTCCCTCCAAATCAGCCTCCACACTGCCAGTATGGATGTTGTGTCCACACCATCAATGCAGAAACCAACTCAATAATTGTATTATAGTGTTTCAGTGAGGTAGTTGGTGAGGACATCTTCAAACAAATGCAAAAAGAAAAACAATATATATATATATATATATATATATATATATATATATATATATATATATATATATAAACAATTGTTCGGTATTTTCAAGCATACTATCACCTACACTACATTCACTTGCCGAGTGATGGAATCTAAAAAAAACAAAATTAAAATTAATTGTTGTGTAGCTTCAAATAAAGGTAAATTTATGCACCATGCCTCTCTACAGTATTGATTCAATCATTTTGATGCATTACAGAATGATTTGTACATATAACTTTGCAGATAAATACCAGCCATTTTTTATCATCGCTGTTTAATTGATTCATTGATTTTTATTCATCAGATTTTTCATTAATAGCATAATATTGTAATTGAGGAATTACAATAATCTTATACGCATATATATATATATTCAAGTGAAATTATTTAGCCTCTATATGAGTTCATCATCTTTCAGCTTGTGAAGGTAGGTCTGTCAAATTTCATTGAAAAATAGTCAATTATGATAGATGTAGCCTAAGTTGTCATTCACTCTCCAAGTTAGTTATAAGCTCCCATGTCTAACTCATAGCATCAGTGGAAAAAGTGGTCTATAGTACTCATTAAGTTGTTTCATCCTGGTCTCACTGGTTACACGTTATAATTTACCATCATAATGTTGCATGTAATTCTGACTGAATATAACACCATCATGTGTCCAACAATCAATTTTTTTTTATTTCAGTTCACGGGCAATTTTAAACATTTTCGCTCTGCTTCGCGTCAAATCCTCATTTAGGTACATTCTTGGGATACCATTAGCTTTCAGTTCTCGAAGAGCACTGCGGTTTTTATATACTCGAGTACGTTTTTTATATGGTGGGAGTCGGAAAGACAATTTGTCTTGGAGGTCCATCCTCTTTTGTAGGACCGACACGATGACTTCTGTGAATATCCTCATTATGCAAGTTTACACCTATGTCTTTTATAGTTTTTAGGACAATTTCATCTGTATTTGCTCCTTCATTTTCTGGTACCCCTGACAGACGGAGATTAGTCCTACGTCCATACTACTGCAAGTCGTCGATAGTTTCGTTCAACTTTGTGATTTGTTGGTCCTTTTTTCCAGTTCTTGTTCAAGGTTTGAGATTTCTTTTGTCTTGTTTATCAAGTCTGTTCAGGATAATGTCCATTTTTTCAGTAAGAATATTATCTTTCTCTCGAATGTACGATTCAACTTTTTTATTTGGATCTTCAAATGATTCACACACGACACTTTTTAGGATGTTCCTTACACCAAGGTGTTTGAATGCTGCTACAAAGCTGGCAATGAATGACGGATCTACCAGCCCTTGTGCTGGATTTGTGTTTTGACACAAATCCAGGTTACTATCTTTAGTTGGGCTTGTATGTGAAGCATCCCCATATTTCGACCAGTGATGACTGGTATCTGGGCCTAGTTGTTTCCTGTATTTCACTGGGTGAGAAAGGAGAGGAACAGGCACTGTTCGTTTTGTGTTCCTGGTCCCAGATGGAGTTTCAAGACTAGAACTGTCTTTAACACTCTCTTTTGTATTGTGTGATTTTTCCATTTCTAGTTGTTACTGCCACTCACAATGGTGTATCTGATAAACAACTGGTCCCGCAATCAGCTTTCTTCCAATTTTGATCTTGTTAGAACCTATGGTGTTTTTTTTATACAGCATCGGTCAGATTTCGAGTGTCTGTTTTTACTGCATCCAATATGGCGGCCTCCTTGTCGCGAATGCGGGAGCGTGTTTCAAATTAATATTTGAATAATTTTGGCTGTCCTCCTCTTCCAGCACGACTTATTGGCACGGCACTATGAAGTATGGCGAATAGGCATTATCATAGATCTAATTCCCATCCAAAATTGTCACATAATACGTTTTAAATCATCAAAACCCAGCTCGGACAAGAGAGCAAAAAAATAATCCTGCCATCATCCAAAGCCGATAATTCTATATCCAGTCTCCCTTTAATATTCGAATCCCAAGATCGCATCATATACAACATAATCAGGATATCATTTGAAAGAGGATGCTCCAAAACATAGAGAATACCTAAAGTTTTTGTTTAAATGGAAAGAGATATCGAATTTTCACGAGCGGCTGCAAGCCGTGAGTGAATATTCGATATTTCTTTCCAGACACGAATGAGATGTTTCATGTATTCAAACAAAAAATTGTAGGTATTCTTTGTATTATATGCCCCTTGTTAATGTTCAACGTCGCTAAATTAACTCTTATTTAATTAAATTATTAACTCTACTTAATTAATGCAGCGATGTATATCGTGTATCTAATTTACGGTCACGATTATAGATCGCGTATATACCAATTTTTACAAACAGGAAAGAGCCTTGAGTTAAAGTTGAAATTGATACGTTGTATAATTGTCGATTGATGAAGTGGCGTCATAAATTCGTCTCTTTTGATTGACTAGCGGACAGTGAACACACAGTGATTGACTAGCGGACAGTGAACACACAGTGATTGACTAGCGGACAGTGAACACACAGTGATTGACTAGCGGACAGTGAACACACAGTGATTGACTAGCGGACAGTGAACACACAGTGATTGACTAGCGGACAGTGAACACACAGTGATTGACTAGCGGACAGTGAACACACAGTGATTGACTAGCGGACAGTGAACACACAGTGGTTGACTAGCGGACAGTGAACACACAGTGATTGACTAGCGGACAGTGAACACAGTGATTGACTAGCGGACAGTGAACACACAGTGATTGACTAGCGGACAGTGAACACACAGTGGTTGACTAGCGGACAGTGAACACACAGTGATTGACTAGCGGACAGTGAACACACAGTGATTGACTAGCGGACAGTGAACACACAGTGATCACTCGGTGGCACGTGTGTCCCTGATAGTTGTTATTCTCAAGTCAGCGGGCTACAGTGAAATATGGGAACCTACAGTGAAATAAAAAAAACGCGATTTCACTGTAGCACCGATAGATAAGACGATCTAAGTTACGGTAGTTTCCCGCTATTTTATAGGCAAGCATATACAAGAAGACCATAGTCAGAAGTGGTAACGCCCTCAAGATCATAGTATTAGGCATATATGAAATATATTGGTGCTTTATTGTAGTGATTGTGAACAATGTGTATATTGGTTACGGCTATGTAGTTGATGATATGTAATTTTTGTTGTATGTGTGTATAGTGTGCGCTTTTAAAATCGGACGTGCCAAACTAAAGTTATGATAATTATGAAATATTTACACACCATGATATGTGTTCACAAAGGGCGCATATGTTCCAATTGGTTGAAAGGTTCGATACACCAATAACCACACACCAATTGCCAAAAAAAAGTGACGAACGCCTTGACGATTGACACGATATTATGTTGACGCGCTGCCAGCTCGCGGCAAATACATGTGCACTAAACTGTTAGTTTCTCGGTTCTCTTATACGACATTTGAATTGTTTTCGGTTGCCATCTATCTGTTCTTTGTTATTTGTTCTAAAGTCTAAATAGTGCATGAAATAGCATGCAGGATAATATTCAGGCCAAAATTGTCGATATTCGTTACATGATTCAAGTACGCAAATACCGAGTACGTTTCTAATCACATCATTTAGTCCATCCAAGTACGCAAAAACAAAATTAAAAATACTAGTTCCCGATGAACATATTAATAAAAAAAAATACCGACATAAGCCAATCTACGGCGGCTGAAAACTGAATGGTTTACACACAATCTCGAGACTCGTTATCAACAATTTCCGACAAGGTCACATTCACCACCTATTGCTAAAACAACTAAATGGTTAAGAGAATCCATGGCTTCCGATTATTGGAGACTAATTATTCATAATTCCTTCAAAGTTTCATGAATGCACCACCTCAGAATTCCGATAAACAACTAATCCTTCAAAGTATTACAACAACTACGGCTTATCATAGAAGGTTTCTCATTCACCACACCAAAAAGGGCTCTAAATGCGGACCAAACATATACTAATCGCATTAAATACACCCCGATACTTCGCAATACGATATTTAGTCTACATTCCAACTGAGACATAATTGAGCAATGTTATATATGTTATAGTATGCATGGTGTTCCCTCAAATCTTCAATAGTATCACAGTCATTGTTCACACCTAAATATCGAAAGCAATTAACGCGGTCATAAAAGTTACATACTGCAACAATGAGGCATCCGCGTAGATACATCTGCGAATACATACATCCTGCAACAAGTATAACCGGTACGCAAATAGCGAGTACGTATTTAATCATATTTACCCCATAACTACTATAATGACAGCGGGTTGTGTGGGAGGACATTACTTTGGCGATCATTTCGGGAAACAACAGCTAGTAGTCTGACAGGTCTCTTCATTCAGTGTTCATACTACCCAAGTACGCTTTGGGTGCTGTGCTATTATCGCAGGATTTTACATATGGAGACAACAGTACTAAGAAGAGACTGACCAGGACTACTGATGCACATATTGTAGATGGAAACTTTGTGCCTGAAAAGCATGTATCCTGAGTGTCGGGAATGAATATTTAAATTATTGACTATCTATATTATTATTATTACCCAAGTTCACTTGGGGTGCTGCGAAAAATTAACGGAGGAATTTCCACAGAACAGAACAGCGCCAGATATGCCTGGCAGTATACACCCTATACAGGGCGTAATAAATTGGATTATCACCTTTTTCGGCCGAATAAACTGTGAACACGTTGTTTTTGTCGAGGTACCGACAGCAACTGTTGCTTGGATGAGTGTCAACACTTCCTTGATGATGGTGTCACCCTTTTGGCACACGGGATTCCGGCCGCCTTCGGGATTGAAATAAATGGCTTATACGCGACTTTGATTGCGACAAATTGTGGTATTTGATGGGCCTTTTATGGTCATTTGTTGAACTTATTATCTGAACATTTCATCAATGGGTATAGAAAGGATTAAATGCTCTGGCACACTTAGTGTTTGAGTCTCCGATTAGTTATGTACAGTGTCAGTGCTCATTCTGGACTCCTCAACCTTTTACCTCTCAGACAAAGCTCTCTGGTATAATACATCATTTCACACATGATTCTATCCAGATCTGGAAGGAATGTGTCAACACTCTACATGCCGACGTTAGGGCGTGAAAAAGTCTGGTTGGTCAAGTGTATTCCGACGCCTGGTGTTGGTTCCAGTTTACCAAAGGTGCAGTTGATTCGCATGCGGCTCCAAAACCACAGGAGCCTTTGTCTGCTACATGTACCAACCTCGTAACCACGGGTGAGAGTTCTACTGATGTTCCGATATCTTATGTCTCACTGGTGTCTCTTCATGTTATCATTCCGACAGATATCGATGCTATCTCCGAAGTACACTGGCAGGCTCCATCTGCACGTCCGTATTCTGCTGCTCATATCGAAGCTTTCCGCTACATTTATCAGCCTGGACTTAAGTGTCGATTCATCCGGCCTACGACAGATTCTTCGGTACTATGTGAGAAATCGCCAATGCCAATGTTTAAACAGACTAATTCCCAATCACAACATGATAGGTGCGCATTGCCAGGATTTCTGACATCGCATCAACTTATCCCGACTCTCGTCACATATTGCTTGCCAGATCGTCTTTCTTACCTACATTTATCAGTCAAACTCTCCTTGCTTTGTACATTTATCGTTTGATGATCGACGTGTACATGTGCCTGGATGAGCGATGTCCGAGACCAGATTATAATGACCAACAGTTGGAATATTATATTTTTGCCAATCTTATTTTCTCGAAAATTAGACGCTACTTGATGGTAATTAAGCCATATCAGACCATACTGTTAATTTTCAATTTCGGGAACATCCAGGAATGCAAATTGTTCATTTACCTTTATAATCACCATATTGCCAATTCTACTTTGTGTTGAACTATAGTTTATAATCGAAATAAACACAAAATGTGACAGGAAGTTGTTCGGGAGCTGTTCCAAGTAAGCCCATGGAACGCACCGAGAGATTTGATCACCGAAAAAGTATGTCTCACTTCATGACCTGTAATACAGACAAAAAGCGCGTTTCTTGCAGTTTCTTTCAACTGTTTTGGTTGATTGAAACGTACCCCCTGTTGAGTTGGATATTCGGGGTTTCGAGCATGAAAATACATCCAACTCAACAGAGTACGTTTGTCTCCTACATGAAGTTTAGGTAACAATCCACAGTTTCGAATTATCAGTATAGAGGTAATTTTGGAAAAATATAAACTGCCAGTGGTTTCTGGCACATTCATGTGGTAGGTGTATTCAAACAAGGTTGGATATGATTTTTTTGGGTAATTTTAAAGGATGTCCTAGATTTTGAAAAAATTAAGTGCAAATGACCTTGACCACACACGTATAGTGGCGTTTTCTGCGAAACTGGCTCTGGATACTGGGTCATTTTTTAGCACCCAAAATTTGTCATCTGCATTAAAAATTGATTTTCTAGAATTGCAAATGGTGAAAGTTTGATTTTTTTCTTCATATTAACGTTGGAATCCAGAGGCCTTTGAACCAGAATAGGTGCTCATGCTCGAAAAAATCTTGTTTTTGTGCCCCTTGGGTCTGAAATTGCAACATTTAAAAAAAAAAATTTGCATAAAAATAACATAAAATAAAGGGCCATAACTCATCGTAATCATATTCTGAAAGCCTATTGTGTACTCATTTCAGTCATATATATAATGTCTGTGTGGTTTTGGTTCATATTTCAGATAAATCTCAATGAATCTATGCCCACAGCTTATTATTTTGGGCCCCTGTCTATGTTTATACGAAGTGACATTGCTATGCACTAGAATGGGGCAAATCGCTATCGTTATATGATATGTTATATGCACAAATAAAGTGTTTCGCTTGTGATTTTCGGTTTTAATTTTCCCAACATTTCACGATTTGGTCGCGCCGAGCTCTTGAGCTGCACATAATGAGATGAGGTGGCATAACGAATGCCAACCTCTATCGGTGAAGTATTGTCTATAACTGTCTAAGTTTCTACTTCACGAAAAGTAAAATTTTAACATAAGATTTTCATCTAAAAGTAGTATACAACTACTTAATGAATAAACTTTGTGTATCTAAGCTATCGCCTGCCATTTTTGACTCAATCAGGTCTTTTATTGGCGCGCAATCAATGTCTCTGGTTTCGGGTACAAAACTGTGAAAATATTATGAATCGTACGTGACACGTATAGTGGAGTAACCACACATGCTGTGCCTCAAATTTGCCTTTTTTTGGCGACATAACTCTAAGAATAATTTATGTAACATCATGCAGTGGTCACGATGGAGACGACATGCCAACTTGACAAGACGTGTCGTAGATTGTAAAATCTTGTTTGGATTCTCGTCATGACTTCTTCATTTTTCGTTTTCATTAAGATTACCAACGAAATTGGTCTAAATGAAATTAATAGACCTAAATCACATGTGAATTCTTCGTAAGTTGTGAAGTAGTTACTTTCATTTTTATCGCGATGCTTCATTCCCAAATTCCGCGTTTTTTTGCAATCTCCACACGGTTGCTAACCGGAAGTCACGTGACAATTTCTCCAAAATCCATATCCGCGATCTTTGAAAAATCACTGATGGATATAGAAAAAATATATGTGACATCATTCACCTGCGCCTAAGGTATAAACAACCACCCGGTGGTTGCTATTAAAACGTAGTTATCAAACTAATCATGTCTGCAATATTTATATAAGAGCGTTTAAATATACACAAATAAGTATATATATATATAAATATATAAATATAAGCCTTACTGTTTTGGAGCATTATTTCCCTGACCGCTTCCCACTTTCCTGGTCCATCAAGTCTCACTAAATGTCCGCCTGCCTCTGCGCATGCTCGCTGTGAGACGTAATACGTCTCTGTTTCCGATGAGACTACTTGGTAGCATAAACTGCCGTTTGAGATGTACGGATGTCGGCATGCTGGATAAAGATAAACAACATATCAGGCATGTCACACAATAACATGATGCGCTATTAGAATGGCGGTTAGACCCGGATGCAACTGGTAAGGAAGCCGCTTTGGTCTCAAAATGTGCTTGTTTGCAGAACAAAATATACAAAATCCGCATTATGGAAAATTCTCAATTCAACATGGCGTCCAAAATTGAAGTTGGTCTCGGAAAAGCTGAATTTCTGCGGTAGGTGCACCAATTTATATCAAATTCGCAATAGATTGAAATATATACAAACAATTCTTAGTCATTAACTATATTTGTAAACTGTCTATCCCAAAATGCCGCCAAAATGGACAAATTGACATGTTTGGCAAAATTGAATAGCTAGTCCTATATATATAAGAGCGAACCCACACTCGGAGTACGCTCGGAAGAATTATTACAGAAACTTTTGTTTAGAGATGTACGAATTCTCTCTAGTGTATCTCACAAGAGTAGGGTCTCACACAACTGTTAAATCTGAACTTTTAGACGCCCAGAAACGGCAACATAACGCAGTTTTGTTAGCACTGTTTATTTTGAATCGTGAGATATATATCAGATATCCTGGGGTGGCAGATAAGAAATCGCTCAATTTTAAATGAAATTTCGTATAATTAGAGTATTTAGTGGGCCAAGCTGTCGCGATTCGACCACATAATCACGATCCCTACCCGCCTTTCCGACAATTGGACCCATGCAGTTGCCCTCGGTTGACCACCTTCAGATATCCTGGGGTATGGCATATAAGAAATCGCTCATTTTTGAAGGAAAGAGTGAGACAAGAAGTCCCTATATATGCCCATATAATCATTACTCCTACCCGCCTTCACGAAAATTAGGCCCATGCAGTTGACCACCTTCAGATAACATGGGGGTGGCAAATAAGAAATCGCTCAATTTAGACAGAAATTTCGTATAATTAGTGTACTTAGGGGCACAAGCCCCCTCCCCTATGTGTGCATATCTGCCACAAAATACTCTAATTATACGAAATTTCCTTCAAAATTGAGCGATTTCTTATTTTTGTCTCCACCCCAGTATATCTGAAGGTGGTCAACAGATGGTCAACTGGGCCCAAAGGTACATTCCATGCCCGATGATATGATTTTTTCATGCAGAAACGTTGCGCAGATGCCAATCCGTCACAATTCGTGGAATACGTGGATACTCATGCAGGTCTTCAGGTCATTATATGTTACAACTGAGGCCTATGGGAAATAATTACTTCACTGTAACCTATAAGAAGCGCCAACGGGACAATTTGCTAAGATGGTCTATCTCTTCCTATAACAAATTTTATATAGTTTCCTGGGAATAAAATGATAAATAAAGATCGAAGATCCGGAACGCTTCTAGCAATTAATATTGATTTTATTTAGAAGTTATAATATACATACAATCAATTTGGGACAAATTACCGCTCGCGTTCGTAGCATGCGGGATAACTATAACTAAAATAATAACCAAAATATGTCCCACTTGATTATCGATTTATATAAGAAAATATCGACATTATTATAATCAATATTAATTGATAGAAGCATTTCCGCAAATGTCTTCGACTCATATCTATTATTTTATAACCCGAAGGTATATAAAACGTGTTTAGGAAGAGACAGACCATCTTTAACGCTGTATAATCCGTAGATCAAGCAGTGGCGCGCTCACTGTCTTCATACTATACACATCGTGAACGTTATACCAATATACAAAAGATATCTATTGTAAATATACCCAATGGCTGCGGAAAAAAGCACTACAGTATAGCGATAGCATAGTAGGTGTTACAATTTATTATATGGTG
Source organism: Siphonodentalium dalli (assembly GCA_032622095.1). Classification (NCBI taxonomy): domain Eukaryota; kingdom Metazoa; phylum Mollusca; class Scaphopoda; order Gadilida; family Siphonodentaliidae; genus Siphonodentalium; species Siphonodentalium dalli. Next base: position 73,157,203 of record CP136069.1, read on the forward strand.
GAGTTTGGTGACAATTGGTCGTCATAATTAATATGCCAACTAGCCATGTCGCCCGCTGCATATTCGCACAATGAGTCTTCCAAAGTTCGTTATAATCAGCCTTTTTCTTGATTTGGTCCTTGTATATATAGTTCGCTTTGTTTATTCCAGATACTTTCTCGTAGCTGCATTTCCCCCATCAATTCCGATACAGCTTCATTGGCCCACATGATAGTATAAAATAAAACACGCAATTGGGGAACTGTCTTAATACGCATGAAATTAATATAAGTAATTATTGATAAACATGCATTGAGATCATATCAATAAAACGTACTACGTGCATGATATGTGAGTGAATGAGGGATTGCCACGGTCAAACACAATTCTGGACGATCGATCGTGTGATTATTTATATCGTAGAGATTACAATGTAGCAAAACGTAATTACAACAGATCAACCTTTGTGAAACGCATGCAATGGGTTAATTGGTCCAGGAGGACTCATTGTGCGGAGACTCAGCGGGCAACATGGCTAGCTTCAAGGCACATAATTATGACGACCAATTGTCACCAAACTCCATCATAATAAATTGTCACACCTACTATGCCATCGCTACTGTGGTACGTGTGTCCGCAGCCAATGACGCAACCAACTGAGATGGAGAAGGTGGCAAATAAAAGCCATTCGTGACGACGGTAAATAAACAACAGGCTTACAGCCGAATCCATTTCCTCATTCAACACATAAATTATATTCTATGGTATCAGATATGATTTTGTTTGAATGGAATCAATATTATTAAACCAACGACAAGCACCCGTGTTATACATACCAGTCACTGGTTTACACCACGCCTGTTCGGCTCGGGGGTCCTTTCCAACGAGCAACTCGTCCTGTGAGCATCGTGTACAGTGAGTACTCACCCCACTCCCCTGAAAGTACAACACAGATGAGAACTCCAAACCACTTATTCTTCGAACCCCATATCATTTTATATAAAATATATGCCATAGTATATACCATTTGAAAGAGGAAGCTCCAAAGCATTGTATTATCAACTTATTCGGTGTAATAAACTGTGAACGTGTTGTTTTTTTGTTGAAATATCAACTTGTATTCTTAAGTTCAATGGAATGGGAATAACTCTAACATCTTAAGATATAGAGTTATTTCCCTTCCATTGAAAATACATTTTTTAGTTTGAATTCTGTTGCATTCTGGGAGCCATAACGGGGGAAATCTTTCATTTATGTCAGCTGTTTTCTATTTCTCTATGGGCATCTTCTGAGACACAGATGTTTCAATGGTGATGAATGATAGTATTTTAATCATATTTTTATGGCATAGATTGTTATTAAAATAGTATATCAAGGCACTATAAAAAAAATAATCGGTGACTCAAAAATTAAGTGGTCTTTATAGCAGCTCGTGATATTGGTTGTTCTAGATGATGGTTTGCGTCTAAGATCCGTTCCAATACTCTTCTCATACACAGGGGTCCGAGAATACTTTTTATTTTATTGTATTATATGATTTTTTGAATAACACCAAGTTTGGGGGAAATGGCTTCAAAACACTATTTTTCAAAATATCAAATTTGTTGACAGCACTATACCCCTTCCTTAGATATTAATCCACCACTATAACATCAAAATATGCTACATTTATTGTTCTGAACAAAGTGTTAGGACATATACGTGAACCTTTAAAAGTACTCAATCTGATTCGATGGTCCCCATATTATCAGATTCCAACAACAACAACTTTTTGGAAATGCCGCTTCAGTTATCAGAATCGATTAATTGCTCAATAATAATGCTACAGCATAAAATTGCCCAAAAGGTGTTATTTGTCAACATTTTGTTCAAAGAAATTTGGCCAGATTGTCAAATATCTAACCCCCAAAGCCACTTGATTTTAGAGTTATACATCTTTATCTGCAATTTGGTCCGAGACAATCGGCTTGACGAATATTCACAAGGCCGCCAAAAATAACATATCTCGGGAAATATCAAATTTCAAAAATCGATCTCTGATCTTTGATTGGTGGGTCTTCGACTCGAATCCAAATATTGTTTTTACTCCCAAAGCCAAAGAAATAGTAATTTGGTGGCGTTAATTCGGATTATGCATCTTTAACTATATTGTAATTGATTTTCTCGGCGTCAAGTGGGAATCACCTAAACACTTTGAGTATTAATTTGGTATATATGCATATTGTAAAGAATTATAGAACGGACCATTTCAACTCCAGTGGACCAGTGGAACGATAGTGACTATGGTGGAGTTGACGCTTGAGGGGAGAGACACGTTTTCCATAAATCAAGCCAAAAATGGCTAATGATTTTCTATGGATATATCTGGCGAAAAATCGTGAATTTCACATATCTTCATCTTCATTGTATGTAGAATCTGAGCAATTATTAAGAGACGAAAAACATATGGAGTTGTCGCTTAAAGGGGTACTGTACCCCAATTTCAATAAATTCCCGGTGACAATAGCGATCTAATATCAATATTATATGATAAAATAACTAATATGAGTCGACGATGTCTACTGAAAACGTTCCGATTAACAGGCTATCATAAAAGTAAAATTGAATTATTTAATATAAATTCATTTATGGCTGGAGTCATAAAATGGAGAATTATGCCATTACGAGTTACGGTTCTTGAAATCGCATCTGTTGCGTGTCTTTTATCGACGGCCGTTCGCGAACGTTATTGAGTTGCAAACAAAACATGTTACCTGCAAAAGGAAGGCCCGTTATAACCGATTCGGAAAAAAGGAGAAAGAAACAAGTCATAAAGCGTCAAGTATTTTTATAGGGAGTGAGATTGTTTGATCGAAGAGATTGAAGGCATCAATCGAAGCTGTGAACAATGAACTTCCGGTTCTTCCTACGACCTGCGTATTCTCCGGTGAAGGTCAAAAACATGGCGCGTAGTTTGAAATCGTAATATTTTTGTTTCCAAGATCAATATTTTCTTCGCTAAATTAGGTTTATACGAAACTTATATAACACGAACACAATCTAACTTGAAAGTTATTTCAATGGGAGTAAATAAAAAAATCGCCTATATCTGTGTACAGTACCCCTTTAAGGGGAGAGACACGTTTTTCATAAATCAAGCCAAAAATGGCTAATGATTTTCTATAGATCTATCTGGCGAAAAATCGTGAATTTCACATATCTTCATCTTCATTGTATGTAGAATCTGAGCAAAAAATATTGATTTTAATACATTTGAGAGGGTAAAGGGGTATTGACGCCATTTTCAATAAATTCCCGGTTAATAATTTGATTTATATTAAATTAAATTTAAGTTATGGCTGCAGTCATAAATTAAATTACGAATTTCCGTATACAAGACGTAATCAAAATAATTCACGGATAGTGGATTGGTTAAAACGTGGCACACATGATCGTGTAAAATTATGTTGATACTGGGCGTAAACTCAAGCCATTCACTGTATAGTGACTATACAATGACTTAATGGGTATATGGGACTAGTATGCATATAATATAACATAAACTTTATTTGATACATTTGTTTGAAAACTTTCCAAAAATTACTCGACATCGACAATTGGTATTTTCGCATTCCGGCTAATCTGCCATCCGTAACATTACTTCGTAATCAGCAGACATTCAAATAATGGAAATCTGGTTACCTTATTCTACAACTCAGAGACTAAAGAAACCAACAACAACATTTGGGTAAAGCATCGCTTTAAAAATATTATTTTATTTTTTTATCCCTTTAGGTACCAAGAACTGCTAGAATAATTAGTAATTTAACACAACACATAATAGCGTATTGTCTTGCAAACAATCAATTGGAATTAGGTCACAGTGTTAAGAGATATGGTGGTCAACTTTAACTTGGTTATGAACCCATAACCCAGATCTCATCTCAGCCCAATTTTGCATTAATCAACAGGCATGACCTGTACATTCTCAAATATAGAAAATTATTTATGGGTAGTTGCCTTTCTAAATGAAAATAAATTTATAATAAATAAATTTCATGATTCAGGAATAACTAAGTTTCCTCTCGTGATCTTCATATATGATATGATGGATATATGCACTGCACTTTTGAAAAAAATCTGTTTTGCGGAAGTTCTTGGTACCTGAAAACTGTAAAAAAAATAAAAAATTCATGGCATAGAAGTAAAGTAAACGAGGTTATAATATCCAATGGTATGATAGTTCTTAAATATTGTGTCACAATAATCGCTTGTACCAAATATCACAAAGAAATTCCACACAGTTTTTGAGAAAATCCATTTTGAAATACCAGGATATTTTGGCAAAACGTGTGTCTGACCAGTAACTGGAGCTCACCACACCAATCCTCTTATCGCGGAATATAAAACGGTGTTATTACAGGTTTCTTGGCAAGATCTTAAAATCAATATTTGATCGGTGAACGAAATGTTATAATATTTGCAAACCGTTAGGAACAATAATATTTTCATCAAACAGCCAAAGCACCAATTAGTGTGTTAAGCTTTATTTTGCGACAAAATCATTTATTTTCTGTTTGGTGATGGTGTAAATATTGTGTGCAACATAGAGTTACACATAATGCCGACGCATTAAACCTTTCTATACTAAATACTCATTGATCCGTAGGTATCTCTAAGGCAATTTTCAGATAATAAGTTCAACAACACCACTCTAGATGAATGATATACCATTCCAATGTATAATGTTATAACTGAGTTGGGGGAATCCATTCAGTATAGAAAGGAATAATTGATCATTCGCTCGTCTGTTCGTGAACAGTTTCGGAAGCTGGCGTGACAAAGGAACTTTTACTATAAAAGTTTATTATTAGCCCACAAAATGTATTTTATACCACTTTCAGGACAAATATTTTTTGTCCAGATCAGCCGATTATTAACAGCACAATATAACTATATATATGTAGTATATTGATCTCTGTCTTCCTCTCTATACATATTGTTATAACTTCCTACCCCTCTCGTGTCTATAACTATATATATCATAATTATATACACCCTTTCTCTTCCTCTCCACCCCTCCATCTGCTCTCATCTCTCCCTCTGCACCTTTTTGTCTCATATCTCTCCCCTCCCTATCTTATATATCCACAATGTCGCACCCACTCTCCCCTCTTGTCACATCCTCTCCTTTCTATATCCGCTCTATCTCTCTCTCTCTCGCTCTCTCGCCTATCTCCACCCTCTCGTGCGCATGGACCAGTTATCGATGTTCGAATTGTTCACGGTCAATTTCACACACTTCGAAAACACTCAACTTGAACGAGGCTTGTAATTCAAATTAAAATCTTGTCGCTAAAACACTCATTTTGATTAGTCGAGAGCGGCTAACTTTAGTATTCGATTCACCAGCATCGGCCGCTAGTGGGCGGACAAATTAAATAGAACGAAATTTGAATGGAAGACATCGAGCTAAAATAAAACGTTATCGCGCGCAGCCAGGAGTCGCGTAATCGATCGTTGACTGGTCCCCCGGACTACATGTATACACCTCGACGACGCTCTGCATCAGCCGTTATTACGCCCTCTCATTGTGTATTTTGGCAAGCCTATATTTGGCCGTGTCGGAGGAGGTGATGGAGTAAATGTGATTACTTAAAACGTACTCGGTAATTGCGTACTCGTTGTGTATGTTCTATCTCATATCGGCCAGCTAACTTATATATGTACAAGTCGGTGCCGCACTAACGCTGTGATTTCGCTCCGATCAGTCATGCGTTCAGAATATGTTGTCCCTAATATACCTTGTCGATAATATACAATGTCGCGAATCCGTAATTCCCAGCATGATTGATGCGTCTTTTGAATCATGGCTTGTCCCGGTGAAATGTGATCTTTTTCGTTTAGTTTGGTTTCGCGCTCTGGCAATCTGGCAGCAAATACGTGCCTTGTTAACACCACCCATGTATACTGTTGGCCAAATTATAAAATTTCATTGTCCTATGTAGGTTTTATAAATAGATTGGGTCGCTTTAAAAGCTGTAGTGCTACCCCGAATGCGGTTATTTTGGGACGCGTTAAAGTTTTACTGCGACCCCGACTCCAATAAAAGCTGTAGTTGGAATGTCCAAGTTCGTGAAAGTTCTATTGACTATGCCGATGATTTGAGAAGCTTTATTATTTTAGGATATTGTAGAAAGGCTAATCTGGCCATGTCAAATTCAGCTATAGTGATGGGATATCTCGCAGGACAGCACATTTCGAGTTTTCGTGGGGTGTGTATTTGCTGGATGTCTTATAGTTGCAGTATGTAACCATTATGACCGCGTTAATTGCTTTCGACGTTTAGGTATGAACAATGGCTGGGCCATGCACTCTTGGCGGGAACACAATACCTCCGATTTTTGATCCGCATTTAGAAGCTTTCTGGTGTGGTGAATGAGAAACCTGCAGTAATAAGCCGTCGTTTTTTGTAATAATTTGAAGGATTAGTTGTTTTAATATATTTTATATTATAATTTATATTTATGGCTAATAATATGATCTTGGTGGCGTTACCATTTCTGACTATGGTTTTCTTGTTTCGTTATTACGCCACATGTGGTGTAAGTTGTTTCGGAGATTTTGATATTCTGTGGTCGACTGGGCGAATGCATTGTGGGAGAATTTTTTTTGTACCTTACTCAATCGTACCGATAGAATCACATAGATGCTGAAATTGTAAAGTTAACGCCACCGGTGTATAATATGTTTTAAAAAATATGATTCAATCGTATCGATAGAGTCAGGATAGTCTGAAATTGTAAACTTAAAGTCACCGGTGTAATAATATGTTGTTGAAAATATAAATAATCTGATAGCCTGAAAATAATGTATAACCCATTGGGAGCCCCTGGTGTAGTGAAGTGAATTATGGGTAATTTTAATTGGAGTGCGCATGCCTGTTTTGTTGGAGTAACCGCTATCTTTGATTTTCCGGTCATCAAGTCAAAATTGTATCGTATACACAATGTGTTTGTACCGATGGGTGTATCGTGACTCGGCTCGTTTTCGTGGTCATATAGACCCTATATATAACCTATGATCACGAAAACGAGCAGAGTCGCGATATCTGATAGAATTCCAGGAATCGTACATTCACTCTCAATAGTATAGATTCTCTGAATCTGCCGCGGAATTCCCAAAATTTTCAATACGATTTTCCGAATTTCCACTTTCACTTTTCACTTTTACCACGCAAAGCGACCTTAGTTGACACATATATATGGCACACTGGCTGAGTCCATGACAAATAGTTTATGTAGCATTGCTTCTTTCATTTAATTAAAGCTCACCTCGTTAAAACGCATGTCAATCGTATTTGTTTACAAATTGCATTGGGTGCGACGATTTGCAGTAGGGCCCTATTTGCGGAGGTCACTTTGCGGAAGTCCCCGAATTCGCGGAGGTCCCCTAAAATGGGCGATATATGTAGATTTTAATGAGGGAACGGGTGCGTATATGTCAATTGATACGTATTTTAAACAAATAACGACACGATCATCATAATAGAGGTCTGTTCTATCAATTATATATGCGCCGAGTTCACTTGGTGCAAATTAAACGGCGATAAATATTCTCGTGTGCCAGAAGGACTCCTTAAAGTTGTAAATAAGATGAATATTTATTAGATGTTATTTAACAAGTCAATCAAATAATATTATTCATTAGTTAGCGCCTATATTAGCGCTAACTAATGAATAATATTTTATATTATAATTATATTATATTTTATATTTATGGCTAATAATATGATCTTGGTGGCGTTACCATTTCTGACTATGGTTTTCTTGTGTTATGTGTATAGGGTTGTTTACAGAGAGATAGCGGCGTAATGCGTAATCTATACCAGCGAGGGACTAGTCAAAATCGAGCGCAACCGCAAAGTTGTTTACTATATGATATAATCGTCATCGATTAACAGGAAGTTGTTCGCGCGCCGTTCCGAGTAATACCATTGAACGTACCCAGCGATTTGATCACCGGAAAAGGGTATAAATCACCTCATAACATGTAATGCCGATAACAAGCGCTTTTTGTGCAGTTTCTGTTAAATTTGTGGTGCATTGAATTGCAATGGAGATACAGTTTTAACGGGGTATACACCCTGAGATGTCCACCTCTTTGAACCAGACCAATCTGGACCCCCTTGGTTGGAACTTTCCATCCGGTACCTGAAGCTTTCAGCTGTTGAGAATGTTGAACCTTACACCCCCTACTGTTGGAATATTACCAACAGATGGCGATTCCAGACCCAAAAATATGCTGCCACTCAGCCATTGATCTAAAAACAGACACGAAATTTCCAACTGCATATTGAAAATGTTGACCAAAGTTGGGGGTTATCGCCCACACCCCACCCCCCCCCCGTCGCCACATTCTTGTCGGTAATAGGTGGCGGGAGATCATAGTATGCTAATAATCTCCACTTAAAGGTACATAATCCGATTCGATGGTCCCTGTATCATCCGGTTACAACAACAACGGAATTTCACCAAAAGTCGATTTAGTTATCCAAATTAGTTTATCTATATCTATATTTGCGAATGTCTGTCTGTCTGTCTGTGTTCTATAGAAATTCACAGGGGACCACCTATATGGCACAAAAGGGGGTCTAATAGGGGTAACTTTTTACGAGAAAGATAATGGCGAGGGTTAGAATTTTCTAAAGTGACGCCGTTGTTGTCAGGGACAGAAAGGGGGAGGGGCAGAAAAATTGTCGCCGATTGCCACCAAACTTATATATAATCATCCCCATAACATGAGGAATCTAATGGTGTGGTTTAAATATGTCAAAAGTCGCGCCGTTCGCGTCAGGGATGCCCGGAAGGGGTACCAAAATTGTTTTAAAATAATTTTAGCGCCGAATTCCACCAAATTGATACACATTCTTCTGAGATCTTCTTCATGATACAAGGAATCTTATCGTGTGATTTAAAGACGCCAAATTGGTCTCGTTGGGATTAGAGATTTGGGGTGGGTGCGGTGGGTGGGTACTAAATCTGACAAGAATTGATTTAGTCACCGATTGCCACGAAACTTACACAAATTCATCCCCATGGTATGAGGTGTCTAATGGCGTGGCTAAAAGTTGTCAAAAGTGGCGTCATTCGAGTCAGGGGTGCACTGAAAGGGAGAGGGGCACCAAAATTGATACACAATATTTTTTGCGCCAATTTCCACCAAATTGATACACATTGTTATCCATGATATGTGGAATCTAATCGTGTGATTTTAAAGACGTGATATTGGTGCTGCTTTGGTGAGAGATGGGGGTGTGGTGGGGTGGGCATTAAATTTGATAAAAAAATTGTTTAGTCGCGGATTAGCACCAAACTTACAAACAATAATCTCCATGATATCAGGAGTCTAATTGTGTGGTTTAAAGATGTCAAAAGTGGGGCAATTCGAGTCAGGGGTGCCTAGAGGATGAGAGGGACACAAACATTGATAAACAATATGTTTAGCGCCGATTTCCACCTGATTGATACATATTCTTCTCCGTGATACGAATAACTAATCGTGTGGTTTAAATGCGCCAAATTGGTGCCTTTTTGGGTGAGAGATATACAATGGTGGCCCTAAATTTTCATAAATTGTATATATATTCATCTCTATAATGAGTCTAAGTGTGTTGTTTAATGATGTCAAAATTGCAAAATTGGCACCGCTTGAGTCCGAAATAGGGACGGAGGGTCACCAAAAACTTATAAAAATATGTTTAGTGTCAATTACCATCAAACTCATACACGTTCTTCTCAAATGATACAATGAATCAAATATTTGCGAATATATGTCTGTAGGGAAGTTGCACCAAAGTTGATACAAATATAATTAGCACTGATTCTACCAAATTCATGCACGTTCTTCTCTAATGATATGATGAATTAAATCACATTTGGGGTCGTTTGGGTCATGGATGGCGAGAGGAGATTGACTATCATTTATAAGATTGTTCAATTCGCCGATATCCAACAAAGTTATATATAGTCATCTCCCAGGCCATCTCCATGTCGTTCTAAGGAGTTTTTGGCATTCCAATTTCACAATCTCGACAAATGGTGACCGAATTAAGTCACTTGAACAATTATATATAACACAGATACATAGAAGAAAGCATTAAAAGTATATTTATATCAATATATTTAAGAGATACATATATTCATTCAAACTGAGGGACCTTGAATCGTCAGAGGATTGCATATTAGAATGACTCATGTATATATATTTTATAACACGATTGAGTCTGTCCCATTCAATATAGTTTCCACAAAAAAAGGTACAATTGCCAAGAGATATGGAAATGTAGAGCAGGCCTGTTCAAAAATAGTGGTCACAGTGTGCAGTCAAATATGGTTACTTCTGAGATAAAGGAAAACGCAGTCCGTTGCACATGACATTTCGGAATCATCCAATATTGACATCTGACAAGGGTATATCTGCCCGATACAGAGGATTTCTTTCATTTTTTTTAGAACAGACTCATCGCCTAAAATAAACAACTCAAAATATCGCTGTGTCGGGCACATGTAGTTGCTATACAAGCATAACATCAATTATTTTAAACTGAAAATGATTAGCCAGTATATAGCACCAGAAGAGAGGAGCACCTGGACGTATCTTTAAAACATCTGTATCTTCATGAAGATATGATAAACTAGATTGATTGATTGATTGATACATCTCTATGTAAAATACAATTGTCGTCTTTTATTTTTTCGAACTAATATGTTTATGATGTTCATGTTTTATGCTATAACGTCTGAAGTATACGCAGTTGTAAATAAATAAATAATTCTTTATTGGTGGGACGGATTAAACGCGATAAACAAAATGATAATTGTTCCGACCTGACAAGGTGAGCCACTACTTATAAGAATAATGTTTTGTGATGCCATTTGGATATACAATTTATGAGAATACGTGTAACACTTTGAGAGCAAGTGTATCTTCTATTCCCACCAAATATCCACAAAGGGTTTCACATCACTTTAACCTGGGCAACGCCGGGTAACCCTGCTAGTTACCAATAAATACTCACAACATTACCAATCACGATATTACAATTGCCGTAAAAGTCCTACAATAACGGTTTGTCATGGCATTTTGGTGGTGAGCGAGTGTGGTTTACAACTTTCATAAATGGTAATTCATAATTGAAATGTGAATTTCCCAAACAAGTGTTGTCACGAATGTAAATACAGTGTATTTTCACGTCTAACCAGCACGGTTCAGGGTTGTATTCCTTAACCCTTTACCCAACAGGAGGGCCCTGTGCCAATGCATTCTCTTATATATGCGAGTCGACCATAGGTCGCCTCACATATATAAGATAATGCATTGGCTTAATATTAAAAATTATAAAATTGTTAAAGAATGTAAGAAAAAATGGTAAAAAGTGTTAAAAAAAGATATTTTTTAGGCCAATGCATTCTCTTATATATGCGAGGCGACCTATGGTCGACTCGCATATATAAGAGAATGCATTGGCACAGGGCATAACTGTAACTATCACAATGTGGTCAAGGATCCGGTTCCAATGATATCCATATTTGTATGGTTCTATTGAGACAGACCGAAGATATTTTAGGCTGTTGAAGCTTTATTTGGCCGGTTTTGGCCGTTTTGTTGGGTAAAGGGTTAATTGACTTTTGCATGCAATATAGTGCAAAGTGGCGGTATATATATAACCCGTCTAAAACACATGTCACATGCAGTATTCAATGAATAAAACACGCGACACCAGAGCGCACAACAAACTGGTTTCTTTGTACACATCGAGTTGTTGAAGATAGCTGCTCCAAAATGAGGAAAATATACTTTGCACTATCCAATATTGGTATTTATGCTGGTGGAATAATACCAATGAGCCCCCATAAAATTTATAATTCATTTATAATTTCGAAAGGCATATATGGGAGCGAAATACTATTTGGGTTAACACATACAGAATGTGACCGCATCGAACGTGCTTATCGCCTATATATGCCTTAAGCTCATTCAATGTCTCCACATGAGAACACGAACCGATATGGCATTGGGCTTACTGGGTTCTCCACCTTTAATGCATAATATCCATTGTTGTAAATAATCACTATACTCTGTTCTTTATGCAACCTCACTTCCGAGAAGGTGTTCAATACTGTATTCCTTATCAGACTATTACAATGTGTTCATGGTTATAACAATACTGACAGAAATATCCTTTTCAGGGACTTACTAGATATCCTTCAACCATTTGGTTTGAATCAGTACTTGTCTGAGTACACTGTGACTGCCACCTTCCCTAATAAAGGTACATGTAGTTGGAAGCTTCTTGTTAAACAAGGCTCTTTGTATAGGAAAGATGATTGGTTGGTTCGAATTCACGGTGACCCTTCTTTTGAAAGATTTCGTTTGGTGCATATAGTAGTCCAGATATCGCATTCATGTGGCGTGTTTGTAAACATTATCCCAAAGAAAAAGGTACACATTTACTGCGATTTTTCATCCAAGCAACAAAAGTCTTCTGGTATGAATGGAGTTCGTTCTTGGAATTCCTTCAAAGATGATATTTTATCGAAGCTAATTATCCCGCGTGTATATGTTGACGCACTGTTACATATTAGACAGAATAAGCCTTTATAACACGTGCTCTTGAAGTGGTCTTATTCTAACCGGCGAGTACTCACATACATGTACATTATAGAGCGGTGATATCGTACACAAGTGTGTGGAACAAATGTGAATATAATATCTCATGATACTTTTGTGCAGAATACATGCACCATGTGCTCGATGGCGCTTTACTCTGCTTTCTTGGATTACATCCTTTTTGTGTAAATATATTCTTTATTTAATATAAGAACTGAATGGTGTTGTCTCAGCTCTCTTGTGGAACTTGCATGCTAACAAGTTCATATATACAAACACAAGCCTATGTAGCTCATTCAGTCCGTGTGGATAGGGGGTTGGTGGAGCCACTTGATGAGTGGGATTCAGTTTCGTTCCTTTTTGCGAGTCATGTGAATAGGGGGATATATGTGCGTGTATATGGGAGTTTGTACATGCGTGCGTGCGTGCGTGTGTATGTTTGCTGATAGCGTGTGATTTTCAGTAGTCTTATACATACTGTTCATTCATCTGTGAGCTAAATGACGTGATTGTGCTCGAGTGTGGTTTTGTGTTTGTATGGCGCGAATGTATATGTGTGCGGTGATGAATGACTGCTTTAGTATATATATATGCGATGGGGTGCTATCTCATATATATTTTGAAGACCTCTGTTTGTCTGTCTGTATGTTTGTATGTCATTAATACAAATCTACGATTCTCGACCGATCGGGACGAAACTTGGTACGTGTGTGTAGTTTGACCAGGCGGTCGTCGTTGTCGTATTGGCGAGCTCGTGCGACGCCCGTGTAGCGCATGCGCAGACGAGATCTCGGAAACAGGTGGAGCTATCGACTTGAAATTTGCTATGTGAATGTATCTTGCCCCGGATACGAATTTTATCGGGTCGCCGAGCCCGTGCGACGCCAGCTTCGCGCATGCGCAGACCATATCTCGGAAACGGGTGGAGCTATCGACTTGAAATTTGCTATGTGAATGTATCTTGCCCCGGATACGAATTTTATCGGGTCGTCGAGCACATGCGACGCCAGCTTCGCGCATGCGCAGACCAGATCTCGGAAACGGGTGGAGCTATCGACTTGAAATTTGGTTTTTGAATAGCCCGGACAACGTCGGGCTCATCGGCTAGTCTCCTATATATTTTGAAGACCTCTGTTTGTCTGTATGTCTGTATGTATATAATTTATACAAATCTACGATTCTCGACCGATCGGGACGAAATTTGGTACGTGTATGTAGTTTGACCAGGCGGTCGTCGTTGTCGTATTGGCGAGCCCGTGCGACGCCCGTGCAGCGCATGCGCAGACGAGATATCGGAAACGGGTGGAGCTATCGACTTGAAATTTGCTATGTGAATGTATCTTGCCCCGGATACGAATTTTATCGGGTCGCCGAGCCCGTGCGACGCCAGCTTCACGCATGCGCAGACGAGATCTCGGAAACGGGTGGAGCTATCGACTTGAAATTTACTATGTGAATGTATCTTGCCCCGGATACGAATTTTATCGGGTCGCCGAGCCCGTGCGACGCCAGCTTCGCGCATGCGCAGACCAGATCTCGGAAACGGGTGGAGCTATTAACTTGAAATTTGGTTTTTGAATAGCCCGGACAACGTCGGGCTCATCGGCTAGTCTATTATATATTTTTGGAAGATCTGTGTGTCTGTGTGTGTGTGTTCGCGATGAACTCGAAAACGGCCGACCCGATTTCGATGAAACTTGGTATGTGGGGGTATTTTCGGCCGGGGGTGACATAGGCCTATTAATTTGCCCGTGCGACGTGACCTTGAATATCACGAATATCACGGGATTTCGATGAAACTTGGTATGTGGGGGTACCTAAGGCCGGGAAGTAGGGTTACTTTTATCCACTGAGTGTTTTGGACGGGTCGAGTCGTGACCCCGACCTGACCTTGACCTTCAAAATGATAAATTCGAGGTCAAATCGGGTAAACCCGGATGGATTTCGACGGGTACTTTTGTCGGGTACTTTTGTCCGGGCAGTGTTTTGGACGGGTCAAATCGTGACCCCACTTGACTTTGACCTTCAAAATGATCAATTCATGGTCAAAGCCCGGGCGAAGTCGGGTCACCTTCTAGTCTATCTATACTATATATTTTGAGACTTCGTATGTGTGTATGTGTGTACTTCATAGAATCCAAAACGCGTGTACAGATTGAGATCAAATTTCCTATGTAAGTGTCAAATCACACCGACACGAAAGTGGTCGCGGTTTAGAAAAGCTCAGAGCACCCGTTCTCCACTCCCATTCATCAAAATCAGCTCAAACGGCACGGCCGTGGTTAATAACGTCATTATATATATATATGAAGTCAGAGTCTCCAGAGTTATACCGGAACAAACACGTGTTTACGTCGTCTTGGGGGTCCACGATGGGAGTCTGACTTCAATGCAATGTTATCGCTCGAAACACGTGTTTACTTCGTGTTGAGGTTCACGATGGGAGTCTGACAATTGTTATCGCTCGAAATAGTACATTAGGACGGGTACGAAATGCATTTATCTCGATTAAAAAGGCAGATCTCGGAAACGGGTGGAGCTATCGACTTGAAAATTGCAATGTGAATGTATCTTGCGCCGGGTACAAATTTTATCGGGTCGCCGAGCCCATGCGACGCCCGTGCGACGCCCATGCGCAGACGAGATATCGGAAACGGGTGGAGCTATCGACTTGAAATTTGCTATGTGAATGTATCTTGGGCCGGGTACAAATTTGATCGGGTCGCCGAGTCCGTGCGAAGCCAGCTTCGCGCATGCGCAGACCAGATCTCGGAAACGGGTGGAGCTACCGGGTACAATTTTTTCTTATTGAAACGCGTGGAGCTAAAAATTAAAAAAAAATATAAACAATGTTTCGGACAAGCCGCCGGTGGCGGGCTAACCTGCTAGTCTATACTATATATTTTGAGACTTCGTATGTGTGTATGTGTGTACTTCATAGAATCCAAAACGCGTGTACAGATTGAGATCAAATTTCGTATGTAAGTGTAAAATACCACCGACACCGCCGTAATCGTGTTTTCGAGAAGCTTTGAGCACCCTTTATCCACTCCCAGTCATCGAAATCAGCTCAAACGGCACGGCCGGGGTTAATAACGTCATTATATATATATATGAAGTCAGAGTCTCCAAAGTTATACCGGAACAAACACGTGTTTACGTCGTCTTGGGGGTCCACGATGGGAGTCTGACTTCAATGCAATGTTATCGCTCGAAACACGTGTTTACTTCGTGTTGAGGTTCACGATGGGAGTCTGACAATTGTTATCGCTCGAAATAGTACATTAGGACGGGAACGGCTGGACAGATTGAGCTCAAACTTCCTATCTAAAGGTAAAATATCACGTACGATGTCGTCCACGCGTTTTCCAGAAGCTCCGAGCACCCGTACTCCACTCCCAGTCATAAAAATCAGCTCAAACGGCACGGCCGGGGTTAATAACGTCATTATATATATATATACGAAGTCAACGTTATTAGCATCTGCATTGAGTGCATTTCCTAGAACGCAACACGTGTTTTACGTCGTCTTGAGGTTCACGATGGGAGTCATTTCAATGCAATGTTATCGCTCGAAACACGTGTTTACTTCGTGTTGAGGTTCACGATGGGAGTCTGACATTTCAATGCAATGTTATCGCTCGAAATATTATGCAGAAAGGCAGATCTCGGAAACGGGTGGAGCTATCGACCTGAAATTTGCTATGTGAATGTATCTTGCACCGGGTACAAATTTTATCGGGTCGCCGAGCCCATGCGACGCCCGTGCAGCGCATGCGCAGACGAGATCTCGGAAACGGGTGGAGCTATCGACTTGAAATTTGCTATGTGAATGTATCTTGGGCCGGGTACAACTTTGATCGGGTCGCCGAGCCCGTGCGACGCCAGCTTCGCGCATGCGCAGACCAGATCTCGGAAACGGGTGGAGCTACCGGGTACAATTTTTTCTTATTGAAACGCGTGGAGCTAAAAATAAAAAAAATATATAAACAAATGTCACAATTAACTCATTGAAAAACAAAAAATGTCATGTTTCGGACAAGCCGCCGGTGGCGGGCTACCCTGCTAGTACTATATATTTTGAGACTTCCGTATATATATATATATGTATGTGTGTACTTCATAGAATCTAAAACGGCTGGTCGGATTGAGCTCAAACTTCCTATCTAAGGGTAAAATCCCACGGACACCGTAGTTGTCGCGTTTTGGAGAAGCTCTGAGCACCCTTTCTCCACTCCGAATCATCAAAATCACCGCGAACGGGACTGCGGTGGTTAATCAAGTGATAATTTAATGAGCGTTGTATATGACGCGTCGCTATAAAAAGAGCGTTTATTTACAACGTTATCGCTCGAAATTTCGCATACTGAACGGGGGACGGCGTTTGTTTACATTATCTGGAACTCGCTTCCTAGGAACGGGGACATATTCATCGGATTAGACACCCATGGCATCCCCACGGCAATGTCGGCTTATAAGACATCATGGATTACTATGTGTACTTACGATTGCTAACTTAGCATCAATGAGTTTATGTTACTACACATGACAGCCGATGGACAATTGGTCTCTATATATGTACCAAAATTACGCCGCGTTGGTGACTGGGAAATTCCAGGGAATGCCGATTGAGCTCAAACTTGCTACCTACGGGAAGTGTCATATATATGAGTGTGTCCTTTATAGACTCGAACCGATTGAGCTCAAACTTGCTAAATATTGACTGGGAAATTCCAGGGAATGCCGATTGAGCTCAAACTTGCTACCTACGGGAAGTGTCATATATATGTGTGTGTCCTTTATAGACTCGAACCGATTGAGCTCAAACTTGCTAAATACGGGGAGTGCCATGGACGGGTTCATTGAAAAACAAAAAAAAATCGGGTAAAATTGAAAAACAAAAAATTCAATTAAAAAATTAAAAAGGCACAATTAACTCATTGAAAAACCCAAAAAAATCGGGTAAAATTTAAAAACAAAAATTTCATTTAAAAAATTTAAAAGGTAGCATTAACTCATTGAAAAACAAAAAAATTAACTCATTGAAAAACAAAAAATTTAATTAAATATTTAAGTTAAAAAATTAATTAAAACTTAAAAATTGTCATGTTTCTGACTATTGCCGCCAGTGGCGGGCTAACCTGCTAGTCTCATATATATTTTGATGACCTCTGTTTGTTTGTCTGTCTGTATGCTTGTCTGTCATTTATACAAATCTACGATTCTCGACCGATCGGGACGAAACTTGGTACGTGTGTGTAGTTTGACCAGGCGGTGGACGTTGTCGTATTGGCGAGCCCATGCGGCGCCCGCGCAGCGCATGCGCAGACGATATCTCGGAAACGGGTGGAGCTATCGACTTGAAATTTGGTATGTGAATGTATCTTGCACCGGATACGAATTTTATCGGGTCGCCGAGCCCGTGCGACGCCAGCTTCGCGCATGCGCAGACCAGATCTCGGAAACGGGTGGAGCTATCGACTTGAAATTTGGTTTTCAGACCAGATCTCGGAAACGGGTGGAGCTATCGACTTAAAATTTGGTTTTTGAATAGCCCGGACAACGTCGGGCTCATCGGCTAGTCTATTATATATTTTGGAAGATCTGTCTGTGTGTCTGTCTGTGTGTAAAACACCCGAATATCACGGGATTTCGATGAAACTTGGTATGTGGGGGTATTTTCGGCCGGGGAGTGACATAGGCCTATTAATTTGCCCGTTCGACGTGACCTTGACCTTGAAGTCGGGTAATTTCAAGGTCAAACGCCCGAATATCACGGGATTTCGATGAAACTTGGTATGTGGGGGGTACCTTCTGCCGGGGAGTGGCATAAACCTGTTAATTTGCCCGTGCGACGTGACCTTGACCTTGAAATCGGGTCATTTCAAGGGCAAACACCCGAATATCACGGGATTTCGATGAAACTTGGTATGTGGGGGTATTTTCGGCCGGGGAGTGACATAGGCGTATTCATTTGCCCGTGCGACGTGACCTTGACCTTGAAATCGGGTCAATTCAAGGTCAAATCGCCAATTTTGATGGGATTTCGACGAAATTTTATACATAGGGTTACTTTTGTCCACTGAGTGTTTGGACGGGTCAAATCGTGACCCCGACCTGACCTTGATCTTCAAAATGATCAATTCAAGGTCAAATTTGGTAAAACCGGATGGATTTCGACGGGCACGTTTGTCGGGTACTTTTGTCCGGGCAGTGTTTTGGACTGGTTAAATCGTGACCCCACTTGATCTCATATATATTTTGAAGACCTCTGTTTGTCTGTCTGTATGTTTGTATGTCATTAATACAAATCTACGATTCTCGACCGATCGGGACGAAACTTGGTACGTGTGTGTAGTTTGACCAGGCGGTCGTCGTTGTCGTATTGGCGAGCTCGTGCGACGCCCGTGTAGCGCATGCGCAGACGAGATCTCGGAAACAGGTGGAGCTATCGACTTGAAATTTGCTATGTGAATGTATCTTGCCCCGGATACGAATTTTATCGGGTCGCCGAGCCCGTGCGACGCCAGCTTCGCGCATGCGCAGACCAGATCTCGGAAACGGGTGGAGCTATCGACTTGAAATTTGCTATGTGAATGTATCTTGCCACGGATACGAATTTTATCGGGTCGTCGAGCACATGCGACGCCAGCTTCGCGCATGCGCAGACCAGATCTCGGAAACGGGTGGAGCTATCGACTTGAAATTTGGTTTTTGAATAGCCCGGACAACGTCGGGCTCATCGGCTAGTCTCCTATATATTTTGAAGACCTCTGTTTGTCTGTATGTCTGTATGTATATAATTTATACAAATCTACGATTCTCGACCGATCGGGACGAAATTTGGTACGTGTATGTAGTTTGACCAGGCGGTCGTCGTTGTCGTATTGGCGAGCCCGTGCGACGCCCGTGCAGCGCATGCGCAGACGAGATATCGGAAACGGGTGGAGCTATCGACTTGAAATTTGCTATGTGAATGTATCTTGCCCCGGATACGAATTTTATCGGGTCGCCGAGCCCGTGCGACGCCAGCTTCACGCATGCGCAGACGAGATCTCGGAAACGGGTGGAGCTATCGACTTGAAATTTACTATGTGAATGTATCTTGCCCCGGATACGAATTTTATCGGGTCGCCGAGCCCGTGCGACGCCAGCTTCGCGCATGCGCAGACCAGATCTCGGAAACGGGTGGAGCTATTAACTTGAAATTTGGTTTTTGAATAGCCCGGACAACGTCGGGCTCATCGGCTAGTCTATTATATATTTTTGGAAGATCTGTGTGTCTGTGTGTGTGTGTTCGCGATGAACTCGAAAACGGCCGACCCGATTTCGATGAAACTTGGTATGTGGGGGTATTTTCGGCCGGGGGTGACATAGGCCTATTAATTTGCCCGTGCGACGTGACCTTGAATATCACGAATATCACGGGATTTCGATGAAACTTGGTATGTGGGGGTACCTAAGGCCGGGAAGTAGGGTTACTTTTATCCACTGAGTGTTTTGGACGGGTCGAGTCGTGACCCCGACCTGACCTTGACCTTCAAAATGATAAATTCGAGGTCAAATCGGGTAAACCCGGATGGATTTCGACGGGTACTTTTGTCGGGTACTTTTGTCCGGGCAGTGTTTTGGACGGGTCAAATCGTGACCCCACTTGACTTTGACCTTCAAAATGATCAATTCATGGTCAAAGCCCGGGCGAAGTCGGGTCACCTTCTAGTCTATACTATATATTTTGAGACTTCCGTATATATATATATATGTATGTGTGTACTTCATAGAATCTAAAACGGCTGGTCGGATTGAGCTCAAACTTCCTATCTAAGGGTAAAATCCCACGGACACCGTAGTTGTCGCGTTTTGGAGAAGCTCTGAGCACCCTTTCTCCACTCCGAATCATCAAAATCACCGCGAACGGGACTGCGGTGGTTAATCAAGTGATAATTTAATGAGCGTTGTATATGACGCGTCGCTATAAAAAGAGCGTTTATTTACAACGTTATCGCTCGAAATTTCGCATACTGAACGGGGGACGGCGTTTGTTTACATTATCTGGAACTCGCTTCCTAGGAACGGGGACATATTCATCGGATTAGACACCCATGGCATCCCCACGGCAATGTCGGCTTATAAGACATCATGGATTACTATGTGTACTTACGATTGCTAACTTAGCATCAATGAGTTTATGTTACTACACATGACAGCCGATGGACAATTGGTCTCTATATATGTACCAAAATTACGCCGCGTTGGTGACTGGGAAATTCCAGGGAATGCCGATTGAGCTCAAACTTGCTACCTACGGGAAGTGTCATATATATGAGTGTGTCCTTTATAGACTCGAACCGATTGAGCTCAAACTTGCTAAATATTGACTGGGAAATTCCAGGGAATGCCGATTGAGCTCAAACTTGCTACCTACGGGAAGTGTCATATATATGTGTGTGTCCTTTATAGACTCGAACCGATTGAGCTCAAACTTGCTAAATACGGGGAGTGCCATGGACGGGTTCATTGAAAAACAAAAAAAAATCGGGTAAAATTGAAAAACAAAAAATTCAATTAAAAAATTAAAAAGGCACAATTAACTCATTGAAAAACCCAAAAAAATCGGGTAAAATTTAAAAACAAAAATTTCAATTAAAAAATTTAAAAGGTACCATTAACTCATTGAAAAACAAAAAAATTAACTCATTGAAAAACAAAAAATTTAATTAAATATTTAAGTTAAAAAATTAATTAAAACTTAAAAATTGTCATGTTTCTGACTATTGCCGCCAGTGGCGGGCTAACCTGCTAGTCTCATATATATTTTGATGACCTCTGTTTGTTTGTCTGTCTGTATGCTTGTCTGTCATTTATACAAATCTACGATTCTCGACCGATCGGGACGAAACTTGGTACGTGTGTGTAGTTTGACCAGGCGGTGGACGTTGTCGTATTGGCGAGCCCATGCGGCGCCCGCGCAGCGCATGCGCAGACGATATCTCGGAAACGGGTGGAGCTATCGACTTGAAATTTGGTATGTGAATGTATCTTGCACCGGATACGAATTTTATCGGGTCGCCGAGCCCGTGCGACGCCAGCTTCGCGCATGCGCAGACCAGATCTCGGAAACGGGTGGAGCTATCGACTTGAAATTTGGTTTTCAGACCAGATCTCGGAAACGGGTGGAGCTATCGACTTAAAATTTGGTTTTTGAATAGCCCGGACAACGTCGGGCTCATCGGCTAGTCTATTATATATTTTGGAAGATCTGTCTGTGTGTCTGTCTGTGTGTAAAACACCCGAATATCACGGGATTTCGATGAAACTTGGTATGTGGGGGTATTTTCGGCCGGGGAGTGACATAGGCCTATTAATTTGCCCGTTCGACGTGACCTTGACCTTGAAGTCGGGTAATTTCAAGGTCAAACGCCCGAATATCACGGGATTTCGATGAAACTTGGTATGTGGGGGGTACCTTCTGCCGGGGAGTGGCATAAACCTGTTAATTTGCCCGTGCGACGTGACCTTGACCTTGAAATCGGGTCATTTCAAGGGCAAACACCCGAATATCACGGGATTTCGATGAAACTTGGTATGTGGGGGTATTTTCGGCCGGGGAGTGACATAGGCGTATTCATTTGCCCGTGCGACGTGACCTTGACCTTGAAATCGGGTCAATTCAAGGTCAAATCGCCAATTTTGATGGGATTTCGACGAAATTTTATACATAGGGTTACTTTTGTCCACTGAGTGTTTGGACGGGTCAAATCGTGACCCCGACCTGACCTTGATCTTCAAAATGATCAATTCAAGGTCAAATTTGGTAAAACCGGATGGATTTCGACGGGCACGTTTGTCGGGTACTTTTGTCCGGGCAGTGTTTTGGACTGGTTAAATCGTGACCCCACTTGATCTTGACCTTCAAAATGGACAATTCAAGGTCAAAGCCCGGACGAAGTCGGGTCACCTTCTAGTAGTCTATATTTCTGTATCTTTGTTCTCCCACATTTTTTGGTTATGGTATGTTCATGTTCTGCTAATGTTTTCCTTAATTTGTTTCAATGTATTCTTGTAATGATCTTCTATTAAAGAGGAATTAAAGATATATAGTATAATACTTGTGTCCGCACGTCAACTATCACAAAATACCGTATATTCTTGTTGATGGCAATACTTTTCATTGACTTCAATTCTGAAATAACTTGGTCGCTACTGATAACATATGCCATGGAGCCGCAATCTTGCATGACCTCTCGTATATAACAGTGTTCGCGCATGCATGTATGTACTATTTATGTAAGAAGTCAGCTGATATTTGCCAGGCCGCCAAATATTCCCGGTGGTGAAATATAACATATTTCACAAATCGATATATAATGACTCTGACCTTTGATGTGTGTGTTCCTGTTGCCATTCATCGGAAAGCTCTCGGAGTGGTTAAGAGGTCGATTAATTAGAGCATTATTGTAACACCGAGTGTGCGTGTAGCGGCCTATTTTAACATTTTCTATACTAAAACATCATTGATGAGTAGTTATCCCATAGCAAATGTTCAGATAATAAGTTCAACAAACGACCTAAGCATTTCAATCAAATGGCTCCTTCTGCACTTTTATTTATTTGTCGCCTGCTATTATCACATTAACATCCATCCAAATCAATAATAGACCATTCCGATGTACACTTTTTAACTGACTGGGATAATCCATTTAGTATAGAAAGGGTTAAAACTGAATATAGTATGGTCAAGTTTCGTGTCTCACTCTAACGGCTAACTAAACCGCAATTCTCATTCGAAGATAAAGTTCATCCATTTATACTTTCATTTCTTTCAAATAATTTATTCTCAAAACATATATATATTAATAGAGACACAATATATCAACATGCCCCCACAATTTCATATTAAATGTTCATGTATAATTCTGACACAATATATCAACATGCCCCCGCCCCTAATTTTATTTTCATATTAAATGTTCATGTATAATTCTGCATTTTCATTAAACCGAAGTAATATATTCACATGGGGTGGGCGATGCCGATAACTATTCGTTCGCTTGCACCGGCATACATATATTACGCGCATAGTATATAGAAGTGAGTGTTCGGTAATTCCCATCAAAATTATATAGATGCACCTAGACATTGTCGAGTGTCGTTCTGGTGTGATGTGACCAAATTGTGTGTGTCACAGGACCTGCCAGAATTGGTCGGTGTGGGTACTTATATTGCATGGGACACCGCTGGGTCTATTTGAACAGTTCATGTGTATGTTCTCATGTTATACAATGGTGTGTACAACGCATGTGCTTTCTTGTACTCGTCCGTGTTGTGGTGAAATGTACGAATATTTTCGAATGATGTAAAAAAAAAAAAGTGCATGGTTTAAAAAAAACAACCATTTTTTTCATATAGGTCGATAGACAGTTTGACTGAATTTTTTTTGTTTTTTTGTTTTGGGCAGCCATTTGCAGAACTATTTTTTGGAGGAAAACCACCATAAAACCACATAATGACTGAAAAGATTAATCATATCAGTACTGAGTATTTATATCTGCCAGATATTGAAGACGTGGCTGAATAATATTTATGTTGTTTTATGTTGTGTTTGGCCCTTTACCTAATAAAAATATAGTCCTGAAATGGCTGTCAAAAAACTAAAATATGCAATGAAAAAGTTTGATTTATTTTCTCGCAGACAGTCATACTTTCAGATGGTAGATTGAGCGCATCCACTAGTTGTGTTCATACTCTAGATAATGCAGTGTGATTTTTGAAAATATTTCCTATCAAACTGTCTATCGACCTACATGAAAAAAATTAAACCACATTTTCACATATTTCGAACATATCTCTCATATTGTGAGGGTAAACACGTGTTGTTATGATAATATAACATACATTGGTTATAAAGGATATTGATTTTTCCCTTCAAATTGATTGTTTGAAATTGAGAGTTTCACGAATGGTGCCCCTTCTTAAGCACAGTTTCTGAACTATATATACATCTTTGAATGTCTTTTGTGTCAATAATTGTGTAGGTTTGCTGTAGTGACTTTTCACGGCGTTTAAAAAGAAACACTTGCCAAATATTTTGCCAAATGAAATAATTATTTGCGATTGACAAGTGGTAGCGATAACCGAGTGGAATGTAGCTCACGGACTTCGTTTGGAAGTATATAACATAGCTGTCTTCGTAATAATTCCCCGCCATAAATGGACATGTATTGGTATCTACAGTATGTGTACTTGGCAGACGAAGCTAGACGTTTTCAACCTAAAACTCTATTATAAGGCCAATGTAAAAAACAAAGTGCTTCATTTACATCCTATCCCGACCATAGTTTTAGTCCCCTCCTCAAGATTTGTTCGATATATTTTATGTAAACATTACTCCTC
Organism: Siphonodentalium dalli; assembly: GCA_032622095.1. Taxonomy (NCBI): domain Eukaryota; kingdom Metazoa; phylum Mollusca; class Scaphopoda; order Gadilida; family Siphonodentaliidae; genus Siphonodentalium; species Siphonodentalium dalli. The sequence continues at coordinate 73,182,226 of CP136069.1, forward strand.
ATGCCTTAACAGTCAATTTACATTTCAATGACCCATTAATCAGTCTACATGTGTATTTTTGGACAATCTAAATCACCTTGTATTATATTATAAAGTTATTATACAATGTTGTGTACACTATGTGTTTTTCTTGCACGAGTCCTGGTTGTGGTGAAAAGTCATATTGGACGAGACACGCAGTATATACTCCAATATGACTTTTTCACCGCAACTACGTACAAGGAAAACACATACTGCACACAACATTGTATAGTGACATTTGTATTATCCATCTGTATGTTTATCCAAATTATGTGAATAAAAAAAAGGTTATTTTTGGTATTTGTCGGCACTTGATTCTCTATAAAAGCCTGTATTTGATCATCAGAAAGCATGATTTGAAACAGTAAACACGGAAGTGAAAACAAAACTCAATGCGGAAGTGAAACGTCTGCTAAATCCACCAGTGTTTGCGCGCGCATCACAAAATTCCCGCCATTCATTTCGCAATAGTTAATTCGTGCACGACGTCACGGAGTCCCGATAAAAAAAGTCATATTGCACACTTGGGAGTCCAATATGACTTTTTCCCGGATTATCACGTGGTGGCTTTTGCCCAATCAGAAATAGTGTTAGTTAAGGAATGGATACTAATAAATAGGATACTGCATCAATATCTAGAACTGATCATTTATGTTAGGAAGAATAAAATTAAAAAAAAATTAAATTCGTCTTCCCACTGCATTTTTTTGAAAAAGTTGGATGTAAATCTAGCAATTTATTTATATTGACCTAAGTCGGATACGTATCAATCGTGGTGGCCCACCGTTCTCACTCAACTTTGAGAACATATGTTTAATTTGAGACTTGGGTGGCTGCATCCTTTATATGTCGCGTTAAATCTCTAAAACGACGTGATTTATCAATAATGAGCCCCATTGAACTCGAACTTAATGGAGTGAACGCTTCTGTTTGACGTATGAGAATCAAGTTGAGTGCTCAACAAACCCCTGAAGCAAAACAACATCGAACCATTACGAATGATGGTGCACTTGTCATATTTGTGGTTCCAATAAACGGGTCGTGTTTGAAAATAGAGACAGAGAAGTCAAAAGAATTAACATCCGGGTCTTGCGTTTTATAAATAGTTTCTCGGAAATGTTTAAATTGAGGCAAATATATCAACACTTCAATTATGATGAAATATGCGTGCACTATATATTTGCTCATTGATGCCTTAATTAAACGAATCGTTTATTTTGAAGCTTAATGCCATGTAGACAAAACGGGCATTTCGTTAGACTATATATAGTTGTGTTAGGTATCTACTTTTTTTCTCTCGTACTTTCCAAATAATTAATTCACTGACATGAGCGATATAAAACAATTACTTGCAGAACATGTACTAATTTATAACATATCGCAATCGACACATTAAAACGACATTATCATAACTATTTATTTTACCTCACGCTAGATGGTTTCATTACATAAATTAGGGGTGTGGATGTGCCTATAGAATTCCATTAATATATTAATATCACATATACTACACCTGTTTAATGTGCTCTTTTACCATGTTTTTTTTTATTTGAATATGTAAATCTCATATACCTATGTATTGCATGGTTTATTGAGATTAAAGAATTGAAAGTTATTAATTTCTCCATAATTGTTATTCGCGCACAGATTTTTCCATGATGCAACATGAATCTAACCAGATACCTGTCATATATAGGTAAACGGGAAAGGAAGTTAAGATATTAATATGACCATATACGCAGGCGTAATTAACGAACCACATCTAAACCATACGCATAGGATTATATGCGGCTTTTAATAAATCAGTTCATAGATACAGTAATGCCCTAAATAATCGACTTCTTAACCACAGCAGAATTATGGGTAACTTTTCAGGATTTAGTCGGAAATATGGCTTGTTGCCATTAGGGGTAACAAGCCATATTGCCGACTAAATCCTGAAAAGTTACCCATAATTCTGCTGTGGTTAAGAAGTCGATTACTTAGAGCATTACAGTACGTATTCCGATCAAATACACATATATGGGCCATATTTCGTGGGAGTGATTGTGATTAATTATACTCCGCACACAAGGGTTTCGTCGAAATAGCGGACAATAATCGTAATTTCGTGTATAAATGAGGTCAATCGTACACCCGGGTATTTGAGAAATCCAAGTTTCAAATGAGAACAAACTACGGGTCCACCATGCACCTCACAGTATTAACACACAATACCACATTAAGAAACCGGTTTTTTGTTGTACAACTTATTATCAGGGATGTGGCTAGAGGGTCTCCGCTTGGGGGGGGGGTGTCCACCTTGGGGATTTCCAACTGCACCCCCCCCCCTTGAGTCGGAATCACACCAACACAACTTTTTGCATAATTCCATTTGCACCCCCCCCCCCCCCCATTGAGTCGGAATCACACCAGCACAACTTTTTGCATAATTCCATTTGCACACCCCCCCCCTTGTACCTCATGCTCAGGCCTAATTTCCTATATATTCATAAGCCATGCTTCTATTTTCCCAGTATGAGAACATTAAGATATTTTAACCTGAAAATTGCCCCCCAAAAAAACAACTAGTGATCTAATTCCAGACAAATGCACACAGCTACCGACAACAGACCAGGAAACACCGGGCCGACCATGGTTGTTCGGCCCGGTGTGAGAAAATTTTGAAAACTATACAAGAAAATCGCAAATCCTAGCATCTAGACTGGCCTCAACTGAAGCTTTCCTAGTGTTGGAAATTCAAACCTCATGCCCCCCCCCTCAGGTTGGAAAATTCTTCAACTGATGACCATTTATGTCTACAAGTTTGACCAAATGTAGTAAAATATTGTTTTGCTAAACTAATTAGCAGTTTTGTATTGGCCATGTGGATGGGGCAATAACACACAGGGCCGACCATGGTTCGGCCCGGTGTGCGAAACTTTTGAAATCTGAACAAGAAAATCGCAAAATCCTAACATCTAGATTAGCCTCAAGCCTTCCTACTGTTGGAAATTTCAAACCCTATACCCCCACTTAGGTTGGAAAATTTCCAACTGATGACAATTCCAATGACAATGTTGACCAATTGTATGACAATATTGTTTTCTTAAATTAACTAGAAGTTTTTGACTGGCCACGGGGGAGGGACCAGGACACAAGCTTTCCAAGTGTTGGAAATTTCCAACCTGTCACCTCCTTACGGTTGGAAAATTTCCAACTGATGACCATTTCTGTCAAAAATGTTGACCAAAAATAGGAACATATGCAAATATTGGTCGAAAAACAATAAATTCCCCCCAATAAATTGTTTTTACCTGAAATTAGGAATTTTCAACTATTGAAAATATAGCAGCTCTCTGCTGGGGGGGGGGGGGGTGAGACACCCCCACACCCCCTCTAGCCACATCCCTGCTTATTATATAATAATAACTACAAACATCAAAGTATTCAAACGTAAAGACAGTTTATGTTGTGGCTGGGAGTATTTTTATGAAATTAACCATCATATTCATGACGCTGTGAGAGCTCTCCGATTGAAATACTAAACGGGGAAGCGTGTTCATTCCATCTTGTTCATTTCATTCATAAAATGTTATCATGTTGATTTCAACGAAACTATACAAACAATGTGATCATGTAGCTTTCCCCGTTGACCACAGATTCGCGTGAACCTGAATGTATCTTCTGCTTTTACATACTTTTATGCTCTAACTCCTATTTCGGGGAACCTGTCCTAGCATGTGGGGTGTGATTGACACGAACACCCCGATTGATGGTCCGACGAATTGTTTTCGCCTCTGGTTGATAATAGTCCAGCTTTGATAAGCATGGAATTTTCGATTACATAATAATTAGTACAGTTGGAATTTAGAGGTTCTGAATGAATAAAACCTTGTCGATACATTGATGTTACCCATTTGTGGTTGTAAACCGGCAATATGGCTGAAATTTATAGTCGGTCTATAAAATTTCAGCCATACACCCCACAGAAAAATATAACTTTTATATAATTTTTGAAAATTTACCCATTGCGAGTGGTGTCTCGTGTACATTTTAAATCCATAATATATATACTCACACCACAGCCGGCATTATTGACAAAGACCATGTTATTCTCGTGTGGTTTTGGTAGTCCCAACTTCTCTCATAAGTAGTGAACAGAATTTTGTATCAACAGCAAATCTGATAAAGTCACACTTCATATGACGCTCACAAAGTTTCTTGCACCGAAGAATATTCGGTATCCTGGTAATGAAGAGAAGTCCCCCAGATGTCGCTGCGGTGTCATCGGGGAACCAGTTTAATTCGTAGCTTAATGTCGCCGGACCGATGTTCAATAAATACAACACACCGACAAGAGTCACACATACATGGCCAGAAAAATGCAACATCACACTCGCTTGTTTGATGCAATTGATCAAATCAGTATATACAATAATTCCAAGAAAGTCTGTTTATATTAGGATCCAGACACAGCTTGTCGTATACCCTGGAAGAAATTAATTGGAAGCTTTTATTTTATGACTGCAGTATCACAAAGTCAGTATTGCTTTAATTTCACGAAAAAAAATGAAAGACCCGAAAACTCACCGAAAATACTCACCGAATACTCACCAAAATACTCACCGAATACTCACCAAAATACTCGCCGAATACTCACCAAAATACTCGCGACAGTCACGGTGTTCTCTAACATTCTTACCAAGATTTCCAATAACAAATCTTTCAAATGGAAACTTAAATCCATCGATTGGAAACTTTATAGAAAAGATAGTCGTCATGAAGTCACTATGCCTTTATAAGAAATTACTTTCCCTTTTAAACACTTTTTTGTGTATTTTTCAATATCCGCCAGGTTAATTTCAACTTAAAACCCACACGTCGTTTCATTCCATATATTATGTCATGTCACGACAAAAACGATACCTGAACGCCGCCTGGTCTTTAGGGTGCATTTACATTGCTATAGAACTGTACACAGATCTACACGCAGACTAGTGTTTTGATTAATTGTTACTCGGGCTTGGCGAATGTGTTTTAGCGTTCGTTGTCATTTCAACCCGTGTATATTCGAATATTGAACACGGACAGGACGTAGCAACTTTGGTCAAAATTTTCAACAGATGAAATTTCATACCTGACACAACATTAGTTGTAATTTCCAAACCAACAATAGGTTGAAAATGATCTTGTAGCTTGATTTTCAAACATTATATTGGGGGGGGGGGGGGGGGGGGGGGTATCGTTTTCAGACCAATATTTGCATAATTTCCTACTTTTTATAAAAAATTTGGGCTGGAATGGCATTCAGCTGAAAGTTTTCCAACCTTATGGGGGCGGTGTCAGGTTGGAAATTTCCAACACTTGGAAAGACTGTGTCCTGGTCCCTCCCCGTGGCAAGTCAAAAACTGCTAGTTAATTTAAGAAACAAATATTGTCCTACATTTGGTCAACATTGCCATTGGAATTGTCATCAGTTAGAATTTTTACTACATTTGGTCAAATAAAGGGTGTTGTAGGGTGGATACCCATCCATACAGATCCAAAAATGGCCACCGCCCAGATGGTGTCAAACAGGAGACCTATATATATATAGATGATCACCTGAAATCCTCAATATTGGTGGAATCGCCATCTAAAACTATATGGGTGCTCTCTAGCCTCTATATTTGTGCACAGGGTTGTTTGTTGTGTATTCCTATGCGATTTTCATTCTTTCTTCGAACCATTATCAAGTGGTATAAGGATACACTTTAAATACATGCGGCACATACCAATTCGCTGTTGCCTGCTGATATTTGATCCATTTTTATGTCTGGCCTAAACTGAAACGACTCGTAGTGAATTGTCAATTACCAGAGTACTGATTAGCGCGCGTTCACTATTAGTAATCATATTGTGATCACAGTAATGCGCGACACGTGACTTCATACAGATCTGTATACAGTTCAATATCAGTGTAAATGCACCCTTAGATTGGAAGTTATTTTTTTTTATTAACGATGTATTCTTGGATCGAGACCTCCAGTTGCAACAACAACAACAACATACAAAATCTAACACTAACCTAAATTGATCATTGCATTGTTTTGTAGCAGAAATTTGGAATTCAAATATGCCCTAAACTAGGCCTATATTTACCAAAGGCTATAATAAATAACAGAATAATTGTTGGTATCCCTCTAAAACGTTTAAAGGATATGAAATACTAATTTTTTTAAATACAGAAAAAATTCAATATCAAACAAAATAGAGTCTTTCGTGTAGTACATCTCGTTCCAAACACGTTATAAATAAAAACAAAAGTCAAATAGGTTCCGTAAAAAAGTTAGGCTGGTACCCTGAAAACATCTTCAATATCAAAGTAAACCCCAAAAAACAACATAAGAATACTAACCTCGACGATTGAGTTTTCAGGTCCGACAAGAACCGCTGAGTGTGGATGGACAGGAATCAAATCATCCATAAACAGCCGATATATATTAAAAGCGAAACGTGGAGTCGGTTAGCTTCAACAATGCGCACAAAAGGATACTAATGGGCAGAAGATCTAGAGCCGGTCTGCAGATCGCCTCAACAATATGCAACATTACTGGAATTTCTCTTCGGGAATCCACTTTGGAACTATATTGTATGAGTTTGTGGTCAACAGAGTGGATTTCCACAGCCCCATTCAACACATCCAGCAACAACTAACAAGCCAGCGGCTGTGTTGAGAACCCCGGCCTATATTATCGATAGGATCCCCATTGTGCAAATCTCAAGCTAGTATTTATCACGGTGAATTCAAGTCCAATACAGGCAAGAGCCTATTCTGCACTGCAGCGCGCGCTCCCATTGAGTGCGCTCCTGAGATTATTGTCCAAGAACTTCCTGTCACTCAGCGTTAATGCGCCGAAGAATCGGTTATTATATACTAACGCCGTTAACATTACGGCCAATTTACGGGATAATAAAAAGCGAGTATATATTTTTCGCACAGTAAGCATTGCAAACAGTGAAATGAAACGAAAGCAAAACAAACAAAACAAAAACAAATCAGAACGAAACAAAACGAAAGGGGGGGGGAGATAAAACAGGAGAGTTCTATTCAGGATTATCTTGTGGATTCATCGACTATTCACTATTTACAAGATGGAACTAATGACTCTTAAGAATAGAGCGCGAAGCTTAAAGCTCTCTTCATTCGAACATAATGTTTCCAAAGATGCAATATACATAGGACCCGAACGCCGATTCTTGCAATTCAGCAACAACGCAGGGCAAACTTTAGCAGTGTGAGTTGACACAACAAAAGAAGCCAAATCGTTCAGTACGGGGAGCTGGGAATCAAACCAATTTCGCTGACAATAAAAACAGAATTATTCATGTTTTGGAACAGAATAATCAAGATGTAAAGCACCCGACTCCCTTTTACGCTCTACAATATCATGATGATTGTACACGCGAGAAACTGAAAATCCGCTGGCTGGAATTTGTCAATACTGAACTGAATAAACTGGGCATGTCATATATACGCGGCGAAACCAAGCTGTCAGTAGCACAAAAATATTTGCCAACGCCATAAAAACCAGAACTATATATATATGGACATCTATATATCAGACTGGCGAGCTTCTATGGAACAATAAAATAAATATGCATTGTATAGATGCATGCATAAGGGTACATTTACACTGGTGTAGATCTGTATGCATTCCTACACGCACACTAGTGTAAACGGTCAGATACAGAAATATACACAGAAAGAAAACGGTAATCGTTCGTGTGAGCAAAACTCGTATCCGTTATATAAGTCATGGTCAACACCGATGCATTGCGAAAGGCAAATAGGATTTGATTAATCATTACACTGGCCTCTTTGGTGAATTTTGTCCATTCAACACACGTATTAAGCTATTCCATGGCATCATAATTATGGTTCGCTATAAGGTGATCACATTTAAGTACTTGGTATATATATGGCCGAGCAAACAAACATCTGGGACGATTTTGCATATTTCTGAATCCGAAATAAGAAACTCGGTTCGCAACCACTGCCAACCAGAAGCAAGGAATCACATAGTGACACACAGTTTTTGATACGGCTTCAAGCCTTTCTGAAATTTCGCGTCGTGTTTCATTATCAATGGCCAATGCTCGTGTAGTTCGTCGAAATTAGGGGAGGACGTTTCAAGTCGGAAAGTTCCAACACCTGGAAAGCTGGAGGCCACTCAAGATGCTATTATTTTCATTTTTCATTTTTCAAAATTCTCACACCGGGCCGATCATGGTCCTTCCCACCCCCCCCCCCCCCCATGTGCAGCAAAAGCTAATTTTATCGAGACACAAGTTTAAAAATAACTTAGAAACGCCACTCTCTCACGAGCTAGACCACTAAATGTCAGGAATTTGGCAATTTCCAGGATCTCAAAATTTGCTCACACCTTGCAATGGGATTGACTATTTGGAGTAACAGGAACGGAACGTGGAACGGGAACAATTAACTTCCGAGTAACAGAATGACTATTTGGAGTAACAGGAATGAGGAACAGATATATAAGCTGAAATATATCGCGTTTTACGCTATGAAACAATACATATTATACATCATTCGAAAGCATGAGAACTAAGAACTTTTGAGAACTAAGCGTATAATTGACCAGGAACGTTGAGCGGTGAATCGGAAATTAGCAAAAAACGTAAATTTGTCCGAGTAACAGGAATAAGGAACAGAGATATAAACTTAATTTTCTCCCATTTTACGCAATGAAACAATACATGTTATAATCATTCGAAAGCATAGCCTCTCTCCTTCATTAATATTGCAACATGTATTGCTTGACCAATATTCACTTATTCATACAAGCCACACCCGCGGTATTTGACTGCAATCTCATGAATTTATCGTATAAACTACACGTTAGCGTCGCGTATATTAACTGACCAAACGTCGTATGTTCAAAATCAAAGTACGTTTATTCATAATTGGGAATGATCAGACAGAACAAGTATACATAATAGAATTGTATTTGCAAAGATATTCAAAAAAACTAGTATTTTCTCCTAACCTATGGATATTATGTCACGTGCCAAATAGCTAGGGATCATTACAACTTCGCAGTAAATTCCAAGCACGTATTCTAAATAAGGAGATGACGCAAAATGACCGGGGTACAGCTCAATCAGATTTATCGTAGCGTGCTTATCGCTATGTTTTCATTACATTGTTTTTTTTTATAATATAGCATTTGAATGACGAAACTTGTATTCTGCATGTATAGAAGCAAATAACATTGAGAGCATTTTATTGCACGGAAATTGGTTAGAGGAAGAGTGACCACTATTAAATGTTTACAAGACCCCAGGCGCACGTGTGTTGATCTGTGTGTTTCGCAATGATAAACACTGCCTTATGAATATTAATGAGTTTTCAAAAAAAAAAGAGGGAATTTCCCCTTCATCTCTGAAATCAGATAAAATCCTGGTGTCCTCAGCCTGGTGTCCTCAGACGTAGATGAAAGTAATGAGACGGAGTGTGTATATTTATCAGACTGAAACAGCAGGTATCACGATACCATCAGGGTAACCCGTAAATAATAATTTGTGACAATGTGCGAACGAAACATCAGTCTCAGAACGCTCCGTGTCCAGGGTTTATAACTCACATTGCGCCGTCTGATTGCACGTGCGACTGGCACTGTGCTACATCAAAGCCATTCCCCGGAAAAGGATCGAACAACATCCCCAAAACAGTTTCTGTCACACATGTCGGGCTTCTGTTAGCTCAACTAAATCACATAGGGTTAATGTTCTGTTTGGAGACAGAAATAGTGGAGTCGCTTAGCGCACAATAACAGAATAATCGTTCACTTCCGGATTAAAGCACCAAACTTCGCACATAAATTGTCCACTATATCCCTGATCATAATCCATCTGGTTCCAGCTTTCGGTTGAGTGGAACCCGTCAAATTCAAGATGGCGCCCAACATGGTCGCCGTTTTTCAGACGGGTCACTAAGTCAGTTTGATGCAAATTATAGTGAGACAATCTTGTCATATGTATACAAATGTATACATTTTTGTGAAGATAAGATAAAATGCCACCATTATAGAGTAAAATTGGAACTCATCGTCCAAGATTTTACCAAAAATCATCATTGTGATTTCTAGTCATATTTCATCAAGAAATGGGCAGAACTGTGCAATTTTAGTGAAATATTCCATTTCTTTTGCATATTCAAACTCATCAGTACCAAAATTGTCACTTTGGCTAAAAATGGCTGCAAAAATGGCGGCCAAAATTTGGAAAATGGTAAATATTGCCCCATGCGGCGTGCCTTGCAACCACATACAAGTTGTGGTTGATGAAAAACATTGACTATTCTGTCTTATATAGCTTGAATACTAACATTTCTGATGCACCTAATAAGTTGATTTTTCACATATATCCCAAACATTAATTTCCGCTGTTCCGAAAAGGTAGCAAATTGTGACATACTTGGTTATTAAACATGTTACTTAATCAAGTGAAAACTATAGGTTCTATTCTGGTTGTCCCAGTACCCTAGGAGGCATGACAAATTCATTTTAAAGGATGCTGTATGGGATTTTGCCAAAAACTTGTTTTGAGATTCTGGCCATGTTTCTGAACGGAAAAGGGCATGCAGAACTTCGAAACTGAGCTGAGCGGGACCAATTTATGTGGCTACTCTCACAAAAATTAGCGTTAAAATTTATCAAAATTTATCAACTTAATACATTATGTTTGTAAAAAATGGTAGTCAGGGAGTGACTTTGTGGTCACAGGTGATGTGAATAGGTATACGTGAAGTATAACCACGAATGGTGTGACTTGTTATACAATGAGTGACTATATGGTCATGGGTGTGATGTTCATGTTGAAATGCAGGCATACATGGAGTGCTAATGCATGAGGTGAATAGGTATACGTGGAGTGGCTGTATGGTAATTGACGTGGTGTATGGGTATAAGAAGAGTGCATGGTCATCTGTGTGTTGTTTATGTATATATGGAGTGACTTTATGATCATGTGTGGAATGTACAGGTGTACATTGGGTGGCTTTATTGTCATGGATGGGTGTATATGTATACATGTGTTGGTTGTGTGATCATGGGTGGGGTGTATGGATAAATAAGGAGTGGTTGCATGCTTATGGGTATAATAATTATAGGTGTACATGGAACGGCTGTATGGTCACGAGTGTTGAAGTACATATGCATACATGTATATATGGATGGTCATTGGCGAGCGTGTTGGTATATATGAAGTGTCATTGTGATCATGTGTGTATATGGTATGTATGTGCATCTTTGCTGTTGGTGTATTGTCATTAGGGGGTATATATGTATACATGGAGTCGCTGTATGCTCATGGATCGGGTGTATGAGTATACAGCCAATGGCTGAATTGTCATGCGCGAGGATGTATATGCAAGTCTGGAGTATACTAATGGCCGCGTGGTATTGGTGCATCCATTCATTGCTGAGGTGTATAATTTATATACATGGAATGACGCTATGGCCATGCGAGGGTGTATATGTATACCTTGAGTGGCTATATGCCATGTATGTGGCAAATAGGTATGAGGGAGATACCATATGGCCAATGGTGAGGTGGTGTCTTGAAGGGTTGTATGGCAATTAGTTAGGTGTATACGTACAACTGGAGTGACTCTATGGTCATGACTGGGGTGTATATGTATATCTTGAGTGGCTATATGGTCATGGGTGTGGTCAATAGGTATACATGGAGTGACCGTATGGCCAATGGTGATGTGATTTGCAGAGTATTGGTATGTCTTGAAAGCTGCATGGCCACTGGTGATGTGTATATGTATACCTGGAGTGACTTTATAGGCAAGAATGGGGTGTATATGTATATTTTTAGTGCTATATGACCACTGGTGTGGCCAATATGTGTATATGGGGTAACCAGATGGCCAATGGTGATGTGAATTGGTAAACAATGATTGACTATATGACCACGCATGTGGTTATGAGTATACAGCGAGTGGCTGAATTGTCATGCGTGAGGTGTATATGCAAGCCTGGTGTGTATGAATGGTCGTGTGAGCGGGGTATTGGTTTGTATATAACGTCTGTATGACCGTTGCTGATGTGTTTATGTATACTTGGAGTGACTCTATTGTTATGGGTGTGGTGTATATGTATATCTTGAGTGACTACAAGGCCATGGGTGTGGCAATTATATATACATGGAGTAATTGTATGGCCAATGGTGAGGCGAATATGTATACAAGAAGTTACTATGATCATGAATGTTTTGTAGAGCTATATATAGAGTGACTATACGGTCGTGGGTGAGGTGCAGAAGTATACCTGGTGTGCCTGCATGGTGACTTGTGGCTATATAGCCAAATGCGTGGTGTACGGGTATACCTAAATATGACTGTACGGTCATGGGTGAGGTGTAATTGTAAAAAGCGAGTGGCTACATGATCATCTATGTGCCGTTTATGTATATATGGAGCGAGTGTATGGTCATGGGTGGGTTGTACATGTGTAAATTTGGGTGGGTATCGCTTTACATAATAATTCAGGGATATAATCGATATAGAGGTAATATCAGAGAGTTCTACACCCTGAAGTTGGTTTATATGCACAATGGGGGGAAACGGTGTTCTTGACATTAGTCATTTCGATGCCAATGAGCCACAATTTTATTGGCCTGAGTAGCCTCATGATAATGCCCCTTTGAGTTCAGTTTCAAAGTTCTGTCCATTCCCCTACAAAAAAAAAAACAAGGTCAGAACTGGTCAGAATCCCAAAAGACGTGTTTGGCAAAATTCCATACTGCATCCTTTATAATTAACATGGTTAATACAAAGTGAGTCACATTTTGCTACCATTTCGGACCATCAGAGAATAATATTCGGGATATATTTGAAAAATCAACCTTTTTACCACATTTAGTTGCTATTTTGCAAACCATCTTGAGTAATTTTCTCCAAAAACAGATCAGTGTGACCCATTTAAGACAGATCAAAACAACAAACACCTTCGATACCAAAGATAGTTCCATTTTACTTGAGAAAATTGTCTTAATCTGAAAAGTGATTTTTTGCCGATTTTGATGTCAAGTTTGTGGAAGAAAAATCCAATAATTCTGGTAAGGTCAGTGTTTAAAATAGTAACAATTAACCAAGGTGCATCAGAAATGGTAGTATTCATTATCTATAAGACAGAATAGTAATTTGTTTCATCAACCAGAACTTGTATGCGGTTGCATGACTTGCTGGGGCAATATTTTTTTCCATATTTTGGCTGCCATTTTGAGCCAAAGTGACAATTTGGGTACAATTGAGTTGGAATATTCATAAGAAGTTGAATTTGTCACTTAGATTTCACAGTTCTTCCCATTTCTTGACGAAATATGACCAGAATCCCAATGGTGATTTTTTATACCGTTTTCTGTAAAATCAAATTTTTAAGGGATTGGAGGTGGCAGGGAGCCCATGAATGGCATATTGCATTGCTCCAATGGTCAGTTAACATGACCAATACAAAAATAAAGTTAAAATTCTCAAACAGTTCCAAAAAGCAGAAACTGATTTTAAAGATATTAGTGAAAAAATCTCAAATATTTTTATTTTGGCGTCCGTTATAGCGGCCATTTTGGATTATCGTAGACAAATTGAATGTGGATACAAAGGCGGACATCCATGGTATCGCTTCGACAATATCCAGTGTCTATATATCCTTTAATATATCCATTACATTTGATACAAAATAGATACCCCTAAATCTCCAATTTTCGAAATGTCAAGGTCAAGTTGAAGGTCAAGGGGTCACCAAAATCCTGGAACCAGCTAACTGGTTGATGTGGACCACATACCCAACCAACCCTGAAAGTTTCATGCATTAATCCAAAAGTGAAAGATTTTGTGTTAAGCTGCTCCACTAAAATGCGAATTCATGGCAAAATGATTCAACCAGTTTCAGACACTGCATGGTCCCCAGGGATTAGCTTTCTGGTTAGATATCGCCTCCTCAGCAAACTGGTCAGCTGAAGCAATATGCGCCCAACGACTGCTTCCTTGCGTACCGCAGATAACCGAGAAGTTTAGCAACTTGGATAATTTGATGCTGAAATTGTGTGTGGGTCTAATCGCGCCCACTATATTCAGGGATATGCGGGTCATGGATAACGTCACGCGACTTGTCAAATGCTTTCCAGCAAAACTGGTCCGTACGCGATCGACTTACAAATGACAATGACTACAGTAATGCCCTAAGTAATCGACCCCTTAACCACAGCAGAATTATGGGTAACTTTTCAGGATTTAGTCGGAAATATGGCTTGTTGCCATTCATCGGAAAGCTCTCGGGGCTTTCCGATGAATGGCAACAAGCCATATTTCCGACTAAATCCTGAAAAGTTACCCATAAGTGTGCTGTGGTTTAGGGGTCGATTACTTAGGGCATCACTGTATATCTTATATGTGTGGTTTCTGACTAGTATTTTCAAAACCAATGAGGAAAAACATTCTAACAAAACTGCACATCAACAATATTGGGACCGAACGATCGAAGCGCTGGGCTCGCTTAACTACTTGTTGGCTGTGGAATCGCATGGATTGACGCGGAAATTGATTGGACTGTACGAACCTGCAGGTTTTGCAGTAAACGCACATTACTTCACAGTCTGAGTGTCATGGGCCAATAAGACAACACCCGACAACTGGCCGATTGTTTGAACGCATGTATTCAGATTTGTTGACATTCAATGCAATGGGTGTCAATAGCTGATAATAACATATGTCAAGTCTGGCTGGCCGTCTGTTTTAGCCTCTTGAAAGAAGCAACTTCAGCTGAACTTGTCGAGTCTTGCAAAAAGACATTCACTGACACAGCAATTCCGCCAATTCTTTATGGCGATAATGGACCGCAGTGTGCTTCTCGTGTTTTCATAACACCCGATGGGGAAAGCAGCGACTAATCTCAGTCATTGTTATAAAGGGCTTCGATCTTAAAAGTCGCCGCCACTATAGACGCCCGCGCGACCAGTGTTTCGAATAAATCAGTCGACACCAACGCAATATCGTCCTATGGGTGGATACACACATGCATGTAATGTCTGTATGTAAAATACATGTATTTTACATGGCCACACCAATAATTGACAAAATTAATCACCTGCGCGCGAGAGGTCAATTTCACCAGTGAGTAGTTATAAGCCAATATCAAACAAACTGCCATCAAGAAATTTCAGGCCAGTCAGAAACATGTCTTCTTTCATGGATGCCGAAATGAGTAATTCTTGTCTGATATCTGTTGCTGTTTTTCACGAGTTATAATTCATTTCGAAAAGTGGATTAGAGCCTATCGATTTTATACTTGATTTGTTTCTGTCATTTCTTGGAAACAGGGTCATCCAAAACAAAAAATAAAATATGCAGAATTCTTTTATAGGATGATACCGGCTTGTTGAGATTTCTCTGATAATTTGAGAGCGAGCTCATGTGATAACATTGATTCAATTGGGATTGCAAATATTCATTATAGCGCCAAAAAATAATGCAGGTACAGCGTTGAAATTAAAAACAGTGACACCCCCCCCCCCCCATTTATATCTATGTTTCTCAAGCCAAAGGTTGAACAAGCTCCTAACTGTCACAAGCTTGAATTATAACATTTTCGACCATAATCCATGATTGGGGGAGGGGCTGGTTCTCGAAAGCTTCCAATAACTAAGGGGGTTAATTGAATGTACCAGCCGGGATTATCTGGGCAAGAATTACAATATTATGTTTTACTTAAATATTCCATAGTTGTAAATTTTGAGTATACATGTATAACTGTATAACACAAGAGAGGAAAGGTGACTTAGTTGGGAACTCGTAGCTAGGCAACCCTTTCGGCGAATGAAGACAAACAGCAACACCATGCATTCAAATTTAAAGCTGTATAATATGTTCATAATTATATGAATAGCATAAATTGCTGCATATTAGATTAATCACTCGTAGAAAACAGACACGACAGACATGACTACGATATTTATAAAGCAGGGTGTCAGGACTCAGGGTGCTGCATGCACACCCCCGTCGAGGAAATATGCAATGGTGAATTCGGTACCTTCTGGGATAATATAGCTCCCCGTGCATGTTGGGGGTCATAGCCCCCTGCGTTGGGGAAGAGGCCACCACTGGTATTAACATCAATAGAAGACTGGCAATTATTTAAACAGAACGTCGACCATTTGAGTTATCGCGCGAATAATTATTTTAAGCGGCCTGACGACTTCGTCCCAGTCAACGGCTCTTCAGCGGTTCAGAGTTTAACTCACTGTGGTCAAACACAGTCGCAATGATTGGGTTGTCAGCGGAAACATATTACACGGTGTATATGATCCATGTAAAACGCCAAATACACGATATTTACAGAGATTACATGCATGTGTGTATCCACCCTTACAGGCGGTATATATATGCGTCGGCCTGCATGAAATAACTTACATGGATGTTAATCCTTTGGCCTTGTCATCTCTTGTCTGGGCAGCGTATGGTATGTAAATATACCAAGGGTCGATAGCTTAAATGCCCCCCCCCCAACGAAATAACTATATTGCGCAAATGTAGCGGTCGCCATAAGGGTAGAAATTAACCCTTTATGTATACTGTATACTCACTGGTGACTGGTGAGTAGTTATCCCATAGGAAATGTTCAGATCTATAATAATAAAAAAAACGACCATAGGTCGTTTGTTGAACTTATTATCTGAACATTTCTCTCCAAATAAATAGGACTCCTTCTGCACTTTTATTATCTGTCATCTGCTTATTTTGCTGAACACACCCCCCCCCCCAATGAAGAATTAATAATAGACCATTCCGATTTATACTTTTATAACATGGTGGTAGAATCCATTTAGTATAGAAAGGGTTGTTGTAGCGGTCACCATTAAGGGTAAACTTCTGTGGATTATAATTCTTAGCTCTTGTCTGGGTATAGTATGGTATGTTAATATACCAAGGGTCGATAGCTTAAATGCCTCCAAACGAAATAACTATAGCGCATTAATGTAGCGGTCGCCACCAAGTGTATATATTAATCCATCCTATACTAAATATACTCATTGATGAGTTGTTATCCCATAGAAAATGTTCAGATAATAAATTAAGTTCAACAGACGAGTAGAACTTATTATCTGAACATTTCTCTCCAAATAAACAGGACTCCTTTGCACGTTTATTATCTGCCGTCTGTTTATTTTTGCTGAACACCCCTCCAGATGAATAATAGACCATTCTGATGTATACTTTTCAAACTTGGTGGGATAATCCATTTAGTTTAGAAAGGGTTAATGTCGCGGTCGCCATTATATGTACACGTTAACCCTTTCTATACTAAATACTCATTGATGAGTAGTTATCACAGGAAATGTTCAGATAATAAGCTCAACATGTCCTTTGTTGAACTTATTATCTGAACTTGTCTCTTCAATAAATAGGACCCCTCGACACTTTTATTATCTGCCGTCTGCTTATTTTTGCCGAACACCCCTGCGGATGAATAATAGACTATTCCGAACCATTTAGTATAGAAAGGGTTGTTGTAACGGTCGCCATTAATGGTAAACTTCTGTGCATGATAATATTGTTATAGTATGGTATGTTAATATACCAAGGGTCGATAGCTTAAATGCCCCCAAACGAAATAAATATATAGCGCGTTAATGTGGCGGTCGCCACCAAGTGCATACATTAACCCATCATATACTAATTTACTAAATATACTCATTGATGAGTAGTTATCCCATAGAAAATGTTCAGATAATAAATTAAGTTCAGCAGACGAGTTGAACTTATTATCTGAACATTTCTCATTGGTGAGTAGTTATCCCATAGGAAATGTTCAGATAATAAGTTCAAAAAACGACCATAGGTCGTTTGTTGAACTTATTATCTGAACATTTCTCTTCATATTATTGGATCCCTTCTGTAATTTTATTATCTTTCGTCTGCTTATTTGATGAACACCCCTCCAGATGAATAATATACCATTCCACTGTATACTTTTATATAACTTCGTGGGAGAATCCATTTGGTATAGGAAGGGTTAATGTAACGGTCGCCATTAAGGGTACACTTATGTGGATGATAATACTGGTATAGTATGGTATGTTAATATACCAAGGGTCGATAGCTTAAATGCCCCCAAACGAAATAACTATAGCGCATTAATGTAGCGGTCGACACCAAGTGTATATATTACTCCATCCTATACTAAATATACTCATTGATGAGTTGTTATCCCATAGAAAATGTTCAGATAATAAATTAAGTTCAACAGACTAGTAGAACTTATTATCTGAACATTTCTCTCCAAATAAACAGGACTCCCTTGCACGTTTATTATCTGCCGTCTGCTTATTTTTTGCTGAACACCCCTCCAGATGAATAATAGACCATTCTGATGTATACTTTTATATAACTTCGTGGGATAATCCATTTGGTATAGGAAGGGTTAATGTAACGGTCGCCATTAAGGGTAAACTTATGTGGATGATAATACTGGTATAGTATGGTATGTTAATATACCAAGGGTCGATAGCTTAAATGCCCCCAAACGAAATAACTATAGCGCGCTAATGTAGCGGTCGCCATTAAGGGCACAAATTAAGCGTTGAGTATTGATGTTTCTGTTTCTACGTGTTTATCCAGTTTGGGTGAGTAAATGGCAGCGAGTGACACACCACTATGAGAACAAAGAGGAAAATGGATCGTTTTTTCAAACATAAAACCAGTATTTGTTCTCCATGCACTCTCGATCGAGCGCACATCTTATTCTCAAACAGTATAGGCTTTATACTTTCATTGTGGGTGGTGAATATAGATACAAGATACAATATTTTTTTGCAAAACACCTCGATGTGCATTTGCAAGATACTAATATGTATGATATAATAATTATATTTAAGTAAATAATACATACATATAGGATCTCTAATGAGTCACAATTGTATACGAAATTTATTAACCGAGTGCACTAAATTCTATTCGAACCGAGCTTTAGCGAGGCTCAAATCTAATTTTGTGGACGAGGTCAATAAATTTCGTATAGAATTGCGACGATATTGAGATCCTTTTTATCACATAATCACATTTTAGCAAGTAAAAACGATCTCGATACGGCTGGGGTTAAACAAAATTTAAATTGATTTCCTTATCACAACCAACGAGGAAGTAAAGGCACCTTCAAGAAAAAATATAGTTCCATTTTAAATTTGTCTTTTTATGTTGACAGAGTTGTTCAACCACCATTATCACCCATGTTTATCTCACAGTCAACACTTAATAACCCAACACAAATTGAATGTCATAATTATATTCTAATTAACATAGTAATAACATTGATCGATATCATTGCGCTAAGCTCTTATGTTACTGCGCGTGCCGATAATACAAGTGTGTCTTACGAAAAAATATGAGGCCAGGTTTAGGGGCTAATTATGTGATAAATAAATTAATGTAACTGCTCATGTGAATATATTTTGCAAGTGGTTAATAGTCAACATTACTCAACAATGTTATCAGGTGTTATATTATGTCGAAGAAATAACAGTCATATGATCAAAACCAATCAGGCATAGGGTGCGTTCACATAGCTGACAAAATTTAATGGCAAATTTTCATGAAGCTCCTCAAATAAGGCTATCTATTGCGCGCTTTTGAGCGATCAATTTTGGAATTACAGTATGGGTATCTTTGATTGTTTTATTGCTGATTATGTCGATGAAATTCCACGTGTAATTGCTAAATGCTTCTTGTCATACATTTGAAGGCTATATACTCGCAAATTTCCTTTATATAACGACGTGAAACACTCCTACTACGTACTAGCAAATAATCTTGTCCATATTAATTATTTTAACAATTTGATATCAAAATAGGCAGAAAAAGCATCATTGTTATATGCGATTTAGAAGCAATTGTTATAATGTTGACGGTCTCACTTATGGGCGGCAATTTGTTCTAAAAATATGTCATATAAAAATCAATAGCCGTTAACTAATAATCAATTAGTCACTTCCAACTTAATATTTTAAAATTAATAAAGGCCGAATTACAGCTACTATATATTAGTCAAAAAAAATCAATAGGCATTAACTAATAATCAATAAGTCAATGCCAGCATAACAACATTCATTTTAAAATGAATAGATATCAAATGTAAATAAATAAATTCCGAATTGCAGCCAATGTAAGCCAAAATATATACCGCATATGATCATAGGCTAATTATGTCATCGTGTTTCATATGTGATGGGTTGTGTACACTTATATCACCTCTCACCCCAAAATTCAACATAAAGTAACTGGGAACTTCGACAGGACGGAATAAAAAAGCAACACATGTTTGTATGCTGAGATATAGCAGTCAACATACCTACAGATATACCCAGTATGGTAGCGCCATGATTTCGTTGATACAAGGCAAGATTTCTGAGATTTATTGTGAAAATAGACCAAAAACTCGTATATTATCAATTGTTTTTGCCCTTCTTAATGGCTGCGTAAACACGTATATCACAGTAGCGATGGCATAGTAGGTGTGACAATTTATTATGGTGGAGTTTGGTGACAACTGGTTATCACAATTAATATGCCATAGCTAGCTATGTCGCCCGCTACATATTCGCACAATGAGCCCTCCAAAGTTCGTTATAATCAGCCTTTTTCTTGTTTTTGGTACTTGTATAGTTCGCTTTGTTTATTCCAGATACTTTATCGCAACTGCATTTCCTCCAACAGTTCCGACACAGCTCCATCGGCCCACACGATAATATCAGTGGAATTATGCGTAGAACTAAACGTCGCAAAATGAAAAACGCAACATGGGAACTGTCTTAATACGCATGTAATTAATACAAGTGGATAAACATGAATTGAGATCATAGCAACAAAACGTAATACGTGCATGACATGTGAGTGAATGAGGGATTGCCACTGTCAAACACAATTCTGGACGACCGACCGTGCAATTATATACATCGTAGAGAATACAATGTAGCAAACGTAATGAGTAGAGATCAACCTTGGTGAAATGCAAATGGGTTAATTGGTCAAGTCGACTCATTGTGCGGAAACTCAGCGGGCAACATGGTTAGCTATGGCACAGAAATATGACGACCAATTGTCATCAAACTGCACCATAATAAATTGTCACACCTATTAGCCATCGCGAATGTGGTACGTGTGTCCGCAGCCAATGGGAGATAATCAATATTGTTCTGACGAGGGATCTCGTAAAATTGTGAAAATGTATACATCATCGCATATGGTCATAGACTATAATGATGATATAACAGGCTACATACTTCGAGATTATGATAATGCCATGAGTTCGTTGATAGAACTGATGGCAACATTTCTGAGATTTATGGCGAAAGTAGATCAAAAGACTCTATATATGTGGGTGATAATTCAATTCTGTTTTGAACAAGGATCTATGGAAAACTCTCAGCAGAAACTGTTGTCGGGAGAGCCATAATTATAATGTATATCATTGTTACGGATTTTATCACCATCTGTCATAGTTACTGTGATACCTTATTTAACCCTAACCCCAATAATATGGTAAAGCCCAAGATTAGACGAACACGGAATATGGCTATATATACGTTTATACATTATACATTTACGTTCTCAATCTGAGTGATGACAGGTTACTTGAGTTGAAGAAATTACACCACTGTATATTTTTGCTTCGTATCCTATATTCACAATTGTATAGGATTATAAGTACTTGGAGATTTTGCAAAATTACCACGAAATACGAATGAAGACGAATCATCAAAAAAACAAAAACATAAATAAACATGAACAATTATATAAACGCGCATGTAGCTGCCCTTAAAACAAATTGAAATCCATAAAAAAAAACCCACATTCCTAGCATATTATAGTTATTGTTATTATGTGTAAAGTGTGCGAATATGCAGTGAAATACAAATACGGATAATGCCAACACAGCGAACGATAACTTATGATAGTCATGTATGCTAATTAATGCATAACGCTTATTTCGCCCAATTTGGGCGGTTGTATGATGGTGGTTTTTCATCTGATGTGTGTGTCGGAATAAATGAGGTGGAGGATTTCTGTAAATGTTAGCCCAAACTACATTTCCAAGTAACGATGGTTTTGTTGTTTATTTTGAGGAATCATACCACATCAGATGAATTCAGCCCAAATATATTAACAGTTGTCATGTAAAACATTTGCAGTATGTTAGCGTTATTTGGTATTTTCGGATGTCATTTAACATGGGGAAAATAGACTACTACGCTTGAACGGGCATTTGCATTTGTCGTTTTTTAATGTATAGCAACTTGATAATCAATAACAGAGGCCTTCTCTGTCAAATACAGTCGCTCTATTTACGATATTAATTGGGGAACTTTCTAAATTAAACTACGCACAAACGGATACCTGCTGCAAATTAAGGAAGCTTGCTCACGATTATAAAAGGTGCCGGAAACCGGCCCACTCGCCCCAGGGCCCACTCGCCCCAGTCGACCTGGGCCAGCTCGGGACACACTATAAAGTGTATGCCGAGGCCGGATCGGGATAAAAGGTGTATACGGGGTGTTATACGGCGTTTGGTCCGTTGTTTCTCAATGAATATTATTGAAATATGTCCGGGCTGGGACATGGAATACAATAACGTTTGAATTGTTTTTAAATTCACAAATTTGTTGATTTTATTCAACTTTTTCGTTCTGAAACACACTATAAAGTGTAGGCCTATGCGGCCGGCTCCAAAATAAAAGGTGTAAGCGGACTTGATGTCGCATTATCCTCTTTGTTTATAAATGGACATGACTGAAATTTAGTACATATGTCCGGGTTATGACATGGAAAACATTAACGTTTGAATTGTTTTTAAATTCACAAATTTGTTGATTTTATTAAATTTTTCGTTCTTTCATTCTATAAAGTGTAAGCGGCCGGCTCCATTTAAAAGATGTAAGCGGCCTATGTGCTTAGTGTTATAGGCAATCGGATTAACTAATTGGCGACTCTAAACTATTGTGTTTTGGGGTATTTGAGCCTTGAGGTTTTTTTGTGAAATAATAATTTAGAAAGTGAATACATTTATTTTAAATGATAACTTTATTTAATCATAATAAACACATAAAATATAATAACAAACATGAGACATACATGATTTATAAACTGTTAACAAAAGATATCAAACTCAATACATGACAAAGATGACTCAATGAAGTTTATAAAGTGCACATCAAAATATTAAGGTAAGAATCTTTTTAAGGAAGCCGATAAAATTAAATTTTAATTAAATTTAAATTTAAAAGTGGCAATTATTAATTTACTGTTTTAAATTTAAAAATATTATTGAAATTATTTTGTCAATTTTGTTAATTAATTATTAATTTACTTTTTTTAAATATAAACTTTATTATTCATATATATTGTTGTCACCGATTTAGGTTGTCTTTTGTCTATAAAAATAAAATATTCTGTCGATATATAGTTTCATCATTGTGCGGTCGAAACATCCACAGCAGTCTTACAAAAATCAAATTTTCTGGTTTTGCTTTTTTTATGTATAGAATGCAGCAAAAAGGGAGATAACTTGCCAAATGTCATTAAAACATCGATAAATCTGGTGTATAGATCGAAATTGGGTACAAATTTCGGGATTGAAAAAAGACCACACAATGATGAAACTATATATCGATCGAATATACATGTCTCAAAGTTATCGGGGCGGAAATGCCCTTAATAACAATTTTTTCAATCCCATCATTTTATAGACAAAAGACAACCTAAATCGATTGAACAAGGGGAGATGTTAACAATTAAAGTGCAAGATAACTAGTTGTGACTGGTATGCAAAAATTAGGCATTTCGATTACACCCTTTTACGACCGGGTAGCATCATATCGCACGTTCCTAACTTGATTTTCACGTGCCACAAATGTACATTTTTATATTTCCACAGCCAATATTGCTACTTGTGCTAACAAATATTTATTAAAATGGTCAAATGTCACAGTCAATATATGAGCTGCATTAGATCATCCTACAAATAGTCCTTGAATGTCGAAATGTTTGACAGTTTCGCTTGTTTGTTATCTTAACTTGCACTTTAACTATCAGAAGTAACCATGAAAAAACCCCACACTCTTTTGTTAATGGTAGTCTTTTATATTTTTAAACTATAGATTAACTATATAGTTTACAATGTGCTAGAATTTATCCAAAATACGACAAATTGTATCTTGTTTTAGTGGAAATAAGTCACATGATAGCATGTTCCAGAAAATAACACAATATAACACAGTATAAACAGTATACACATTATACACAATCATACACCTCTACCAGCCTGAGAACAGAAATTAGTATATCGGAATTGTCCGGTATAAGAGAAGAATCGAACGCATTCTGAGAGGTGCCACTCAGCACCGAACGTTGAAACTGTAAATTCGGTAGGCCATATTGCCGATTTGCTTAGATTAATCGACTGGCGGATATCAGCGTCGACTTGTTTAATAACCGAGTCGACGCCTATTAGTCAAATAATTGTTTCAACACTAGTCAGAATCCATATATGCTTTGTGTAACAACAGTGAACTACTTGAAAAAGATCCATTGAACTTGAGAAGGATTGGTTTTGTAACAAATAGGTACTGACAGTATCATTATTATTATGACACATAGTTGTCAGCAGCTTTTGAGATAAACTACATGTAGGTCACTGGTCACTGCGGATGGTCAATTGAGCTCTTGATCTGCATGGCACGTGTTACACATGTGGTAATCAAAGAGTAATTGCATGGAGTAATAACTGGATTTCCTTATAATCTTATATAGCCATCAACGTTTTCCGGGTTTGATGAAAAACATGGGCGCCAATGACCATCTTCGATTTTATTCTTTCCATGATTCAATAATTTGGTATACCCTACTTGTCCAATCGTTAATAAACTTCATATGGATCTTCGGGATAACAACAAGATGGGAGTAGTGTAGTTTTTCCGAATTTCGTCAAAAAACATGCCACTGACAGCGATTTTGGATGTTACTATTAGCATTACTAAACCCTTTAGCACAGACCACAGTCCACTTCACTCATCCGATCATCACCAAACTTCATATTTATCTTGATATTGATCTATTAGATGAGAGCTATCAAATATTATTTGAATTTCATAGGAAAAAATGGTCGCCAGCGGCCATATTGCATTTATGATATATGTTATCGCGTCATGTCGATATCTAGTATTACTTAGAAATTTCAGCTTTCCAGATTCATAATTGCTCAATTGACTGTAACAGATTAAATTACCCCCATCTTCGGATAGAGTGTCACTGAAACTTTATTTTGTCAGACTACCTGTAGTCACTGATTATATGTGGAAATAATCTGTAATAAGATGTAGCACTGTTTTATTTTATATTTACATGTAGTGCTGTTTTTTTATACAACAATTCCATCCAGGCTTCTCAACGGTACGCAGTACCGGTACCGCCGGTACTCGGGGATTTTTCCGGTACCGGTACTGGTGTGCAGTACCGCCGGTACTCGGTACTGTGGTTGCATACATGCACATTCGTAGATCAGCAGGCTGTTTGGCAAAATACAGTAGTATCAAGTTTCGCTCTTTAAACTACACGCGATGTACATCGATCGTGATTGTATTCATGGCGCGAGAGGTCGGTCTCGGAAGGGTGGGTCCTGGTTTTTATGTGTCTATTATAACTCTTCAATGGTTAAATTCCAATTTTTTGAAAGCACGGCATTGTGATATTGTTTTAATCTTGTGATTGGAACTTGGGATTTCAACTTATGTTTGTGCCTTTATTATTGCCCAGTTGTGGCAATTATACACTAAACCCAGTTACAATTTCTTATCATTTATTCACCAACAACCCCACCCACAAGTATGGCCCCACACGTTTTGATTAATCACATACACACGTACCCGTTCACATGTCGTATCAGTTTGCAAATAAGGTCGACCATTTTGAATTTAAATGGGACTCATGGAACCTTCAGTTATAGAATCAAATCGGGAACGAATATCCACGAACCGTGCACAATGTAATTTGCTGAATAGACATGATAGTTCATATTTGGTATAGGAACTCGTGGAGAGAAATTGTTGCCTAACTTGACTCATTATTGTTTAGATTTAAAATGGCCGACCGCGCGACTTTGCAAATACATTTATTCTGATTGAATATTGTGAAGTGAAAACCACCGATGTGTGTCGCGTTACGGAACACTTCTGTCAGTTGATCTTGAATTTTACTATTTTTATGGCTAAATAATTTGGTTGATCCTACAGACGACATCCCTTGTCCGATCGTCACCAGATTCCACAATGATCTTCTGGATAACCAGGATGAGAGTAATCTAATTTTTCCGAATTTCGTTAAAAAACATGACCACAGGCAGCAATTTTGTATCTTACTCTTTGCATGACTGAATTGTTTAGCACCTGTACAGACCACATCCCTCATCTGATAGTCACCAAACTTCATATTGATCTTCGGGGTGACCACTAGATGGGAGCTATCGAATGCTTTGAATTTCTTTGGAAAACATTGTCGCCAACAGTCATCTTCTATTTTGGATTTTATATACATGTATATCTCTTCATGCGGATAGCCAGTATTACTTTGGTAGTTCAACTTTTCGCATTCCTGTCATCATTTGAAATATCAAAATTGACCTGATACATGTAGTCCAATGAAAATTAACAAGCGTACATAAATTAAATTTACCTATGATCCTATTATTCCTCACAATCACATGCACCCTTCAAAATTTTGTTTCGTCGTATCTATTTTTAATGACCCCTATGGTAATATTGATATAGATACATTTGTCAAACATTTCTTTGTACAATATACAGGTATAAAGTTTGTAACTAAATCTAGAAATATATAATACTAGCTGATGCACTCGACTTCGTTCGGGCTATTTAGGGATTTCTTTGTGATCGCCTCCATCTGAGCAGTGCCCGGTATATACAGTGTCTGGACAAACTATTGTTCAATTGGTCCAGAAACATGCCTATATAAGCACATTCGAGGACAAGGACCCACGTGAAATTGGACCCGTCCATATTGCTCCCGGAATCAAAGTAGTCCTACACACAAAATTTTAGTCGGATCGGTCAAGGTCCAGAAACATGCCTATGAGCGAGGTCAAGTTGACACGTTAAATACCAAATCCGAGTCGGATCGGTCGAGCAGTGTTCGAGTCTATAGCACACATAGATACATGCATTCACACATTGCTCAAAAGTATAGCATAGATTTGATAAACATGAGTGATGATAATAAGTTCATCTTTATAATGAAAAACAAAGACAAACAAATAATCAATTCCGTGTGCAACATGATCCGGTTATTCTTTCTAAAAAGACAGAATGTCAATATGGGGAAATAAAAGTTAAAAGTATTAATTTATAATACTGATGATCATTTATCGTATGTATATGCATAATTACATGTATATTATTTTAATGTGTAACTTTTCATGTATTAACTGTTATTTGCAACTGCCTCCATTTGGTGTATTGCAATAAATCATCTTATCTTATCTTACACACATGCATACAGATATTCAAAAATGTATAATAGATAGCTACAAGAATTCTATGATAAATAGTTCACGGGCGATCTGATGCATGCATCTTAGTTTTCTTGTACACTCCTTGCACCCGGATCGGTGCGTTGCGATGGCCCTTTGTTTGTATAGCGGCTCACCGGCGGGAAACAGCTTTCACCATCGCTCCCGCGGTTAGCGTAATTTTGTTTGCATAAACAAGTTGTTTTCGAGAAAGCTGTCCTTTCTATGTTAACACAGATGATGAATGAAGCAATCCTTGATGCAATAAAATGTTATAGATTTCTGTAGTATCACCCGAAAGGGTAGAAATTTTGACGAATTCTCCAATTATCCTTGCCCCATGGCGGTTCCAAAACACTGAGGTATCCAGGGCGGAGCAGGTGGAAAATATATTTTTTGGACCATTTTAGTGTTTTTGACCTGCAAATTTCAGTATAATCAGGAAAACCAATAAAACAAGACAATTGTCGAATAAATATATACTTGAATATCAGATATTTATTCTATCTGTGTTGCTTAACATTAATGACGTGCAATAAATTATATTCTCCAACATTTTTGGTGAAAAATTCACGAAAATGCCCAAAACAATGCATAAATTGCAGTGCTTTTTCAAAAAAGTTTTCCAGAAGATTTTCTATAAAATTTTCATTTTTTGGTATAAAGCTCTCAGTGGTGCATCAAAATTTTCAGCATTATATACCTGATTCATTGATATCAACATCACAACCACTGATACCCAACAAGCCGAGATATTTTCAAAAACTTAACCCTCCCCCTAAAACTGATTTTATATCTGAAAATACCTGTCAAGTCAGAATAGCCCGTTTTGGTTCCGTTTTGTTAACCAATTCAGAGTATTATCATATATCATGGAATGTATCTGAGGAGGTTTATGTTATGGGAGAGTCTATTTTGTTTAAATATTTGATTTTTTGGGTAAATTAGCTAAAATTTTCATTATTTTTAAGTGAAAAATTTCTGAAAAATTCCCATGACTTTGTCTGTTTTATGGACACAGCTGCAAAACATGCACCACAATAAGCATAAATTCATCCCCAATACCAGACGTGAAATTATATAATCATGTACCAGACCAGAAATAAGAAATAAATCAAATATTTAAACAAAATAGACCCTCCCATAACAAAAACCTCCTCAGAGACAGATACATTCTAATTCCATGATATTAAATCAGTTTTAGTTTTTTGTGGTGTTGATATATAACAGTACTATTGATGTATGAGTTAATATGTATGATCTGTTATGGCTACAGTTGCGACCAAAATTTAACAATGAAAGTCTGATCAAATCGAGATATTCGCTTTTTTGATAAATGGTGTAATTTGGCGTGTGTTGATTTGTGAGAGACTTTTTTTTTGTTTAAGTTGGTAGTGGCCCAGAGTGGCCATGAGATTTTTGTTGGCTACAGTTGCTTTAACATTTTAGCACTGAACCCTTTTTTTTTGCACTACTGTTGATAGTAATATCACTTAATATCGAGCGTGTTTTACTGTATGTTATTACGAAGACAAGACCATTCTATGTATAAGTAATATAACTATAACAGATGCAACAGGCGATGTAGTTATGTGTCAAGTTACAGTAATTGGCAGAAGTATGTGTCGAATGCCACAGTAATGTCACCGATAATATGTTGTATGTTGAGTCCAATGACAAACATCTCACCAAGTCTGAATTTCTCGATGCATAGTGGCTATATATGTTGCATTATTGTTTCATTGATACTGTTTATCAGCTGATTATTTTAAGCCATTATATGGTATTATTTTGAATTGTATGACAGACAATAATGCAAGTACAATTACATAAATGTCATTTAGGTGTTGGGCGCCAATATCGTCACAAGAGTCTATCCCACATACATCGGGTGGATATATAGCAATAATTATTGTACTTTTAGTTAGTTTCAACTTTGCTTATGACATGCAGCTCTATGGTATGTTTGTCCCTCACAGGAGCAGGGCTGATTGTCACTTAATGCAAACCAAACATTCACTACTCCATTTCCCACCAAAAGCGTTCATACTTCGTGCATATATATCATATTTATTTGCTAACCACACATTCCACGTTGGAATATCACCATGTAAGGCTAAATGGGGATAAACGTGTAGCAAAAAGGTTCAGAGAATTGCATAAACTGATGTCATCTCTGGGATCAATTTGGAATATCGTAGAAGCAGCCACTGTCATAATAGTTGTATCATCAACAATAAAAGAAATGTGTAATATAAAATTATGATTGTGGCAATCAAGCAAACATTTGAAGAGATAACTTCAAAGTTTTCTCTTCAATAAATAGAGAATATCTACATTTTTGGTTGGATATGGGAATTATCAATTTTTTTTATCAAATTATCAAAAAAAATGAATTTCCACGAGTGGCTCTGCCACGAGTGGAAATTCATGTTGTTTTTGTCATCACGAATAAGATAATTACCATATCCAACCAAAAAGTGTATATGTTCTGTTTATCATATGCTCCGCTGAGTTGACCCATGGATCAACCTCAAAGAAGAGTAAAAAGTACAAATTTGTATACCCAAGCACAGCCATGGTAGTGAGCTTGTGCATATGAAAGAGTTCAATTTTTCAGACGTATTGGTTGAGGGATAAAGAGGCTAACAGACACATTTAATTGATCGCATATTACAATTTTTTCTACCTGAACACTCAGGGACTTTTTGCACAGTCTTCCACCAAGAAACCGAATCACTTTAATTTTAGCGCGGATGGATACGAGTAAGATATTGATATCTCACTAGTTTTTATCTGATGCAAAAATACTACTATTTGATAGCTTAGCATATAATAAATGTCATTATTGGAAAGAAAAATTGAACTATTTCGTATGCACAAGCTCACTACCATGCATATGCTTGGGTATACAAATTTGTATTTTTTGCTCTTCTTTGAGGTTGATCCAGCGTGGAAATTCTTTTTTTTTGTCATCACTCATGAGATAATTCCCCTATCCAACCAAAAAGTGTAGATATTCTCTATGCATTTGGTGTATAAAAAAAAAGGCGCAGCATAGCTACATGCAGCAACAACAATATTATCTTTAGTTCCTAGGGTCGTGCACACCTATATGAATTTGAAGCGGCCACGGATTGGCAGCAAGTGTAGTTATTAGCTTGTCACCGTAAAGACATATTATGTACTTATTTCTTTGAATCAAGCTGACATACCAGTACCAAAGCACGTTCCTTTCAACATAGCATTCAATTACTATTACAAAAAATGCCAACCACGGCGATGTACCATTTCAGAAAACACAACGGCTGATCCACACACAAAATGTAGACAGTTATGCTCTTTACTTCGGATAAAATTTTCGCATAAACAAACGAAAATTATTCATCCAATAGGATGCGTATCTATTATATATTTTGGAACTTCTGTCTGTATGTATATATGTATGTGTGTCTGTGTGTGTTATGGACTCGAAAACTGCTCGACCGATCTGACTCAAATTTGGTATGTAGGCTTACTGTGATCCCAGGAACAATATTGGGGGGGGGGGTCCAATTTCACGCGCGACCATGTCGTTTACCTCGCTCATATACGCTCATATAGACATGTTTCTGGACCACGACCGATCCTACTCAAATTTGGTATGTAGGCCTACTTTGATCCCGGGGACAATATGGGCGGGTCCAATTTCGCATGCGACCGTGTTCTTGACGTTGACCTTGACCTCGCTCATATACGGTCATTTAGGTATGTTTCGGTCCGCCCGGGCGAAGTCGGGAACATCAAGCTAGTAATTTATATGTGAGCAGGAAGTTTCGTGCTGCCTATTTGGATTTAAAACAAATTATGAAAATAAGTGTTTTATTCGATATTCTCATTCACCTCAGAATAGTTCCATGTCACTTATACACATGATTCATATGGACAAATTCTATTTTAGAAAGTTTCAATGTTTAACCCTTTGAGTACCAGGTCGATTTTTGTATCAACCCATATACCCTGTGCCAATGCATTCTCTTATATATGCGAGTCGACCATAGGTCGCCTCGCATATATAAGAGAATGCATTGGCCTAACAATTTTTTTTTTTTTGTTGCAATTTTTTACAATTTTAATAATTTATTCTTATATTCTTTAACAGACTTATTTTGTAGGTTTAGGGCCGATGAGATCGGCCCCTGGCACTCAAAGGGTTAAACGTAGTTATACTGACAAAATAAGAACATAGCAGATAATATAAGTAGAACAGGAGTTATGTTCAGATAATAAATTCAACAAACGACCTACGAATGACCTACTTATGAGCGTTTGTTAAACTTATTATCTGAACATTTGTTAAGGAATAACTACTCACCCAATGAGTATTTAGTATAGAAATGGTTAAACATCTTTCAAAAACTTATAGTTAACACATATCATCAATAAATTTATAACCACATCATAAAACTTCAGACTCGGTAAGCATTGACCATTAGACCGTTAATAATCGAACAATTTAACCCATATTTTGTTTATTACTGTATCTGGTGGCATAACTATACTGTTTATTGCCTTTATTAATTCACTCCTAGTTATAACAGGTTACACATCAGAGCCCTCTTCGTAGTAAAGTGGCATATGCTTATCAATAATTGATGTCACCAAGCTGTTTGAGCAAACCGCGAACATCCTCATTGGTTTCAGGTTAAATTTTGACATCACTCGTACCCAACATAGCTTGTCTGAACGGTATATCGCCGAGTCATACTTGCTGTATATGCGAAATTTCAAATCGCACATTCTATGGTACGATTAATTGCGACATTTTATTATTTTATAAAATCACGAAACGCTCTTTAAATCTGAAAACCACTTAAAAGGGGGGTTAAAGTGAAATTTCAGCATGGCTCAAAATCTAAAATAAATACTAGTAAGTATTTGAATGTGTACATATGTGCTCTAGTCATAAAGTGAACAATTTTGTTACTAATCTATCCCACTAATCCGTTTACATTGTAATGCTTGAACAATATGACATGACGTGTGCCGTAGTTTGGTTTTGCATTCTACCTACAGGTTTGAAACGAGATGGGAAGGAAGACTTGCAGGGACGTGGCGACAGGGGATGTTTGGGGGGGTGTCTCATCCCCTCCCCAACTTTGGTCAAAATTTTCAACAGTTGAAAATTTCATACCTGACACAACATTTGTTGGAAATTTCACACTAACAATAGGTTGAAAGTTCGTCTAGTTTGACATTTTCCAACCTTATTGGGGATGTCAGGTTGTAAATTTCCAACACTTGGAAAGCTCGTGTCCTGTTCCCTCCCCCGTGGCCAGTCAAAAACTGCTAGTTAATTTAAGAAAACAACATATTGTCCTACATTTGGTCAACATTGTCATTGGAATTATCATCTGTTGGAAATTTTTCAACCTAAGTGGGGGTGTCAGGTTTGAAATTTCCAACTCTAGAAGAGCTTGATGCTAGTCTAGATACTAGGATTTTGCGATTTTCTTGTTCAGATTTAAAAATTTCCACACACATGCAGGGCCAAACCATGGTCGGCCCGGTGTGTCATGGTCCCTTCCCCGTGGTCAATAAAAAACTTTTAATTAGTTTAAGAAAACAACATTTTACTACATTTGGTCAAAATTGTGGACTGAAATGGTCATCAGTTGGAGAATTTTCCAACCTAAGGGTGAGGTTTGAAATTTCCCACACCAGGAAAGCTTGAGGCCAATCTAGATGCTAGGATTTTGCGATTTTTGTTTAGTTTTCAAAATTTTCTCACACCGGGCCAAACAACTTGGGTCGGCCCGGTGTGCCCTGGTTTCTTGTCCGTAGCTGTGTGCATTTGTCTGGAGGTGTGCATTTGTCTGGGGTTGGACCACTATATATTAGGATTTATGCAATTTTCAGGTTCAAATATCTGAATGTTCTCATACCGGGTATATAGAGCCATGGTTTATTAATATAGAATATATAGAGGCGATTAGACCTGAGCACTGATGTGCAAGGGGGTGCAAATGGAATTATGCAAAACTTGTGTTCGGTCGGATTCAAAGGGGTGGGGTGCAGTTGGATTCCCCCAAAGTGAACACCCCCAACGGAGACCCTATAGCCACGTCCCTGAGGACTTATTTAACAAATTGATATATATATATATATATATATATATATATATATACTAGAAGGTGACCCGACTTCGTCCGGGGTTTGACCTTGAATTGTCTATTTTGAAGGCCAAGGTCAAGTGGGCTCACGATTTGACGCGTCCAAAACACTGCCCGAACAAAAGTACCCGTCGAAATCCATCCGGTTTTACCCGATTTGACCTTTTAACCCGATTTGATTTCCACTCAAGTATATAAACGCGCCTCATATACACACGCTCATTAATTATCAAGTTTCAACGTAAAGATAAATTACCATCGGTGCCCGAGATATCGCCAAGACGTCTGAAACAGTCAAATGCATCGGCCGGTTAAGCGTTAACGTGATCTAACGTTATGAACTCTAACGACGTCATAGAAGTTACGCATTGTTTTTATCATGATGGAAGATAGTACCACTTCTTCTTGATAATTGAGGCAGATAACTAAAACGGATACATACGCATTATATATCGTTGGAAAGAGGAAACACGAAAGATTCTCACAGTGTCATTATTATGACTGGCATTTAATTATTCGCGCTGTTTCGAATCGATTTGTAAGCACCGAACTCAAATGAAAGTCCCGTAACACAGCGTAAAAACAGATTTGACCTCGGCACGTGAAAAGTTGACCTCGGATCTGAAAATCAATATGCCTATGCCACCCCCGGCCGAAAATACCCCCACATACCAAGTTTCATCGAAATCGGGTCGGCCGTTTTCGAGTTCATCGCGAACACACACACAGACCACACACAGACAGATACACAGACAGATCTTCCAAAATATATAATAGACTAGCCGATGAGCCCGACGTTGTCCGGGCTATTCAAAAACCAAATTTCAAGTCGATAGCTCCACCCGTTTCCGAGATCTGGTCTGCGCATGCGCGAAGCTGGCGTCGCACGGGCTCGGCGACCCGATAAAATTCGTATCCGGGGCAAGATACATTCACATAGCAAATTTCAAGTCGATAGCTCCACCCGTTTCCCAGATCTCGTCTATTCAAAAACCAAATTTCAAGTCGATAGCTCCACCCGTTTCCGAGATCTGGTCTGCGCATGCGCGAAGCTTGCGTCGCACGGGCTCGGCGACCCGATAAAATTCGTATCCGGTGCAAGATACATTCACACACCAAATTTCAAGTCGATAGCTCCACCCGTTTCCAAGATCTGGTCTGCGCATACGCGAAGCTTGCGTCGCACGGGCTCGGCGACCCGATAAAAATCGTATCCGGGGCAAGATACATTCACATACCAAATTTCAAGTCTTGTCCGGGCTATTCAAAAACCAAATTTCAAGTCGATAGCTCCATCCGTTTCCGAGATCTGGTCTGCGCATGCGCGAAGCTGGCGTCGCACGGGTTCGGCGACCCGATAAAATTCGTATCCGGGGCAGGATACATTCACATAGCAAATTTCAAGTCGATATCTCCACCCGTTTCCGAGATCTCGTCTGCGCATGCGCGAAGCGGGCGCCGCACGGGCTCACCAATACGACAACGACGACCGCCTGGTCAAACTACACACACGTACCAAGTTTCTTCCCGATCGGTCGAGAATCGTAGATTTGTATAAATGACATACATACAGACATACAGACAGACAGAGGTCTTCAAAATATATAATAGACTAGCCGATGAGCGGGCTATTCAAAAACCAAATTTCAAGTCGATAGCTCTACCCGTTTCCGAGATCTCGTCTGCGCATGCGCGAAGCTGGCGTCGCACGGGCTCGGCGACCCGATAAAATTCGTATCCGGGGCAAGATACATTCACATAGCAAATTTCAAGTCGATAGCTCCACCCGTTTCCGAGATCTCGTCTGAGCATGCGCGAAGCGGGCGCCGCACGGGCTCGCCAATACGACAACGTCCACCGCCTGGTCAAACTACACACACGGACCAAGTTTCGTCCCGATCGGTCGAGAATCGTAGATTTGTATTAATGACATACAGACAGACAGACATACAGACAGACAAACAGAGGTCTTCAAAATATATATGAGACTAGCTGATGTGCCCGACTTCGCCCGGGCTATTTAGGGATTTCTCTGCGATCGCCTCCATCTGGGCAGAATATACAGCGTCTGGACAAAATATTGTTCGATCGGTCCAGAAACATGCATATATGAGCAAGGTCATGGGCATGGTCGCATGGTGAAATTGGACTCACCATATTGTTCCTGGGATCAAAGTAGGCCAACATACCAAATTTGAGTCGGATCGGTCGAGGTCCAGAAACATGCCTATATGAGCGATATCAAGCTCAAGGACACGGTCGCACGTGAAATTGGACCCGCCCATATTGTTCCAGGGATCAAAGTAGGCCTACATACCAAATTTGAGTAGGTTCAGTCGACGTCCAGAAACATGCCTATATGAGTGTATATGAACGAGGTCAAGGACATGGTCACATGTGAAATTGGACCCGCCCATATTGTTCCCTGGATCAACGTAGGCCTAAATACCAAATTTGAGTCGGTTCAGTCGACGTCCAGAAACATGCCTATATGAGTGTATATGAACGAGGTCAAGGACACGGTCGCACATGAAATTGGACCTGCCCATATTGTTCCCCGGATCAAAGTAGGCCTACATGCCAAATTTGAGTCGAATCGGTCGAGCAGTTTTCGAGTCTATAACACACATACACACATACAGACAGAAGTTCCAAAATATATAATAGATAGCCGATGAGCCCGACGTTGTCCGGGCTATTCATCCGGGCAATTCAAAAACCAAATTTCAAGTCGTTAGCTCCACCCGTTTCCGAGATCTGGTCTGCGCATGCGCGAAGCTGGCGTCGCACGGGCTCGGCGACCCGATAAAATTCGTATCCGGGGCAAGATACATTCACATACCAAATTTCAAGTCGATAGCTCCACCCGTTTCCGATATCTCGTCTGCGCATGCGCGAAGCTGGCGTCGCACGAGATCGGCGACCCGATAAAATTCGTATCCGGGGCAAGATACATTCACATACCAAATTTCAAGTCGATAGCTCCACCCGTTTCCGAGATCTCGTCTGCGCATGCGCTGCACGGGCGTCGCACGGGCTCGCCAATACGACAACGTCCACCGCCTGATCAAACTACACACACGTACCAAGTTTCGTCCCGATCGGTCGTGAATCGTAGATTTGTATAAATGACAAACATACAGACAAACATACAGACAAACATACAGACAAACATACAGACAGACAGAGGTCTTCAAAATATATATGAGATATATATTATATATATATATATATTTATCTATTTATTATATACTTGCCCATGAATTATAAGTTTTTAGCAGTGAGATATAAGTGATATCCCACTAGTGAGTGATATCAGCTTGAAATTTCTGATGTATTGACATTCATTGGGGGCCATAGGCAAGTAACTAAAGTATATAATAAACAGAATATCCACACCTTTTCAGTGGATATGGGTTAAATCTCATTCGTGATGACAAAACATTTGAATTTCCACTCGTGGAAATTCAATGTTTTGTCATCACTCATGAGATATAACCCATATCCACTGAAAAAGTGTGGATATCCTATATATATATATTATGAAAAATCCATAAAACTGGGAATGCTATGTTATAACTGAATGTGGGACTGTTGCGAAGGTGTTCGACGAGAAACAGGAATCCATAATATGACCCCCGTCAGTGTGTGGTTGCTGGATCAATTTAACGGAACTATCCCATTTGTTCACGGAAACACCCCAATGGCCACAATTGCGATGGCATACAGTAGATGTGACATCTTATTATGATGGA
Source organism: Siphonodentalium dalli (assembly GCA_032622095.1). NCBI lineage: Eukaryota > Metazoa > Mollusca > Scaphopoda > Gadilida > Siphonodentaliidae > Siphonodentalium > Siphonodentalium dalli. The sequence continues at coordinate 73,219,777 of CP136069.1, forward strand.
GTTTCATGACAATTGGTCGTCATAATTACTATGCCGTAGATATCCATGTCGCCCGCTGTGTTTTTGACACAATAAGTCTACCAAGCTCTACCACCGTCACGGTCGATCTCACAAGGATTTATCCACCTGAGTGGCTGTTGGTCTTTACTCAACACGCACCAGGGGGGGGGGTCGGAAAAAAGTGACACGACAGTACGCTGAAAAAACATTTTTCCGGCTCTTGGGTACCCACCACCCCCTTATTTGAAGGAAAACATATTTTTTTCCAATTCCATGCGGGGTACCCACCCCCTTTTTTACCTCCAAATCTGTAGTCTCACACCATTTAAGCTTGATGGTCATGCAGTATTACAGTTACCCTATTTCTGTTTCGGTTCTTCTAAGTCATTTCAACATCGAGAAGAACCGCATGAAGAAATGAATGAAACATAAATTTCAGTCTGAGAACAGATAAGAATCGTATAAAGCTGCACCCAGTGTTGTCCAGTTTGTTTTTGTAGACTAATTAATGCATGACAGTATTGACTTGTAAAGTTAGGCCAAAAAAAGAAGATAGTATGTTTCTGCTAACGGTGTGAAAAAATTAGGGTAGGTAGGTAGGGATTTTTTTTTTTTTATCCAGCTGCAGAAATATTGAACTACCTCGACCGAAGTGACATAAAATACCAACTCATGTTGTGGGGAAAGTATCGCTCGAACAACACAGTGGAAATATACATTAAGATTGAATAAAAGATCAAACTTGGTTTATACTTAAGGGTATCCTAAACGTGACAGAGTTGAAATTTCTTCCAATATGGCCGAAAATGTATAAATTAATGAGCTCAAATTCACTATAAGGTTTGCAAAATGGCCAAAATGAACCAATACAATATTATAATTATAAAACATAGATCATTTTGAAATGTAAAATGTTGTCCCATCTCACAGGAATCTATATAAAAAAAATTATGAAACAATTGTTGTTTTAAATTTTACACTTTCTTACAGTACTCATATCTGTAAAATTACTGCATGTTTTTTCTATAATAGTTTACCGATAGATGCTTTGATAGTCCAATATATTGAGAGGGACCTTGCTTTTTCATTATAATGTTTCTTGTGTCAGAAATTCACCGTGTAAAATGTGGTCGTATCCACTCGATATGCGAAATCCACAACAACACTCGAAAAATAGGGAACTTCAATTTGTAGTTAACAGATACTAAAATCTGAGAATATATAGTCACCACTAATTAGCCTATTTAAGTACTTTATGACCAAAACTAACATTAGAACATCGCTGATTTAAATGACAATTTCCTAGAAAAAAAATATTTGAAGGCAAACTTTGACAAAATGGATTGTAAACATCACGTGACTAAAAACTTGGAATACCCTAGCTCCGAACGAAATTTCTCACAAGTATGAAATAATTCACTCTTTAAATAATTTTTGTTGTTAAACATGGCAAAACACCTGAATATGCATTAGATTAACAACCCAAAACACGGTATTCATATATAAACGGAATTGATTAAATAATGTGTATATCTATCAAGTATTATTTTGTTAGAGGGTACGGATTCCCGGTCTTTCCCAAATCTATTTTTAGTGTTGCACGCGTTTCCCTCTTTGCAGATGCAAACTATTCGTATTAAAAGCAATCAAAACAAGGTTACACGCATCATACACAGCGGATATAATCAACAACATATGTAATTCATGCAGGTATAGAAAACTGCACAATCGGTCATCCAAGTTAATTTTTAGGGCTGTTGTATTGTTTGATCAACTTTCTCAGAAAAACAAAAACATGTCGAAATCTCGTTTTGGTTTCGTTTTAATGGCTGACTAAATGAGTTCAAAATATTTTTTAAAACAATATTAGGGGTAATTAAACTATAATTGTATCAAATTACAATATATGCTAGCTTCTTAATGTTGTTTTTCAACTGTCTGGGGTAATTTCTGTTAGAAAATCTCTGAAGTGAATGTATGCCAGGCCATTTGTGTCAAAATGCACCAGTATCACAACATATGATGCATCTGATTTTCGTAGGGAATGTTGGAAATATAGCTTACAGTGTATTTTTTTTTTTAAATATGTTATACAGTATCAATTGTGCATGAGGTATTGTTGAAATAAGGGCAAAATAGACAGCCGTATACATCCTTATGATCCAGCTCACATCATTGCCAACTTGGCTTCCCATACCAAAATATAGTCCCAAAAAGCAAATGGCCACATATTTGTGTTCAACTGATGGAGGGTGCCTTCGACTCAATGGATTTGTTGCTAAAATAGTGAGTTATTTTATAAAATGACGATCCCTCTCCTCATCATGTAATCCTAATCTATAGGATGCCACAATAATTATAACTGTTTGCTTTATTAGTTTTGACTTCTGGTGATTGGCATAATTTCGCTCACTTTCCAGTTAAATTTCTCAGTCAAATATATCTTTTAAAAATATGGATGTGATGCCAAAACATTGTTCAATCATATTCCTATATCCCTGTGAAATTTCATGTAAATTGGAAACATAGTCTTGCAATGGATGGCATTTATCGGAGAGAGGGGTATAACAACTCATTCGGCCATCTTTGTCACGTTTAGGATACCCTTAAGTGTGTAATTTGTTATTCACATACCGCATTTTCATAATTTTGGCTATATTACTTGGTATGAAATTGATGTCACTAATGTTTTATGAGAATTTTACCCATAATACATGATAATACCACCATTACACCGGTACTTGTATTGTGATGACTATGTCCCATTGTCTAGAGGTAGCCAGTACATGAACATCCAACCTACTAGTAGCATGCCTGGTTTTTGGAAACAGTACATGTAGCTATACCCCTTCCATATGTGGTGATAACCTCTATATTTATACCTATACACACCCATGGTGGGTGTGTATAGGTATAAATATAGAGGTTATTGATAGTTCCCAAACAAGGCTTAAAACAGGCCTGATATCCACTCTCAGGAAACTAAAATCGCAAAATCATGCCCATCAATCCATGAATCCATCAAACCACACCAGGGGTGCTATTCACCGGCTGGGTTTATAATATAGTCCAGGTAGTTTTACGAGGCGACGCTCAATGCGAAGCTATCGGTGGTCATATCGATGGGAAGACATCGCCGCGCCATATAGGATTATCCAATCAAGGTGATTGGCGTCAATCATAGATTGACCACCGGTCACATAAACATGCTGCGTGTAACAGTAAAAAATGGGAAAAAAATCAGAAAATAATATTGAGAAAGCCCAAATCTTCGCCGAGAGCCTCAGGGATATCCACAAAATGCACGAAGGGGATATATTTAATAGGGGCTTCAAACATAAAGTCAATGACTTCATAGACGATAATATTGAATTTTTCTCACCATTACTGGAAGAAGTAGAGGAGCCGGGAGATGGGGATCCTCTTGTAGCCGAAATCACTAATCAGGAAGTGAGACAAAATCTCAAAAAAGGCAAACCCAACAAAGCCCCAGGGGATGACGAAATCACCTATGGAATACTTAGGCAAGCCCCTGAAATCCTATTTAATAGACTTACAAAACTGTATACTAAATGCATGAGGCTAGGCTATTATCCCAAAATATGGAAAAATGCAATAGGAACCATGATACCGAAGCCTGGGAAAGACCACACGATACCCACAAACTACAGACCAATCAGCCTATTACAATGTACGGGCAAACTTTTCGAACGGGTAATCAGCAGCAGAATCAAATCCCATCTCGAGGGTACCAACTTTTTCAATAATTTCCAAAGGGCTTACCGGGAAGGAAAAGAGGGCATTGAACATGTATATAGACTCACAGAGGATATTAAAACGGCAATGAATAGAGAATGGGAAACCGGGGCTATATTCTTAGATGTAGAAAAAGCGTTTGATTCAGTATGGCACAATGGCCTAAGGTATAAACTAAGAATGACAACTGACCTCCCCCAAAAAATGGTTAGACTCCTATCATCATTTCTCACACACAGAACTATAAAAGTAAAAATAAAGGATGAACTTTCAGAAAGCGTCCCTTTAAAGGCCGGAACCCCCCAAGGATCAGTACTCAGCCCTCTGCTATTTTTAATATACGTTAATGACATACCCAATGACTCTACATCAAGTGTCCAAATATCTCAATTTGCTGACGACCTTGGACTGTGGACGTCGGGCAAATCAGTAAAATATATAGAACATAGACTTCAGAACCAGCTCCATAAACTAGAAAAATGGTGTTCCAAATGGAGAATCAAATTAAATCCACTGAAAACGCAATTAATCGTATTTGGGAACAAACGCAATTACTCCAAACCCGAACTCTCTCTTTTTGATACAGCCATCAAGCAATCTAACGAAGCCACTTTTCTTGGATTCACTCTAGACTCACGCCTTAAATTTAAAAAGCACCTAACCAATATCTCCACCAAAGCTAGACAAAGAACCTCCCTTTTAACTAGACTTCGGGGCACTGGGTTGGGGGTCAATCAATCCACTTTAATCAAAGTATACAAACAATTCATCAGACCAGTCATGGAATATGGGGCAATTATCACAGCATCTTGTAAACCTACCCTGCTTAATAAATTACAAGTTGCACAGAATATGGCCATCAGAACGTCACTTCAAGCGCCATATAGAACCCCTATAACGGTACTCCATCTAACGGCAGACGCCCCCCTTATACAGGATAGACTAAACTATCTAGCTGAAGAAACATTGAATAGATTAAATGGCACGATCCTAATGAATGAACTTGGCATCAGGAAGACAATCCTCACTAAACGTTAATCTGTGAGCTTAGACAACCCCCAGCAAACGACGAGGAAACAATTTGATATATCAACAATCGACATCATTACCAACATCAATAATAAAACCTAGGTTAGCGGGCTCACGCCCTATATGGCTCCTCGGGCGCTGATGAATGTCCTTGGGCGGCGTAAATACGCATGTCGTGGCCATAGTATAAGCCATTGAGTAATTATCTCAACAACAACAAAAAAAAAAAATCATAGTTATTACTACAAATTGACTAACACCAAAATAAATTAAAACATAGGTTAGCGGGCTCAGGCCCTAGATGGCTCCTTGGGCGCTGATGAATGTCCTCGGGCGGTGTAGATACCCTTTTGGTGACCGTAGTATAAGCCATCGAACAATTATCTCCTCTAAACCAACTAACTAACTGCCAATCTTGTAACATTTACAGAAACGAGCGCTCGTGTCTAACACATTCCACTCACCCGACAACACCTATCGAGCGGGACCCGGCATAAAAACCGACCCAGCACTTAGCTTGGGGTGGGTGCAAGGAAACTTCAGACCCATAAGTGGTCATCAAAGCTCTCATCGAGTTAAGGCCGGACATATACCTACATATGTTCGGCTCGCTTGCTGCTCTGCGTTTTTCTTCGGGAGGCCAGGAACGGCCCTTCAAGAATACATTGTAATTATCAATTTGTACATTCATAATTTTACATAATACAAATAAAATAACCAAAAAAAAATCATATAAACCAAAAAAATATGTTCACTGTACAATAATTATATATATAGATGTATATCATGTCCTGTTCATTATCGTTCAAAATTACTTCAGCGAATAAAAATCTGAAAAAAACACTGTATATGATTGTTAAGAATATGCTTTCACCTACGCCCGTGCACGATATGGGGAAGAAGGATGGGATAGAAAAATGCATCAACATTTCCGGGTAACTCACCAACTCCAATCTCCTCACTTCTCTCTCGCGCTCTCTCTCTCTCTCTCTCTCTCTCTCTCTCTCTCTCTATATCACATCGATCATCTCGGGTGTTCGCGCCCTTCTACTATTCTGCTCAACATCATATGCCATTCAATACAGCAGTGTTCAAACATGCAATTGGAATTAAAATCTCTTTCAGTGCAATACAATAGTCATCGCTGTTCAGATTTATTTCAGCTAATAAAATCCTTAATTAACACTGTATATGAAATTGTCAAAATATGTTTTCACCTATGCCCGTGCTATGGTATGGGGAGGTAGGGTGGGGTCACAATTACGTAACAAAATACCATTACTTGTCGGGCTCTCTCTTTCATATGCGGGTGTCGCGCCCGCCCTCCCCTTGTTTTCCTGACAACAAAAAACTGCTTGCTTTTGTACACATGAGTTTATACATATATATATATATATATATATACATACTAACATCGGGGGCCCCGTTCTCCATTTCAGCGCACCACTCCAGGCTCGCTCAGCAGCATCATCAGCATCATCAACGATATCAACCTCGTCAGGGACTCCCTGGGTACCCTCCACCCCTTATTAAAGCTCGTGGGCCCAACCCAATCAATAATTTGCCACGGTCAGACATGGTGAGACTTTTGGTGGGCTTTTGTCATGCAAAACAACACAAAAACATCAAATTGAGGGTGAAGGAGAAGATCTCTCGATCTTTTCGACCATCCTGGGCGCTTCGCGCCCTCCTACTACCACGTACACGTTTGTACACATTTCAACAATGAGCAACCGAGGGAAAGGACGTGGGGCAAAATATACCACCGACGACACGAGGGGTGTACAACAAAAATCCGTATATAGGGCCGGGGTGGGTGGGTGGTCCAGAGGCCGAAACAATCGTGCTTGTAATTTTTTTTCCAAAATGGGTTTTTTTCAAACAATTTACAAGTACTGACCATGTAATGTTGTTTGTAAGCATGTTAGTATCATGTTTGTTGGCATATGGCTATATAGACAGCTATAGTGACTATTTAGCCTCAGATTTAGCAACATTCTGGATTTCACAGGATCCCGTCCCACTTCTCAGTGGAAAACCGTAATTTAGTAAAAAAAAAATAATGTATTACCCAGTTGTATTACCCGAATAAAAGTAATAAAATAAAGAAAACTGTATCACAAATACTACATGGTGAATACTCAATGATGACTAGATATCATTGATCCGATTGTTGCATAACATGAAATTGAAAAGGGTATCTCATAAATTTCTAATGTCTGAAATACTGTCTTGTTCTGGCATGCAATCAAATTCATTCCTTCTGGTTATTTCTCATCTTTTTAATGATTGCAAGTAATGTTAATTTGCAGCACTTATCCAAATAAAACTGAATTGGTTATGATGAATGGCCGTTACTGTTTATTGTTCAGACAATCCCAACTGAAGATGACGCTATTCTCCTTGAATTTACGAACTTCATCTTGAAGCTTAAATACTGCTCAACAAGACTAAACTACAATACTAATTGTATACTGTTATCGCTTACAAATAGATGAACTGAAATAATGTGATGCATTGAGATGCTTTGAGAAATGACATTCTTCAATGTCTTCAAAGTTCAAACTAAAATCAAGAATAAAATCTGACTGAGACTATACTGCAGACTCTAGTGCACAAATATACATACAAATGGATGATTTGTAATAATGCAAAATGTGTTTACGGATGGAACCAAGTTGGTAGCTCTGGTATGCATCGACAGGCAAAACCTGTGATATGCAGTAATATCTGCATACATCCTTCCCGTATCATTCAGGTCTATCACCATACCAAACCACGTCAAAATTCCGAGTCGACAACCGACACTTCAACTTATATGGCAAAAACTTTGTACGGATTGAATTTCATAAACAGGGCCCATGGATAACTCTGGTAGGTATTGGTACTCACAATCAGTGATATTATGCATATTCGTTCCCCATTTCTGGTCCGTCACATGTCATAGAGCATCAAACAACCGACTCTTGAGTTATGATGTAAAATGTTTGTACTACGGACGCACGGACGGCTCGAGACGTCAACTATATACCCGCCGACTAATATCGGGAGTATAATAACCATATATCTATGTGTATACCTAACCAAAGCAATTCCCCTCCTCACCCACCCCGGTGGATAAGACTAAAAGAGTTCTTTGATCATGCACAAATAATTGTAGAACCCCTGACCTGTTTACCACTATTTACACTGGCCAGTGTTCTCTGTCAGACTAAACACGCTCGATATATTAAGGCTATAATGCGGTATAGGGCAATTTGTGACATACAGTGTACCTACACAATGCTTTATTATTGTTGTTAGATACTGGAAACACCAGGAAACACCTGGAAATACAGTTTATTTTTCGTTTTTATGACCTGTGCTTTACCGATTAAGGATGTTATTGCTTGAGTCTTAATTTTACACACTTTGCACCAAAAAAGGATAGTGGAATGGGATTGAAATGCAGTTAACACAGTTATTGAAGAACGGCTAAAAAACTCTGAAATTTTGATAAAAACATGAGAAAGGGGGTGGGTCCCTAACATTTGGAGGAACAAATTTGCACAAATGGGGTGGTGGGTCCCTCGGGGTCTTAAAAAAACTTTTTGGGCCCTATATGTGCAATTGTTTTCCAGACCCCCCCCCCCCACTGCCACGAGCGTAACACTTTTTTGGGCATTGTGGAGAGAAGAATCAAAATACTAAGAACAAAGAAACCGGCACCATTCACCGGCGCCGGAAAAATGATGCATGGAAGAAATGTCTTTGGAAATAGCAGGGAAATATCCAAACAGAACCAAAACACAAACAAAATTCTTCTGAGACGTTATCTTCTTGGCTCTTCATTTTCACACTGTGCTAATTAAAAAACCTCATTAATATTATTGAAACTCATTCTGCAGATATATAAACGCAAGCATGAGTCTCCACACAATTATACCCAAAAAATTATACCGCTATACATGCCGATTGTGGCTGGTGAGTGTTCATGAATTAGTCGTAAGACGGCGTCAATTGACAGGTGACAAATCTGATAGATTGGATCAATCACACCATCGACAGCGTGTGTCGTTTGCGCTAAAGCAAAGATACCTTTGCGTTCAGCCGCTGCCATATAAAGAATTTTGTTTGTGTTTTGGTTCTGTTTGGATATTTCCCTGCTATTTCCAAAGAAATTTCTTTCCATGCATCATTTTTCCGGCGCTGGTGAATGGTGCCGGTTTCTTTGTTCTTTAATATTTTGATTCTCCTCTCCACAATGCCCACAAAAGTTTTATGCTCGTCGGCAGTGGGGGGGGGGGGGGGGGGGGTCTGGAAAACAATTGCACATATAGGGCCCAAAAAAAAATCCGACCCCGAGGGACCCACCACCCCATTTGTGCAAATTTGTTCCTCCAAATGTTAGGGACCCACCCCCTTTCTCATGTTTTTATCAAAATTTCAGAGGTTTTTAACCGTTCTTCAATAACTGTGTTAACTGCCTTTCAATCCATTCCACTATCTTTTTTTCGGTGCAATGTGTGTAAAATTAAGACTCAAGCAATAACATCCTTAATCGGTAAAGCACAGGTCAGAAAACGAAAAATAAACTGTATTTCCAGGTGTTTCCTGGTGTTTCCAGTATCTAACAACAATAATAAAGCATTGTGTAGGTACACTGTATGTCACAAATTGCCCTAGACCGCATTATAGCCTTAATATATCGAGCGTGTTTAGTCTGACAGAGAACACTGGCCAGTGTAAATAGTGGTAAACAGGTCAGGGGTTCTACAATTATTTGTATATATATATAGTTGACGTCTCGAGCCGTCCGTGCGTCCGTCCGTACAAACATTTTGCATCATAACTCAAGAGTCGGTTGTCATATTTTGATGCTCTATGACATGTGACGGACCAGAAATGGGGAACGAATATGCATAATATCACTGATTGTGAGTACCAATGCCTACCAGAGTTATCCATTGGCCCTGTTTATGAAATTCAATCCGTACAAAGTTTTTGCCATTTAAGAGTTGTCGAATTTTGAATTGGTTTGGTATGGTGATAGACCTGAATGATACGGGAAGGATGTATGCAGATATTACTGCATATCACAGGTTCAGCCTGTCGATGCATACCAGAGCTACCAACTTGGTTCCACCCGTAAACACATTTTGCATTATTATAATTCAACCATGTGTATGTATATTTGTGCACTAGAGTCTGCAGTATAGTCTCAGTCAGATTTTATTCTTGATTTTATTTTGAACTTTGAAGAATTTCATTTCTCAAAGCATCTGAATGCATCACATTATTTCAGTTCATCTATTTGTAAGCGATAACAGTATATAATTAGTATTGTAGTTTAGTCTTGTTGAGCAGTATTTAAGCTTCAAGATGAAGTTCGTAAATTCAAGGAGAATAGCGTCATCTTCAGTTGGGATTGTCTGAACAATAAACAGTAACGGCCATTCATCATAACCAATTCAGTTTTATTTGGATAAGTGCTGCAAATTAACATTACTTGCAATCATTCAAGATGAGAAATAACCAGAAGGAATGAATTTGATTGCACGCCAGAACAAGACAGTATTTCAGACATTAGAAATTTATGAGATACCCTTTTCAATTTCATGTTATGCAACAATCGGGTCAATGATATATAGTCATCATTGAGTATTCACCATGTAGTATTTGTGATACAGATTTTTGTATTTTATTACTTTTATTCGGGTAATACAACTGGGTAATACATTATTTATTTTTTTTTACTAAATTACGGGTTTCCACTGAGAAGTGGGACGGGATCCTGTGAAATCCAGAATGTTGCTAAATCTGAGGCTAAATAGTCACTATAGCTGTCTATATAGCCATATGCCAACAAACATGATACTAACATGCTTACAAACAACATTACATGGTAGTAGTAATGGTGGGCACTATGGCCCAGTACCCCCCAGACATGGGCACTATGGCCCAGTACCCCCCCAGACATGGGCACTATGGCCCAGTACCCCCCAGACATGGGCACTATGGCCCATGGGCCATAGTGCCCATGTCTGGGGGGTACTGGGCCATAGTGCCCATGTCTGGGGGGTACTGGGCCATAGTGCCCATGTCTGGGGGGTACTGGGCCATAGTTCCCACCCTGAGGATAGATGTTCCTGTCATTGATGTGACATTTCTGATCGAAAAAATGAAAATGGACTTAGAATTATTTTTTTCAAAAGGAAAATCTCACTTTGGAAAATATCAATTAGCAATCAAGAGTTTTTCTTTTCGAATATTTGGTGGCCCTGAAAAGGGCCGTTTTATTTTTGTTATAGTTTAGAATCCGCCACATTGAACTTCTTTGTTCGCCAAAACTTCAATTGATTTGTCTCCTCGCCTCATCCATATTTCGCATTCACAATAATGCTCGTGGCAAACGTGTGGGATCCACACTAGAGTTATTGATGACTTGAATCTTGGTGTTGATTTGTAGCCGCCTTTGGTAGCATCAAACATGACGATAGGTCGCTGTATAACAGTCGCCGCTAATTCAACCATCAATCTTGATTCAGCCAAAAGTGGTGTGCGCCGTAAATCTTGTGCCGACGCACCAAGTTCGTCACTCTCTGCGTAGTACAGGTCAACTGCCGCATCTCTCAGAATCATCCATCCATCGGTCGTCCCGTAAACCCCGAGGCTGAGTGCCCTCCAAAACAGCGATATTTCTTCACCGTACACTGCTTTACAGTATACCCCACCGGCCATTATCTCGTCAAGATCTGTTATGTTTACAGCAGTCATCTTTGAATGTAGAATAAGTCTGAAGATCCGTCTTGAACATATATCACGATTGCGCGGGCGGTAGAGAAAGCACATAATACTTTGACGTTAAAAATGACAAATTCTCCCTGACGTTGTGTTTCTTTTCAGTGCATTATCTGTTAGTTTCACCATTTCGATATGATATAGATTAAATTCATGATAGTATATGCAATTAATTATGATATTTTAACATATGAATTCATCTTCGTTCATAAACGATGACCAAGTAAAGTTATCAATTGTAATGATGAAGAAAAATGTTCAGTATGTTTTCTTGTGTTCAGTTTTATGTATAAAATATGTACATTTCCAAAACCAAAAACTAGAAAAACATTCCATATTTGCCTAACGAGGTAACAAATATATCAATCATGTGTACCAAATAATAGATAATGATCTAACGAAATAAAAAACATTTGTTTGATCGCTATGCAATAATGATCAAGAAAAATATGAATGCTGATCCGTCTCTGAAAAAACACAACGCCAGGAAACATTTGTCAATTTTAACGTCAATGCGACATGTGATTTCATTGACGCCCGTGTCAAATGTATAAAAATATTTTCGAATTTGATCAACGTTACATTGCATTGCTATCAAAGATGGATCCGTTAACAGAATTTCTTCAGAGTGAGATATACAGTAATCCTGTTGTACAGAATACATATGCGGCACCACAGTCAACAGGCCAAGCTAATACGACAATGACTATAGGTGGTGATACACTCATTTTAAAAGCGATTTTAGATGAACTGAGATGTCTTCGCAGGGATATTGACGTGAAAACACAAGTAACGCATCAAGAAGTAAAAGTGAATCTTCGTTTCGTTGCAGAAGAGATAGATATACCAATCAGGGTTCATGATGTTCAGAGATCGAAAGAACAGAAACAGATCAAAAAAGAAAAAATATTGGCGGCGAAAGAAAAAGAACCTAAAAGTATCATGAAGCCTTCTACTGAGACAAAAGTCAGATTTCGTCTTCCTTGTAAAGAATCTAAAGATACAGAGAAAAGTGATGAATTCGCAAAAGCTATTGGTTCTCATGGGAAAGATATGTCAAGATATAAGAAAAACACAAAACGATGTTAAAGTCAGATGATAATTTTAAAACGGCCCTTTTCAGGGCCACACACATTTCCCAAAAGGTTACTCTTTCATTGCTGAAAAAATCAAAAACACGATTGTTCAATTTATATTTTATTCAACAACAAATATTTGCAAGTATATTTTGTTTTAAATTATTCGTGGCGTGATTTTTTCAAAACAAAACATAGGGTACAAAGAACATTATTAGTTCTTAAGCAATGCTAAAAGTTTTTCTTTTTGAAAAAATTGGTTTGGTCCTGAAAAGGACCGTTTTTGTTTTTGGCCCTGAAAAGGGCCGTTTTGTATGGCATCAAAGTTCACGCCACGATTTTCTTTTGAGACTTTTGCTTTTGTTCCAACGCTGTTGTTTTTTGCATATTTGCATAACCAGTTTTGCACTGGCGGTTACTTCTTTTGCGTGTCCGGCCCGCATTATCTGGGGTGTTAGCCCTATCGTTCCTCTTAGTATAGACATCAACGGTTCGGGGATTTCGGACATCTTTGAATGCAGAATAAAAATTGTTCACAGCCGTGTTTGAACATATATCACGATTGCGCGGGCGGTAGAGAAATCACATGTCACGTTGGCATTAAAAATGACAAATGTTTCCGGGCGTTGTGTTTCTTTACAGTGCATTATCTGTTAGTTTTACTATTTCGATATGTTATAGATTAAATTCATGATAGTATATGCAATTAATTAAGATGTTTTAACATATGAATTCATCTTCGTTCATAAACGATGACCAAGTAAAGTTATCAATTGTAATGATGAAGAAAAATGTTCAGTATGTTTCTTGTGTTCAGTTTTTATGTATAAAATATGTACAATTCCAAAACCAAAAACTAGAAAAACATTCCATATTTGCCTAACGAGGTAATAAATATATCAATCATGTGTACCAAATAATAGATAATGATCTAACGAAATTAAAAACATTTGTTTGATCGCTATGCAATAATGATCAAGAAAAATATGCATGTTGATCCGGTTCTGAAAAAACACAACGTCAGGAAATATTTGTCAATTTTAACGCCAAAGTATTATGTGATTTCATTGACGCCCGTGTAACAATCTTGTGTTCAGTTTTATGTATAAAATATGTACAATTCCAAAAACAAAAACTAGAAAAACATTCCATATTTGCCTAACGAGGTAATAAATATATCAATCATGTGTACCAAATAATAGATAATGATCTAACGAAATTAAAAACATTTGTTTGATCGCTATGCAATAATGATCAAGAAAAATATGCATGTTGATCCGGTTCTGAAAAAACACAACGTCAGGAAATATTTGTCAATTTTAACGCCAACGCGACATGTGATTTCATTGACGCCCGTGTCAAATGTATAAAAATATTTTCACTTTTTCAGTGAACTTCATTCATTATGCCGTCGTTAAAGAAATTTATCAAGAAGTTATGGAGGAAGAGAGATTCAGAGGAGACGAAAATAAGAACATATAGGAAATGGCAGGATTCTCCTGAACAAAAGGTGGTACAGAAACAGATGCTAAGAGATTTTCTGGCTCGGCGACGACCATCGCCTGAAGTATGCGATCAAGCAATCAAGAATCAAGAATCAAGCAATCTTGATCTCGTGGAGATCTTGTCACAGATCTCGAAGAAAGATCTGTGCAATGCAGCAATTGACAGCTTCGCTCAGGCTGCTGCGGCGCACAGATCAAATCCTACTTGGTCTGTGACAATTAATCCCAACGGGATATATCCTGATTTGGCAGAATTTTTATGAATTCTGGAAAAGAAAAAACGGCCCTTTTCAGGGCCACCCACATTCCCCAAAAGGTTACTCTTTCATAGCTGAAAAAAACAAAACACGATTGTTCAATTCATAATTTATTCACACAACATAATTTTCAAATGTTTGTATCGATTCGTTTATCTGTTTTTGGAATGTAGAATGGTCTCAGCTTCTTTTTCTTGGAAGTTTTCTTGGAATTTTCAAAATCTGGATTTTTATCTTCAGATTTGTTCTGTGAATCATTCGTAGGATCAACAGGTCGGGGTTGTTTGAAAACATCTGATGTTGTAGACATCTCTTCAGTTTTGATATCTGCATTTTGTTCTTGTATTGTTACTGCTTGTAGACATTTTTGTATGGTTTTCACATTTTTTTTGTCGCCGAAATCTGTTTTACAATGGAAGGACCAATGGGATTCTTGTCCGCATTTGTAACAGTAACCATATGGCGGTTTCCAATTTTTATCAGCTTTGTTTTTCTCTTGTTTCTCTTGCCATTGCATTTTGTTACAAAGTTTAAACAAATTGGCAGAGATCTGTCTCATTTCGACAAGATTATCTTGAATTTTTCTAGTCTGTGGCTGTGTAGATTTTTTTGAATCTTCTTTATGTAGCTCAATATAGCTCTCTTCAATAACTGCAGGCCTTGGTCTTTTTCTAACAATATCTTCTTCGCTGGCGGCGTCGTCTGAAACAGGTCTTTTAATTCTCTTAAACATTTTTGTCTTGAGTTTTGTCAGCAAAAAATATTGCGACTGGCTTCTTCGGAGTTGAAGTGTAAACTGTAGAATTACATCTGCTTTTATAGCATTTTCATGGCAAAAGCTATAAAAGCAGGTGTAATTCTACACTTTACACTTCAACTCCGAAGAAGCCAGTCGCAATATTTTTTGCTGACAAAACTCAAGACAAAAATGTTTAAGAGAATTAAAAGACCTGTTTCAGACGACGCCGCCAGCGAAGAAGATATTGTTAGAAAAAGACCAAGGCCTGCAGTTATTGAAGAGAGCGATATGGAAACTGATAAGGTAGAAAGTGAAGAGAGCGATATGGAAACTGATGAGGCAGAAAGTGAAGAGAGCGATATGGAAACTGATAGGGCAGAAAGTGAAGAGAGCGATATGGAAACTGATGAGGCAGAAAGTGAAGAGAGCGATATGGAAACTGATAGGGCAGAAAGTGAAGAAAGTTCTAGTGATGGGCAGATTGGACGCGGTCGAAGACAGAATAGAGAAATTGGTGGGAAGAGAAAGAGAAGTCTGGCTAGAGAGCGTGTTGTGTTCAATCCAACAAAATATTTCAAAATGGAGCTGAACTCGGAGAAATTTTCCAGAAAATTTAAATCAGCATCACGACAATTTGGTGTGAAATTCGAGAAATTTACAGATCCAATCGAAAACATTCCAGAGATATTTGAGAAGTTGACAGAAGAATTGAAACAGAAATGTTCAGCAAATGAGAAGACAAGAATCAGAGTTACGATAAATCATCCAGGACTTGATATGAGCATTTTCATTCCATTCACAAAAGCCAGTGAATTGAATGGTGGGACACTCATGGATAATATTCAAAATGTGGTTCAATCAAATGCAGCCTTTACAATTCATGACGGTGCACTCAATTTCGAAATCTTCGTTACAGATATCCCGGAAGGTGGTACACGACACTCACTACATTATGGACCATTTGCAGACAAGAACAAGTTGACAAAAGTAAAAAGAAGTATTGTCCGGATTGAAAATGCTGATGATGTTATGTGTATGGCAAGATCTATTGTCGTCGGAATGTGTAAGGCAGATAGTGATGGATCTGCGTGCTGGTCAAAGATATGGAAAAGAATAAGACAATCAATATACACAGCACAAACAGATGCAGCAAAAAATCTACTCAACCGTGCTGGCATTCCACACGATACAGTTTGCAGTATCAATGAGTTCCACAAGATTCAAGAAATATTGTATCCAGAATATGTTGTGAAAATTCACAATGAATTTGCTGGCGCTGGATTTCTATTTGAACCTGCAGAAATGTGTTCGGATAGCAAATGTGTACACATCTACTACAACAACAATCACTTCGACACCATAACATCAATCAAAGGATTTCTAGGCACCAGCTACTACTGCGAATTCTGCGACATTGGATTCCATATTCGTGGCGATCATCGATGCAGATTTGTTTGTGCATGCTGGTCATTGACACAGTGTAATTTCACAAATTGGGTGAAGTGTAGAACGTGTCGACGATCATTCAGAAGTAAATCATGTTTCGACAACCATTTGAAGACGGAAGGAAAACAGAAAAGAAAAATATGTGATTTGGTTCAACTATGCAACAATTGTGATGAAGAAATTCTCATCAATAAATCAAGCAGACATATATGTGCGGGGTTGAAGAAATGCAAACATTGCAAAGAAATCGTTGAAGCAGATCACAGGTGCTACATTCCAAAATATGAATCACCGGAAAAGAAACCTGCAAAGATTCCATATGTATTCTTTGACTTTGAATGCAGACAAGACACAGGTGTTCATATTCCAAACTTCTGTGTTGCACTTACCGCTTGTGGAGATTGCATGTGCAAACCAATCGAAGAAAAATGTGAAACATGCGGACCGGATTCCAGAGAATTTGTATTCAAGGGTGACAACGTTTTAACAGACTTCACAAACTGGTTATTCCACCAAGATCACAAAGGATGTGTTGCAATAGCACATAATGCTCAGGGATACGATGCACAGTTTCTACTTCAAGCACTCATACAAAGTGGAATTCATAAACCAGAACTGATCATGAATGGAAACAAGATTCTCAGTTTAAAATGCAACAGCGTGAAAGTTATTGATTCTCTGAGTTTTCTGATGATGCCGCTTTCAAAGTTTCCACAAACTTTTCAGCTGAATGAGATGGCGAAAGGACACTTTCCACATTGGGCGAATTCACCAAAGTTTCAAAATTACATTGGACATTACTTGGCTTCTGATTACTACAAACCAGACATGATGAGCGTGGAAAATCGAGAGAAATTCTTTGAATGGTACAATGAGAAAATAGAAAATTACGTGATATTCAACTTCCAAGAAGAGATGGAGAAGTACTGCAAATCAGACGTGGATATTCTTCGCCGTGGATGTGGAAAATTCAGGAAATACATATTGGAAACAGAACAGATTGACCCGTTCATTGAGTCAATAACATTGGCGCAAGTTTGCAATTTGGCATGGAGGAAGAATTCAATGCCAGAGAAAACAATTGGAATCATTCCAGATGGTGGATACCCATGTGCTAAAAACTATTCCATGAAAGCGATACGTTGGCTTCAACATATATCATTGTCACGTATGATAACAATCAAGCATGCTTTGAATGGAGGAGAAATCAAGATTGGTGGACACTACGTCGATGGATATGAGGAAGCCACAAGAACAGTTTTTGAGATGAATGGATGTCTGTTTCATGGATGTCCAAAATGTTACAACAACAGACAATACAAGAATCCCTATACGATGCTCACCATGGAAGAATTATATACAAGAACCCAACAGAAGAAAGATGAACTGGAAAGTCTTGGTTACAGAGTTGAATCAATTTGGGAGCATCAGATCGACGAAAGAATGAAATCGGATGTGAAATTCAAACAACAAATGGAATCTTTCTACAAACATCGAGACCCCATTTTGCCAAGAGAAGCATTGTTTGGTGGACGTACAAATGCCATCAAATTGTACGAGGAAATTGATCAAGATTCCACAAAAGAAATCAAGTTCATCGATGTGTGTTCGTTGTATCCATTTTGCAACAAATATAAATTCTACCCTGTTGGACATCCAGAAATTTTGAGCCAAGAGCAGATCGATCAAGAACACATTAGAGACTATGCGGGGCTTGTTAAATGTACAATTTTACCACCATCGAAATTGTATATTCCAGTTCAACCGATTCATTGTAACAAGAAAATGGTTTTTACTCTGTGCAACACTTGTGCCATCAATGAGAACGAGGCATGTAACCATTCAGAAGAAGATCGAGCTATAACCGGAGTGTGGACCACGCCAGAATTATTCAAAGCAATGGATGTTGGCTACAAAATACTTGATGTGTACCAAATTTGGCATTGGACAGATTGGACAGATGAAATATACAAATCCTATATCGACAAACATCTAAAGATCAAACAGGAATGTAGTGGTTATCCATTTGGTGTTGAGACAGAAGAACAGAAGCAAAAGTTTGTACAGGATTATTATGCAGCTGAGGGTATAAAATTGGAGAACATCGAGAAGAATCCAGGAAAACGCCAAATATCTAAAATTATGATTAATTGTATATGGGGTAAGAATGCACAAAGAAATCTTATGTCAAAAACAGAGTATGTGGATAAACCATCACGTTATTTTGAATTGCTTACTAGTAACAATATAATTGTTCAAAATGTTACACTTCTTGATGGTGACAAATTCATTCTGGTAAATTATGTTGATATTTTAGATAATATTGAACCTCATCATTCAGCAAATGTTGTTGTTGCTTCTTTTGTTACAGCGTATGCAAGATTACAATTGTATAAAGTTTTTAAAAAACTTGGAGATAGAGTGCTGTATTTTGATACAGACAGCTGTATGTATGTCAGTGATCCATCAAAGAAGAACATCAAAACTATCGAAGGAAGATTGGGGAAATGGAGCGACGAACATCCAGATGCAAAGATTGTCAAATTTGTTGGACTTGGGCCAAAGAACTACGGATATGAATACATCAAAGATGGGAGAAGATACACCAAATGTAAGGTAAAAGGTATCACTCTTGATTACAGCACAAGTCAAAAAGTTAATTTTGAAACAATGGTACAATGTGTTAATGATCGTGAAAATTTCAAAACTGTTGTTGAGTATCCTTCCAGAATTAAAAGACAAAAGGACCATCAACTGATTAGTGAGTGTCAAACCAAAACTTTCAGATCGGTGTACACAAAACGAAAACTCGTCAATGGTATTCATACATATCCATACGGATGGAGATGTTGAGTCATTTCATGTCAAGATGTTGGCAGGAGTAGTACCTCCAGAAATTGCTGAGAAGATTTATGGATATTTGGTGGCACAGTCAACGCTTATTCCAGAGATAAAGAAGGAATTACAAGAAGTCTGGTTTGAAAGAGAAAAGAAAGCAATACTACGATGCTGTGATGTCGGCGAATGTTTACAGAGATTGGCCTATCTTGAGTCAAGTATATCTTCTCATTTCTCTCAAAAATATATTGAATCATTTATTAAATTCAAAACATTTTTTCTCATTGAAAAAATATCTGATTTTTGGATATTTGGTGGTGATCAACCCCATTTAGATTTAGATTTAGGAACTTTTGATGAACATGACTATATTCATTATACAAAGTATGAAGATTATTTTCCTCTTGCTGGGGGAACTTTTGAATCAGCTCCTAGGATCTATGGGTATTTGTTAACAAAAGAAATGTCAACACATGCAAAAATTCAAAACATTTTGGGGATGATTTTTATATTTACAGAACAAAGTACAGAAGAATAGAAGACTATAATAATTGGATTATTGAAATGTATGGAAATATTTACAGCTTTGGAGATTTCTCTTTAAGAACTAAATTCACACGTCGTTAAGTTCACTCTCTGATTAGACATCAAAGTGACAACATGGAAGAATCTTTACTTTTCCAACATCCGTGTAATTTCTTTATCAGCGGACCTAGTGGATCAGGTAAAACAGAATTTGTTAAAAAAGTTATTGAATTTAAACACGATTTATTCCAAACACCACCAAAGAAAATAGTTTGGTGTTACAAAGAATGGCAAGACACATACAATCGTATAAAAGAAATTGATAACGTTGAGTTTATCGATGGTATTCCAGACGATGATGAGGAAATTGTATCAGATAAATCATTTCCTCATCTTGTTGTTTTCGATGACATGATGGGGGAACAAGATGAAGACAAAATAATGCTTTGGTTTACTAGAAAAGGTCATCATCGAAATGCTTCAATAATTTACATTACTCAAAACATGTTCCAAAAATCAAAAAGTAGCAGAACTATAAGTTTGAATGCACACTACATGGTTTTATTTCAAAGCGTTCGAGATAAAAATCAAATAAAAGTTTTGGCTCATCAAATGCAAACCAATCATTTGAAACAAGCATACGAAGATGCAACTTCAATAAATCATGGATATATTTTAGTAGATTTTCATCCTAGAACAGAAAATTATTTGCGAATTAGAACTGATATTTTCCATAAATGGTTGACAGCTAATGACCGAGGTCCTGTCATTTATTCAAAAGTATAAATTCAGTTGTTGTTACTTTTTTCATTTTAGAACCATGTCGTCCACCGAGATGTTTAGTCATGATGAACTGTCACAAATTATAAATTTCTTCACTTTTGCAGCTGAATTATTTCTTGAACATGATTGGAAATTACCATCACAGACAAAAAAGTTTTTTCAGAGAAATAAAAATGTTCTTAAAAAAATCTCTGATCCATCAACTGATATGGAAACAAAACGCAAATTAATTTTACAACGAGGTGGTAGTGGGTTCCTTGGGGGAGTTTTAATTAGAAGTCTTTTGAAAAATTCATTTGAACAAACTGGTAGACAATCTAAAAGTAAATCAAAGGTTTCTCCAAAACGTTCAAAGATTACACTGATGCAAACACAACAAAGGGGTAATCAAAAAGAATCTAAACGTAAAACAAAGCTTTCTCTAAATCATTCAAAGTTTACACCGATGCAAACTCAACAAAATCAACATTCTAAATTTACACCTATACCTTCTCAGCAGAACCCTCAACATCAACCGTTACAAAAAAAACCAGTTATTGATCTTGAATTTTCTAAATTTATGCCGTTGTCTGATCCATCGAAATCGGCATTCGAAGCTTTAGAATGGTTCAATCAGAAAAGATAAAAGATGAAACATATAATTTTTCTGCTCATTTTGAGACAACTACTTAGACTGTGAAGATGCCTTCAAAAACTAAGAGCCGGAAAGTACCGCTGATAAAAAAATATGGGGAGTTGATTGTTGCAATGAGTAAAGTTCCATCTGCATATAAAAAGAAAATGATCAACGATGCTCCGAAACAAGTGATGGATTGCATTTCAGAATGTTGTCAAAATCTTTTAAAAGGTAATGTAAAACTGAATGAAGCTCAGAACCGCAAGTTACATTCGAAGCGTAAACATATCAGATATCTTGCAGACAAGAACAAACCTTTGCAACAAAAGAAGAAAATTTTGAATAAAAAAGGTGGCTTTTTACCATTATTATTTCTTGCTCCATTGATTAGCAAAACATTAGGTGCAGTTGTTAAAAATATTTTGTAAAAACTAAATCTCAAATAAATATGAAGAAAATGGTTATTGTACCATTCAGAATGTTGGAAGATTTCAAACAATGGAAAATGTCAGAAATGAATAAACCTCAATTACCTCCTGATCCTGCAATTTCAAATGTTTCAGATTCTTACAAAGAATTGAAATCAGTTTATGATAAAAATATTTCTGAATCAGAAAAGTCACAGTTATTTGGAGAAAATTTGTACAAATTGAAAACTTCACAAAAATCTTTAAATTCAAAATTCAGTTTACCTGAACAAAAGTTATCTGAAAACTTTGGGAACATGAGTGAACATATATTGGAAAGTGTTCCATCTAAACTTCGTGGTAAAGCACAACAAATTTTAACATTGTTGTCAACTAATCCTAAACTTAGATGGGATGATCGTGGACAATTAATTTATGGAACAGAAACAGTTACTGGATCAAATATAATTGATTTGATAAACGATGTTGTTCGTCACCGAAAAGGTTTTGACCCAGTTGGTTATGAAACATTCCTACGTGGATTGGGGGAACTTAATGTACCACAAGATTATGTAGGTAACAGGAATCGATGGTTGTGGATACAAAGACATTTAAAAGGTCACACTGGTGATGAGTTTCATACACCTCATGCAACTCCTAGCAGTGGCAAGTCAAGAAAACGTTCAGTTGATATTTTCACACCTCAAAGTTTTCCTAAAACCAGAAAATCTATTTTGAAAGAATGGTCCCCACTTACATAAAATTTGACAAACTTCTAACTGAAATTTACTACAATCCAAAAGAAGTTGGTGGTTTCAGTGGAGCAAATCAACTTTTTAAAAATGCAAAAGAAACAAATAACAAAATTAAACTTTCAGATGTTAAAAAATGGTTACAATGGCAAAAAACATATACTTTGCACAAACCAATTGTTCGGAAATTTCGCAGACGTAAAACTATTGTTGCAGGAATTGATATTCAGTGGCAAGCTGATCTGGCAGATTTGCAAACTTTGCAAAAGCACAATGACAAATACAGATATTTACTTTGTGTTATTGATGTGTTCTCAAAATTTGCATGGGTTGAAAAAATTAAAGATAAAACTGGTAAAACTTTAGTTAAAACATTTCAGAAAATTCTCAAATCATCAAAACGAAAACCAGCTTCATTTCAATCTGACAAAGGTTCCGAATTCAAAAATAAATTATTTTTACAATTTTTGAAATCTAAGAAAATTCATTTTTTCACAACAGAGAATCCAGAGACAAAAGCAAGTATAGTTGAACGTTTTCAACGGACATTGAAAACAAAGATGTGGAAATATTTTACACATAATCAAACTTTGAAATACGTTGATGTTTTGCACGATTTTGTGAATTCTTACAACAAAAGTTTTCATAGAAGTATTAAGATGGCACCAGTTTTAGTAACTCGAGAAAATGAAATTGAAGTTTCCAGAAATCTTTATGGAAAGTTAAAAACGAAAAAAGATAAGATGTTGAAAGTTGGAGATTTTGTTAGAATAAATAAAACAAAGAGAACTTTTGATAAAGGATATCTTCCAAATTGGACAAAAGAAATTTTCAAAATTAGTAGAGTTTGTAAAAGTACACCATTAACTTACAAATTAGTAGATTTAGATGGTGAAAACATCGCAGGATCATTTTATGGTAAAGAAATTCAACATATAAAAGATAATAAAGTTTACGAAATTGAATCAGTTGTTGGTAAACGTTCAAGAAAAGTTGCTGGTAAATCAGTTAGAGAAATTAAAGTTCATTGGGGTGGTTATCCTAAAAAATTTGACAGTTGGATTCCTGCCACAAATTTGGTATAAAACTTTTAACATGTCTCAAAATGGTTCAGTTGGTCTCGATGTTCCATCACAATTTCAAATCTGTGGAGAAAAAATTGCAAAAAATCAAGTAACATATTTTACACAAATTATTATAATTGTTGGTATAATCGCTACAGCATTATTGTTCATTTAAGTTTACAAAGTGAAAATAACGAACTGTGGTTAATTTTACTCAGTAGTTCTTTGGGGTACATTTTACCAACACCGCGTTTGAAATATTTGAAAAATCAGTCGACAGAAATTTTGAAAGTATGAATTCTTTCTACATTACAATTCCGAGCGACAGTTCAATGGTAATGTATCCAAACAATACTCAATGTTGTTTTACTGTACAATTACCAAAACCAATTCAAATTGATAAAGAAAAATGGGAAGTTGCATTAGTCGAACTGATAACACCTTCAGAAACATACAATGTTACAGGGGATTCGTGTAAATTCAATTTGATTACAACTGATGCAATAATACTGTCTGTTCTTCAAAATCGTTTTGAAGAAAAGATATTTACGAGACCTGATGGCGTTCGTGCGATTGAAATACAGATACGCGAAGGTTCGTATACCTCTGCGACAGATTTACTTGATACAATGCAAGATGTAATTGATGAAACACTTGGAGAAGCAATGCAAAACGAATACGGATTTCACATCAAGTACTCAAAAGTTACAAAACGTGTGAAAATTATTCGCAAGAGTTTAAGTATCCCAAAACTAGGAATTGAATTACCACAATGTCTTTTGCACAAGTTGGGTTACAAAACTGAAAACGCTTCTGAAGATTTTTATTCAAATAGTAGATTTCCGTTTGGTGTAGATTTGTTTGTTGGTCATAATCAAATGTTTGTTTATTCTGATATTGCCGATTTCACAATTGTTGGAAATGTTGAAGTACAAATTTTACGAGTTGTTTCTTTCAGAATTAAAAGAGATATCGACGGATTACATGTAAAACATGAATTTTTAAATTTACATTATGTTCCAGTTTCAAAGTCATACTTTGACAAAATTAGTGTAAATATAAGTGGCGACACAGGAGAATCAATTCAGTTTATTGGTGGTAAGTCTTTGGCGAAGCTGCATTTCAGAAAACGAGAGGAGTTCTAAAAACAATGTTTCCCGTGTATAGAGGTGTACCACGGCAATATGGTAACGGTATTGGTTCAATTTTCAAATCACTTATGAGATCTGCTGTACCATTTCTAAAACCGATTGGTCGGACAGCTTTACAACTTGCGAAAAAACACACTTTTGGTGTTGCAGATGAAATTATTAATCAAGGTAAAAGTCCGAAAGAAGCGTTGATGTCTGAAGGTAAAAAAGCTTTAAAATCTTTTGGCACACAAGCTAAAAATCAAATTTTGAACTCGAGACAAAAACCTAGAAAAAGAGTAGCGAATTCAAAAATGAATCATTCAGCTGTCAAACGCCGAAAAAGTCAGTCGAAAAAACATCCTAGCAGTCGAGCTCTTGATATTTTTGATTAATCATGGCACAAATGGTAAATGGATCATGCGAATGCAATAAATCGGAACTTGATATAACACATGTTCCACCAACGGTGGCTACAATGTCAGAATCGCAGTGGATCGAAAATCATCCGATTGCACCGCTGAATAATTCTGCTCCGATAGAGTTTGTCATACCATCTCAAACCGAAAAGTGGACAGATATTAACCAATCTTATCTTTATGTGAAATTCAAAATTACAAAAAAAGATGGAACTAATTTGCTAGCTGGTACGGAATTAGCACCTGTTAACAATTTCTTTCATAGCATGTTCAGCAGTATCGATGTTTACTTGAACAGCAAATTGATAACTTCGAATTCTGACACTTACCCATACCGAGCATATTTCGAAAATCTGTTGGGATACTCTCCAGAATATAAAGATAATCAATTAGCAAATTTAGAAATGTGGTATGGCGATACAGCAGAACAATTTGAAGAGAATACCAAAGGTGGTGGCAATGCTGGATTAACTTCTAGAGAAAGTTTGATCGGTGGTAGTAAAATTGTTGAACTATGTGGACGCTTACACACTGATCTGTTTCTTCAAGAAAAATATTTACCAAATGGAATTGAAATTCGTATCAGATTAAACAGATCACCATCAAAATTTTGCCTCATTGGCGGCGAGGATGGACAAATTGTTTTCGAATCAGCAGTGTTCCATGTCAGAACAGTTAGTCTCTTTCCAGCGGTCTCAAATAAATTAAATCAAGAAATTGTCCAGTCAAAAATGAAAATACCTATCAGACGAGTAGAAATAAAAACTTTCACAATTAGTACTGGACTTAGATCAAAAATTGAAGACCACTTATTTCAAGGACAATTACCAAAGAGAATTTTTATTGCGTTGGTCGAAAATAAAGATATGAATGGAGATTTGGGTACCAATCCATTCCACTTCAAACATTTCAGTTTGAATAAATTGGAAGTTAGTCAAGACGGTCATACAATACATAACCGTCCATTTGAACCAAACTTCGCAACAAAACAATGTCTCAGATCATATTTATCTTTGTATCAATCTTTAGGAATGTTTGGTGTTAACAAATCAATTGGCATTAATTTAAAAGAATATATGAATGGATATTGTTTGTGGGGTTTCGACTTGACACCGGACCAAGGAAGTGACGAGGGACATCTACATCCTATAAAGACAGGGAACCTGCGTTTGGAGCTTCAGTTCTTGACAGCTCTCACTACAGCCGTCAACGTTTTGGTGTATGCTGAATTCGACAGTGAAATAGAGATCACAGCTTTGAGAGAAGTGCTTACTGACTATTAGGATGGATTTCACATCACAGCTATGGAACTACTATGAAGAACACCAACGTTCACAAAACTTTGCTCCGAGATGGAACCTGATCTTGGACACACTCAACAACGCTATGATTGAAGAACTACAAGAACTTATTCGCAAGGAAGTGTCAGCAAACTGTGAAGGATGTAAAATAGAACATCCTAGTCAACGTGAACATGTTCTGTGTTTGTTCTCTACAACTGATGATTGGACAAACCAGTTTATCGACTTAGCGCTGATTAAACTTGACATATACAATGTTTGGGAAAGATGGTTCCCGAAGCTGATGTGGTTAAACCCACACTGCAAGGAGAAGTTCGAAGCATTCATCATGTATGATCATCTGAGAAACAGTTTGGAGCTCAACCGCAAAAAAATCGACGCAGAGTGGACTCTGATGTGGTCACAGCGAGTCAAAGAGAATTACAACGATGCAGACAGCTGAACTTCAATATATTCTGGACAATTCCTGGTTGTGTAAACTTAACACACATGTTTGTGCTAGAGATCTGTTACCAGAGAAGAAACCACAGCATATTCAAGCATATATTGTGAACACGCACTCATCGGATCAGCCAGGAGAACACTGGACATTGATGTTATTCAAGGGAAGATCAGCTGTATACTTCGACTCATTTGGACTACCACCACCGAGACGATATATGTTACCATTCATAAAAAGGAACGCATCAGCATGGACTATGAATACAACACGATATCAACATCGTGCGACAAATGTGTGTGGATTATATTGTATATTCGCACTCCACCACATGATGAAAGGAAAGAGGATGAAAATATTATTCAATTCTCGGGATTTCTTCAAGAATGACAGAACAATAGTTCGATGGTTTGGAAAGCACTATGGTCGATTATACAGAAAAGCAAATTTGCTGTTGAATTAAACTTCACCAGGACATCGACGGCTGATATACATACAACGCAAAGAAGACGACGACCAGATAACAACGAATGTGTCAACAACTCCACAAAATAGACTCTTTTTGTTATTGATTCAGCGTAGGATGTTGTAGGATGTTCAATTAAGTTTCTTCAAATCTGAGACCTTGTTTTGTACATAAATTATTGTTCTTTGTAAATATTATTGATGTATAATAATATATTATTGTTCATTGTTCTTGTTCTTGTTTTTGAAAAATAAAATGATAAATTTCAACAAAATCGTTTTCACTGTAGGACCCCCCACCAATTGATTCTGTTCGTGTCGATGTGTCATCTCTGGTCAGAATTATACAAACTTTAAATTAGTAATGAAAAAATGTCTAAGTCCATTTTCATTTTTTCGATCAGAAATGTCACATCAATGACAGGAACATCTATCCTCAGGGTGGGAACTATGGCCCAGTACCCCCCAGACATGGGCACTATGGCCCAGTACCCCCCAGACATGGGCACTATGGCCCAGTACCCCCCCAGACATGGGCACTATGGCCCATGGGCCATAGTGCCCATGTCTGGGGGGTACTGGGCCATAGTGCCCATGTCTGGGGGGTACTGGGCCATAGTGCCCACCATTACTACTCATGGTCAGTACTTGTAAATTGTTTGAAAAAATCCCATTTTGGAAAAAAAATTACAAGCACGATTGTTTCGGCCTCTGGACCACCCACCCACCCCGTCCCTATATACGGATTTTTTTTTGTAGACCCCCTCATGTCGTCGGTGGTATATTTTGCCCCACGTCCTTTTCCTCGGTTGCTCATTGTTGAAATGTGTACAAACGTGTACTGTTACACGCAGCATGTTTATGTGACCGGTGGTCAATCTATGATTGACGCCAATCACCTTGATTGGATAATCCTATATGGCGCGGCGATGTCTTCCCATCGATATGTCCACCGATAGCTTCGCATTGAGCGTCGCCTCGTAAAACTACCTGGACTATATTATAAACCCAGCCGGTGAATAGCACCCCTGGGGTGCTATTCACCAAGCGAGACTATTTTATAAACCAGGTAGTTTAATTGGTAGCGGCTGAACGCCAAGGTATCTTTGCATTAGCGCAAACGACACACGCTGTCGATGGTGTGATTGATCCAATCTATCAGATTTGTCACTTGTCAATTGACGCCGTCTCACGACTGATTCATGAACACTGCCCACAATCGGCATGTATAGCGGTATAATCTTTGGGTATAATTGTGTGGAGACTCATGCTTGCGTTTATATATCAGCAGAATGAGTTTCAATGATATTATTGAGGTTTTTTAATTAGCACAGTCTGAAAATGAAGAGTCAAGAAGATAACGTCTCAGAAGAGTTTTGTTTGTGTTTTGGTTCTTTTTGGATATTTCCCTGTCATTTCCAAATAAATTTCTTTCCATGCATCATTTTTCCGGCGCTGATGAATGGTGCCCGTTTATTTGTTCCTTAATATTTTGATTCATCTCTCCACAATGTCCAAAAAAGTGTTACGCTCATCGGCAGTTGGAGGGGGGGCTCTGGAAAACAATTGCACTAGGGCCCAAAAAGTTGTTTTCCGACCCCGATGGACCCACCACCCCATTTGTGCAAATTTGTTCCTCCAAATGTTAGGGACCCACCCCCTTTCTCATGTTTTTATCAAAATTTCAGAGTTTTTTTTAGCCGTTCTTCCATAGCTGTGTTAACTGCCTTTCAATCCCATTCCACTATCCTTTTTTGGTGCAAACTGTGTAAAATTAAGATTCAAGCAATAACATCCTTAATCGGTAAAGCACAGGTCAGAAAAAAACGAAAAATAATCTGTATTCCCAGGTGTTTTCTGGTGTTTCAAGTATCTAACAACAATAATAAAGCATTGTGTAGGTACACTGTATGTCACAAATTGCCCTAGACCGTATTAGAGCCTTAATATATCGAGCGTGTTTAGTCTGACAGAGAACACTGGCCAGTGTAAATAGTGGTAAACAGGTCAGGGGTTCTACAATTATTTATGCATGATCAACGAACTCCACCGGGTGGGTGAGGAGGGGAATTGTTTTGGTTAGGTATACACATAGATATATGGTTATTATACCCCCGATATTAGTCGGCGGGTATATATAGTTGACGTCTCGAGCCGTCCGTGCGTCCGTCCGTACAAACATTTTGCATCATAACTCAAGAGTCGGTTGTCATATTTTGATGCTCTATTACATGTGACAGACCAGAAATGGGAACGAATATGCATAATATCACGGATTGTGAGCACCGATGCATACCAGAGTTATCCATGGGCCCTGTTTATGAAATTCAGTCCGTACAAAGTTTTTGCAATATAAGTTGAAGTGTCGGTTGTCGAATTTTGAAGTGGTTTGGTGTGGTGATAGACCTGAATGATAGGGGAAGGATGTATGCAGATATTACTGCATATCACATGTTTCGCCTGTCGATGCATACCAGAGCTACCAACCTGGTTCCATCCGTAAACACATTTTGCATTATTATAACTCAACCATGTGTATGTATATATGTGCACTAGAGTCTGCAGTATATAGTCTCAGTCAGATGCTATTCTTGATTTTAGTTTGAACTTTGAAGACATTGAAGAATGTCATTTCTCAATGCATCTGAATGCATCACATTATTTCAGTTCATCTATTTGTAAGCGATAACAGTATACAATTAGTATTTTAGTTTAGTCTTGTTGAGCAGTATTTTATCTTCAAGATGATGTTCGTAAATTCAAGGAGAATAGCGCCACCTTCAATTGGGATTGTCTGAACAGTAAACAGTAACGGTCATTCATTATAACCAATTCAGTTTTATTTGGATAAGTGTTGCAAATTAACATTATTTGCAATCATTCAAGATGAGAAATAACCAGAAGGAATGAATTTGATTGCATGCCAGAACGAGACAGTATTTCAGACATTAGAAATTTATGAGATACCCTTTTCAATTTCGTGTTATGCAACAATCGGGTTAACGATATCTAGTCATCTTGAGTATTCACCATGTAGTATTTGTGATACAGTTATTTTTATTTTATTACTTTTATTCGGGTAATACAACTGGGTAATATATTAATTTGTTTTTACTCAATTACGGTTTTCCATTGTGAAGTGGAACGGGATCCTGTGAAATCCAGAATGTTGCTAAATCTGTTGAATGTTGAAAAAAAACCATTTTGGAAACAAATTACCGCACGATTGTTTTGGCCTCTGGACCACATACCCACCCCGGCCCTATATACGGATTGTTTTGTAGACCCCCCCCCCATGTCGTCGGTGGTATATTTTGCCCCCACGTCCTTTTCCTTTGTTGCTCATTGTCGAAATGAACCAAACGTGTTCTGTTATGTTTATGTGACCAGTGGTCAATCTATGATTGACGCCTATCACCTTGATTGGATAATCCTATACCGCGCGGCGATGTCTTCCCATCGATATGTCCACCGATAGCTTCGCATTGAGCGTCGCCTCGTAAAACTACCTGGACTATATTATTAACCCAGCCGGTGAATAGCACCCCAGGGGTGCTATTCACCGGCTGGGTTTATAATATAGTCCAGGTAGTTTTACGAGGCGACGCTCAATGCGAAGCTATCGGTGGACATATCGATGGGAAGACATCGCCGCGCCATATAGGATTATCCAATCAAGGTGATTGGCGTCAATCATAGATTGACCACCGGTCACATAAACATGCTGCGTGTAACAGTACACGTTTGTACACATTTCAACAATGAGCAACCGAGGAAAAGGACGTGGGGCAAAATATACCACCGACTACATGAGGGGATCTACAAAAAATCCGTATATAGGGTCGGGGTGGGTGGGTGGTCCAGAGGCCGAAACAATCGTGCTTGTAATTTTGTTTCCAAAATGGGTTTTTTTCAAACAATTTACAGTACTGACCATGTAATGTTGTTTGTAAGCATGTTAGTATCATGTTTGTTGGCATATGGCTATATAGACAGCTATAGTGACTATTTAGCCTCAGATTTAGCAACATTCTGGATTTCACAGGATCCCGTCCCACTTCTCAGTGGAAAACCGTAATTTAGTAAACAAAATTAATGTATTACCCAGTTGTATTACCCGAATAATAGTTATAAAATAAAAAAAACTGTATCACAAATACTACATGGTGAATACTCAATGATGACTAGATATCATTGACCCGATTGTTGCATAACATGAAATTGAAAAGGGTATCTCATAAATTTATAATGTCTGAAATACTGTCTTGTTCTGGCATGCAATCAAATTCATTCCTTCTGGTTATTTCTCATCTTTTTAATGATTGCAAGTAATGTTAATTTGCAGCACTTATCCAAATAAAACTGAATTGGTTATGATGAATGGCCGTTACTGTTTATTGTTCAGACAATCCCAACTGAAGGTGACGCTATTCTCCTTGAATTTACGAACTTCATCTTGAAGCTTATATAATTAAATACTGCTCAACAAGACTAAACTACAATACTAATTGTATACTGTTATCGCTTACAAATAGATGAACTGAAATAATGTGATGCATTCAGATGCTTTGAGAAATGACATTCCTCAATGTCTTCAAAGTTCAAACTAAAATCAAGAATAAAATCGGACTGAGACTATACTGCAGACTCT
Source organism: Siphonodentalium dalli (assembly GCA_032622095.1). Classification (NCBI taxonomy): domain Eukaryota; kingdom Metazoa; phylum Mollusca; class Scaphopoda; order Gadilida; family Siphonodentaliidae; genus Siphonodentalium; species Siphonodentalium dalli. The sequence continues at coordinate 73,251,755 of CP136069.1, forward strand.
AGTGCACAAATATACATACAAATGGTTGAGTTATAATAATGCAAAATGTGTTTACGGGTGGAACCAAGTTGGTAGCTCTGGTATGCATCGACAGGCAAAACCTGTGATATGCAGTAATATCTGCATACATCCTTCCCGTGTCATTCAGGTCTATCACCATACCAAACCACTTCAAAATTCGACAACCGACACTTCAACTTATATGGCAAAAACTTTGTACGGATTGAATTTCATAAACAGGGCCCATGGATAACTCTGGTAGTCATTGGTACTCACAATCCGTGATATTATGCATATTCGTTCCCCATTTCTGGTCCGTCACATGTCATAGAACATCAAAATATGACAACCGATCGACTCTTGAGTTATGATGCAAAATGTTTGCAAGGACGGACGCACGGACGGCTCGAGACGTCAACTATATACCCGCCGACTAATATCGGGGGTATAATAACCATATATATATGTGTATACCTAACCAAAACAATTCCCCTCCTCACCCACCCCGGTGGATAAGACTAAAGAGTTCTTTGATCCTGCACAAATAATTGTAGAACCCCTGACCTGTTTACCACTATTTACACTGGCCAGTGTTCTCTGTCAGACTAAACACGCTCGATATATTAAGGCTATAATGCGGTCTAGTGCAATTTGTGACATACAGTGTACCTACACAATGCTTTATTATTGTTGTTAGATACTGGAAACACCAGGAAACACCTGGAAATACAGTTTATTTTTCGTTTTTCTGACCTGTGCTTTACCGATTAAGGATGTTATTGCTTGAGTCTTAATTTTACACACTTTGCACCAAAAAAGGATAGTGGAATGGGATTGAAAGGCAGTTAACACAGTTATTGAAGAACGGCTAAAAACTCTGAATTTTTTATAAAAACATGAGAAAGGGGGTGGGTCCCTAACATTTGGAGGAACAAATTTGCATAAATGGGGTGGTGGGTCCCGAGGGGTCTGAAAAAAACTTTTTGGGCCCTATATGTGCAATTGTTTTCTAGACCCCCCCCCCTCCCCCACTGCCGACGAGCGTAACACTTTTTTGGGCATTGTGGAGAGAAGAATCAAAATATTAAGGAACAAAGACACCGGCACCATTCACCAGCGCCGGAAAAATGATGCATGGAAAGAAATTTCTTTGGAAATAGCAGGGAAATATCCAAACAGAACCAAAACACAAACAAAATTCTTCTGAGACGTTATCTTCTTGGCTCTTCATTTTCACACTGTGCTAATTAAAAAACCTCATTAATATCATTGAAACTCATTCTGCAGATATATAAACGCAAGCATGAGTCTCCACACAATTATACCCAAAAATTATACCGCTATACATGCCGATTGTGGCCGGTGAGTGTTCATGAATTAGTCGTAAGACGGCGTCAATTGACAGGTGACAAATCTGATAGATTGGATCAATCACACCATCGACAGCGTGTGTCGTTTGCGCTAAAGCAAAGATACCTTTGCGTTCAGCTGCTACCATATAAACTACCTGGTTTATAAAATAGTCTCGCTTGGTGAATAGCACCCCTGGAGTTTTAACTGTTGAGATCCAGCTGTCACTTTATGGTCACTTTACACAAGGATAGGTTAGAAACCATGTGTTTTGCAACTAATGTGCATTGGTGGTTTTTTTTTATTTTTTATTTTCGGCTTTTTCTCAAAATATCAATTAAAAGATTAGGGACAGCGGTTATTTTTTAGAGTCGGTCGATGTGCGTAAACATAATATCTTTTTTCTTTGGCCTTATATGAACATTTTACCAAATTTCCACTGATTTTCAGTAATCACCTGAAAACTGTATCAAAATAATAAAATATCAATTTTGGCAAAACATTTATGCTAAATAATACTGGATCCACATGATCTTATACCATCTCACACCATGGCTTTTAACATATTTATCAGCATCCATATGGCTTTGATGTGAACTTTAATTGTGTGTCCATAAACAAACAATAAATACAACTAAAAAAAAATAAAAAAATTAACACTGGATTTTGCTTTAAATAGGATTCAATAATTTCTAGCATGATGAGATTTCCATGTTTTTGCCCCTAATTATGTCTGTCTGATCAGGTATAATGAGTAAATATTAATGCTATAAATGAATAGTTTTTTTCATTTTATTTACATTAAAGTTTATTCATGTGCTACATAACTGTCCATTTTCATCTGGAACCAGTAGCATTGGTACATGGCAATGTGATCGGATGTAAAAGGCGAATTCCTGAGAGTTGGTTCGTAATCTGGATTTTTGAGAAGCATCGTGCCTATATCCACACTAACTACCCCCCCCCCCCATGCACTGCCCTAAGTGCGAGACACACCGTAACAATGATGCTGAACACTTTGAGGCAATTATATTGCAGAAATGTTGTAACAGGAACAAATTGCGACCACTCCGGAAAAAAGTGACTTTTTTCGCTGCTGAACCACCCACCCACCCCGGCCTACTGTATGGAAAAAAAGTGGATGACCACCCCCCCCCCCCCCTGCACGCACTGTTATATTTTTTCATGCTGAATGGCCACTTTCTGTCGTGATTGTTCTTACTAAGAACAAATCGCCCGTGTAATTCCTATGTATCTATAAGTGAGTCAACGTTGAAGTTAAACCTTGCGATCAGTTGTAACTATGTTATTGTTATCTCGCGTTCACATGTACGGTCGAATTACGATACGTTGTTGGCCCTTGTGGGCCTAGGCATGTTACTATTTGGAGAAGTGGAAGAAACAAAACGGCATTTCAATCGCATAAGTGCTGGACAAATCCAGTGAACTGCATTTCCGCCAGCAGTTCTGACACAGCTTCATTTTTCTAAGATGAATTATGCGAACAACTCAACGTCTCAAAATGAAAAAAAAAACGCAATTGGGGACCTGTCTTAACACGCATGAAATTAATGTATAAGTGGATAAACATGCATTGAATTCATACCATTCATACGTACATGTGAGTGAATGGGGGATTGCCACGGCCAAACACAATTCTGAACGATCGTGCAACTATATATCGTAGAGAAGAATACAATATACAGCTATACGTAATAAATGAGTAGAGATCAATCTTGGTGAGACGAAATGGGTTAATTGATCCAGTAGACTCATTGTGCGAAAACGCAGCGGCGACATGGCTAGCTATGCATGCCATAGTAATTATGACGACCAACAATATTGTCACCAAACTCCATCGTAATTAGATGTCACACTTACTGCATGTGGTACCGGTACGTGTTTCCGCATGCCAATAGCCGAGACTCATAAACACTTTTGATAAAAATGACTCGGTGTATCAGATATTTTAGAGAATTTAATCTTAGAAACTTTCTCGGAAGAGGTAGACCACCTTAACCCCTTCAAAACCAAAGCACCACAAATTAGTAGTTATCACGTAGGAAATGTTCAGATAATAAGTTCAATGATCATTGGTCGTATGTTGAACTTATTATCTAAACATTCCCCTCAATAAATAGGGCTCATTCTCCACTTGTTTAAATCTGTCGTCTGCTTTTACCACCTTAACACATCTCCAAATTAATAATAGAACATTCCGATGTACACGTTTTAGCTGCATGACTGGGATAATTAATTTGGCATAGTAAGGGTACAAGTGGCTACCTTCCCATATTGCGTTTATACGGTGCTCAGTTTTTGATTACACTAGAATGTGATCACTTGCATTATTTTGTTTCGCAATTACTACCAGGGTATGTTCACTTGCAATGTAGCGGGAATCTGCGGGATATGTCTGGATGGGATCTGGTTCATTTCCCGTCGATTTTCCACCGGGATTTAAATATCCCGATAAATGTTCGCACTGTGACTGGAATCCCATTGAAATTCCTGACCGTACGACCGAAATCCCGCTGGAAATGATCCGCAATCCCGGTGGTATTTTCTAAAGGGATATCCTCTTAATTCAACTAACATGGCTGGCTGATATTTGATGATGAAATTCCCACATTAGAGAAAAAGAAACACATTATATATAACAGAAAATGTTGTTTAAATTATTAATGTTGATTTTACGAAGCACCAGAGATCCTGGTCCCGTGTTTAAATAAAAATAGCGGATTTTGAAAAATATACAGAAGAAACGAGTAATTGTTATTAAGTGCATTGGCATGACACAATTTCACATGAAAAACAAAATTTGGAAAAAATGCCAAACTAAATCGAAATAGCCAGTTCGGTACATTGTGATTATCGTTTGAAAATAGTCTATTTAATACTGAAAGTACACACTTGTATCCAAATAATTGTGTTAGTGCTAACAAAGCTGGCGTTAAAGTTCAGTCGCTGATTGGAAGACTATAAATTATCTGTGCCATGCGACTTTGTATCAAATTACCTCATAAATAAATATATTCTGAAGAGTTTTCAAAATCCGCGATTTTTTAAAACTCGAGATTGCACGATTCGTGGTCTTTGTCATTGTAGTGACCCATTTGGTCCTGGTTATCAACAAGCCTTGAAATAGGGTGTCTGTCATTTGCAGAATGAGGTCCCCAGAGGGTGAATTTAGTGATGCTACCCCGCATAGCGGGCTAGCATCACCAAATTCACCCTCTGGGGACCTCATTCTGCTTACACTTCAGCAGAATGAGGTTCCCAGAGGGTGAATTTGGTGGTGCTAGCCCGCTATGCGGGGTAGCATCACTAAATTCACCCTCTGGGAACCTCATTCTGCAAATGACAGACACACTAGGCTTGGTTATCAACAACCTCTATAGGGTTTAACACGGTTCCGTTGGTGCATTATGGTCCATGCATGTTAACACATAAATCAATTTGGGTGTCTTTCTGAGTTAATCTGATATCTGATTGTCTCGTTAATCAATGCACACTATGCACGTACAACCCATGCACAAGTCTGGAAATAGTGTGTCTGACATCTGCAGAATAAGGTCCCCAGAAGGTGAATTTAGTAACGCTATCCCATCAACAAATTCACCCTCTGTGAACCTCATTCTGCTTAGGACTCAACTGCTATGGGAGATTAAAGTTCCCCAGTTGAAGTTGGTGATGATATTCACTCATTAATCACCTCGATAATGCATTTTATCTTCTGCAAATTAGGGGATAAATAAACTGAACAGAAGAGAAAAAAAACAAAAAACAATGTTAATATTAGACTATATATACTTCCCCGAAGATGAGGCCTGAACAGGATGAGGTCCCCATATATAGGGTGAATGTTGTTATGCTAGCCCGCTGTGCGGGGTATCAATGCTAGCATAACTAAATACACCCTCTGTGGACCTCGTTCTGCAAATGTCAGACATACTATTTCCAGACTTGAACCTATATGAGGGTGTAGAGATGACGGATGTGTATTAACATTGTGCCATTTTACAGTATCATCATTGTCTGACGCAAGAACCACCACAAAATGTCATGGCGGTAAACATATAACCATGCTTTATATATCTTTCTCTTTCGTTGTGAGCTGTTGATTTGACGCGCATGTGCGTCACAGTTGAATACTTTTAAAATGTTACTTATGTTTCGCTATATTTTCTTTGAGTCCGTTCTCATCAGCACCCACGATCTCAGAGTCATGAATCTGTACCAAAAAAAAAGTAGAAGAAATTATCGATCGAGGCTCATATTTGTGAGATGACTGTGCCTTTGTGTCAAATTACCTCATAAATAAATACATTTCACATGAAAAATTATATTTTTCCTTCTTAACGACACGTTCCTGGATTGGATGGATCCAATATGGCCGCGACTCAGTGACAACGCGTATAGGTTACACTGGTGTAAATGTTTTCCATAGGCCTCAGTGCTAACGTTTTAGCGTATAGTGTTGGCAATATAAATGTTGGGTCCAAAATTTTCTTTAAATCTGAAAAATTGACATTTTGGGAAACTTTTTACACAAAAAAATCATGTCTGTCTAGCAGGGAATTCGCCTTTAAATCTTATGTTTTCGTAACTAGTGTCAGAACCGCATAAAAAAATACAGTCATATTTTAGACCACACCAAAAAATTCAAACTTCACTACAAAGGGTTAATTCCTGTGCCAATGGTTATTTTACCTATGGGAAATCATAGGGAAGAGGTGTGATGATTTTTTTATGTGAACAGCACACAAGGCTATTGACCAATCAGGGCCCAGTGTCTATTTTATTCTCTCCTATATATTCCTCCCGCATCCGCTAGATGTCACTCGGAACCTTATTTACACCAGTGTAACCTATAGCGATGCGTTTGACAAGCTCGGTTATAATTTTCAAAATTTATATTTTGCCTTTTTATCGAAGCGTACCTGGCCATATTGGATCCATCCACCCAGCCCCGTTCCGTTTTTGTGTTTAGTGCTACAGGTCAAAATTCTGGAGTAGCAGTTCATATATGGAGCTTTTGAATATTCATGAATTCCAATCTAAACCGATTGAGCTCAAATTTGCTACCTACGGGAAGTGTCGTGGACGGGTTAAATTGTGACCCCGACCTGACCTTGTTCGCCCGAGGTGATCTTCACCTTGAAACGGGTACCCACAAATGATATATATGTGTGTGTCCTTTATAGACTCGAACCGATTGAGCTCAAACTTGCATGCTACCTACGGGAAGTGTCATGGACGGGTTAAATTGTGACCCCGACCTGACCTTGACCCTGAAAATGATCAATTCAAGGTCAAATCGGTTCAAATTGAAAAACAAAAAATTAAATTAAACAATTTATTAAAAAAATGAATTAAAAAAGCCAGTAAATTATAAAGGCACAATTATCTCATTGAAAAACATAAAATTAAATAAAAAAATTAATTAAAAAAATAAAAAATTGTCATGTTTCTGACGATTGCCACCAGTGGCGGGCTAACCTGCTAGTTTCATATATAATTTGAATTGCATTAATATTGCTTGTATATTTCGTGTTATTGTGTATGGCATCTGCCCCTATATAGTGCATGGGTGTAAATCGTTAATATAAAATTATTAAAATACCATATTCAATTAAAGATGACCCTAAATCACAGGAATGTGTCGTTAAGAAGGCAAAATATTTTTTTTTTAAATTAAAACCGAGCTTGCCACTTAAATAAACGATAAACACATTGTCACTGAGTCGCCGTCGTGTTGGATCCATCCGGCCCCGCTCCGTTTTTTAGTGATACATGTCAAAGTTCTGGAGTAGCATTCCATATATTGAGCTTTTGAATATTCATGAATTCCATATATGGAATGCTAATCCAGAACTTTGACCTGTAGCACTAAAACACGGAACGGGGCTGAATGGATCCAATATGGTCGTGACTCAGTGACGATGCGTATTGGAATAATGCTTCTCAGGGGAGATTATAAAATTGAATACGTCTAACGGTCATGATTAACAAACGCCTGATCCGATTCTTTAAAAACGCCAATCGTACGAGTAAAAGCCAGATTTTACGAAGCTGGTACACAAATCTAGAATAAACTGTTCACAAATTCATAGCACAGACGATAAACAAAATATTCTTCCAGAGCGCTAGCTTGGTGCGACAGACTGGAGAAAACTGACCGTCAAAACGCAATTTGAAACCATTGTTATGTAAACAATATATACTAACTGAAACAGGCTCCATTAGGGAGCCTTTTTTCAGCATCGGAGGGAGCTGTGGCCTATTTGAGTGTATTTGTTTGTTTTTGTATTTATTTAAATAAAAAAAAAAAAAAAAAAAATTTATTTAAATAAAAATAAAAAAAATAACCAAATTTGTATTTATTTAAATCAAAATAAAATAACAATTTTATTTATTTAAATCAAAATAAAAAACAAAATAACAAAATTTGGTTGAAATCGGTCAAGGTTTCTGGGAGAAAATCCGAACAGAATAATGGACAGACAGATCCTACTCTTATATATATATATAGATATACACCATCTTCATGTGTATCTGTATTTTATTCACAAAATAACTATTTGAAGTATTGAAATCGGTATATTTTTTTTAAATATGTTGTTGGTGTAATTGTGCCCCGGATGAGATAGATCATCTTTAAATCATAAGATTAATTACGGATTTACCTTAGCGCCATTCTTGAAAAACATGAAGGTTGGCATCGCGCTTACTCCTTGCTTCTCTGATGTTTCCTGTGGAAAAGAAAATGTTTTCTCTAATACCTCTACGCACGATTTCAACACGCGAAATGTCGACATTTGAGAGTTGTCAATAAGCGTGATCACTTAGTCGCGGCCATATTGGATTCAACCAGCCCCCGTTCCGCGGTTTAGGTGCTACAGGTCAAAGTTCTGGAGGTGAATTCCATATATGGAACTTTTGAATTTCATGATTACATCTATGGAGCTATTGAATATTCATGAATTCCACATACGGAATCATGAATATTCAAAAGTTCCATATATGGAATGCACCTCCAGAACTTTGACCTATGGCAATTAAACCGCGGAACGGGGTTGGGTGAATCCAAAATGGCCGCGACTCAGTGATCTCGCTTATAACTGAAAATAAGAACAAAGCTATCTATCTTTCCACGATCTTACAAAGTCTTACAACCATTTTTGATTTTTCACATTTCCCCACTGCGAGTGCCCTTTTTCCCTTTAACCCGTTCAGTGCCAATTCCGATTTTTGTATCAACCCATATTTCCTTGATCATTTTTCAAATTTATTGATTATAATAATGTGATACATTGATGGAAAGAGCTCTTAAATCGGACTTGGCACTGAAAGGGTTAAATTTGATATAAAAAAGGACGGGCTCTGTACTTCTCTATGTTCATGTTTATTACGAGTATAAATCATTCGGTACTACTCCGCTGTTCCCGCTACCGGGTCCGGGTACATAATTACAATTCAACTTTAAAGGTACTCAATCCGATAAAACTTCTCTCAATTACTATTTCAATGGCTTCGGTGGTCAAAAATATTTGATTCGAGTCGAGGAAGTCACCCATCAAAGCTCAGATTTGTTAGATATCGATTTTAGAAATCTATTATTTTTCATTATCGGGAATACTTTCTGGCCCAGATCTCAGTCAAAATTGCGTTATTATTACCACTTGATTTTAGAGTTATCCATCCTTGTCTGTTTGAATAGAGTTTTGGTGTACAAATCTCGAGCAGGATACGAAATTGACGGCAATTATTAGTACTCATCTCGAGAACATAACAAATTTCAAAAATCAATATCTAATAACTCTGAGCTTTGTTTGATGGGTTCCTCGACTCGAATCAAATATTTTTTACCCCCAAAGCCAAAGAAATAGTAATATAGGACCCTCTGATCGGATTGTTGTTGTTGTAATCTGTTGAGATGGGGACCCTCTGTTCGGATTGAGTACCTTTAACCTCACACCCATTAGCCAATCGGTTATCAAATTTCAATTACCATATGCAGAAGGGGTGGGCGATGATACAATCTACAATGCAAAATGGCGTCGTTTTGGCGTCGTATAGGTTACAGTGAAGTATTATTTCCCATAGGCCATAGTTTTAACATATAATGGCATGCAGCCCTGAGAATCCACGAATTATGGTAAATGTGTACATGATCACCAGGATTTGCATCTGCGCAAAGTTTTTGCATGAATAAAATCATATTGTCGCGAATGGAATGTACCTTTAAATTTCGGATTTATAATCTAGAGTCAGAATTGCATGAACAAAATATTGCCATTTTTAACCTCACACCAAAAAATTTCAAACTAGGACCCACGTGCTTTACAATGTGCCAATGTTTGATTTGGCAATCTGCAATTCAAGAGGAGTGATTGCATGTATTATGCATGTTTAAATATAAAACTACTATTAACCAACCATGGCCCAGAAGTTGTTTAATTCTCTCAGGCATCTTGTCCAAAACCGTAGGAGGGCGCTACCAATCGAATTACTTCACTGTATATAACCAACAATATCGCGGTGGCCGCTTACCGCACGTTAAATGTACTTACTGCATTAGCATCGACATCTACTTTGATAAACACGACATCTGGGTTATCTTCCGCCATTTGCTGAGGAAAGATAATATTATATTAAAGGGGAGGTCAAGTGACGAAGTTTTAATGTGGACTTCCATGCAAATATCAGCAGAAAAAGTTATATATGAAGCAGTTGTCTGGGAGCAAAAGCATGCAGTCATATGTCATTCCACGAGAAATTTGGCCACAAAATGCTCGAGGGCGCTTAGGGTCCGAGAACATTATGTGACCGAATTCCTGAGCTTAGAGGCTGGTTTATCTCACTGAAAAGTCCGTGCAGATTATCAGATGGTGTTGCCGCCGGCCTGAATTGCAGCGGCCTATTCATCTCCGCAATTGGATCATACTCTGAATTTCGGCAATATCATACGACTTCCCCGTCGAGGAAATTTGTCGCCCAATGTTTTGATTTTTTCAAAGAAATATAACTCTAACATACCCGTTATTTCGTAAAAAATCACCTTTACGAAATAACGGGCATACCAAAAGAATGACACCACAAAGAGACGCGTTTCAAAAACACTATAGGAAAAATCACTTGTAGGGTGGGTGGGCTTGGGGGAGGTGGACGGCACTATCTAACAAACTTCAGCCCAAAATGTTCTTGACGGGGAAGTCGTGTGAGATTGCCTGAATTTCATCACCATATCATCAGTTCTCGTGTGTGTCACCGACCGTTGAGCACGGGTCACGGAGCGCTGCCGAACTATTGTGACTAATTGGCATGTAATCAGATTAAAATCAGATGACGAACAGGACTGATGTTTTTTTTTGCGAACGACCAGATAAACCGGAGTGATGTGTTGTTCGTTGTATCTGAGACTGGTTAGTATATTCTATGATCAACAACTTCTCAAATATGACCCACCTGGTTAGACTAGACCCTACGGGGCTCCTACTGTATTTCATCAGTATATGAGCCCCTTATGACCTCCATTGACCTCCTGAGTGTTATCTAAATGAACAAAATTTACTCTCAAATAACACAACATATCAACTAAATAAACCTTGACATTTTCTCATGAATGTATAATAACCCCCCGATTTGGGCCCCAAACAATCCCAAAAAAATATCACATGTTTTGTGAAATCCGGGGACTTCAGGTGAATTCCAAGGGACTTTCTGACCTTTTGACCAATCACATCAGCTGATACTTTTCATATAACTTTTGACCTGGTCACTTGAACATATTGACGGTCATTTCCTGATTACATTTCACACGTGAATGGTGGATTTGAGGTGAAGCAATTGGAATGTTTTCATTTTGGATTATGCTATGCTTACCAAAGGTAAATTTATACCAGTCATTGTTATTATACATCCATAAGAAAATATAAAGGCTTATTATGTTGATATTTGTTGTTATTTGGGAGTAATTTTTATTTGTTCAGATAACACTCAGTAGGTCAATGGAGATCATCGGCCGCTAAAATGGCTAGTTTTGTATACTTGACATTTTCGCGGCGTAGTGTCTAAGAATATATAAACATAGTCGTTAGTCTATCCGGGAGTTGTTTATGGGTTAACCAGTATGTGTAAGTGAATGTCTAACACGTTGACACATCTGGCAGGGTCAGCGAACATCACACCTAGCCCTCCTGGTCCGGGAGCTGATAGGGTACCCCTGGTTACCCCAGAACTTATATAACTTCACCTATACTCATGTTCTTCCTTATGTCCCGTAACTTTTAGGCGATGTTAACACGAAAAAAGTGGCCGTGTAGACACCAGAAAAGATCCATCATGGCCGCCGTTTTGGTTCCTATGAGTTGGAATATTCATGGGTAATTTTATACCCCACCTACATTGCACAGTTCTGCTCATTTCTCGTTGAATTATGACTAGAAACGCCATTTGCGACTTGAATGTGAAATTTTATACCGCATTCTGTAAAATCGAATGTTTCAGCGATCGGAAGGGGTTTGGAGACCAATAATTGCATATTTCATTGCTCCAATGATCAGTGAACATAAAAAATACAAAATAAAGTCACAATTCCAAACAGCAGAAACTAGAAGATATTGTTAAAAAAAAGAGGTCAGAATTCCGTTAAAATAACAATAACAACCAGCACCTAATAAACGAACCGGTGGTCGACTCCGCCGTCTCCGACCACAATCCCCACTGGGCTGCAGAACGAAAAATGTCTATAAAAGTTGAAATATAGAACTTACAAATTATCTTTTTCATTTCTTTTATTTGTAATTGACATAGCTTGTCACAAACCAAAAATCAACATTATTGACATAATAATGTAAAGGACAATTTAAACGAAATTGAAATTCCCAACTACACCTTTTACCGGACTCGGCCTCCGGCTCGCAGTTAGACTTTTAATCATCCCAAAATTTCCCATTCTATAAATAAAACACCCATGTTAAGTCAGCGCCCACAGCTATCTTGAATCTCTAGGACAGTATACACGCGGCGCGCGTAATAAGATCATCAGATGGTGAATTTGGCGACGCTGTCGCGCCGTGTGGGAAAGTGTCTCTTAATTTACCCTCTCATGACCTTGTTCTGCAACTATCAGACGCACTATTTCCAGACTTGTAAATAAAATGGTCCTTACCGCGAATTTTGGCGCAATCATCTTGCATGGCGGGCACCATGTTGCTGTGAAATCGACTACCACAAGCTTGTCACCAGCGGCCTTCAGCGCATCGTCGAACTCTTGCTGAAATTGTGAGAAATTTGCAATCTGATAAATGTTGTTCCAGGTCCAGGGACGTTGTGACATGGGGTAGGGTGTGATTGGTGAATAGAAACTTCATGTCTGACACCTTAGCGGGAAACTTCAAACCAAAAGTATGCTGATTTTTTTGTGATAGTTTGATAGCCATGTGCAATAACTGAGATCACTGAGTAGCAAAAAAACCACGGAACCGGGGCTGGATGAATCTCTGAAACCACGGAACATGGCTGGGTGAATACGCCCTGTCACTAACTCGCTGCCATATTTGATCCGCCAGGTCCTGTTCCGTGGTTTTACTTAGCTTTCCATATATGGAAGTCATGAATAATTCAAAAGCTCCATAGGGCCTATATTGAAACGCTACTCAACAACTTTGACCCGTAGCACTAAAACCAAGGAACCGGGGCTGGATAAATCTATGAAGCCACGGAACCGAACCTGGTGGATCCAATATTGCCGCGAGTTAGTGACAGGGCGTATTCACCCAGCCCTGTTCCGTGGTTTCAGAGATTCATCCAGCCCCGATTCCGTGGGTTTTTTTTTTGCTACAGGTCAAAGTTCTGGAATAGCATTTCCAATATGGAGCTTTGAATATCAATGGCTTCTATATATATGGGAATGCTACTCCAGAACTTTGAGCTTTAGCACTAAAACCATGAAACCGGGCCTGGTGGATTAAATATGGCCGTATTTGATTTTTTTTAAAGTCGAATATATTCCTACTTTTGGTCAAATATTTGGACTGAAATTACCATCAGTTTGAATTTCCAATGGAGATAGGAGATATAGGGCGGAAATTTCCAACAGTTAGAAATTTTTGTATAGGTATACCAGTTGCAGGTATAATATTTGCAAAGTGGACCGCCTCCCCCATTGCAACGCAACGGAGACCTGCATCGATAAAAAAAAAGTCGCGTTCCTGTGCTGTTCGGTCGGGAATCCGCTTCACAGTTGTTTTCCGTCCGTTCCCGGTGTGCGTTTTAGCGAAAGTTTCTATGCTGCCGAATATCAAAATCAAAATGGAAGACATTTCAATGCAATCCTATTATTCTGTATATCATCAGTGAGATCATGTATCATTAGTCATAATTGATTATGAAAGAATTCTCGAACAAAGACGAATCTTACGAATATTGGAAGAAATGTCATTATTTCCACCATACTTGTTTGGCTTTGTTTTAAAGGTACTCAATCAGATCAGTCGGTCCCCATATCATCAAGTTACAACACCATTTCTCCAAAATACACTTAAGTGATCAGAATCGATTAATTACAACAAAATAATGCTTGGTATAAAATGTTCTTGAACATATTCTTGTTTCACTTAATGATGGTCTATCTCTCCATAAACACGTTTTATGTGGTTTCCGGGGTATAAAATAATATATATGAGTCGAAGATACCCCGAAGATATCCATAAACGCTTCTATCAATTAATATTGATTTTAAATCGATATGTTCTTATATAAATGCGATAATCAAGCGCGACATTTTTCGTTACTATTTTTAGAATTTGTTGATAATGCTATCCAGAATGGTACGGTCCGAACGAACGTAAAATATCCCAACTGCATGATTGTATATTATACCAGAAAATTCGAAATCAAATCAATATTAATTTATAGAAGCGTTTCCAGGCAGGGGTCTTCGATTCATATTTATTATTTTGTTCACAGGAAACTATAACACGTGTTATAGGACGAGATAGACCATCTTTAAGGAGGCGCCCCATTCGTGAATTTTCAAAAAATCCCAATTTCAAACTTTCAATTTGAAGGTGAAAATTAGTATCATCTATAACCAATGTATGCTATAATACTACATAACAACGCATGTTCGCCCTCAAATTATGAGAGATCCATTATAATTGTGTGAAAAAAAGTGGTTTAAACAAAATAAAACATTAATGTTCAAGGCTGGTCATTGGAGAGTTTGAAAGGAAATATTTGCAACAAACGCACTGCATTATCTAGCTTATGAACCCAACTAGGGTATACGCTCAGTTTACTATCTGTATATCAGAAAGCATTAATATCAGCGACAACATACATACAACATTTTTCATTGCATATTTTTTTAATTTTAATTTTAAATATTTTTTGGTGTCCATTTGCGGAACTATGTTTTTGTCGTGTGAAGGACCAAAACAACATAAAACAACATAAATATTATTCAACCACTTTTGCAATAACCTGACAGACATAAACACTCAATACTGATTCATGTTTTCAGACAATATGTTGTGTTTGTATGGTAACTTTTGCTCCCAAAAATAAAATTGCATTCTTAATATCATTCGTGTAGAAGTTTTATAGTATAAGGAAATCACCTGCTCACGGTGAATCCTCCATTGGTCACTCGGAGGTCAAAGTTGAGAAGTAGAATCTATGTTTAGCATATGGCTCCAGTCGGGGAATTCCAAAAATAAAAATAGCAACAAAGCGGGATGCTGAATCGCAGGTGTGACAACTTCACAACAGTAATTAACCCTTTACCCAACAAACCGGCCACAACCGGCCAAATAAAGCTTCAACAGCCTAAAATATCTTCGGTCTGTCTCAATAGAACCATACACATATGGATATCATTGGAACCGGCTCCTTGACCACATTGTGATAGTTACAGTTATGCCCTGTGCCAATGCATTCTCTTAGATATGCGAGTCGACCATAGGTCGCCTCGCATATATAAGAGAATGCATTGGCCTAAAAAAAATCTTTTTTTAACACTTTTTACCATTTTTTCTTACATTCTTTAACAATTTTATAATTTTTAATGTGTTAAGCCAATGCATTCTCTTATATATGCGAGGCGACCTATGGTCGACTCGCATATATAAGAGAATGCATTGGCACAGGGCCCTTCTGTTGGGTAAAGGGTTAAAAGTCACCTTGAACACATTTCTTTTGCATTCTAAAAACATACTTGCATTCAAAATAACTAAAATACTGTTATATTAAAGGTCCACTTAATTTTCGAACCCCCAGATCACATATTTTAACTATATGCCATACTATATACCATATGAAAGAGGAAGCTCCAAAACATTGTATTATCAACTTATCAGGTCGAATTAACTGTGAACATGTTTTTTTTTTTTTTAGTTACCGACGTGGGTTTTTTTTGTGCTTAATTAAGTTTCATCTTGTTTTGTTGTGCAAAGTGTATTCTTTTCAATGGAGGGGGAATAACTATATATTTTAAAGATAGAGTTATTCCCCTTCCATTGAAAATACATTTTTTGTTTGAATTCTGTTGCATTCTGGGGGCCATAACAAGGGGAATCTGTTTATGATTTCAGCTGGTTTCTATTCCTCTATGGGCATCTTCTGAGACACAGACGTTTCAAATGGTGATGATTTATAGTATTTTAATCATATTTTATGGCACAGATTGTTATTAAAACCGAATATCAATGCACTATAAAAAAAAATCGGTGACTCGAAAATTAAGTGGGCCTTTAATGTTGACCCAAAATTTCTGCTCGCACTGTCAACTGTTTACAAACGGATTCTACTCTTTGGCCTTTGTCGATGGGTTTGGTATAATTTAGGAATCGATCGGACCCGAATCGACCATCTTGTAGTCGCCACCAAGTGATTTCGCTTATTGGCCCCATGCAACCCATAGAAGTTTTATAGTATTGACCCCAACCCATCTTATATTACTGTGACTGAAGTGTGTGGGCGCATCCAATTCGTCACACATTATGACTTGGTGAATTTGAAACATTATTTCCTATTCAATGTGCTAATTTACTGGATTGCAGCCACATGTCAAAGCATATGAGCCAGAACGTTGAAATTAGATACACATTGTTAAAAATGCAGACATATCGTAATATATGGTTTAGCATTGCATGACCAAGCCCGCAAATAAATGTCTGACATTTATCAGTGGCTTCACCTAGTTATGTAGTCACCTAGTTATGTAGTCTTTTTCTTGGAAACACAAGAAGGCGAGGAAAACACCCACACGTGCATGACACATTGTAAGTATGCGTATCTCTCCGCATGATAAAACACAAACACAACTGAAGATTGAGTTTATCACCTGTCTGTAAATGAGTGGTACATGGTCAGTCACGTTCCAGACACGTAGGCTATTTTTTATTTCAATTTTAATTTTGGAACACTTTCGGGACCTACCACCCCAGTTTTCTATACTATTTTATAAGTTTTCACTACATGTTTTCTGGTATTTTTTATCTCTTAATTCCAAATGACAAAATTAAGATTATATTGCATCTAAAATTAAAACTTAAATATAATAATTTATATAAACAGTATCATGTGTCTATCAAATTCATTGGTGAAACTTGTCAGTGGCGCCGGAAGTGGGGGGCGAGCGGGGGCAGGACTTGCAATGCTTTTTGTGTGTTTAATCTCGTGTTTTTATAGCAAAATGTTACTTTTTTGGTCCAAATACCACCAATTTCACAAGGAATATTATTTTTTTGTCAATTTTATCACAAAACGGCCATAAAAACCGAAAAATACCATTAAAATAGGGATTTTTGCCACAATGAATTTATGGTTAATTTCCCGAGTTTGCGGAGAAAATGCCATTTTTTTTAGGAAAAGTGACCTTTTTGTAGGCTCTGCCCCCCCCTGCCCTTGGATGCTTCCGGCGCCCCTGATTAACTTGTAACTAACATTTTTAATTCTGAACATCAAGTTTAAAAAATTAAAAACTAGAAGTAAGAAGTTAAAAGGTAGTTAGTTGATGAGATATGAACGTTATCGTCTACAATTTACAAATGTATTTATGACCCTTCCAACGCACTGTCAAATTATGATGACAGAGGGCGCCACCAAATAACTGAGGGACGATAAGCTCCCGATGGGAGCAACAGACCCGTATGCCCTTAGTATGTCAAATTGTAAACATCCGATAAACAACAATATACAATGCGTCCAATAGCGTCGCTTGCTTCTCGCTGCCTATAGTATACATATTAATAGTCTAAAAGCGATAGCATGTTATTATTCGTCATATTTGTCTAATATATTGCTATTTTAATTAGAACATTTATTTCAGACTGCTTCCTTGTCTCTTAGGGTGCATTTACACTGATATAGAACTGTATACAGATATGTATGAAGTCACGTGTCGCGCATTACTGTGATCACAATATGATTACTAATAGTGAACGCGCGCTTATCAGTACTCTGGTAATTGACAATTCACTACGAGTCGTGTCAATTTAGGCCAGAAATAAAAATGGATCAACTATCAGCAGACAGCCGCGATTTGGTATGTGGCGCGTGTATTTAAGGCGTATCCTTATACCACTTGATAATGGTTCGAAGAAAGAATGAAAATCGCATAGCAATACACAACAAACAACCGTGTGGACAAATATACAGACTAGAGAGCACCCATATAGCTTTAGATTGCGATTCGACCAATATTTAGGATTTCAGGTGATCATCTATATATCTATAGGTCTCCTGTTTGACACCATCTGGGCGGTGGTCATTTTGGATCTGTATGGAATGGGTATCCACCCTACAGCACCCTTTATTTGACCAAATGTAGTAAACATTCCAACTGATGACAATTCCAATGGCAATGTTGACAATGTAGGACAATATGTTTTTCTTAAATTAACTAGCAGTTTATGACTGGTCACGGGGAGGGACCAGGACACAATCTTTCCAAGTGTTGGAAATTTCCAACCTGACACCCGCCTCCATAAGGTTGGAAAACTTCCAGCTGATGGCCATTCCAGCCAAATTTTTTATAAAAATAAGAAATTATGCAAATATTGGTCCGAAAACAATACCCCCCTAATATAATGTTTGAAAATCAAACTACAAGATCATTTTCAACCTATTGTTGGTTTGAAAATTACAACTAATGTTGTGTCAGGTATGAAATTTCCAACTGTTGAAAATTTTGACCAAAGTTGCCACGTCCCTGTCCGTGTTCAATATTCGAAATACACGGGTTGAAATGACAACGAACGCTAAAAACACATTCGCCAAGCCCGAGTAACAATTAATCAAAACATATTTGCCTGTCACAATGCTTCGGCGTTGACCGTGACGTATAGCGCACACGATATTTGCTCACACGAACTAATACCGTTTTCTTTTTGTGTGCATTTCGATATCAACCCGTTTACACTAGTCTGCGTGTAGATCTGTGTACAGTTCTATAGCAATGTAAATGCACCCTTATACATGAGTATAATGGAGTATAATGAGTTAACTAAAGGCAGTAAACAATCATAAGCTGAGAGCTGCCTTAACTGTAACATTAATGGCCATGGCAATAATACAAAATAATTTATGGACCCCAACTGCGGACCCAGTTATTTTTATATTCCTTTAAAACCACATCTCAGACAGTTCCTTACAAGTTTCGAGCCACACACAGAGTGACTAAAGGCAAGGAGGACAAGTTTCCCCTGCCTTACTCAACACTTGCCCTACCTCAAAATATGCATTTCTGGCCATCAATTTCTGAGAATGGTCTCTATCTGGGTCAATTGTGGTCAAACTTATTTCAATATGGTGAGATACAATGATTAAAATAAAAACAGAGGTTTGGAAACCGATAAATTCTTATCAGGAGGACGAAAACATCAATTTTCATAGATCTGGGAGCCAAGACCTACCCTACATTTTACATTAATGGTCATGACAATAATAAAAAATAATTTATGGACAAAGTTATTTGGTATTCATTTAGAACAACATCTCAGGCAGTTTTTTTAGCAGTAGTGAGCCACACATAGAGTGAATTGGGTTGTGGGTCAGGGGTTCATAACAAAGTTAAAGCTGACCACAATATCTCTTAACACTGTGGCCTAATTATAGTTGATTGCTTCACATTGAATATCAACATCTGTTTTCATTCGGCTGCAATATTTGGGACTGCTTTATTCTTCATTATAATATATGGGGGTAAAATGCTATATTATTTAATTAAAAATCTAACTCAACATTATGATATAAACGAAGCCTCCTCCCATAGAGCCAATTAAGATAATAAGCTATTTGGTGATTGGAGTTTTGTGTGAAATTATTAATTATTCTAGCAGCTCTTGGTATTTTCATTCTTTGTGTTTGTTGTTTCTCAATAATTGGTCAGACTATATAATACAATAAAGATTTTTGCTGGATAGATCCAGAGAAATTGTTTGTTGAAAATCTCTTGCCATTTTTGGCTGGATTAATGCAAAACACGTGTCTCCCCCTTAAATGGGTACTGTACACTAAATCCGGCCATTTATGGGACCATCTCCTGTTATACTCAAAGGAATAGATGCAACAAATGAATGCATTTGAGCCATGGATTAGTGCAAAAATACACTGATGTTCTCTATGAACGATGCACACAACATGGTAATTATAATGAAAATAAATTTTTAGTACATATGTATATATCTCTTTCCATTAAGAATGACTAAATTGTTCATAAATGTGTTCATAACTAACATTTACTAAATATTCATATTCAACTTGAAGAACCCTTGCCATAACAAATTTAAATCAACTTCACTTACCGCGGTTGCTATTTCCTGCACCATGTTGAAGCGTCTCCGTTGTATAATACCGACCTACAATTGATAGGTTATAGTATATATACGTCACCAGCTGTTACTATGTCTGAATTGTAACGCCCCTGCGGCTTGTTTTTATTTATCGATGACGTTTCGAGGTTTAGTGTATATGTACAGGCGGATATATAAGTATGTTGTTTGTTATTTTAATTCAAGTAATGTGGCCATGCATTGACGATTAATTGGTAAAATTCCATAGAAATCGCGTGGGTGATTTCATTTGATACCCGTATAAGGTATTTGTTTAATAGCGTATAAACTCGACTGGTTTTCAATGAGGTTTTATGTTGTGGATTATATATCTCCAATACACGCAACCGTTGACAGTCAATAGAGACAGCATTTAGTATAAGTTATAGGGCAGCGAACGATCCCCATGCATGCATGGGCAGACAAGGAGGACTCCAGTTTTGTGTTTGTGTGGGTGTGGGTGTAGCTCAACTTGTCACGTTTGAGCTATTGCCGTTGGTTGACGTCCACCCGTCCGTGCTTGCGACCGCTACGGAATTTCGTTGAAAAATATGGCCGCCAGCAACCATTTTGAATTTCACATTTGAATCCATCGGCACATTTTCGATCAAAAACATGGCCGCACGTCTAAATTCTTTGGTATGCACCCCCTACAATAAAAGATCTGATTCAGCAATGGACTAGAATGCAAGTAAACTGTCGTCTGTAGATAGTCTCTGAACCAATCATTCGCAATGCCACGTATTCCATAGTGATCCATTTTACTTAAAGTGGATATCATATAATTTGTTCAGTTATCCCCCATGTGAATCGATCACTCGCCGAAAGCGACAAAAAGTGCGCCATTAGTAACGCGCCGAAAGCGCTGAAAGCGACAAAAAAGTGCGATATTAGCGCATGTTTCGGCGCGTTGAAAGCGCCACAAGCGACAAAATGTGCGATATTACGAAACATGCGCTAATATCGCACCTTTTGTCGCTTTCCGCGCGTTACTAATGGCGCACTTTTTGTCGCGTTCGGTGCGCGCAGGCAAAGTGCCATTAGGAAGTGGCCCTAATAGTATTCCATAGGTATAGAATTACTTCCCCTCGTCGAGTTATGTTACACGCATGCGCACACGTTTGTTTAAGGCCGACTCCGGCTCCAGTCCAATTAAAAGTGGAGTGTTATCTTGCGTTTTCTCCATTGCTTCTCATTCTCAATATATACAAGAAAACTATAGTCAGAAATGGTAACGCCACCAAGATCATATTATTAGCCATAAATATAAATTATAATATAATTATAATATAAAATATTATTCATTAGTTAGCGCTAATATAGGCGCTAACTAATGACTTGTTAAATAACATCTAATAAATATTCATCTTATTCACAACTTTAAGGAGTCCTTCTGGCACACGAGAATATTTATCGCCGTTTGATTTGCACCAAGTTAACTCGGCGCATTATATAATTGATAGAACAGACCTCTATTATGATGCTCGTGTCGTTATTTGTTTAAGATACGTATCAATTGACATATACGCACCCGTTCCCTCATTAAAATCTATATATATCGCCCATTTTAGGGGACCTCCGCGAATTCCGGGACTTCCGCAAAGTGACCTCCACAAATCGGGACCTACTGCAAATCGTCGCACCCAATGCAATTTGTAAACAAATACGATTGACATGCGTTTTAACGAGGTGTGTTTTAATTAAACGAAAGAAGCATTCTACATAAACTATTTGTTATGGACTCAGCCAGTGTGCAATATATATGTGTCAACTAAGGTCGCTTTGCGTGGTAAAAGTGAAAAGTGAAAGTGGAAAATCCTATTGAAAATGAAAGTAGCCTACGATTTTGGGATTTCCGCGGCATATTGCAGTGAATCTATACTATTGGAAGTGATTGTACAATTCCTGGAATTCTATCAGATATCGGGACTCTGCTCGTTTTCGTGATCATAGGTTATATAGGGCCTATATGACCACGAAAACGAGTCGAGTCGCGATACATCCATCGGTACAAACACATTGTGTATACGATACAATTTTGACTTGATGACCAGAAAATAAAAGATGGCGGTTAATCCAAGTCTCCAACAGAACAGACATGCGCGCTCCAATTAAAATTACCCATAATTCACTTCACTACACCAGGGGTTCCCAATGGGTTATACATTATTTTCAGGCTATCAGATTATTTATATTTTCAAGAACATATTATTACACCGGTGACTTCAAGTTTACCATTTCAGCCTGTCCTGACTCTATCGGTATGTTTGAGTTATATTTTCAAGAACATATTATTTACGGTGGCGTTAACTTTACACTTTCAGCATTTACGTGATTATATCGGTACGATTGAGCAAGGTACAAAAACCTATTCTCCCACAATGTATTCGCTCACTGCTCCATAGATTATCAAAAACAAAAAAACAACTTACACCACCTTGTGGCGTAATGAATGAAAATTTCAATGCGTGTCCGTGTTGGGATGGAAGCTTATATATATTAAATCAGGCTGAATCTGGATATAAATTTTTTTTTTTTACCTACTGTTTAGACATTTGCTGTGATTTGTTCAGTCTTATTGAACTTTGAACTTCCTACTGGTGATTTCTAAATGTATCTAGGTTGGATCTGAGTGGATAGTGATATAGATTAAATATGGGTGAAGGAACGGAACAGTATAATATAACAGAACAGTCCTGGAAAAGCTTTGTAAAGTCAATTTAAATGAGAGTTTGGGGGCTGGAGAAATCGTTTTTGCACGAAGGGGGAGGGGGTGGTGGGTACCCATACGGCTGCAAAAAAAAGCCTTGTGTATGCAAATTGTTTCCGGACCCCCTGGTTATCGCGGATATTAAAACTTTGTCAACAGGTATCTCTGTCCTTGACATGACGGGTTCTCCGAAGATGAATGTGTTTTTCGCTAACCGAATGAGAAACATTTCTTGGAAACTTCTAATGTAAATAATTAGAAGCCGACACAGATCCGCTTACCTTACAGGCGACATGATGATTTATGCCCAACTCTCATAGCGACTATCTGGACATGCACATCCGGATTCCGTCTGCATGGGACTGCACGTCCAGACTCCATATAATACAGTAAGATAACACGTAGTCAGTGAGCCATTTATCAAAAAGACGCTTTGTTTTCGATTTGTTTTACCACCACACCCGCCGTTTTCATATATAGGCTATAATTATTAACGCCCATCGGGTGTATACTGGTGGGCAAATTTTAGATCGCTGTGTGTCTGTGGTGGACGTTTTATGAATAGATAATCTTTTTTTCCGGTTTTGACAATTCGCAGTAGGTCCCTATTTGCGGAATCTATTTGCGGAAGTCCCCGAATTCGCGGAGTTCCTCTAAAATTGTCGAAATATGTTGATTTTAATGAGGGAACGGGTGCGTATATGTTAATTGATACGTATTTTAAACAAATAACGACACGATCATAATAATAGTGGTTTGTTCTATCAATCATATCATCATCATAATACGGAACAAGTCTTGCGACTTTTCGTCCCAATAATATTATTTGCAATGCTTGTTTACAAATATATGTATCGTCATTCGATATTTACTTGTTTACTTTAGTAAAAAGGGAAATAGTATTCAACCAACTGATAGCCTGAAAATAATTTATAACCCATTGGGAGCCCGTTGTGACAATTCGCAGTAGGTCCCTATTTGCGGACATATATTTGCGGATATCCCTGAATTCGCGGAGTTCCCCTAAAATGGTCGAAATATGTTGATTTTAATGAGGGAACGGGTGCGTATATGTCAATTGATACGTATTTTAAACAAATAACGACACGATTTATAGCAGGAACACAAGGACTCCGATTTTTGATCCGCATTTAGAGACTTCTGGTAAGGTGAATTAGAAACATGCAGTAATAAGGCTTAGTTTTTTGTAAAAATTTGAAGTATTAGTTGTTTTAACGGAATTCTGAGGCAGTGCATTCATGTAACCAATAAATTTTACATTTGTATTATAATTTATATTTATGCGTAATAATATAATCTTGAGGGCGTTACCATATCTGATTATGGTTTTCTTGTATCATAATGTCTGGCCCACGTCTTCCAATCGGTCACCGTGATAATAATATCACTAGGTGATCTATGTGCTATATGCAATGTCAATAATGCATAACTTCTAGTCAGTGTTTCGATAACAATTTGTCTGCACCATTAGAAATACAACCGAGACTTGGAACAATTCCATTATAACAACACAATGCCTATAACAAGTACAACATCAAAACAATTTCATTGATTCTGGCTTATCTATTTCCTATAGCTTTCTTAGTGTGATTTGCATTACGATTCAGTAAGACGGTGATTAAGAATTATGATCAGCAGATGAGCTATTCACAAACTTCTCCGCCCCTTCTATATATACCGACCAAAATACCTCAGCGCTTCCTTCTATCCTCGAACAATTTCTCTCTGGAACAATATTCCAACCGACACTGCCCATATCCGGACGCATCAATGTTTAAGGATGACCTCCACAATCATTTCTATGATCACCATAGTGCCAAAAAAATGCTACAAAATTTTTAATGCTCTTATTTTAATAATAAAAAATAAATAAAAGTAATTCTTTTACCCATATAAATATCTTTTATTCATGCGCCCCCTTATAATCCTCAGTTCATTGAGGGTATGGAGTACGCTGTCGATGTCGATGTACTCTAGCCTTGAAATAGTGTGTCTGTCATTTGTAAAATGATGTCCCCAGCGGGTGAATTTGGTGATGCTAGCCCGCTATGCAGGGGTAGCATCACTAAATTCACCCTCTGGGGACCTCATTCTGCAAATGACAGACACACTATTTCAAGGCTTGGATGTACTCATCGAAATCTAGTACACTATATCTTTATCAGTTTTTATCAGTCAACGATATTTATTACGGATTATCTTTCGCGTTTTGTTTTTATAATTACTACCAAATGCTATAGTCTGGTCGTTGAGACTCGATTTTGAGGTGAACCTAGAACAAATTTTGACAAGCTGTTTTTTTTGGGGGGGGGGGCATTTTATCGGGTAGTATCTGGAGAACAATATATCCAAAATCCGCTAAAATCCGCTTTGGGGAAATAAATCTACTGCTCTTTGAAATAGGGTCGTATTTATGACTTTTTGTGTCAATTTTGTGTTCCTTTTTAGTCCAGTCAATCTGATGGAAAGAAACACCCAACCGTGAACTAATTGCTATGCAATGTCTTTTGGTGTGTTTGAATGTGACTATACCCATATTATAACATAACCAATATCCCCATGAATCCCAGGGTCGGTAAGTCATCATGATTGGGTCAAAATTCAGGAATATGTAAACAAAAAAATTGTCAAAATTGTAATTTTCTGGTTAAGACTCGGAGTTTAAGGTGACCCCCTATATTAAATTGGCAACAAGCTGTTTTTTGTGTTATTTTGTCGGACAGAATCTGGGGAACAATATCTCCAAAATTCGTTTTGGGGAAAACTTTCTACATAACTTTGAAATAGGTTCTTATTTGTGGCTTTTTGCGTCAATTTTTCAGTTCCTTATTAGTCCAGTCAAACTGGTTGAAAGAAACGCCCGACCGTGAACACATTTGCTATCCGATGACTTTTGGTGTTTTTGGTGTGACTATACTCATATAATAACATATCCAAAATCACCATGAATTCCAGAATGGGAAAGTCGTCATTTTTTGGTCAAAATACTGAAATATGTAAAACAAAATGGTGAAAATTGGATTTTTTTTAATAAACATATCCGCCAACCATAAACGCTCAGTCGAGTTCCCTGACTGCCAAGATGTGACCAAATAGTAACATATCCAAAATTTCCATGCGTTTCATGGAGTTAATTTTGGATAAAAATGAAGAAAATATGTAAGAAAATGGTGAAAATTTGAATTTTTGTCCGGGAACCAGGTCGGCCAACGTGCACCCCCCAGACGGGGGCCCCACTATTAAACTTGATCTAATTTTTTTCATAAAGATGTCTGCTCAAACTATTTTGACGCTAACATGTGGCCGTGTATGTACCAGGCAATATGGCGGCCATTTCCTGGAGTGTACTACAAATCACTCCAATGTCCTCTAAATTTGTTAATGTGACAGAAACCTGCAACAAAAACGCATTATTCTTGTTGCCATAACATCTGCCTGTCATTTCGTGCATAATTTGCCTATAAGTCTATAAAATAGCGAATCCTAATGAGTTGTAATAAGTAATATCCCGAGGATGTGACAAGTCGGTGTCTAAAAACTTTCAAAATGACAGCGAAAATGTCAGTCGGAAGTGAACAATTGAAGTGTTTTGTTTTTGTTGTTGTTGTTTTTTTTACGATATCAAATAAATGTATAGCCAATATGTAGTCATATATGTCACCATACGAGTTTCCAAAGCCACCAACTAGTTTCGTAATACATCAAATGAGTTTCCCAAACCACCTAACAATGCGTCAAACCATATACAGTTACAAAACCTATATCTAGTATCCAAAAACAAACATGTGAGTATCCCAATCCATACGACGGGCGCCCCAAATCCAAATATTGTCCCAAACAATCGAAGGGGTGTCCCAATCCACCAAACGAGTTTCATAAACCACCCAGACAGAATGATGTAGACTAATGTAGGTAGTGCCCCAAACGATACTCAACTGGTGTTACAACCCACACATATAGTCACCCCAAACCATGCACCTGGTATTCCAACCCACCCAAATTAGTGTCCCAAACCACCAAATGAGTGTCTCAATTGACCTGATTAGGATCCCAATCCCTTCAACGAATGTTTCCAAACCACAGCGAGAGTGCTCCAGACTTTGCAACAGATGTCCGAAACCACATAGGTGTGTCCTAAACCATCCATCAGGTGTCAAAAACTATCCAAAAACTATCCAATGAGTGTCCATAACCACCAAGTGAGTAAAATAATCTATAAAATAAGCACCCATGGGGTGTGTCAAACCACTCAATCAGTTCCCCAAAACCACACATGGGTGTACCAAGGTAACCAAACTATCCATATGGTGTCCGAAAGCACACGAGGCAGGCATCCAATATGTACCCTATGCCACACAACTAGAATCCCAAGACATCCCGGAGTGTCATATGTGATACAACATACAACTGTCGTATCAATCCATTCAACTATAGTGTCACAAACTGCTCAATCAGTGACACAATCGGCCACGCAGTGTCCCAATGCACATAACCAGTGTCCCAAATCTATATCGAGTATCTCAAACCATTCAATGTAAACACAGCACAAAATCAAACTGAAGTCACAAATCAACCAGCGGGTGACCCAAACTATAAAACTAGCATCACAAACCATCCAATGAGTTCCCTATCCATCCAACTGGACAGGACTAGTGTTACAAACCAACTACCAACTGTCATCTCAATACATCTACAATAGTGTACAAACCCTCCATCGAGTATTTCAGACAGCCAAGTGAGTTTTATCAAACCATCAAATGAGTTTACCAAAACATGGTTTGATCTATTTGATGGATGGTTCTGTACACTAGTTTGTGACACTCATTAGATGGTGTGTGACATTAAGTGGGTGGCTTGAGACACCATATAGCTGGACGTTTTAGACACTCCTGGTTGCTTGAGACAATCGTCGTGTGGCTTGGAACACTCATTGGATGATTATGGACACCTATATGTCGGGTTGGGACACCCATTGGATGCTTTGTGGTACACACTTGATGGTTTCAGACAACCATTTGGGCGGTTTGGCACACCACGTGCATGAATTTGGGATGATCGATTGGTGACATATGGCAATCGTTGGATGGTTTGGGCACTATTTGGATGGTTTGTGACACTATTTTGGTGGACTGTGTTACATACATATTATGTGGTCTTGTGACACTGGTTGGCTGATATGGGACGCCCGTTCTATGGACTGGACACTCACCGATTAATTTGGTATATTATTAAGAAGGTGGTTTATACTACCGTTGCGTGGTTTTACGCTCCTTCGATGATTTGGGATACCCGTTAAGTTGTTTTGGACACGCATTGGATGTATTTCGATAACATATTGGTTGCTTTGGACACTCATCAAATTATATTCGATATGAGAAGATTTAGCTACAAATAAATGACAAAATTTAAGTTTTTAACTTTCGATCGCAATTTTCGCCGCCTTTTTTTGGGACACTGTATGGACAAATTCTCGATATAGCTAATTATTATCTGCTAGCCATTATATGAAACATTTCATCTAAATGGAAACAATCTAGTGAACTATTCCCAATTTTAGTACTTTCGGTAGCCATTTTGTCCCTATTTTGGGAACCGATGGCCTCATTTCTGCTAAAAATGGGCACTAGTGGTTCATATCTAACATCTAATGAGTATTCTGTACCGACCCGTACACTGGTGTGTTCGATTTGAGGTTATTCTGTGCATTAAAATATGAATTGATTTTTCTTAGAAATTCCGTACATCTTTTTCGAATTTGAGGGCACTGAAGGGCCCAAATTTCCAATCCTCATGATATGGCTCACATTTATCAGGACATTGATTTAATATGGTTTTAATGTTGGTACAAATGGCCATTTAAACCAAATTTCTTGTAAATGAAAACGATCGTGAAATTTAGCGAACATTATCCAATTTTACCACATTCGGTCGCCATTTTGAATTTTGACAATCGATTTGTACATGAAATGACATACGTCTGTCATGCCAACAATAATAATTTGTTTATGTTGCATGTTCCTGCCTTTAATTTAATTAAATGCCATTCAAGTGTATATTTCATAAGGAACGGAAAATCATACATAAATACCGGTACCACAAATAGGACCTTTTTAGCTCACCTGAGACGAAGTCTCCGGTGGAGCTATAGTCATCACTCCTCGTCCGTCGTCCGTCCGTCCGTCCATCCATCCATCCGTCCGTCCGTCCATCCGTCAACAATTCTTCAAACTTCTTCTCCTCTGGAACCATAAGACCGAATGGATTCAAATTCGGTGTGGATGTTCCCTAGGTGACTCACATTCAGATTCGTTCAAATGAGGTCACTGGGTCAAATAGTTACGAAGCCAGGGCCATAACTCTTTCCCTCCATAGTAATTATTTTAAACATCTTCTCCAATACCATCAGGTCAAATGGGTTCATATTTGGTATGAAGGATCCTTGGGTGACTGGGGTTCAGATTTGTTCAAATGAGGTCACTGGGACAAATGTGGGCGGGGCCAGGGACATGACTCCAAAAAATATTTATAAAAAAAATTGTATTTAACTCCATGGTCAATTATATATATATATATATATTGTGCCCCCTGGCCCTTTACTCAAGTTCACTGCTTCTGCCACCCTGGTCCCAAAAATAATATTTACTCAAATTATTGACAGAGAATCATTAATAAGAAGCATTTACTTTGGCTCTAACTGTATACCGGGTATACCTACACATGTCAAGTGAAATCTGACATTTTTATAAACATTTCCTGGAGATCTGCTAGAGGTAATTAATTCCCAATTACAACAACAATATATCATATGTATTGTTCATATCTTTCAACAGGACATTTAACACTCCCACATCCACCACTTCACTAGAACATATTGGGCAAACTTGAAAAGTGTTCTTTGAAAGAACCACCAGCTCTATATAGCTCATATTTAATATTGAGGCTCCTTTGGTGATTGTGATTCAGATTTGTTCAATCGGGGTCACCAGGTCAAGTAGGTGCAAGGCCAGCTACATTACTCTTTCTCTCCATAATAATTCGTGATAGGCCTATGTCTTCTATGCAAGAATAAATGGCATATTTTGCTTATATTTGGTATGAAATTACCTTGGGTGACAGATTTATGAAAACGGGATCACAAAGTCGAATAAGGGCAGAGTCAGTTCTCCAGAGTCCCAGTGTTATCAGTCTTTGCAGTCTGTGAGCGACCCCACAGCCATTGACTGTCTTGTTTCAAAATGCTCTAGAAAATGTCTCTGGACTCGTTCCCAGCGCTCACCACCCTTACGTCGTGGAGTTGGACGGAATAGTGAGCAGAGTAGAGTGTTAACCAGGACGGACCTGACTCCAACTATATTAGGAACCTAGCGGAGTGTCTGAGCCAGGTACGAGACTGGACTAGGCACTGGCTCTATGACGCTCCTTAGCTCTGCTCTGTGTCGTCTCATGACGGCGTGCAAATAGTGGGGTCTCTTAGGCCCAAATAATGGCCATATTGTGACTTTAGTGACTAAAGCATGAAACTTCAAATATATGTTGCTTAGTTATAAGGAAAACTTTTTGGAGGGGGTGCCCGGTGGGAGGACCTGTGTTGGGATAAAATCAGGTTTCCATGGCAACGGCATCAAATATTTCGAGAAAAGTTGAAAAAGCCCACTGTTGGGAATAAATGAGCCTTGTATTCAAAGAAATTATGTTAACTCATTGCGCCATAAATAGTGCATCAAACGGACTGGGCCACTAGGACATATAGGGTCAAGGTCAATTGCTAAGGTCAAGGTCATTGGACAAATGTCATATTTTGGCCCATTTTTTTAAATTAATTGTCTCATATTTCGCTACCCCTAGTGCCTTAGTCATAAAAAAGAATCCCCATCATAATGCACAAAATTTAGGGCCCCATCACCATGTTCAATTTGATATATGACACACTTGATATAAGATGATCAATGTCAAAATGTCACAACATTAAATTTATACATAATCACATTTTAAGTACTAATTTTTATAACATTTGTGGCAATAACATGTCAAGATACATTACCGTCCTTACCATCAGACCAAAATAAACATGATTTTGTGACTTTAGTAACTAAAGCTCGATACTTCACATATATGTGGTTTAGTTTTAGTGGAAACTTTTTGGATAGGGGTGCCCGAATGAGGGGTCATGTTTCTGGATATAAATTATATAATATGGTTTCCATGGCAACGGCATCAAATAATTGGAGAAATGTTGAAAAAGCCCACTGTTGGCAACCCGATGAGCCGTGTGTTTGAATAAAGGAAGTGAACCCATAGTGACATCAATGGCCCATCAAACGAACTGGTCCACTTGGACATATAGGGTCAAGGTCGATTGCTAAGGTCAAGGTCATTGGACCAATGTCATATTTTGGTCCATTTTTTTTTACATATTTCGCTACCCCTAGTGCCTATATGATTCATCGATTGTTTTACTGAAACGTCACTCCGTTGATCGTGGGAACCAATGACGCCAGTATGCAATTTTGACACATTGACGAGGTACATGTATATAAACTAAGTTTCACACCCTTTGCGGAAACATCACTTACCCGCAATTATCAGGATTATAAATTGGTACGTCGTCGCTTAAAAGTCACCGATTATTTTTGTTATTGTACCTTGATATACGGTTTTAATAACAATCTATACCATACATAAAATATGATTAAAATACTATAATTCATCACCATTTGGAATGTCTGTGTCTCGTAAGGTGGCCATAGAGTAATAGAAAATAGCTTAAATAATAAAATCATTCCCCAATTTGGCTCCCAGAATGCAACAGAATTCAAACTAAAGATGTGTTTCAATGGAATGGGAATAACTCTATATCTAAATATATAGTTCCCCTTCCATTGAAAATAATTAACTTTGTGCATAAACTTGATCACAGAACAGACACCAGTTTCTCAATAAAAACAACATGTTCACAGTTTATTACATCGAATATGTTTTATATACAATATTTTGGAGCTTACTCTTTCAAATGTTACATAATATGGCATATATTTTACATAACGTGAATTGGGGGTTCGAAAATTAAGTGGGCCTTTAACGGTGTATATATTGTAGGGGTCTGCGCATGCGCGATAAAAACTGCTAAATTTTACGCGGAAACTTCATCAAAGTTATTTTTCCGTATATGTCTAGCAATCAAAGACTATTTCATCCTGAATTATGAGATGTAGAACACGACCTGCTCGGATCGACCACCACTCTGAGCTGACTTGACTGATCACCGGTGATATTATTTTTTATATTTTTACATTTCCTATTTTCGATGCAAACAACCTTCGTGACAACATCAACGATACGACTGCGAGGTTGAGATAGGGATTGCCCTGCCTCCCTTGCACATCGAAGAAAATGGATCGGAACAAGGCTATTCCATCACCAACACTCAAACTTGTACAACTCACACTCTATGCAGCATTCCTAACTCTGCTTGTCAACCGAATAAACAAACCAGATCTGGAAGATGGGAACAAGCACTGCCATCTTGCACCACCCAAACCAGACAGTCTTACCAACAAGAATGCGATAGCTATTTGGTCCAGCTATCATGGTAGGAAATCGGGGTGTATCAATTTCAAACCTGGGGCACCACAGCAGAATTTCCAACTTCTGCTTCTCATCCTAAGCGGAATAGAGACGAACCCGGGTCCTAGAACACGAGTGGAGTACCCGTGTGTAACTTGCCGCAAAGCCTGCAGATCGGGTCAAGAATGCATTGCCTGCGGAGAATGTGATGAATGGTACCACAAAGCATGTATCGGTATGTCATCAGCTACATTCCAGCACTACGCTATCCCATCAGTGTCATGGTATTGCATCTCATGCAACAAACCAAACCACTCATCAATCGTATACACAAGAGTTTCATCCTCCAACATCGACTCCTCTACCACTCGCTCGATGTCGCCTGAAACAGCTGGCGCTCACAGTGTCCTAAATACTACCTCTGACACCCTCAGCTCAATCGGTAGCCCACAGGCAGCATCATCGCCCAAAGCTAGAAACAGAGCTAGCGTGGATGTAAGAAACCAACTACGGCTACTAGTAATCAACTTCCAGAGCATCAAGAATAAGGTTCCAGAAACTCAGGTCCTAATTGACTCCACACAACCAGATATAATCTTGGGGACAGAGACCTGGCTGAATGACGACATCATGTCCTCGGAAATTCTACCACCAACCTTCACAGTCCGAAGAAGAGACAGACCAGGAGATTCTCATGGTGGTGTCTTGATTGCGACAAAAAGTGATCTGACCTGCAACGAGGTACTGTCTGGAAAAGACACAGAACTAATCAGCGTACAGATAGAACTAAGCGGAGGAAAATCTACTATCGTCACAGCATTCTACAGACCACCAAGTGCTGATGGTAATTATTTAGAGAAAGCATGCGAAGAACTTGTAAAACTCAGAAATATGAGAAAGAATGCAATATTTCTCGTCGGAGGGGACTTCAATCTTCCTGACATCGACTGGAAAGGAACATCTTCACAACCAGACGATGGCCCTCCTAAAGAATGTGACAAATTAACATCAGTCCTAAAGGACCTTGATCTGGAGCAGATAATCGACTTTCCAACAAGAGGGGAGAACATCTTGGATCTTTTCGTCACCTCCCATCCATCCCTCATTGACACCTGCAAACCTCTTCCACCAATAGGGAAATCAGATCATGATATCATCCTAATTGACAGCCTACTGACAGCGAAAAGAGAGAATAAACCAAGAAGGAAGATCCTACTATGGAATAGAGCAGAGAGTAGTCAAATCAGCCTGGACTTGAGGATCTTTCGTGAGACAATCTGCCGAGAGAGATATGCTAACATCAATACCATGTGGATGGACTTTAAGACCACTTGTCTTAACATCATAGACAAACACATCCCATCTAAGCTCTCCAGCCCTAAGTTTACAAACCCCTGGGCGAATAGCAGCATCAACAGACTATCTAAAAGGAAACGCAGAGCCTACCAACGAGCACGAAAGACCAATAACACAACAGATTGGGAAAGATACTCAAAATTGAAAAGGGATACACAAACAGAAACGAGGAAAGCGCACAATTCATACCTAAAATATGTCATCAGGCCTCAACTCCATTCCTCACCTAAGAAATTTTGGTCCTACCTACAAAGCAAGAAGCAAGATTACAATGGGGTGGCACCCTTGATTGGATCGGATGGGTTACTCCACAATGACAAGGAGAGTAAAACAGAAATCCTGAATGCACAGCTCCAGTCTGTCTTCACTCAAGAGGATGTTTCTTCTATACCAGACAAAGGAGCAAGCCCACACAACCAGATGGAAAAAATCAACATCACTGAAAATGGGGTACTCCGACTGCTGAAGAACACAAACCCGCACAAAGCAACAGGCCCTGACTTAATCCCGGCCAAATTCCTCCAGTCGTTTGCTTCGGAACTTGCACCCATACTGAAGCACATCTACCAATTCTCTTTAGACACTGGCACCATCCCTGATGACTGGAGAATGGCACTAGTTACACCGATTTTTTAAGAAAGGAGACAGACACCAAGCATCAAACTACCGACCTGTGTCACTCACATCAATTCCCTGCAAGATCATGGAGCATATAATACACAGCCAAACCATGGCCCACCTAGACAAGAACAAGATCTTAGCAGATGAACAACATGGCTTCAGGTCCAGACGGTCTTGTGAAACGCAGCTTTTAGTCACCATCAACGACATCGCAAAAAATATGGCAGAAGGCCACCAGACTGACGTCATCCTCCTGGATTTTGCCAAAGCTTTCGACAAAGTGCCACACCAAAGACTGATTCACAAGTTGTCATACTACGGCATGGACACAATAACCCTCCATTGGATCAAGGACTTCCTAAATCATCGCACACAACAAGTGATTCTCGAAGGCCACACCTCAACAACAGCAGCTGTAATCTCCGGCGTGCCCCAGGGCGCAGTGCTAGGACCACTGCTTTTCCTAGTTTTCATCAACGATCTTCCTAACTGCACCTCTTCTCCAACAAAACTGTTCGCCGGCGACTGTCTTCTCTTCCAAAAGGTATCATCTAAATCAGACTCTAGAAAACTGCAAAGAGACCTACAATGCCTAGAGATTTGGGAATCCACATGGCAGATGTCATTCCACCCTCAAAAATGCAACATCTTCCACATTACCAACACAAAACGTCCCATCTTAACAGACTACAAATTGCATGGTCATACTCTGGAAACAGTAACAAACAGCAAGTATCTGGGAGTAGTGATCAATAACCAACTGCGATGGGGACCTCACGTTGACCTTATAACATCCAAGGCACAGCGGTCGCTCGGATTCCTCAGAAGAAATATGCGAGGCTGTAGGAAAGATGTTAAGGCAGCAGCATATTCAGCCATGGTCAGACCTATACTAGAGTATGCCTCCACGGTTTGGGACCCACACACAGAGAGATTGGTCACTCAACTAGAACGAGTCCAACGCAGAGCCGCCCGATTCACCACCAGCAATTATTGGTCCAGAACACCAGGAGCAATGACAGACATGCTAGGGGGCCTGCATTGGGAATCTCTCCATCACAGAAGAGCGAAAGACCGCCTCATGATGCTCAGAAAAATTAGAGATAAAACGGTCGACATCAACCCAGACTCGTACATCAGGCAAGGCGATGAAAGGACACGGGGTAAACACAAATTATACCAAAGCACCACTGGGATCGACGTATACCACCAGTCGTTTTTTCCACGCACCACCAGACAGTGGAACAAACTCTCAAAGGGAAACTGCACACCAGAATTTGACACAAAGAGCTTCAGAGTGGAGTTGGACAAGCTGCCGGCCAGCCACCCAGCATTCACCACTGACAAGAAAAAGAATAAGTAACTCCGGAGCTGTTTTTAACTGTATATACACATTTTAACTGTTTTTATCATGCATGCGCCAGGCTTTAAACACTCTAAAAAGAGATTTGCCTTATGCGGAAGAAGGAAGAAGTCGCTATATTTAATAAATATCATTTATTCTCGTTTCGGTTTAGCGGCACTGTAGTTTTAAAAGTCACAGTTTTGTCATCTTTTCGTCGCTAATTCACCTCATTCTATTCGTAACACTCACTTCACGTTACATCTTTTAGTTAATCATTCCATGCTTCATTATAATATTCATATCCTAATTTCCTAACTTTAATAACTTTCATAATATTCCGAATTATAAGTTGGTAATTCTAATTGTTTTCGCCCTTGGATGTCAACATGGCCTGGTTCGCCGGTGACGCTATTGCATTGTGGGTAGCTTTAGCTCCTCCCAACTGTCAATGTTTCACCGGGGAAACCACGTGCTCGCGGTAATCCGACCGCATTTTGTGGTCAGATTCCAACCATATGGTCGGAATCCAACCATATATATGGTCGGAATCCAACCATATGGTTGCCTACTATAAAGCTAGGCAACCACTTCCGGTGGTTGGCACTTAGAAACGACTATTTCGAGATAGCAATCAGAATATTGTAACGTCAACAGAGATGAACTTCTAACCTAATTATGCCAAAAAGGTGTTTGTAAACATTATTTGGATGATTACATTGGGCGCATTTACAGGACTTTCAGGCTCCAGATAGTCAGTTTAGTTGGAAATAGTTGGAAAGAGATATAAATCATTTGACAAGGTTTATTAAAGAGACAACCTCTGAAATGTATTAAATTAGCAAACCGTGATGACATCCACATGTTAATTGCTATATATTGAATTGATTATATTTAATCAATCATCAATCCTGCTGTATGAGGGGAATATTAATATTATTCATATAAACATGATCATTACTCCTACAAAGTGTGGACTCTTAGATCCATTTACACAATTATCCCTAAGGGCTGAAGTAGATAGTGCAGGTCCCTATTTACCCCCATGGGCTCATCGTCATAGGGTACCAAGAAGATACAGTAACGAGTAGAAGAAGTAGTAAAGGGTCACACGCTACCGAAACTATCAATAAAAAGGACCCTATACCCAAGCTCGTTACAACTGGTGGCAATCGGTTGGGATCGGTTTCAATTCAGTGCCGATAAACTCAATTATAAATATATCATGACACGGGGAAGAAGACGACAGAGTAGAAGAGACAGCTCAGAGGAAGAGATGAATTTGTCCAACACAAAGAGCCTCGATACAGGTTACACTGGTGTAAATAAGGTTCCGAGTGACATCTAGCGGATGCGGGAGGAATATATAGGAGAGAATAAAATAGACACTGGGCCCTGATTGGTCAATAGCCTTGTGTGCTTTTCACATAAAAAAATCATCACACCTCTTCCCTATGATTTCCCATAGGTAAAATAACCATTGACACAGGAATTAACCCTTTGTAGTGAGGTTTGAATTTTTTGGTGTGGTCTAAAATATGACTGTATTTTTTTATGCGGTTCTGACACTAGTTACGAAAACATAAGATTTAAAGGCGAATTCCCTGCTAGACAGACATGATTTTTTTGTGTAAAAAGTTTCCCAAAATGTCAATTTTTCAGATTTAAAGAAAATTTTGGACCCAACATTTATATTGGCAACACTATACGCTAAAACGTTAGCACTGAGGCCTATGGAAAACATTTACACCAGTGTAACCTAAAGGGAAAAAATAGCTTTTTATCATTTTTGATTCCTGGGAGTCACTTTAAAGCATTTTAATGCATTTTACAGAGCCTGGTATTTCAGTCCAATGAATATCTCATGCTTGATGTGGCTATTCTTGCTGCTGATGCCTTCTTTCACTTACATCAGCCAAAAAAATAGTAAGATTTTTCATAAAAAATGCCAATTTTTCAAGGTATTTTCAAAAAATTTCAAGGTGGTAATAGTCACATGATAATGCAAATGACCCATAACATGGGCATGTCAACGACACATAATTCAATTGTTATAAGAACCTAATTTAACAAGTATTTTGGAATTTATAGCCAGTGATATACATATATATATCATAAAAGTGTGTCATTTCCACTGGTGGGTATGGTCATTTGAAGGTTAATAGCACTAAAACTTGGACACATTTAAGAAAATGCTTCAGCAATTCAAAGAGAGCATATCTTTATTCAACTAATTCAATGTACACCCACATCCAGTTATCTTGGATCACCCTTGCAGACCTGAAAATGTCATATTTTATTCTTCAATGTGCTGATAAAGTCATGCGCTTGATGCTCAGCTGATCAAATCTGGACTCAATGACCTCACATCACCAGAAGTTCTCTCATGGAAAGAATATTGAACAGTCTTCCATAGCTGATCCAAGTTTGCAACACCAGACCCCTAAAACTGAGTGAAACTGGGGCCTGAACATGACAGGTGGTGGAAAATTGTGCTTTTTTGATGAATAATTTGTTAAAGGGGGTGGGGTTAAATTGTGTGTGATAAATAAAGAACCACAGAAGTGATATTGTTTTTGAACACATTTTTTCCATTGATGGGAAATTCTGAAGAAATGTAGGGAGTTACAATTATTCCGCGAAAAAGCGGGCTATCGCTTTAGGTTACACTGGTGTAAATAAGGTTCCGAGTGACATCTAGCGGATGCGGGAGGAATATATAGGAGAGAATAAAATAGACACTGGGCCCTGATTGGTCAATAGCCTTGTGTGCTTTTCACATAAAAAAATCATCACACCTCTTCCCTATGATTTCCCATAGGTAAAATAACCATTGGCACAGGAATTAACCCTTTGTAGTGAAGTTTGAATTTTTTGGTGTGGTCTAAAATATGACTGTATTTTTTTATGCGGTTCTGACACTAGTTACGAAAACATAAGATTTAAAGGCGAATTCCCTGCTAGACAGACATGATTTTTTTGTGTAAAAAGTTTCCCAAAATGTCAATTTTTCAGATTTAAAGAAAATTTTGGACCCAACATTTATATTGGCAACACTATACGCTAAAACGTTAGCACTGAGGCCTATGGAAAACATTTACACCAGTGTAACCTACAGGTCGATCAGCTTCAGGTGGTGATACTGGGAATGATGAAATAAACACAGTAGGAATGAAACTGAATGGTATGATTCAGCAGCTGGGTGCAAGACAACAGAAGTTAGAGACCGGGATGAATGAAATGAAAGGTCAGCTGGACGCAAGACAACAGAAGTTAGAGACAGGGATGAATGAAATGAAAGGTATGCTCACGGGGATGAATGAAATGAGAGGTGTGCTCGAGTTGTTGTGTGATCAAACTCAAAGAAAGGAGATAACTGAACACAGAGAAAAGACAGACAGGTCAAAACAGGGAAGTCCATTTATAGGAGTAGAACATGGCAGTGATATGCCGCAAGATAAAAGGATAAATAATCCAAATCAAAGTGACGTGGTAGAGCAACAGGGTCAAGAATTTAATGACACTGTCGTATTCGTATTTTTAATTATGTGTTATTTCTATAAAAATAATATAGAAATAACACATAATTAAAAATACGACAATGGCGTTGTTAGCTAAAAACGAACACGTGCGAGCGGAAAGACGAAAATGTGGACCCCCACGTGGGTTCAGTCAAAAAATCGCCGCTGGCGATTCCAAATGATTCCACATCATGGAATTAATCGTACATGCAAGGCTACGACAAATTGTTCGAATTTTCTGTAAAATTTATGTATATTTGACTCTTTGATTAAAATTTCACATTTTTTGCTTTATATCAATATAATTTTTCCATTTGTATGCCTAATTATTGAATGTTATTTTTGCCATAATTATATCCCTATTGCCATAATAATTGTTAATTAAATTACCTTTTGATTAAAATTATATAATTTTGGCCATTTTTTTATTTTTACCTGTTCACATTTTTTCATAAATATTTCGTTTTTGATTGAAATTTCTCCAGTTTTTGTCCTATATTGCATTAATTAAATACTTTGTTATAAATTAATATTATTCTTGTCAATTTTTGTTGAAATATCCATATATTTGATAACTTGTCCACTTTTGTTAATTAACTTGCATTGATTTCCATATAATTGATTAATTTTTGCTCTCAAATTGTTTGATATCATATTTTTGTCCTTTTCATTGCCAAATGCCCATTTATGTAATCATGGATGCTCTAGTGTCCACTTTTTGAAAAATACTTCCATTTATTGGAGGTTCTTTTGTATCCAACAAGTATACTTTACTTTTTTGTATCAAATGAAAGAGGGTGTAGGTGTGAATTCTGAACTATAAAACATCAATAACAGAATGAATTATCAGCCACCACATTATAATCAGACTCTTTGTCTGAAATACATGGACTGTGGTCAAAAGGAGAACAAAAGTTCTTCATTAACACCGAAAGCTCAAATGCAAACAGTTTTTGCTCAAAACAATTCATATCATAATTCACAAGAACAGTCCCCATATTATTATGACATTAGACCAGAAGGTTTGAATTGCCAAACCTCAAACTGGCGTCTTCAACAACCTATTCAAGGCCAAAATGTCACAAGTCAATATTTAGTAGATGCAACAGTAGCATCAAGCTCACCAAAAGTCACCCAGTATTTTCAACAATATGTTCAAAATCAACAAGGGTTTCAACCAAATATTCAACCACAAATAACACCTCAACCGGATGTTCAATTTCAACAAAATATTCTACCCCAAATAACACCTCAACCGGGTGTTCAATTTCAATCAAATATTCAACCCCAGATAACACCTCAACCAGGTGTTCAAATTCAACCAAATATTCAACCCCAAATAACACCTCAACCGGGTGTTCAATTTCAGCCAAATAATTTACCCCAAATAAAACCTCAACCGGGTGTTCAATTTCAACCAAATATTCAACCCCAGACAACACATCAACCAGGTGTTCAAATTCAACCAAATATTCAACCCCAAATAACACCTCAACCGGGTGTTCAATTTCAGCCAAATAATCAACCCCAAATAACACCTCAACCGGGTGTTCAATTTCAACCAAATATTCAACGCCAGATAACACCTCAACCAGGTGTTCAAATTCAACCAAATATTCAACCCCAAATAACACCTCAACCGGGTGTTCAATTTCAACCAAATATTCAACCCCAGATAACACCTCAACCAGGTGTTCAATTTCAACCAAATAATCAACCCCAAATAACACCCCATCTGGGTGTTCAATTTCAGAATAATGCTCAACCACAGATAACACCCGAAACAGGTGTTCAATTTCAACAAAATGTTCAACCACAAAAAACACCACAACCAGTTGTTCCATATCAAACTCAACCTGTTCCTAATCAGGTTCAACCACAACCAGTTGCTCCAAATCAAGGTCAATATCAACCAGTGACTCAACCACAAGAGAACACTCAAACAGGTGTTAAAAATCATCAATTCATACCTCAAATAGGTATGCAGTTTCAGGCTATGTCACAACCACAATTCCAACCACAGTACCAATCTCAACCACAGTACCAACCTCAACAAGGTACTCAATCTATGTCCCAGCAACATATTCAACCTCAAATAGTACCTCAATCAAGTGGTCAACCACAAAATGTTTTCCAACAGGGTATTCAAACGTCTCAATCTCAAATAGTACCTCAACTAAGTGGTAAATCTCAAAATGTGTTCCAACAAGGTACTCAAATTCAAATGGCTCAACATAATGGGCAACCCCAATCAAATCAAACAGGCACCCATAATGAATACATGCCTCAACCAGGTATGCCTGATAAACCAATTTATCAAACAATTGGGCAATTGCAAACAATACCTCAGCAGGGTATTAAACCCCAAATGATACATCCGCATTCAGATGTGCAACCCGAAGCTCAAATAGTACCTCATCAGGGTGTGCAACTTCAAACAATACCTCAGCAGGGTGTTCAAACTCAAATGATGCCTCAGCAAGGTGTTCCACTAATACAGCAACCTCTGACTGTACAACAAGATCTAAAGATACCCCTTGTAATGCATCAATCTCAAAATTATCAAACTCAAGTTGGTCAACCTCAAGTTATCCAACTACAAATGTGTTCTTCGAAGGTACACAATCAATTAATTATACCAGAGGTACATCATACAGTTCAGACTCAAAAAGCACCTCTTGAATTTGAAATCCAAAATTCACAGAAGGTGATGCCAGAAGTTGACTCACATGTTCATAACCATTCAAGTTGTACGAAAAATGAACAACTACCCCAAAATATACCACAACATCTAGTTTATGATGGTATAGAAGACTGGCTGAAATACAGACTCAGATTTTCTAATTTTGTAATCGATGCCAACTTTAGTGAAAATGAGCGAATAAACGCTCTTAGTCATTGTTTGCCTCAAGATGATTTCAAGATTGTTAATGCAATTGCCATTAATAACCCTGGCATATCAACAACTTATATTCTGTATGAAATGGAACAAATAATGCCAAAGTTTGAGAATACTCAGATGGCATTTAATGATGAAGAAAATTACTGTGATAGTAATTCTACTGATACTTGTCTAAATGAGACAAAATCTGCAAGCATATGGAACAATCAATACCAACCACATATGGTTGAAGCACTAGTAAACAATGATTTTGAAAATCTCATTCCTGGAATACCAACTCTGGACTCAAACAATAAGGAATTACCAATTGAAAATCCTCCATGGCATATGGACCTGGGATATCAACAAGAGTTGTCGGATATTTCCTACCATGAGTCAAAAGTCGACCTCTATAAATTATCGGATAAATACTTGTGTTTAAAATCAGATTACTCAGAATTTCCATCCGTTTTTGAAGACTCAGATTTACATGGAGAGTTATCTGACAAAACATCTCCAAGTAAGGAGATGGAAACGTTTTTATCGAACCCTGATTTTTTCGATAATAAGGTTGACAAGATATCTGAGTTATACCATGAAATAATCATGAACGACGGCATGAATAATATCCCACATGTGAACGATTACATTCCATCAAATGATATAGATAATTCGAGTGGGATAGCCTCATCTGAATCAATCAGCAACTTCACAAATAATGTCAATGAAAAGTGGGAATGGTTAGATATTTCAATAGAGAGTTCAGAATCAATTCCCAGTGAAGACATTCATGAAATTGAAGTTATTCATCCAATAGAAGGTGGTATACACAATGGCACTAGGGAAGCACTAAACATGATTGAAATAACCAGCCACGATAGCAAGACTATCACAAACTATGACAAAATTTGTCATATATCTATACCAAGGCATCAATCAGAAGCTCAACATTTTCTCAATAGCTTCCCAAATGATAAACTTCGAAAAATACGAAGTTATGGCTGTTTGAATGGAAAAATCAGCCAAGTTGCCAACCACCATGCAAATACATCCAAATGTGATGAATGGCTGTTCACTTTAAATTGGAAGAAAAAACATAATTGGTCAATATAACAATGCCAAAGTATTTGAAGAAACATCATGAATCTTAATTTTAGACTGCACCTAATGTAAATTAAATCATTCACATTGTGAATGTTAATTGTTAGATGAATGGTTACTAGATCATTTCCCAAAACATGGTAACATCAAGGAGATGAAAGCATTTCATATTGGTGCAATTCTCAATCCAACTAAACATCGCATATGATATCATATGTACTATCTTTTTCAGTTTTAAATTGACCATTTTTTTTTTCAGGAACATTTACATGTAGAATAACAGGCAATAGAATAGACGATAATTGTAAGACATGTTGTTGGTTTGAAGATTGTGGATCGAGTGATGAAGTTCGTCATCGGGAGAGCGTCGCCGTGCAGTTCCGGAATTGGCCGAGCCGTGTCGTTTGACTTCGTGAATGTCTCTCCCGCAGTTGTTGACGGGGTCAAATGTGACCTCATTTGTTTATCTTCCGATCACGGGCTTTTCGGTGTTTTGTTTGTCATCCACGTTAATTAATTGATACCCAAAAACACTACAACACCATTAAGCAGAGTCACAGAGACATGTCAGCAAAATCAAAGTCTTGGAATGGTTATGAAGTGAACATATGCTC
Source organism: Siphonodentalium dalli (assembly GCA_032622095.1). Lineage (NCBI taxonomy): Eukaryota > Metazoa > Mollusca > Scaphopoda > Gadilida > Siphonodentaliidae > Siphonodentalium > Siphonodentalium dalli. Next base: position 73,295,678 of record CP136069.1, read on the forward strand.
CGAGATAGATAATTTTAATGCGGAAAGGAACACAGAGATAACAAAGTCGACTGGAACCCGTAACATAACTAATCCAGAATTAGAACAGAATAAAGTTGATATGGTCAGAGGGTGGTCAAACACAAAAGAATTGCCAGCTACATGTTCTATGTACACACAAAGTAATCGAGTGCCGAATGCCGAGTCAGATGCAGCCATGAGAAGTGTCTCTTGGGGACCAGTTAGTGCAGGTGATATCAGTATGAGCACTTTATTCGCTAATATACCAGTAGATCAGGGCAATCTCACACGACTTCCCCGTCGAGTAAATTTTGGGCTGAAGTTTGTTTCAATGATAAATGATTCACACACAGAACTGACATGCAATGACTGGATCCAAAACGGAAGTCAAACTGATGACAGATTCATATCATGGAATGGAAACAGTCATGGTAGTAGGGCCCAATCCTTTGACCAAACACATCAAACAGACATGGTATGCAAAATCCAGGAGTGTCACCCCAAACGGGCCCAGATATAAATAGGAACTATTCGCATGGTACCATTGGACAGAATCACTCTGACTATTATGGACCTCAGTTTCAAAGGGCTCCACAAAGACAGGAGCAATACAAGCAGCACGGCGATCCATTGAGAGGTTATCAAGAGTCGGGACCGCACAATGGGGGAAGCAGCAATCCAATTAGTGCAGAGCCATATCGAATGCATGACAAAATGCAGAATCATAAAGAAAGTCATATACGGCCAGATTTTTACGATGGAAGATCAAGTTGGACAGACTATGTGGCGCATTTCAACTGGGTTGCTGGTGTTAATGGTTGGTCACAGAAACATAAGTTGATGCAATTGGGAGCTCAGTTAAAGGGTCCAGCTCGAAGCGTATTAGCTGATCTGAGGCCGGAGCAACTTTGCAGTTATGACCAGTTGACGAGTGCATTAGCTTCAAGGTTTGAGCCTGCAAATCAGTGCGAGATGCACCGGGCACAACTCTATGCCAGACGGCGTAGAGATAGGGAAAGCCTGCCCGAATTAGCACAATATATAAAAAGACTGGTTAGAATGGCATATCCAACTGCCCCCTGTGATGTGAGAGACAGTCTGGCCTACAGATTTTTCCGTCAGTCCCTTAATGACCCGGATATGGAGTGGTCCATATGTCAAGGGAGCGCAGAGAATGTTGAGGTAGCCTTGGCTGTGGCATTAAAGTATGAGGCATTTCAACTTAGCATGAGCAAGCGCAATACTTTTGGTAGGCATCGCGTCAGGATGCATACAGAAGAAATGCCAGTAGAAGATTTGGATAACCAGTCAAAGCCCCAAGTGCTAGACATTGAGTCAAATGACGAGAAATTGAGGCGAATAATGGCAGATGCGGTAGGCGATGCACTGCAGAGAGACAAATACCCAAAGAAATACTGCAATTACTGTCGTAGAAATAACCACACAGAAGATAGATGTTTCAAAAAGAAGAGAGACATGCAGTTTAAGAGAGGAAATAGGGATGACAATAACAGGAAACCAGCCGAGGAAAAAGAAACAACTGAAATGAAGACCCTATCGGGAAACTGCTAAATGCTGTTTCTGAGGGTCGGGAAGCAGCAAAAGATAATAATGAAAATTTAATTGGACCCGATATGATTTATGAAATTAAAGGACCGAAGCACGATGGGTTATTTTTGAAAGTTAGTCTCTGTGACATAGATATCAACTGTTTGATCGATTCAGGGGCTACAGTTTCAGTGCTACACTCGTCAGTATACAATCAAATGCCAGATAGCCACAGGCCTCCATTACAGCGCCATGCTGGAAAGCTCAAGATGGCAGATGGAGAAATGGTAACACCTATCGGATTTGCAGAATTTCCATTGCAAGTTGGTGTATTGGAGTGTCAATGCAGGATGCTAGTTGCTGATCTAGACACACCATCCATTCTGGGCTATGATTTTTTGAACCAAAACGAGTGCCAACTGAATTTTAGCAATTCAACCTTGACATTGAAAGGTCAGGAGTACAAATGTACCCTTGAGAGCCAGATCAACACAGCATTCAGACTAACTTTGAATGAACCTATCGTTGTTCCACCTGCCTCTGAGATCATTGTTCCAGGCACTATGCACAACATTGTGCACCAGGGCAAAAATGCTGTGATAGTAAATGCAAGTAAAGCCATGGAGCAGCGAGGACTCCTAGTGGCTCATAGCATATTTGACACTTATAGCAACATAGTGCCAGTCAGGGTAATGAACGTGCACCAGGATGCAAAGAAACTGTTCCCAAACATGACACTAGCAGAGTGTGAATTTGTTCGCACAATATCGATAAGCAATCTATGCACACAGGATGACCATGAGCTTGATAAACAAGACTCTGAAGAATCAGTAGAGGAACTTAAGGGGGAGGTTAGATTGCCAGATCATATGCAGGTTTTATTGAAGCAATGCGGAAGTGCAGTATCAGGGGAGCAGAGAAAGCTGGTAACAAAAATGCTGATGAAACATCAGGCAGTTTTCTCGAAAGATAAGGGAGACATTGGGAAAACACATCTTGTGGAGCACACAATCTACACGGGACAGAGTAAGCCAATTAAGCAGGCACCAAGGAGGGTTCCTTATGCGATCCGTGGACAAGGGGAGGAGGAGGTGCAGAGGATGTTAAATTCAGGAGTGATAGAACGATCCAAATCAAGCTGGGCGAGCCCTGTGGTATTGGTAAAGAAGCGTCAGGGTCCAGATGATCACAATAAGACTGGAATTCGTTTCTGCATTGATTTTAGAAAGGTCAATGAGGTAACTGTGAAAGACTCCTACCCCCTCCCACGTGTTGTTGAGAGCATAGAAGCCATCAGAGGGTCCAAATTCTACTCAGGGATCGATTTAGTGGCTGGATATTGGCAAATTCCGTTGGCCGAAGAGGACAAACCAAAAACAGCCTTTGTCACCTCAAACATAACATCTAATTCCCAATATCAGTTCCGGGTTATGCCGTTTGGGCTCTGCAACGCTGGGGCGACGTTTCAGAGGCTCATGGAAGCAGTACTGCCAGGCCTTCAGTGGCACACGTGCGTTCTCTATATCGACGACGTATTGGTGAACTCAAGGTCATTTGAAGAACATTGTGAACGATTGGACGAAGTGTTGAAAAGAATTGGAGATGCTGGGCTCAAAGTCTCCCCAAAGAAATGTCATCTCTTCAAAGAGAAATGTGCTTTCCTCGGACACATAGTGTCGGAGAAAGGCATTGAACCAGACCCTGCAAAGATCCAGGCAATTCAGACATGGGAACAACCTAAGAAGGTCAAGGACATTAGAAGTTTCCTCGGTACATGTTCATACTACCGAAAGTTCATAAGAAATTTTGCTAAAATTGCAAATCCCTTAAATAAATTGACTGAGAAGCAGACTAAATTTGTGTGGACTAAAGAGTGCCAAGAATCGTTCCAACAGCTGAAACAATCTTTGATGACCGAGCCAGTGTTACACTATCCGGATTTCACTAAATCTTTTATTCTGGATACCGATGCAAGTCACAACAGTTTAGGATCGGTGTTGTCACAAATGTCAGAGGATGGGGAACATCCGGTTGCCTATTTCAGCAGAACTCTTGCAAAGACCGAAAGGAGCTATTGCATCACAAGGAAAGAGTTATTGGCTGTGGTAGATAGTGTGAAACATTTCCATACTTACCTGTTCTAGCAGGTCGGTAGCACTAATTGCCAAACATCAATGTCTTTCTCCTCATCAATCCACTTTCGGTACAACACGCCCTCTCTCATTGAGAGTCTGTCCCACTGTGCCCAATAGGTCTTAACCTTGCTCGATAACTGACTGACATGCTCCCAACTTGGCTTTTCCATTCCTTTCTCCAACCAGCCAATTACCACTCCTATCTCTTTGTCCCCTCTTTGGGCCTTAACCACTTCCTCTCTGGTTTTGGGTACAATCCATTGCGAACTGACCTGCTTGTCACTTAATGCTACAGCTTTATTACCTGCCTCGTTGGCTCTTGTGATGCGAGCAACCTTATCAACTTTATTTTCTCCACATTGACATTCACTTTCCATCTCAATTTTAATTTGTTCTCTGGCACAATATTTGCAGTCTGTGCATGGCCTCCGAGATAACCCATCGGCATTTGTGTGTAACTTTCCTGGCCTATGTTGGATAGTGAAATCGGGTTGGTGGAAAGGATGAACAGATCTATCAAAGAAATGATGAGAAAGTATATACATCAATCCCAAAAAGATTGGGATGAGTATTTACCGTTGGTAATGTTGGCATATCGGGCATCCATCCATGAAAGTACAGGGTTCTCTCCAAGTCTCATGATGTTGGGTAGAGAAATGAACTTACCGATTGATACATTATATTCAACAGTTCATATTGACCGCAAAGCAGATCAGGCTGAGGCAAACAACCCAGTACCTGACTATATCCACGACCTTTTGAAGCGATTTGATGTGGTGCATGAGATAGCGAGAGAGCAAGGGAGAAAGGCGAGTGACAGACAGAAGAGAAATTATGATTTGAAAGGTGTGAGAGACACAGAGACTTTGAAATTTGGCGATGCAGTGCTATTACGAGTGACGCATGTGGGGAAAGGTCTGTCAAGAAAGCTGGTGAGAAAGTACGATGGCCCATATACCATCACTGAAAAACTGTCCGATTTACTAGTTCGATTGAAACGCAGCCCAAATACCAAATCCAAGGTGGTGCATATAGATAGAGTAAAGAAATACTTCGGGAAAGTGAAACGGTGGTTCGTGGAAGGAGAGAGAATGAGGTTGAGAGAGCAGAAATAGAATCTGAGAGAATGTGGTGGAGAGAACGGTAGTATGATGCACGATTGTTTCATCCGTATCCACACACAGACCAATACAGTTGTTTTTCTCTTTTCATCCACAGTACTCCAATACCAAGGGTCGTCAATGATGGTGTCTACATGTGTCACGAGTGCGACAAGAAATTCGACGACAGAGAAAAAAGGAGTCGGCATCAACGGGAGCGGCACGGACCGACCATAGATTGCTACCATTGCAACTACCGTGTTAGCATCAGCAGGCAGTACATGATGACCGAACACGTCAAACGCAGGCACCCGAGGCTTCGGGAGGTATTACCGGATCCCCATGAAAAGGATGCACGCCGAAAATTTAGGAAAATACAAGAGGAGGCACCGAAGACGGTTGACACGCCTAAAATAAAGAGCGTCATAACGCGAAAGGATGTTGTGATCAGCGCTGGTTGCGACAAATCTCCGGTTGTGAGCAGTTTGGATGGACCAGCTAATAGTTGGGACGAGGAGCCCTTAATGCTTCTGGCACCAGCTGAAAGTGTTGCCTCACCACCAGAGGACTTACTCAGCAGTTTTATGTTAGAGGCTGGATTATTCACAGATCTTCTATCGGACACGCACGTAACGCAGAATAAACCGGACACACACATAACCCTACCCGAATCGGACACGCACGTTACGCAGATATCAACGGCAACTAGCACAGAAACAGTGTTAACGTCGGAGAAAGGCATGAACACCGAGAAAGAGCGAATAACACAGATGCCGAGTACATCCCCCCAAGTGAGCCGACTATCAGTGCCTCGTTGGACAGCGAGATCAGTTTGCCAAAACCCTTCAAGAGTTTTGAACAGCTGGCGAGTGACCCTCGATTTTTCTTTATCGGGGCTCCCAGCGCATATATGGAAGGGCACACAGCTCAACTTTTAAAAGCAGTGAAGACGAAGGCAACGGAACACTTAAACGCTTATAAAAGACGCTTCGCACCACAGGGTTATATGTGTATAAAGAAGGTGGAGAGTGTCACTTTGCCCAGTGGCTGGTCGTATAAATTGGAGGAGACGTGGTGCAAGGATCCCCAATGCACCATCACCAGGGATGCGAAAGTTCAGGTTGCACCTCAGCCACCGTCTACCCCGAAGAATTTAAAGGTTAATCCTTTCCGGGAGCAGACTGAAGCCCTAGACTTGACGACCCGCAAGGAGGAATGAAACAAAGAAGAAATAACATTATTAATTGTTAAAATTGATTTTTATTAGATATATATATGTATGTATACTTATGTTAATTCGGGCCGAATTTTCAGTAACCAGAGGGGTGGTGTAGCGAAGTCGCTATATTTAATAAATATCATTTATTCTCGTTTCGGTTTAGCGGCACCATAGTTTTAAAAGTCACAGTTTTGTCATCTTTTCGTCGCTAATTCACCTCATTCTATTCGTAACACTCACTTCACGTTACATCTTTTAGTTAATCATTCCATGCTTCATTATAATATTCATATCCTAATTTCCTAACTTTAATAACTTTCATAATATTCCGCATTATAAGTTGGGAATTCTAATTGTTTTCGCCCTTGGATGTCAACATGGCCTGGTTCGCCGGTGACGCTATTGCATTGTGGGTAGCTTTAGCTCCTCCCAACTGTCAATGTTTCACCGGGGCAACCACGTGCTCGCGGTAATCCGACCACATTTTGTGGTCAGATTCCAACCATATGGTCGGAATCCAACCATATATATGGTCGGAATCCAACCATATGGTTGCCTACTATAAAAGCTAGGCAACCACTTCCGGTGGTTGGCACTTAGTAACGACTATTTCGAGATAGCAATCAGAATATTGTAACGTCAACAGAGATGAACTTCTGACCTAATTATGCCGAAAAGGTGTTTGTAAACATTATTTGGATGATTACATTGGGCGCATTTACAGGGCTTTCAGGCTCCAGATAGTCAGTTTAGTTGGAAATAGTTGGAAAGAGATATAAATCATTTGACAAGGTTTATTAAAGAGACAACCTCTGAAATGTATTAAATTAGCAAACCGTGATGACATCCACATGTTAATTGCTATATATTGAATTGATTATATTTAATCAATCATCAATCCTGCTGTATGAGGGGAATATTATTATTCATATAAACATGATCATTACTCCTACAAAGTGTGGATTCTAGATCCATTTACACAATTATCCCTAAGGGCTGAAGTAGATAGTGCAGGTCCCTATTTACCCCCATGGGCTCATCGTCATAGGGTACCAAGAAGATACAGTAACGAGTAGAAGAAGTAGTAAAGGGTCACACGCTACCGAAACTATCCATAAAAGGACCCTATACCCAAGCTCGTTACAATATGCATGCGGCCCGGTCTATTGCCACGGGACACCCGATTTAGTTATTGAGGGTTGAATAAATAACTATTAATATATATTTAATCGGCATTGTGGCTTCAATTCTTGTCAACAATTACATCATGCAGCAGAACGCTGACTTCTATACCGCCGAATGCATGGATGTCAGGTTGAAACTCTGTCCTATTTGGGCAATTTGTCATTTCACAATGTCTCTTTTTCGAAACATTAATGAGTATTTACCATCTTAATTCCAATATTTGTATCTGATGCGGACCAAATTAGCCGTATATACATATATGCACTAAGAACAGTTACAAAACATGCAGATTATCTTGCCAAGTTGCAATTCATAAGCTGGTCGTTTTATCGGAACATTTGTTTTTATTTTTGCCATTTTGGTCTCCATCGTCGGTTTTGCGTAACCATAATAATGGCCTTAAATATTATAAGATACAGACTATGCAATAAAGGTTGGAAGAACTTGGCACATATGCTATATTTGTACATAGTTGACGCACAGCACTTTGTCTGAATCGCCATGCACTTTTGACGCTTCACGTTACATTCTTTACCAAGATGTCGCAAAATCTGGAAATGTGTCAAATTTTGGTATAGAGTACCCTGTGAAACGTAGCGAAAATCGTTATTTTGTCATCTGTTTCGGCTCGGCGCCGTCTGTAAACTAGACTAATTAATTTTCCCATAAGAGAAATGCAAACTCCGCGCAGGGGTGGTCGCCCTTGATGACCCGATAAGACCACTGCTACCGGCGACATTTTACCCAAATTTGGTGGACTTTCGCGATATTAAGATATATACTAAGCGAGCAGAGCAACATGCTGTCACTGTATAACTGGTGCGCTCTGGTGCAGATTGAAGAGAATGATGGTCGCACAAATTCCCACGATGCATGTTCGACGGTTAACCCTCAGCTCCGTCTAGACTATAACTGAAGTGTCCACTTCAGTTATTGGTTTATGAAAATCGGAAAAGTTCATGTAAACGGATGGCGAAATGCACTGATTCCCACGAGCGCTAATTGTGTGAATGTAGTCTGAGTATTCTATTGCATTTTATACGACTTTGTGAAATACATGTTTAGGAATGGTATTTAAAAAATTTGACAACAAAGGGTTAATATTTAGAATTTCGCAGGAAGAGAACACTCCAGTAGATACTATAAATATGCTTCGGGGGTTAACGCTTAATCATACCAGTTCTGAAAATGTTCATTCCAACAAGAAAACATTTTGTTCGTGCTGAACTAAGGTAAGTGATTTGCTTGATATTTGTTTATTATTAATTCATGATAATCCGTCGGAGGGACCAGAATTGCTAATTTATAATCACTTGAATGTGCAACAATGTAGAACGCAAAACTATTGAGGTGACGCCGAGGAAAAAAAATAATGACACTTTTGTTTTTCGAACGGGGTGTGGTGGGGGGGGGGGGGTATAATTGTTTTACAGGAAGGCTGAAAATAAGCGCTCTTTATTGATCATATAATTTAATAGTCCCCTTTAAGTAATCTGAGGTCGAATGCACATATCCCATGACAATCCCGTTGTCAGGTTACCCAGATTGGTTCAAATGAGGTCACCAGGTCAAATAGGGTTGGAGCCAGGTTTATAACTCGTTCCCTTTATAGTATTTCTTAAACACTTTCTCAAGATCAATCATGCCTATTCATCTTATATTTGGTAAAGACCCTTGGTGACTGATTAAGAATTGTTCAAATTGGGTCACTGTCCAATATGGGCGGAGCCAGCTAGCTGTTTTTCTCAATAGTTATTCTTAAAACATTTTCTCAAGAACCATCAGTCCTATTTAGTCTATATATAGTATGGAAGGTTCTTGTATTGGTTATATTTTGTTAAAATTGGTCCGATCAGTCAAGAAATTGCGTTTTGGTGTGTAGGGTCCATGGAAAGTTGGGAATCAAATATGTTTGAATGGAAGAACATTAAAACAGGAAGAGGGCATGTCAGGTTGGAGGCATCGCTTTCAATCTAAGGGGGATGTGCAAGGGAATTTTACGAACTTAGATGTATGTTTGCTCCAGCTTGGAGCGGACATCCTGTGGACTATGCTGGTGCGGGGCGGGGCGGGCGTGCAATTGAACGTTTCAAGGTTGACACTCCACTATACGCAACGGAGACCCTCTAGCGACGTCCCTATTTAGAACTACTTGTTCTTAAATGATTTTGACATGTACTAACTGTTGTGATCTTCCGAGTATTCTCAGTCTTTACAGTCAGGCGAGTGACTCAACAGTCATCAATTGACTATCTTGGATAAATAGTCAACGGCTGCGACCTCACATTACGTCAGTAGCTTTTTCACCAAATCCTAAGAGTCGCAAAGCATCATATTCCCTCAATCCATTGTGCCATAATTATGCCACTCTATATTCATAACATTACACACTGCCTGCTAGATAGCACAGCCGTTGTGCCACAAGTACCCCACTGTATTTTAGTGGCAGATCCCATCATTCCATGGTTTGATTGGGTATTTGAATGAGACAATGGAAAAACATGCACAAATTGTGGTTGTTCGCGTCATTTGCCAGTCGGGTTTTGTAAATGGTCCATGCTTTTGGAGAAAGTTCAATATATCCCATATTTCAATTAAATGCTTACAAATGATAAAAGTATAAGGGGGAAATGTTGACATAGATTATGTTGACCTGACCTTGATCAATCTCATCCCATCCGGGTAACCACCTCCAACAATGTTTAGCTTGAGGTTACTCGACCAATATGCCAAGTTTCATGCTTTAGATACTATAGTCACGATTCATGCGGTTCTTAGGGGACCCCACTATCAGTAAGGATTGGGAAATACATTCCTTAAGGGACTCCGCTGTAATTCCTTTCTGTAATATTGACTCTGCATGGCCGTGTTTTAAAATATATCCTAATTTGGCTCCAGAACCCCCCCCCCCCCCCGTTAGTAACCTTGACATATGTGGACTATCCTGATTGACTGAAAACATTATGGCACTAATATGCAGATTTTCGATGGTTGAAAAGTATTGTGGTGCATATAGTATCAATTACATTATTTAGCCACAACAAAACAGCAGTTATTTTACCATTATGTCATTTTTCTAGTATTTGACCTTTGTGCCCTGTTTGACCTTGAATTACAACTCCCCATCGGACACCACATTCCAAAAGTTGCTTCTATAACTAATCATCCTATATGTGAAGTTTCATGCTTTAGTATAAACAACCGTAGTCGCACAATCGTGTTTATTTGCGTCTGGTGACCTCTTAATTTGGAGTTGGATCGTGAATTGTATTTGAATAACTACGAGGCTCATCGGGTTTCCACAGTGGGCTTTTTCAACGTTTCTGCAAATATTTTATGCCGTTGCCATGCAAACCATATTTTATCCTGATACATGCAGCCACCATCCCCCATCCAAAACGTTTCCTCCATAACTAGGCAACATATTTGTGAAGTATAGTGCTTTATTTACTAAAGTCACAAACTTTGAAATCGTGTTTATTTTGGTCTGATGGTCTCTAAAGGGTAATGTATCGTGACTTAAGTACACACAGCCTCAAATACTATAAAACTTAGTACTTAAAATGTGATTAAATATAAACTATAAATGTTGTGACATGTTGACCGTGATCGTCTTGTATCAAGTATATCATATCAAATTGAACGTGGTGATGGAGTTCAAATGTGTGTGTATTATGAAGGGGATTGCTGTTATGACTGATACATGTGCGAGGGGTAGCGGAATATGAGACAATTTATAAAAATATATATATAACTAGCCGATGAGCCCGACGTTGTCCGGGCTATTCAAAAACCAAATTTCAAGTCGATAGCTCTACCCAGCCCGACGTTGTCCGGGCTATTCAAAAACCAAATTTCAAGTCGATAGATCTACCCGTTTCCGAGATCTGGTCTGCGAATACGCGAAGCTGGCGTCGCACGGGCTCCGGGGCAAGATACATTCACATAGCAAATTTCAAGTCGATAGCTCCACCCGTTTCCGAGATCTCGTCTGCGCATGCACGAAGCTGGCGTCGCACGGGCTCGGCGACCCGATAAAATTCGTATCCGGGGCAAGATACATTCACAAAGCAAATTTCAAGTCGATAGCTCCACCCGTTTCCGAGATCTCGTCTGCGCATGCGCGAAGCGGGCGCCGCACGGGCTCGCCAATACGACAACGTCCACCGCCTGGTCAAACTACACACACGTACCAAGTTTCGTCCCGATCGGTCGAGAATCGTAGATTTGTATAAATGACAGACAAACATACATACAGACAAACAAACAGAGGTCTTCAAAATATATATGAGACTAGCCGATGAGCCCGACGTTGTCCGGGCTATTCAAAAACCAAGTTTCAAGTCGATAGCTCCACCCGTTTCCGAGATCTGGTCTGCGCATGCGCGAAGCGGGCATCGCACGGGCTCGGCGACCCGATAAAATTCGTATCCGGGGCAAGATACATTCACATACCAAATTTCAAGTCGATAGCTCCACCCGTTTCTGATATCTCGTCTGCGCATGCGCGAAGCTGGCGTCGCACGGGTTCGGCGATCCGATAAAATTCGTATCAGGGGCAAGATACATTCACATAGCAAATTTCAAGTCGATAACTCCACCCGTTTCCGAGATCTCGTCTGCGCATGCGCTGCACGCGCCTGGTCAAACTACACACACGTACCAAGTTTCGTCCCGATCGGTCGAGAATCGTAGATTTGTATAAATGACAGACAAACATACATACAGACAAACAGACAGACAAACAGAGGTCTTGAAAATATATATGAGACTAGGATTTAAATTTCTGAAATACCAGAAATTTTATACTTCCATGGAATATTTAATTTTTAATGAACACAATCTTTATATTATATTGAATTATGTATTAAATAATTAAAAGAAATGAATAAGAAAAACATCGTAGACAAGGATTGTAAGTTCAGAATTTCGACTTGTGGTATATTATTAATGATATATGAGGATTTATTTGTTAAAACTGTCATGGCAATTACTGCCCTTAGACCCTTATTATGATTGTTGTAATGATACTAATATTATGCAATACGCCACGACCCTGGTTGTTAATTTATAAGAAGCACTCACAGTACAAAGCAAAATACTACATACCATTGTACGCCATGAAAGTCTTAAGATATATCATTAATATTAATGCTACGGCCGTGCAACATTCTATACTCGTTGGCTCAAAAGCTTAGAAAATCGCACTAAAGTTGCACATAGATACTACAGCGATTTTGTCAATTTGATTTATTTGGATTCGCGATTTTTATCCCCCCCCCCCCCCCCATTGAGTTTCGGTGGAATTTGTCAAACGTCTGAACCATCCCTAAGCGAGCTCTCCGTTGGGCAGGTTGCTTTTATAGTGGGCGATCTGTCAGTATACCGACATACCTGTCCCTGCATTAAATATCCTATAGTGTATAGTCATCCGGGGGTATTTTCCTATGTAACATATGAATGCATGTAATATCGGGCACTTAATCCTGATTAACTCATTGCCCATTTATTTGAAAAATTATAAAATTTCACCGAATTTGCGCGTGGATAGTACCCACCACATCCACTCGTCAAATTTGTTCTATCTCGATTCACGATTTCTCGATTTTTTTTCCTTTGTGAGATTTACTCGAATTTGCCAAAAGCCTCGACCCACACCGATGCAAGCTCTCTGTTAGACGGATTGCTTTTAAACCACGACAGTCAAACTTCCAGGATGTATCTATTGTATACCGATGTACCTGCTAGCGCATTTCACTCGCTCCTTCATTAGCCTGTTTGAATTTGACGTGAATATTGGAGAATTTCGAGTTTTGCCATATATCGATGGCAGGCTGTGTTCATCTGCATGTAGTACGTATTACGCTATATAGCGTCGCCACTAGTAAACCCTTTGCTCTGAAACTTAAGAAATCGCACCAGAGTTGGGCGTTGATACCCCCTATGACACCCGCTCATCAGCAAAATTGTATTTCCGTGTTTGATATTTTGAAGTATTTTTCAACTTTTGGTTTTTGTTGGAATTTGCCAATTTGAACCCACCTGAACACGAGCTCTCCGTTGGTCAGGTTGCTTTGTTAGTAGAGCGGTAAAATTTCGGATATTACCAGAAGTATATCGACGTACCTGCTCCTGCATTAGCTCGCTCCTTCATTAACCCGGTCTGATTTGGAGAGAAATATAGGTTACATTATAAAGCCTCGCCACGAGTAAACCTTCGACCTTAGCGCAAATTAAGCAGACATCAATAAGTTGCGCTTGGATACTATCTATCATATCCACTACTGAGAAATTTTTTATCTCGATGTTTCATTTTTTAGACAATTTCCCCCCTTTGATTTTTGTTGTAATTTGCAAAAATTTGAACCCACCGAAGCTCGCTCGCTGTTGGGCAGGTTGCTGTTATAGTATAGCTATCAAACTTCGGGGGCCTACCTGTGATATACCAGCATACCCGCTCCTGCATTAACCTTGCTCATCAATTAGCCCATTGGAATTGGCGCCAGAAATAGGTCGTTTTCCTGTCAATACTGTAGATCGGTGACGGTTGGGACAAGAAACTGATAAACGGTACATGCCGGTCCGAATCACTCTTCCCATCTGGAGCACGCAATAAAACTATTATTCCGCTGGACTTTTTTTTTGTTTTTTTTGCTAAATCTGACGTTTACATCCGCCACCGATCAGCCTGGTCTCACCACCCTCGGCCTGGTCTCACCACCCCGATATGGTATCACCACCCGGCATGGTCTCATCGCCTCCCCGGTATGGTCTCAGCCTCTCCCATGCTCCTTCATTAGCCAAATTATTTAATTTTCGATGGTCTGTAACTTGGACATTTCTCAACCGATTTACAAAATTCTTTCAGGAGGATCATCAGTACGCCCTAAAGATACATGGTAGTAAAAATGGTTGAAATCATCGCAAAAAACAAATTGCGAAAAGTTCGCCCCCACCCTAACCAAAAAATGTAAGTCGGACCCTGTCCAAAATATTTTTGTGTAGTATATTGACAACGGCCAGCACTAACATATAAACTAAATCCAGCTATCTTTCTTGCTATGTGAGGACAGGCGATCAGAAGATTTCGAGGTTGACATATATATGGGAGATAACTCTGGAGAGGAAAGACGGACAAAGTTTTTGATGTGCTCATGATTCAGTGGATATCAGGATGTATCTATCGACCAAATTTCGGTGCTGTACTCCTTATATTTTCGGAGTTCTGAAAACACAAATTTTTCACATAAAGGGAGATAACTCTGCAAGTCACGTGAGGACATGATTCTCAATATGCCTAAGCTCTAGAGCTTGTATACAGATATATATACACAAAGTTTCAGCATTCTAGCTCTTGTATTACTGAGATTAGCTCGTTATAAAATTGCTAATAATAGAGAAAAAGAAAATATCACAAAAACAATTTACTTCCATGTAAAACATGGAAGTATAATTACCTTTTTTCCAATGACCTTGACCTGAGCAATTGTCCTTGACCATGTATGTACTATGACATAGTCCTTATGATGGACCATTAATGGCACTATGAGTTCACATCATTTCTACACAAGGCTCATCCGGTTACAATATTGGGCTTTTTCAACTTTTCTCCATATATTCGATGCCGTTGCCATGGAAACCAGATTTTATCCTGATGCATGATCCCTCACCTGGGCACACCCCTTTCAAAACGTTTCCACTATAACTAAGCAGCACATATGGCGAAGTGTCATGCTTTAGTTTCTAAAGTCACAAAATCATATTTATTTGGTCTGATGGTAATGGGTAATGCATCGTGACTGATGTACTGCCAAAAATACTAATATGATCACACGCAAGCGTAATAAACGAACCAGAGCTAAAACAATAACATAGGTGTTTCTACATGTAGCGTTTAAAACAATTCTTGTTAAAATCACTTTATAGATTCCCACCAAATAAGATCCACATGCATAAGGCTTATGTTTGGTGGGGTTTATATATTATAAATAGTTATATATGTTGTCGAGAGTGCATGGAACTGAAACTAACCATTATAGTACTTGGCGTACTGGTGGAGGGAGCTCTCCGCTTCAGATACTCAGGATGTTCATTTCACTCATAACATGTCATCATGTCGATTTCAACGATAGTCGACAAACAACGTCATCGTGTAACTTTCACCATTGAACGAATTCGCGTGGAACTGAATGTATCTTCTGCTTTGTTCATAAGTATGTGTTTTCATTCTATATGGATTATCAGATGCATATAAGTATGCAGACTTATGATAACAATCAAATCCATATTAAATATTATCTTATTTCCTTTCGCACGGTAGATTCTCTACAGAACCATGCAGTATTGATCAACTGCTGTGAATCAGTTGGAAAATAAAGCTTTGAGATACTCGTAGATCGTGTTGAGTTGTGGTGATTTTGATTTATTAAAAAAAATATTAAAACTTCTTAGGGTCCGATGATTTGATCCAGTAGAGTGCCGGAGTAGACCCGTTAGAAATTCAGTATGGACCTACTTTCCCTTATAAATAAAAACAAATAAATGATTTTATGACGTTTATATAAATAGGAGAATGTTGCACGTCGACTGATTTGGGTTGGCCTCTTGGCAGCCGATTACGACATTAATGCTTCATGCCCACCGATCTACTGTGCGACATTCGTGCTCCCCAAATTCAAAACAACAGCGTCGTATTAGATAATAATTTGTGACGTCATAAAATCAGATATCTCATATATATTTTGAAGACCTCTGTCTGTATGTATGTTTGTTTGTTTGTTTGTCTGTCTGTCATTTATACAAATCTACGATTCTCGACCGATCGGGACGAAACTTGGTACGTGTGTGTAGTTTGACCAGGCGGTGAACGTTGTCGTATTGGCGAGCCCGTGCGGCGCCCGCTTCGCGCATGCGCAGACGAGATCTCGGAAACGGGTGGAGCTATCGACTTGAAATTTGCTATGTGAATGTATCTTGCCCCGGATACGAATTTTATCGGGTCGCCGAGCCCGTGCGACACCAGCTTCGCGCATGCGCAGACGAGATCTCGGAAACGGGTGGAGCTATCGACTTGAAATTTGCTATGTGAATGTATCTTGCCCCGGATACGAATTTTATCGGGTCGCCGAGCCCGTGCGACGCCAGCTTCGCGCATGCGCAGACCAGATCTCGGAAACGGGTAGAGCTATCGACTTGAAATTTGGTTTTTGAATAGCCCGGACAACGTCGGGCTCATCGGCTAGTCTCATATATATTTTGAAGACCTCTGTCTGTCTGTCTGTTTGTCTGTCATTTATACAAATCTACGATTCTCGACCGATCGGGACGAAACTTGGTACGTATGTGTAGTTTGACCAGGCGGTGGACGTTGTCGTATTGGCGAGCCCGTGCGGCGCCTGATTCGCGCATGCGCAGACGAGATCTCGGAAACGGGTGGAGCTATCGACTTGAAATTTGCTATGTGAATGTATATTGCCCCGGATACGAATTTTATCGGTCGCCGAGCCCGTGCGACGCCAGCTTCGCGCATGCGCAGACCAGATCTCGGAAACGGGTGGAGCTATCGACTTGAAGTTTTCTATGTGAATGTATCTTGCCCCGGATACGAATTTTATCGGGTCGCCGAGCCCGTGCGACGCCAGCTTCGCGCATGCGCAGACCAGATCTCGGAAACGGGTGGAGCTATCGAGTTGAAATTTGGTTTTTGAATAGCCCGGACGACGTCGGGCTCATCGGCTAGTCTCATATATATTTTTGAAGACCTCTGTTTGTCTGTTTGTCTGTATGTTTGTCTGTCATTTATACAAATCTACGATTCTCGACCGATCGGGACGAAACTTGGTACGTGGGTGTAGTTTTACCAGGCGGTGGACGTTGTCGTATTGGCGAGCCCGTGCGGCGCCCGCTTCGCGCATGCGCAGACGAGATCTCGGAAACGGGTGGAGCTATCGACTTTAAATTTGCTATGTGAATGTATCTTGCCCCGGATACGAATTTTATCAGGTCGCCGAGCCCGTGTGACGCCAGCTTCGCGCATGTGCAGACGAGATCTCGGAAACGGGTGGAGCTATCGACTTGAAATTTGGTATGTGAATGTATCTTGCCCCGGATACGAATTTTATCGGGTCGCCGAGCCCGTGCGACGCCAGCTTCGCGCATGCGCAGACGAGATCTCGGAAACGGGTGGAGCTATCGAGTTGAAATTTGGTATGTGAATGTATCTCGGAAACGGGTGGAGCTATCGACTTGAAATTTGTTTTTTGAATAGCCCGGACAACGTCGGGCTCATCGGCTAGTCTTATATATATTTTGAAGACCTCTGTTTGTCTGTATGTGTGTCTGTATGTTTGTTTGTCTGTATGTTTGTCTGTCTGTCATTTATACAAATCTACGATTCTCGACCGATCGGGACGAAACTTGGTACGTGTGTGTAGTTTGACCAGGCGGTCGACGTTGTCGTATTGGCGAGCCCGTGCGGCGCCAGCTTCGCGCATGCGCAGACGAGATCTCGGAAACGGGTGAAGCTATCGACTTGAAATTTGGTACGTGTGTGTAGTTTGACCAGACGGTCGTCGTTGTCGTATTGGCGAGCCCGTGCGACGCCCATGCAGCGCATGCGCAGACGAGATCTCGGAAACGGGTGGAGCTATCGACTTGAAATTTTGTTTTTGAATAGCCCGGACAACGTCTGGCTCATCGGCTAGTCTACTATATATTTTGAGAACTACGTATATAAATATATGTGTATATTTGTCCTCTATAGACGCTAAAACGGCTGGCTCGATGGAGCCCAAACTTCCCATCTAAGGGTAAAATCCCACGGGAATGGTCATCGCGGCGTTTTGGAGAAACTCCGACCACCCGTTCTTCACTCCCAATCATCAAAATCACCGTCAACGGCACGGCGGGGCTTAATCGGGTTGATAGTTAAAGAGCGTTCCTATCCGCGGTGTAGTTGATAAAGAGCGTATGTGCGTAATGTGATTCTTACGTCTGTACACGGGCGCCAGTGTCGGTGAGCGTGTTGTGTGATTCTTACGTACTTATGGTATCCAGACATGAGCGTGTTGTGTGATTCTTACGTACTTAGGGCTTCCTATGAACTGGGATCGGGTCAGTTTTTCCGTCCTAGGTGATCTTCACCTTGAAACGGGTACCCACAAATGATATATATGTGTGTGTCCTTTATAGACTCGAACCGATTGAGCTAATGGGCGGGTTAAAGATTGAGTTCATGTGCGGGTTAAATTGTGACCCCGACCTGACCTTGACCTTCAAAATTATCAATTCAAGGTCAAATCGGGTAAAACTGGCGGATTTCGACGAATTGAAAAACAATTTTTTTCTATTTCCGCCTCTACGGGGGGGGGGGGGGGGGTGGGATGTCAAAGTCTGACCAACCGGCCGATCGATTCATTTTTTTCTCCCTTCAGCCTAAAGTAGACGAACCACGCCAGTGGCGGGCTAACCTGCTAGTCTCATATATATTTTGAAGACCTCTGTCTGTCTGTTTGTCTGTTTGTTTGTCTGTTTGTCTGTTTGTCTGTCATTTATACAAATCTACGATTCTCGACCGATCGGGACGAAACTTGGTACGTGTGTAGTTTGACCAGGCGGTCGACGTTGTCGTATTGGCGAGCCCGTGCGGCGCCCGCTTCGCGCATGCGCAGACGAGATCTCGGAAACGGGTGGAGCTATCGACTTGAAATTTGCTATGTGAATGTATCTTGCCCCGGATACGAATTTTATCGGGTCGCCGAGCCCGTGCGACGCCAGCTTCGCGCATGCGCAGACCAGATCTCGGAAACGGGTGGAGCTATCGACTTGAAATTTGCTATGTGAATGTATCTTGCCCCGGATACGAATTTTATCGGGTCGCCGAGCCCGTGCGACGCCAGCTTCGCGCATGCGCAGACCAGATCTCGGAAACGTGTGGAGCTATCGACTTGAAATTTGGTTTTTGAATAGCTCGGACAACGTCGGGCTGGGTAGAGCTATCGACTTGAAATTTGGTTTTAAATAGCCCGGACAACGTCGGGCTCATTGGCTAGTCTACTATATAATTTGAGACTGCCGTATATATATATATATATATATATATATATATGTGGGTACTTCATAGAATCCAAAACGCGTGTACAGATTGAGCTCAAATTTCGTATGTAAGTGTAAAATCCCACCGACACGACCGTGGTCGCGTTTTGGAGAAGCTGAGAGCACCCGTTCTCCAATCTCTGTCACACAAAAAACGGCACTGCGGTGGTTAAGACATCAACGATCTTTATATTGACCTTATACGGAGGATTTAACAATGAACGCTCTTTATTGCAATGGACGTGGCTAAACGACTGACCCCATGCGTCCGATGCGGATTCCAATGGACGTGGCTAAACGACTGACCCCATGCGTTCGAAATACGGATGCGGACGAAATGCAATTATCTCGACTAAAAATGCAGAATTGATCTAAGAGCTCGAAATATTATGCAGAGGGATTTCACGACGGGATTAATTGACTGTCCGCTCTGAAGTTTAGGACGGGGAGGACGGGTACCATGAATTAACTCATTGAAAAACAAAGAATGCGTTATCTCGCAAACGGGTGGAGCTATCGACTTGAAATTTGCTATGTGAATGTATCTTGCCCCGGATACAAATTTTATCGGGTCGCCGAGCCCGTGCGACGCCAGCTTCGCGCATGCGCAGACGAGATCTCGGAAACGGGTGGAGCTATGGAGTTGAAATTTGGTATGTGAATGTATCTTGCCCCGGATACGAATTTTATCGGGTCGCCGAGCCCGTGCGACGCCCGTGCAGCGCGTGCGCAGACGAGATATCGGAAACGGGTGGAGCTATCGACTTGAAATTTGCTATGTGAATGTATCTTGCCCGGATACGAATTTTATCGGGTCGCCGAGCCCGTGCGACGCAAGCTTCGCGCATGCGCAGACCAGATCTCCGAAACGGGTGGAGCTATCGACTTGAAATTTGGTTAAATTAAAAAAATGTCATGTTTCTGAAACAAAGCCATGAGACGAATGCCGCCAGTGGCGGGCTAACCTGCTAGTCTCCTATATATTTTGAGACTTCCGTAAATATATGTGTATATGTGTCCTCTATAGTCTCCAAAACGGCTGGACCGATCGGGCTCAAACTTTCCATCGTGTTATAAACAAAAAATTAATATTAAATCATTGAAAAAAAAAATTAAATTTAAAAATTGTCATGTTTCTAACGAACGCCGCCAGTGGCGGGCTAACCTGCTAGTCTTCTATACTATATATTTTGAGACTTCCGTATATATATGTGTGTGTACTTTATAGAATCGAAAACGACTGCACCCATCGAGCTCAAATTTCGTATATAAGTGTAAAAACCCAGGGGAATCGTCGTCGCGGCGTTTTGGAGAAGCTCAGAGCACCCGTTCTCCACTCTCAGTCACACAAAAACGGCACTGCGTGGGTTAATCGCGTTGATATTACGTTAACTCGCTTCTGTGTGATTCTTACGTACTTAGAACGTCTATACACACACGACTGGAACTCGCTTCTGTGTGGTTCTTACGTACTTAGGGCTTCCTAGGAACGAGGGACATTTTCATCGGGTCAGTTTATCTTCACATTGAAACGGGTACCCACAAATGATATATATGTGTGTGTGTCCTTTATGGGTGATTCTCCCTTAAACGGGCAAATTGATGTCTCGTGTACAATTGTTCCATAACAATATGATTGTGCCACAAACAAGACCTATTGTGACGTTCCATTTCACTGAGGAGCATGTGGCACAACGTTATGATATAACAGTATTGTAATATATCAACACATGCCTTTAGTTACATGATCAAAACAACGAGAAAACACGAAAATCGCACTGTCTCATCGCGTAACTGCGAAATTTCATTTTATTCCTATTAAGTTATCTTACCTCTAATTGACAGAGAACGTGCAGTGTTGTGTTATTTCTTGGACTGTTTATCTATGAATATCATTTATGATGCACGTCTTTCGTGGTTTGATGTAAATATTGACTCTGAAACATCGAAAACCGCCTGTCTCGAGAAATGTCCACACCGCGACATTATTTACAATATAGGCCACCCGGTTCCATTTTAACTAAGGTCAACAACCTACCATATGCATAAGAAAGTTTTGCCTTTTGACATTTTGTTTTGAAGATTTTGGACAATATAAAGAATCGAAACACATGAAAAATGAGACGAAAATAAGTGTACCCTCCAGCGCACCTTAATTAATGTCCACACCGCGACGCTATCAAAGGAACTAGAAAAATTTGTCGGGAGACTACCAAAATTGCTCAAATAGTACACATGGGGTGAAGAATCGTGAATAAAAACGAATGGACGCCTGACATAAACAGAAAATGAAAAAAAATGAAGAAAATATAATAATTGTCCACACCGCGACATGTCCACACCGCGACGCAGAATATTTAACGTTACAGTCAGCCACATCCACATTTCACGATTATAATATTTGGTTGGTTCTGTTGTAAAAGGGTCAACACGATGTACATACACATATAGTTCCTATTGTGTCGGGGGGGGTGAGTGAGTGAGTGGGTGGGGGTACTCAGAGAGAAGCAGATGACAATTTGAAAATCAACTGTTTCGGTACATTTCAACAATCGTTCTGCCTGTGGTGCGATTTCCGGCTCGTGTGGTATAGCAAAGGCGTCAATGACACATTTTGGGCCATCGGGATATCTCACGGACAATTCTATCTGATTGAGCTCATGGAAAAAAAACCCTAAATACCAAATTTCAGTTCGATATCTTGAAACATGTAAGAGAAATCCATCGACATTGTTTTCTATTGTAAATTCTCTTTGCAATTTGGCGAACCCCTTGAGGAACAGAGTTTGGTTGACGTATCTTCACGTTGTCTACACCAGAGTTCCTCCATCGTTTGGCGTCAAACCAAGTGTACGATGGACCAGGGCATGCCCGACTTGATAGGAATCGGCATTTATGCGATCAAATTCTGTTTCCTATGATCAGATCTGTACCTTGTATTCGTTGACCTCTTAAAGAGTTTGAACTCAAGCCCACAAAACACACAAATTTCCACCATCTATATTCAAATGGCCGTATATCATAGACGTCTCAACGTGCGGAGCTGGGCGATACGTCTTTTGGACAGATACATCGTCGGCTACTCCGTGATGTACGTGTTGATAATTCAACTATTAAAGGGCAAATGGCAAACAAGTGGCAAAAGTTTGGTTGGGTTCCATTAATCATGATATTCGAATTAAACACACGTTTTGGAGAAAGAGCGAATTTGACAATGACGTCGCCCTTATTCAACCCAGAAACTTCATTAGCACATGCTGCAATGAACGACCTTGATTGACCTTGACCTTGCCCTATAATATTGCCAAATGTCATTTTCGTGGTCACCAATATCTGTGCTACATACTCGCATAAAATTCATCGGCATGTGACATATGTCATTTTTTCTGAATTTTCTGGACGAATTTGTTCATTTAAGGGAGAATCACCCATATAGACTCGAACCGATTTAGCTCAAACTTGCTACCTACAGGAAGTGTACCTACGGGAAGTGTCATGGACCGATTAAATTGTAACGCCGACCTGACCTTGACCTTGAAAATTATCAATTCAAGGTCAAATCGGGTCAAATTGAAAAAAAAAAATTTAAATTAAAAAATTAAAAAGGCACAATTAACTCATTGAAAAACTAAAAATTTCATTAATTTTTTTTTATTAAAAAAGCCAGTAAATTAGACGAACCATGCCAGTGGCGGGCTTATGGGAGGCCCTTTTCACGTTTATTATTTATTTGCGCTTAAGCGCAAATCATTTGCGCTTAAGCGCAAATATGTGTTTATCAATTTATTTGCGCTTAAGCGCAAATACCTAACACTCCCTTCCTTCCCTCTGATTGTGAATGATTGAGTCCATCTCATAGTATATTATAATGGGTCCATACAGACTCGAAGTTGAAGAAAAAACATAGATTTCCATATGCATATCAGCATCTCTGTCCCTGGTGTCCCAGGAATTGGTGTCTCACTCCAAGAGCTCTAGTATATTTTTTAAAGAGATATCTCCTGCACAGATATATACCATTTCCATGGCCATAAAAAGGGAATTAGGGGTTACCGGGGGACTTGCTTCCTTCATATGGTGTACTTATTGACTTGAAATAGGGGGAAAAACCCTATTTTCATATTATCAGCATCCCTGTCCCCAAGAATGTGTGTCTCCATCACAGAGATCAAGTATATTTTATAAATGAGACATATCCTGCACAGATCAATACCATTTCCATGTCATAAAAGGGATCTAGGGGTTACTGGGGGATTGCTTCCCTCATATGGTGGGCCTATATAGACTTGAGTGATGTGTTTAGGCCATTTAAAATTAATTCAGGGGGGAATCAATGAATATTAATTTGTACTTGTGCTTAAGCGCAAATCATTTGAGCTTAAGTGCAAATATGATCTATTTGCGCTTAAGCGCAAATGATTTGCGCTTAAGCGTAAATATTTGCGCTTAAGTGCAAATAAATAATAAATGTGAAAAGGGCCTCCCATACGGGCTTACCTGCTAGTAGTCTATATATATACGACCCAAAGCGTCCGGCTTTGGTTCGTTATAAAAACTAACACTTAAAATTCAGTTTATGGCCCATTGCAACGCACAGCAGCACACCAATATTCCAATATACATGTCTTATACTTCACCCGATGTTATGCAACACCCCATGGTATACTTCACCCCATGTTATGCTTCACCCCATGTTATAATTTATCCCATATTAGTTATCACCCCATGTTAACACAGTGTTATACTTCAGTTTCTGGCCCATTGCAGTGCACAGCAGCACACCAATATTCCAATATCCATGTGTTATACTTCACCCCATGTTATGCATCACCCCATGTTATACTTCACCCCATGTTATGCTTCGCCCCATGTTATAATTCATCCCATGTTAGTTATCACCCCATGTTAATACTGTGTTACACTTCAGTGACTGTCCCATTGCGGTGCATAGCAGCACACCAATATTCTAATATCCATGTGTTATACTTCACCCCATGTTATGCAACACCCCATGTTATACTTCACCCCATGTTATGCATCACCCTGTGTTATAATTCATCCCACATTAGTCATCACCCCATGTTAATATGGTGTTATACTTCAGTGACTGTCCCATTGCGGTGCACAGCAGCACACCAATATTCTAATATCCATACATGTGTTATACTTCACCCCATGTTATGCAACACCCCATGTTATACTTCACCCCATGTTATGCATCACCCCGTGTTATAATTCATCCCACGTTAGTCATCACCCCATGTTAATACTGTGTTATACTTCAGTGAATGTCCCATTGCAGTGCATAGCACCACACCAATGCTCTCTTCACGAGGAATAAGCCTCGTGCGGATCGATTCCTAGAATCAATATTTGTTCTCAGGGCATAAATGCTATTAATGATCGAATACTCTCTCTGGCATCGACACTGTGAAGGTACCGTGTTGTTAACGGTATACATCTGATCTGCAATTTTATTTCTCTTTACATGCCACCTCGTATTGTCTCATTGTTGATGCAAGCTTTTGAATGTAAATTGGATTCAGTTTTTTTCCCATCGTCCTTGATTGATGATACTACAGTGTAAATACTGAAGGAAACATTTCGTAATTCTATAAGTGACTGTAACTACAGTGAGTATTTATAGTATTATTTGTAAATCTCCACGATTGCTTTATTCCCAGGAGAAGTCTTGTATCATCATAATATTACTGTGTTATTCCCAGTTGAGATTTTAGGTGTAGACGACAAGGCTGATCCATACAGACACTAGAATACATTTACATGTATACACAGCATGCAGCCACTGTTTTGAAAAGTTTTTAAACATCAGGTCCTTCTTCAAAAATCGCTTCAATTTCCTTCCTCGAAAAGTACTTGAATTTCACCCCTTAAACAGTGATAATGAAATTTTTTAAACAAACATACTGGTACATGTATATGTTTGTAATATTTTAATCTGTTGGTTTTGTTTTTGTAATTAATTTCTTTCAAAGTTATGAGGTTACATTGAGGTAATTAATCCATGTTCGTATTGTCTCATTGTTTGATGCAAGTACCAGTATTTGAATTTAAATTGGATTCAGTTTTTTTTCCATCGTCCTTGATTGATGATACTACAGTGTAAATTCTGAAGGAAACATTTCGTAATTCTGTAAGTGAGTATTTATAGTATTATTTGTAAATCTCCACGATTGCTTTATTCCCAGGAGAAGTCTTGGATCATCATAATATTTCTGTGTTATTCCCTGTTGAGATTTTAGGTGTAGACGACAAGGCTGATCCATACAGACACTAGAATACATTTACATGTATACACAGCATGCAGCCACTGTTTTGAAAAGTTTTTAAACATCAGGTCCTTCTTCAAAAATCGCTTCAATTTCCTTCCTCGAAAAGTACTTGACTTTCACCCCACTCCCTTAAAAAGTGCTAAAGAAATTTTAAACTAACATACTGGTATTTGTTTGTAATATTTTATGATATGTTTGTAATATTTTAATCTGATGGTTTTGCTTTTGTAATTGATTTCTTTCAAAGTTATGAGGTTACATTGAGGTAATCCATGTTCGTATTGACTATTGTCTCATTGTTTGATGTAAGTACCACTGTTTGAATTTAATTTGGATTCAGTTTTTCGTCCTTGATTGATGATACTAAAATGTAAATACTGCAGGAAAACATTTCTTAACTCTGTAAGTGACTGTAACTACTGTGAGTATCTACAGTAATGTCCTAAATAATCGACTCCTTAACCACAGGAGAATTATGGGTAACTTTTCAGGATTTAGTCGGAAATATGGCTTGTTGCCATTCATCGGAAAGCTCTCATTACCCATAATTCTCCTGTGGTTAAGGAGTCAATTATTTAGTGCATTACTGTATAGTAATATGCGTAAATCTCCATGCTCTATTCCCAGGATGAGTCTTAATTCATCATATCTTCTGTGTTATTATACCCCATGAATGAAGGAAATGGTGGGGTATAGCTACCATATTCTTTGGCCATGGGGTATAATAACACAGAAAGATATTAAATGCATCCGATCCTCCGCACGGGCAGATATCTCAACCACCGGATGTCGGATATCAATGAAATTGGGTATGGATGTTCACTACTATGAGTACATTCAATGGAGTGTTCAATCATTTTGTTCGGGTTTTCTGTTCTAGAGTTGATCATCTTTGTTTATCTGGAAATGTTTTTTTTTTGTCCGTCTGAGCAGATATCTTCGCCACCTGTTGTCGAATCTCAATGAAATTTTGTGTGGATGTTGACTACTTTTAAGACATTCAATGGAGTGTTCAATAATTTTGTTCGGGTTTTTAGCTCACCTGAGACGAAGTCTCCGGTGGAGCTATAGTCATCACTCCTCGTCCGTCGTACCGTCCATCCGTCCGTCCGTCCATCCGTCAACAATTCTTTGAACATCTTCTCCTCTGGAACCGTAAGACCGAATTGGTTCATATTTGGTGTGGATGTTCCCTAGGTGAATCTCATTCAGA
Source organism: Siphonodentalium dalli (assembly GCA_032622095.1). Classification (NCBI taxonomy): domain Eukaryota; kingdom Metazoa; phylum Mollusca; class Scaphopoda; order Gadilida; family Siphonodentaliidae; genus Siphonodentalium; species Siphonodentalium dalli. The sequence goes on from CP136069.1 coordinate 73,322,464, forward strand.
TTTGTTCAAATGAGGTTACTGGGTCAAATAGTTGCGAAACCAGGGCCATAACTCTATTCCTCCATAGTATTCTTACAACGACTTCTTGTCCAGAACCATTGGGCCGATTTAGCTAATATTTGGTATGGAGGGTCCTTGGGTGACTGGTGTTCAGATTTGTTCAAATGAGGTCACCCGGTCAATTAGTTGAGAAACCAGGGCCATAACTCATAGTAATTCTTAGAATGACTTCTTCTTCAGATTTGTTCAAATGGGGTCACTGGGTCAAATAGGGGCAGAGCCAGGGACATAACTCTATAAAAAAAAATTACATTTTTGCATTTTGACCTTTGATTTTTTTTTAGACACATCACAGCTACCCACCCCACCCCCACCCCACCTCCTGTCCCTACCACACCACGCTGTACCATACCATATTATCTCTGCCTAGTTCACCCCATTAAAATCCTTGTTTTTATCACAGCTGTAGGAGTATCACAAAGCTGTTTGTGCAGTCCTTAACTCTTTCAACACCACAGCCCGCTTTAGCGGGCACGATGTAATTTACATTCAACACCGCTGCCGGCTTTAGCGGGTAGAGTATAATTTTCGGGAATAACAGGCAATAATATCATGTTTGCAGGGATATACTAATGATTTTTTTGACTGGAGAGTTAGATATGATTTGGGTGATATTCTGTATCAATACTAATTTACTGTTGAACACGTAGACCTGACAAATACGGCCACAATGAGATGTTCCTGACCTATATATATACAGTTGATATATGACGTCACAATTACTATTGTGGGGTTTTCCCCAAAAATGCTGACGAAACTGCCGACAGGTGTGGGTTTTTTTTATCCAGATACACATGTACCGATTGATTATGTTTGTTATTGTTTATGACAAACACATTGCGATAACACATGTTTATGAAATAAAGAAGATTGTTGCCCTTTCTAACGACGTTTTCTGTGGTAACCGTCTAGTGTCTCCTATTTTCGACGTAATGTTATGAAATTCACCGTGCCGTGCAACAGTGCGACTTCAATAATAATAATAGCTGCGAGTGTATGTTGTAAGCATGATATTGACATGCATAAACATTTTGGGAATGCAATGAGATCATTGGCAGTTGTGTTTGGAAAGTTATTCATAATTGCTTAGCTTTATTACAGTTGAATACACGTGGGCCTAAATCCGGGGAAATGGGTCAATCTCTGTTAAATAACGCATTCTTGGGCATACATTTGGTCTTTTCTCATCATTATGCTCACTGCGCCTTCTAATTTCATTCTTAATCACCACATATGCTAAATCTACGACAAGTGATGGATATAGTGCTAAATATTTGAATGTGAGTTTGGTCAATATACTTATGTGGTGAAATATTGCAAATAACGTTAACTGTAACAGTAAATATTGAGTTCAAATGTATTTACACACCTGGTACATATGGCATGCGTTACCATGGTGATATGATCACAATTATATGACGTCATCCATCGGCAGTTAGTTCGAATTGATGGACAGTTGTCACTGGTCATGACAATATATGGGTGTCCATACCTACCTCATCTATAAATACTAGTATGAATGCCCCACATGTGACACAATGCATTTCCATATAAACTGCTGCAAACCCGGTGTCCTGGACACTTTGACCTCTGTAAATTTGGTGGCGAAAGAGTTAAAACCTAATTATCTAAATGTCAACACCTCTCCTCAAGACATACTGGTAGCTGATAGTTTCATGATTGGAATGCACTGGCTTTCAAGGTCATGGGAATTTTGTTAAGCGAATGTAGTCAGGCATTCAAATAAATCTTATATGTCATATTCTCGCAGGGATGTCCCCACAGTGTTGGGGGGGGGGGGGGGGGGGGGGGGGTTATTGACAGATTTGTTCAATGAAATGTAATTTTGAAGCTCACCTTTGACGAAGCTATAGTCATCACTTCTCATCTGTCACCTGTCTGTCCATCCATCCATCTGTCAACAATTCTTTGAACATCTTCTCTAGATCATAAGACTGAATGGGTTCATATTTGGTGTGGATGTTCTCTAGGTGACTCACATTCAGATTTGTTCAAATGAGGTCACTCTGTCAAATGGTTGTGAAGCCAGGGCCATAACTCTTGCCCTCCATAGTAATTCTTAAAAACGACTTCTCATGTACCATCAGGTTGAATGGGTTCATATTTGGTATGAAGGGTCCTTTGGTGACTGTAGTTCAGATTTATTCAGATGGGGTCACCAGGTTAAATAGGGTGAGACCAGGGATATAACTGTATGTCACTATAGTAATATTTAAAATGTCTTCTCAAGAGAGGTTGGACTATTTAGCTTACATATGTAGTACCGGTATGGAGGATCCTTTAGTGACTGAGATTCAGGTTTGTTAACATGAGGTCAACCCGTTAAGAAATGATGGGGCTATGGGGACTTAAAAATTCATTAAAACATCTACCTTAGACTGATTAATCTGACATACATATAGTGTTTTTGGGTCCATGGATAATTGGGCTTTAAACATGTCTAAATGGTTTTATAAATAGGCACTTGTGAGATTGGAAATTTCCAACAATTGAGAAAGTTTGAGATGTCGGTTGTGAAATTCCAACCTAAGACTTGGGAGTCTGGAGCCCGGTCGGGAGGGGACATGTTGAGCTGGAGGAGGGGGGGGATCAGTAGTGTACAGTTGGTAATTATAGGTAGATATTCACTGATCTACATACATGAAGCCTCTCTATAGTCACATATCCTGTTTAGATCTAATTCTTTTAAAGTGATTATGAAAAGTTCTGACTGTTGTGGTCTCAAGAGTCCCAGTCTTATCAGTCTTTGCAGTCTGGTGAGCGACCCCACAGTCTTTGACTGTCTTATTTGTTCTAGTGTTATTCATCTTCGTTTATCTGGAAATGTTGGTGTTTTTTGTCCTTCCGAGCAGATATCTCCACCACCACCGGTTATTCAAACTCAATGAAATTTGGTATGGATCGATGTTCACTACTATGAGGACATTCAGAGCAGTGTTCAAATGTTTTATTCTGGTTTTCTGTTCTAAAGTTATTCTTCTTTGTTTATCAGGAAATATTGTTTTTTTTCTCAAGCGTAGGATGTCAGATCTTAATGAAATTTGTTCAAGTTTTCAGTTCTAGAGTTATTTTTATTTTTATTTTTTAGGGTCCATCTGCCTGGAGTATCTCAGCCATAAGTTATATGTATGCCCACTAGGCGGTATGCCACATGGAGGTATGCACCGGGCGATATATAGCCCAGCTCTTGTTCCCTTTGGAGATCTTACATGTAGACCACACAGCTGATCCATACAGACACTAGAATCTGTTTATACATGACTTTCCACTGTTTTTAAACATTTTTGATTATCAGACCCTTCTTTGAAAATGCTTGAATTCTTTTTCCTCCTTGAATAGTACATACTTGACTTTCATCCCTTACAGTTGATGGTTTTAACAAGCTTTTATATGTAACTTGTAGTTTTGTTGATATTTTCATGTATTTTTTCGAAGCTAAGAGATATTTTGTATGGAACAAAATATCGACAATCGTTTTTGAGTGTGTGAATTTAAATTGAATTCAGTTTTTTTTTCGTCCGAAAATGATAATACAGTGTAGAAACTGAAGAAAACATCTCGTAATTCTGTAACTACTGTCAGTTTCTATAGTATTATGTGTTAATCTCTACGATTACGGTACTTTAATTATGTCAGTATGAGTCTATGTTCTTCATATCTTTCCATATTATAAAATTCCCTTTGTAAATCTTACATGTAGGTGACAAAGCTGATCCATACCAACACTAAAATGTATCTACAAAGGGCTTCCACTGTTTTTATCAGATCCTTGCTTGAATTTATTCAAAATTGACATTTTTCAACAAGCATACATGTATGTACATGTACTGTCCTCGAAAATGGCCATGTCTGGATCTGGGTTAATACGTCCAAGTAACCAATTTGGTATGATAGGACGGGCGGTGGGCGATGTTAATGCGCGGCGCCAGCAGCTGCTGTAGATGTTTCTGATAGCGCAGCTGCGAATTCTTCTGGTGTGCTTAGTGCTACGACCTCTTGATTTAGTTTGTTCCAGTACACTGCTGTGTCAACAAAGAATGAATGTTTGTACTGGTCACAGGTCGTTGATGTTATTTCGTAGCACTTGTCGTTGTTCGTCTCTCTTCGCTCAAGGATATTTGTTGTATGATGGTCCTTGTATCGTTTTGGTTGGATTCTTCTCCTTGCCTTAGCCTTAGCCTTAGTTAGGATTTTGTTTGTTGGTATAGCCGGTACCAGACCCTCTGCCACCTTATAGAAGTAGGTCAAACGCTGTGTTTTTCGACGAGAATGGAGTGTTGGTAGTTTTTGCTCTTTTAACATTTTCGTCATGCTGCCCTCTTCTCTTGACCTGTAGTCTCCAGTGATGAATCTGGCTTCCTTTCGTTGTATTTTTTCAAGGAGATCTATATTTTTCTGCTGGTAGGGGTCCCATATTATAGCTCCATAGTCCATTATCGATCTTACTAATGATATATAGGCAGTTCTCTTGGATTTTTCAGGCATAAACTTCAGATTTCTTCTAAGAAAGCAGAGTGTGGCCCGGATACCAAGATAAGGGTTGGTGTCAACTTGACTGAGTATTTCGCCATCCAGGGTGTAGAATTTGCTCAGCTTTCCCTTTAGGCTCATCACGTAGCATTTTTTGGCGTTGAATGTCATGCCCCAGTTTTTTGCCCATATTTCAAGGCTCTTTAGGTCGTGTTGGAGTATGACCTGGTCTTTGATGGTGTTGACTTGTCTGTATAGCAGACAGTCATCGGCGAAGAGTCTTACTGTTGATGACTCTGTATCCGGCAAGTCATTAGTATGTCAAAGGAACAGGAGAGGCCCTAATACTGTTCCCTGTGGCACTCCAGAGTCCACGTCTACCTCGGTTGAACTGTGACCTTCAAGCACTACTTTCATTTTTCTTTTGGCGAGGAAGGATGTGAGCCATGTATGTAGTTGTCCTCTTATACCATATTCTTCCAGTTTGTAAAGCAGCTTGTTGTGTGGAACTGTGTCAAATGCCTTTGAAAAGTCCAGTATTATCAGGTCCGTTTGTTTACTGGCATTGAAGTTTTTTAGTAGGTCGTTTGTTGTTGTCAATAGCTGTGTTTCACATGAGTATCCTGATCGAAATCCATGGTTGAGGTGGGTGAGGACTTTATTTTCTTCTAGGTGTTTCATGATGTGCTTGCATATTATGTGTTCAAGGATTTTGCATGATACTGATGTTAATGAAACTGGCCTGTAGTTCTCTGGTTGATGTTTGTCCCCTTTTTTGAAGACAGAAGAGATGTTGGCATTTCTCCAGTCATTCAGTAGCATTCCAGTGTCGATGGAGAGCTGGAAGATGGCTGTTAATCCAGGACTCAGCTCCTCTGCACATTCTTTCCGGATCGGTTCGGTAGGTCGTCAGGGCCGGATGCCTTTCCGGGGTTGATCTCCTTTAGTAGTTTGGTCACTCCATCCCGATTGATTGTCAATGATTTTATGGTATTTGGGACATGCTTGTTCGTTGTGGTCCTTGGTCCAGTCTTGTCCTTGGTAAACACAGATTGAAATTGGTTCACCAGAATTTCCGCTTTCTCCTGACTGTCGTTTACCAGTTTTCCCTTAGAGAGAAGGCGCGCTACTCCGATTGAGTCTTTCTTCTTCGATTTGATATAGCGCCAGAATGGTTTGGTGTCTCTCTTGTCTAACGAATATTGTATCATTTTGTTGGTGTAATCCCATTCTGCTTTTCTAAGTTGTTTCTTGCATTCTTTATGGTATGATCTGTACTGGTCCCATTTGTTTGTTTTCTTTGCTTTTTCGTACAGACGTGCTCTTTTCCGGAGCATTCATTTTTCTTTGGTAGTCAGCCAAGGAGGTTTGTTTCTGAACATGATTGTCTTAGATGGAATATATTTCTCCATGGAGGCCTTGATGTCGTCTTTAAATATATTCCATAGCTCGTCTACGTTCCTACCTTGGCTCTTCTCATGGTAGATGTTGGCAGATGATAGAGAGGCTTCATACCTTAGGTCACTCCATGATGCCTTGCTGAAGATATAGCACTTCCTAGGTGGTGTGTGTAGGTAGTGGGGTTTTATTTCTATATCAGTGACAATCATTGCATGGTCTGATATGCCTGATACGCTTGCGGATGACTTGACAAGTGTGGGGTTTGATGTGAATACCAGATCAAGCATATTCTTCTCTCTAGTAGCATCTCTGTGTATTTGGGTGAGCTGGTAGTCGGACATTGTCTGGATTAGTTTGTTCTGTATGTTATGGTCGGGACAATCTGTTGGCGCATTTGGTATATCCCAGTTTATGTCGGGACAGTTGAAGTCTCCGGCTAGCAGAACTTCCTTGTAGTGGTTATCCGTGATTTTCTTGATGGATTTTGATAACTCATCTGCTGTCTTCTCGGATCGATGTGGCATATAACAACAACCAACCATGAGCTCTTTGTTGCTCTGGAGGGTTATTTTGGTCCACACTATTTCACTCTCTGTTGTTAGATGTGGTTGCTCGATGGAGATGATGTTGTTGTTTACCATAATGAATACTCCACCTCCTGTTGTTGACCTGTCATTTCGGTAGACTGAGTAGTTCGCTGGGAACATTTCGCTGTTCTTGATTGCATCCAATTCTGGTGGTTTTCCTGGTTTTACACCACTCAGCCACGACTCCGTGCCACATACAATATCCGGTTTGATGTACTCTATTGCTGCAGCCAATTCTTGGGTCTTGTCTTTGAGGCTGCGACAATTCATCGTCAGTAATCTCAGGTTCGTCTTCTTGGGTATATCAAATACCTGACAAGATGGTATTTCAGATGTTGTTGAGGTCATAGACGTTGTGTTTCTTTGAGATTTCCAGCGCTCACTGTTCCACCGTGGACTGCTTGCTCTCATAGGGCTGAAGTTGGATGATATTGATTCCAATGTACTGTTCAGTCTCGATAGTGGTTCGTAGTAGTTGGTGCTGGCGTCGGTGTCATATAAGTGGTAGGAAAATGAAGACACATTGATGTTATCGCATTTGTAGCAGTGCCAAGACACATTGCTCTTGCTAAGTCTACTCATTTCCTGGGTGTTGTAGCCTAAGCACACTTTGTGATACCAGATGTCACATGTATCACAGCAGGGACCACTATTTTCCCATGTCACTGGGGTCTCACAATAGCCACATGGGTAGGTTTCTGCTCTTTTAGGCCCCGGGTTTGTCTCCAAGTCTCCTGCGAGTAAGAGAAGTAGGAAGAAACTTGCAGCATCAGCGTGTTTGCGACTGATGGTTGGTAGGATTTTGAGCCGCCCGCTGCTGTTGTATCTCATCCTCAGGAGATTTGCAAGTGTTTGCTGACTTTCCCAGCTCTTTTGGTTTTGGCTTTGTTTTATCGTGGAGAGTATAAGCAGCATCGATAGGAAAGTAATATACATGTTGGGGTAGGTAAGTGGGTTAAGTGCCAGGGGCCCTACCAGTATAGCCTGGAAATCCTAGCTGACTGATAGGGGTTAGACACTAATTCACTTACCTTTTACCAACAGCTATCAGCTATCCTTTCTGACTTCCTTGACCGGTACCTTTTGCCAAGTTTTGATTCTAACTCCTCCTCTGCAGTGCCATTGTTTCCTAATGTTCAAAACGAACGATCACACTATTTAACTAAAGTTATAAACATTTTGAAGTTGTTTTTCATAAGCAATGCCGTGGGAAATGTCAATAAGCAATGCTGTGGGAAATGCCGTGGCAACATGTGAAATCTAACATGCCACAGCATTAAATTTGCCATGGACAGTTTTCCTAATTGCCAGGGCTGCATGTGTTATGTAAATGGTGGTAAAATTTTAATCTCACTTTATTGTTTTGGTAATAGTTTCATAGTACATGTGAGTGGGTTAATACTCCTCCAAGGCCCGGCCGCCCGGGATAGCACAGTAAAGGCTCATACTAGTGCCTTATTTCCACTGTGTATCTGTGTTCCCGGTGACTTGAATTTGATCAAGTAATTTTTGCCATTTAAATTGACTTCCAAGCCATGGTAAGGTTCTTTAAATTAATGTGTGCACATTGTTGCACACGATGAAGCCATTAGCGTCAATCCGACGGTGTTCCTAGCATAATGCCATCCCTGTGTTCATCCTGAATTTTTTTTCAGAGCATCGGTAATGGCATTGATGGTCGATTCGTGATGCTCATGATAATTATTAATCATATTTTAATAACTCAACTGAACCATTGTCTCATTTTTGGGGCACTTGTGCTCTACCATTATATAATTCCTTAAAAAATGAAAATCTTTTGTTTTATTGAATCTAAATGCTCTTTATATGCAGATGCTGCATTATAGTATGTTGAAGTTGTAACTTGATAACTGGACAGCTCTCACCGAGAGATTTCAGATGAATGGCAACAAGCCATATTTCCGACTAAATCCTTAAAAATTACCCATAATTCTGCTGTGGTTAAGGAGTCGATTATTTAGGGCATTACTGTATAAAGGAGAAGGGCTGTTATCACAGCTCATGATCTATTTACACCAGGCTTGAGAATATGGATGTTTGCTGAATGGGGTCTCCAGAGGGTGAATTTAGTGATGCTACCATGCACAGTGGGCTAGCATCACAAAATTCACCCTCTGGGGACATATTCTGCTATGGGAGACATAGACTCAGATTGAAGTTCCCAGATTGTGAATATATTGATTTGGGGATATAAAGAAACTAAACTAAAACAGAAAAAGAATCTTTGTGAAGAAGTTTCTATAGAAACAAAAACATTTTTAATTTGATATTAAATATACTTTCCAGAGAAGATGAGGTCTAAGCAGAATGAGGCACCCAGATGGTTAGTGATGCTAGCCTGCTGTTCTGGGTAGTGTCGCTATTAAAATTCACCTTCTGGGGACCTCATTCTTCAAATGTCAGGCAGTTTATTCTCAGGCCTGATTTACACCCTACAGTAATGCTCTAAGTAATCGACTTCTTAACCACAGCAGAATTATGGGTAACTTTTCAGGACTTAGTCGGAAATATGGCTTGTTGCCATTCATCGGAAAGCTCTCGGGGAGAGCTTTCCGATGAATGGCAACAAGCCATATTTCCAACTAAATCCTGAAAAGTTACCCATAATTCTGCTGTGGTTAAGAAGTCGATTACTTAGAGCATTACTGTACATCACCATTATGTGATCAAATAAGTGCTGTGCATTACAATAGACCATTTATAAAATGATTTGAATGATTAACCCTTTCATGACTGGAGCTTCCTGAATTTTTGCGATTTTCAAACCCTGTGCCAATGCATTTTCTTATATACTAGTATCTGAGTCTCACATATATAAGAGAATGCATTTGCCTAACAATATTTACCTTGACCTTGTTAGCCAGTGCATTCTCTTATATATATGAGGCTCCCTATGAGAGACTCGCATATATATAAGAGAATACATTGGCAGAGGTTCTTTAATGCTGCACCAGTGCCGCTTATGTCATGAAAGTATTATAAAGGACACAACCGCAATAAAAAATACAGTTTAACCATTCCATGACTGGAGCTTTCTGAAATTTTATGAAAACCCTGTGCCATGGCATTCTCATATAATATGCGATTCTCCCATAGGGAGCCTTGCATATATAAGAGAATGTAATGGCTTACAAGGTCAATGTAAATATTGTTACGCCCTTTGGAAGAATCGCATATATATAAGAGAATGCATTGCCAGAGTACCAAAATTTCAGAAGCTTCATTTATGGAAAGGTTAACCCTTTCTATTCTAAATGGATTCTCCCATTCAGTTAAAAATTGTACATCGGAATGGTCTTTTATTCATTTGGAGTTGATTAAAGCAGATGATATATAAATATATAAATAAAAGTGCAGAAGGATCCCTATTTATTGAGGGAAATGTCTAGATGGTAAGTTCAACAAACGACCTATGGTCGCTTGTTATACTTATTATCTGAACATGTCATATGGGATAACTACTAATCAATGATGCTTTAGTATAGAAAGGGTTAATTCATTGAAAGCTTAGAAGAATGGTGTTTAACACTACTGTACATACCAGTAGTGTTTTCCCTGGTGGTAGCGTTTTGCTGGATTCAGTTTTATATAACTCTGTGGATTTATTGATCTGTGTTAGCATACAAATATAAATCTCTCCCTTGGTACTTGACAGTCACAATATAGTTTTTTGCCATCTGGATTTATTTGCATTGTTATCTATCTGATTGTTGTGATGTGATTAACCTATTCTTTACTAAATACTCATTGACGCGTACAGTAATGGCCTAAATAATCGACTCCTTAACCACAGCATAATTATGGGTAATTTTTCAGGATTTTGTCGGAAATATGGCTTGTTACCATTCATCGGAAAGCTCTCACTCAGAGCTTTCTGATGAATGGCGACAACCCATATTCCCGACTAAATCCTGAAAAGTTACACATAATTCTGCTGTGGTTAAGGAGTCGATTATTTAAGGCATTACTGTAGTTCCCTCAGGAAATGTTTTGATAATACAGTTCAACAAACGGCCATTTGTTCCTACTGTCGGAACATTTTCCATCAATGACTAGGACTTTTTCTACACATCCCTCCAGATAAATAATAGACCATTCCAATGTATACTTTTATAACTGAGTGGGTGAATCCATTTTTAGTGAAGGAAAGGTTAACCCTTTCATTCCCGAATGGATTCACCCATTCACAGTTCTTAGTACTCATATCATATATCATGTGAACAGTTAACCCTTCCATGCTGGAGCTTCCTGAAAATTTATGAAAACCCTGTGACAATGCATTCTCTTATATATGTGAGTCTCTAATAATGGAACCTCGCATATACATGTGTACATGTATAAGGGAATACATTGGATTAACAATATTTACCGTGACCTTGTAAGCCAGTGCATTCTCTTATGTATGCGAGGCTCCCTATGTGGGACTCGCATATATAAGAGAATGCACTGGCACATGATCTTTAATGCTGATCCAGCGCAGCTCCCATCAATGGCCATCATGAAAGGATTAACTGGCAAATTACTCATTTCTACTTGAATATTTAAGATATGTAAATTATGGGAAGTTGACAATATGTTTGAAGTCATAGCATTTAATCCTTTTAATACTAAACTCATTGATGAGTAGTTATCCCTTAGGAAATGTTCAGACCATAGGTCGTTTTAACTTATTTATCTGAACATTTTCCTTAATAAATAGGACAAAAGGCTTCTCAACGTATCGATGATAGTAGACCTATTGGTACAGCAGTACCCATTCCTGTACTGATAGTCTCAATTGATAATATTGTATGTGGCTGCTTGGATTTATATAAGTTATATGTAAATTGTGGCAGGTACGAAATGCAGGTTGATCTTATGACTCGAAGTAGATAACAATGTGGATTTTGAAGAATATAAATAATGAATTTCGCCAATCGATTGATCAAACATTTGTTTTCAATACAACAAAATCGTTTGCTGCTGTGCAAATATTCAATGTCACCATATGTACAAGCACCATTTATTTAGCAATAACAAACTGTGGTTCAAATTTAGTTTGCTAACGCTGCAAATAACATCTAAATCAAGTTATCCATCACTTATATAAACATATATAGACTACTAATTCGAGTACCGTCTAGTACCGTGTAACGCACTACTCAACACTCAGTACAGGTACCATGAAAATTGTCCAAGTACCGATGTTTCTGGTCCCGGTACGGGTACCGTTGAGAAGCCTGAATAGGACTCCTCCTGTACATGTATTATCTGTCGTCTGCTGATGTCACCTGGGCATCCCTCCAAATGAATAATATAGACCATTCCAATGTATATTTTTATAACTGAATGGGAGAATCCATTTAGTATAGAAAAGGTAAATATGAATTCAATTGATCTGTACCTGTATTTATAGGATAATGGCAGAAAAGTGAACATGATTTCAGTGAATGGATTGATCGAGGATGCAGACAATGTACAGTAATGCTCTAATTAATCGACTCCTTAAACACAGCAGAATTATGGCTAACTTTTCAGGATTTAATTAGTCTGAAATATGGCTTGCTGCCATTCATCGGACTAAATCCTGAAAAGTTACCCATAATTCTGCTGTGTTTAAAGGACTTATTCGCTCTAGAAACTACAAAACGCAATCGGAAAGCCCTCCCTGTTGTGATTAAAATGATCCAAGTCCCATTCCGATCGCATAATAAATAACCCGTAAAATAAATAAATAATACCAGCACTGGTATTCAGAGATTTCCGTGACTAAACTACGAGTGACGTACTTGTGGGGAGCGAATTAAAAACACAGATTCGGAGCCGGAGTTTATTATGCAGACTACGAGGACGTAATCGTAAGTCAGCCGATACTAAAATGCGGAGTCGTATGTGCGCGTGTGGTGTATAGATTACGTTACGCTTTGGCCGTTTATCTGGAATAGAAGACAATAGCTATGTGAATAAAGTAATTAATAGCCCCTAGAATGATTGTTGTTTTTGTAGCCATTAATAATTAACATGCCAGCACATGTCTGTTTTTGTAAATAGATGGCAGTAATAGTGCTTTGATTGTCTCGCGTATTCACTCGGTGATTTGTAATCACTCAGTGACTATTCATCAGTGTCAGTCGCGAACTTGTTTGCACTCTATAATGAAAGTCTATATGCCACAAAGTGAATAGAAAGAATTCGAACATTATCTCTCTGATCATACATATATAAGAAGCGCCCAAATTTATATAAACACTGGGCTGAATAATGTTAACTCTATTTATGCGCAGGCCTTTGTTTTGTGTTTGTTTGTTGTTTTACTTTCGATATAAATATCCCGAGTATCTGTCATCTCCACATATTCCAAGATGGCTAGTAAATGTAGTGTGTTCAGTTGTGGGCGGGCTAGCGATCCATTATTTAGTACCTCCAAAAAGACAACACAGTGCGTAATTTAGAACGCTCTTTATTGTCTACCGCTTTTGGGAGACGGAAGCATGGACGCTCTTTATATTTAATTGTCACAATACCACATACAAAATCACCCAGGACATTGAAATAGAGCACGTTCATAATTGAGAACGCTCTTTATTGTCTACACCGCGACGAAAACATGGACGCTCTTTATTAGAGGCAATCATTGGAGTTTTTCTATGCTAACAATTAAAAAAAAATCCGCTCTAGAAAGTCAATATGTGCCATCAAAACGTAAAATAAAACAAACTGAAAAACAATGCCAGGCTAGCCTTCAATTAAAAAAAATATCGTTATGCCAAACTGCAGCCTAACTAATAATTATTGTAGTTTCAACAGTCTGTTGTGTATTCGAGTGAATTATTTTGTTTACTCACTTATCGATCTTGACTGGAAGGAATTTAGCAAGCTGTTCACAGTCGTGCACTTCTCCACACAAAATGTTTCGTGTGAAGAAACAGACAGGAACATTATTATGACAAATTCAAGCCATCATGATACATGTACTAGTACAATAACTACCACCTTTTTAATCACACCCATTTGTAATTAAGTGTACGCATATAGCGCACAACGGGGTGACACTAATGTGTAAACTAGCTTCCGAAATTGGTACCATACAACGAAGAATGAAGTACCGGTATATGGCCTAACTTTTATTCTTTCAGAAACAGTTAAATTAGTTTTGCACGAAATTCCGCTCGCTCATTGCATTTCTGCATAAATTAATCTCATTTCAAATAACTTTTATCGCATCAAAGTGCATTTTAGCCATCATTATTCGTTATATAATCCACATTCTAGTAAAGCCAGTTCATAATTCAGCACATTCAAACAGTTTTATTCCGTGATCGCTATTTATCGTAAAGGCTTAGGTAATTATCCAGCGTAATTTATCAACTCGTTACGCGATTGGCGGAATTATTTCAAGCTCCACCCACCGCTGTCATCGGTAAGCGTCGATGCAGATGATCGGTCATGTGACCGCGTTGTGGTCATGTGATCGCACTCATTGACTGACTTCGGATATTTCCGCGATTTTTTTAATATCATAATAATATAAATACTATCTGCTCGATTTTGAATTTTCTTGGCGAAATGGGTCTGTTAGACATATATTATTATTATTATGACGATAAAAACAATATTTTTTTGAGAGACTAATTCCTTTAAGGAGTCGATTAATTAGAGCATTACTGTACAGTTTTCAGTCTTATTTTGCTTAAAACATTGCCTTGTCCAGAGCGTCACCTCCGATCAGAATGGATTAATCCGAAAATGAGTCAAGACGCTTCAGTTGTTCCCTGTGGTTGGCCCTATCCTATGGCATCACATCTTAAAGTGATGTGAAACACTCCGGTAGGGTGATCAAGTAGATGTGGAGAATAATCTTGCTAAAAGTAGTTATTTTATACAAATATTATATCCAAATTGACATGACACACCATCATTCTTACTAATTAAATGTAGCGACTCTAGATGGTAAAATCGGTTTCGTTAGTTTATCGCCTGTAGTTGCGTCCCGAATCGAGAAGTAAATATTTACAATGGAGCGTAGTTCAGACGATGTTTTCTTTGGAGTGTTATGGTCGATTTGCTTGAGATTTTCGTTGATGTTAGTAGAATGCTACATTCCACCAGTTGGCATAGTGTCTGAATACTAACTTATCAGCTTCACGCACCTGAATAAGTCCATAATATGTCTTTAACACATTGTCAACTTAATGTACTTTGTCAGTACCCATTGCTTTTCCAACTATTGATTGAACATGACATACCAACCATGATCTCCTTCTGCGATAGAGTTAGCCTACAGTAATGCCCTAAATAATCGACTCCTTAACCACAGCAGAATTATGGGTAATTTTTCATGATTTAGACAGAAATAAGGCTTGTTGTATTCATCGGAAAGCTCTCAATGAGAGCTTTCCGATGAATGGCAACAAGCCATATTTACGACAACAATCATGCCTGAAATTTGAAATTAGACTAAGACAATAAGTCAGTTAGATGCAAATTATAGAGAGAAAATATTGTCAAATGTATACAAATGTATTTATTTTGTGAAGCTAAGACATAATTCCTCTCTTACATCGCCCAATTCTGCTCATTTCTTGTTGAAATATGACTAGAATCCAATGATGCTTTTTAGTAAAATTTTATACTGCATTTAGCAGAAACTAACTATATTAGTGAAAAATAGTAAAATGTTCCACTTTCAATGGCCATTTTGGTAGCCATCTTGGACAGAGAATTCTAACTTTGCCCCAAAAAAGTTGTATTATGTCTTACGTTCACAAAAATATATACATTTGTCAAGATTTCCTCTCTTTAATTGCATCAAGCAGACAGTGCCTCATCTAAAAAATGGTGGCCATGTTAGATGCCATCTTGTCTGGTGTTTCAAGTTTAGATCAACTTGACAGAGTCAAGTTTAAGCTATTGCCATGGGTTGGCGTCAACTAGACTAAAGGAGGAGGTTGAGGTTCGAACCCCGACATGCGCGAAACACTAAGAAAATGTCTGCAGCAATTTGTTTCAATTTTGCACAAAACATTTGCAAGTTCTGAAATCTGACAAAGTTTCTTATTGTATAGTCATTTGCAGCTCAGCTGACTGCTGATGCCAATTAGCAGGGCTGCACATGAAACAATGAACACCTGGTAGTGCGACCAGCCCATGCTGTACACAAATAAATCTATATATATATAGATTCAAATTACCAAGCCAGTCACTTGGTGTTACCACACAGTTTACTGTTAATAGGGAGAATTTACGGAAGTAGAAAGAGAAATTACGTTCCTGACCTTTAATAGCCTGGGATAAGAGATTTTTGTTCAATTACATAAACGGTGACAGCTGTATAATCATAGTTCGATTATTGAGCCTCTGATAAGGTGTGTAATCTGCACATTCTGTGTATAATTATCTTATCAGACTCTCGGCCATCTGCAGCAGAATGACACAAGGCAACAGTAATTTAATAGCCTGGTTTACAACCCATCCTACAACCAATATTCTTTTGTTATGTGTAGAGAATACCTACAATTTTTTTTTGAATACCAAAATTATATCCCATGATGAGTGTCTGGAAAGAAATATTGGATTTTCAAAGAGCCGCAAATGAAAATTAAAAAAAAAATTCAGACATGAATGAAGATGTTTCAGGTATTCAAACAAAAAAACGTAGGTATTCTGTTTATTATACATGTATCAGTCTGGAGTAAACTACATACCCACATATAAAAAAATAGTGGGTCTGACGACCTTTCGTTCAGTTTTCATTTCCCAAACCCGGGATTCCTTGTAATTACCGCCAATCAAAACTTAGCTCCAAGAAATGTGTGCCCCAATAAAAAACTAGTAACATGTCACGTGCTCTCGGTGTGGAAATTCTGAAGGTGTGGCTATATGTTGTTAAAATAGTATCCATGACGTCATGTTATACCGGAAGAGAAATTCACAAATCGACAAATAAAGTAGATTGTTGACGAGCGGTCGAAAGTTTAAAATCAAGAATCACCGGAATTTGGATTGCAGGCAACTGTAATTCTAAGGGTACAACTGGCCAATCTTTGGAGCTAATAATACGGCTGTGTAAGGTCGGGAGGGTTTCGGTGGGGTTGGTGGTAGAATTGTGTTGCTCTATGCTTGTTTTGGCTGCGGTGGTACTACTGCCGGTACTGGGGAACTGATAGATCGTTTTGTTATGTCATTTAACTTTTTTTTAGTTCTGTAGTTGTTTTAGCAGATAGTCCCGACATTCATGTATTTTTGATTTATGGCCGTTGATTTGTGTTATTTTTTGACAACATGGGCGACAAATCGCCTGGCCAATCTAAAAAATAATTCGTTCTGACTCTGAGTCCAAGACTGGCAAGAGATCCACCGACATTTTTTATAATTTCAAGAAGATCTGTCTTAGTTATTGTACATATTATTTTGGATCCCGGAAGCTAGCCCTTTATTGTCAGTAAAACAACAGCCGAACGAAAAGTCACAAACCCTGCAACTATTATTTCCGATTCTTAGAATCGGCTTCGCATGGTTGAAGCGGCCATGACGGCACTGGCACGTGACCATGTTTACGCCTGTCAATCAACTAATTTCAGATTTATATTTAGTGCGGTGTGACGTAATTTTGGGGAAGCCCACAACCTTTCAGAAATGAAAAGTTGATGGGAATGCAATAGACTCAGTATCAGTATGAATCTGAGTGTATGTTTATATAGACTGTACATGTATGTGCCTTATTAATGCACAAAAGTTGCTAAATTATGTGGCATTTTTACTTTTAATAGTACAACAAATTGAACAATACTCAGAGAGAAACTGCCAGTACGCTACAGCGAAATATCTAAATCGTATTTCACTGTGGCTTCCAAGAGATACATGTGATTATCTTTTCAGTAATTTTCTGCTATTTTACAGGCAAGCGAGGGTAACAAGTTCGAGCGTAACTATCCCGAATGTCATTTGGAAATGAGTTCCAGTTTTTGGGAATTAGAATAATAATGTGATTAACCCTTTCAGTGCCAGGGGCCTAAACAAAAAAATAATAATAAACAATTTTTTTTTTTTGGGTTGAATTTTTTTTGTGTATGCTTAAAGGGGTACTGTACACTAAGATAGGCGATTTTTTTTATTTACTCCCATTGAAATAACTTTCAAGTTAGATTGTGTTCGTGTTTATATGAGTTTCGTATAAACCTAATTTAGCGAAGAAAATATTGATCTTGGAAACAAAAATATTACGATTTCAAACTACGCGCTATGTTTTTGACCTTCACCGGAGAAGACGCAGGTCGCAGGAAGAACCGGAAGTTCATTGCTCACAGCTTCGATTGATGCATTCAATCTCTTCCATCGAACAATCTCACTCCCTATAAAATACTTGACGCTTTATGACTCTTGTTTCTTTCTCATTTTTCCCCGAATCGGTTATAACCAGGCCTCAGCCTAGGGGTCAAGAACAGGGAGACTTGAAGTCTCCCTCCAGGAAATTTAGGGAGACTTCAGGAAATTTAGGGAGACTTCAGGGTGGGGAGACTACCAAAAATTGACAATTTTCAAATGTTGCTTTATTTTATAACATCTGACAATAAAAAAATTAAAAAGATAAAATAACAAATAAAACTAAAAAAAATTGACTTTATCTGAAATTAGCTTAATTAATTGTTAATATACATTTAAAAGTTTTGGAAATGTTTTGTGTAGCTATCATTTAAGCAAGACAATTATCAAGTTACAGTAATAGTTACTTTTTTAACTAAATGAAAGTAGTATTATTTCCAAGACTGCAGCTTGGAAGATACGTTTGTACAGTCTGAAATGACTGAATCATGAATGATGATGCATGTAACTTTTTAAGTTTAATTTGGTCACGGCTGTAATGTGGGTGTCCGCTAAAATAAACAATAAGGACTAACTAACAAAGGAGTTGCAAAAGATTTTATTAATTAATGGCCTCCCTTAATTAATGCCAACATCACTGGTATAATCCGATTAAAGCAATAAACTTGACATAATTTTATTTACGGAAGTCGGTCTCTTCAAAAAGTCTGACGCGGTCTCTTCAAAAAGTCCGACGCGTTTCCGAAACGAACTTCCGAAGCGCCTGGTACATACTCTGATAATGTCGTAATTGTTTTATATCTGAAAAGCGGGACGGCGGTCTTTTAAGTTAATTAAAACATTTATTTGTGACACTCACGATGGTCAGTAACAACACAGATGCGAACATCTCATCGTGTTTTCAGCGTGTCAAAACATTCGTGATTAACATTCATTACCGCAAAGGGAACAAAGGCGACGGAATAACAACACAAAAAACAATAGGTCATATTTTATGTTTTTATTTTAAACGCTTGGGTCTTTGGCTCTGCATCGTCTGTTTCTTTTTGGGATGGCCGCCACAATTCATCTATATACGGACATGTCCAGACATGTCTGGAAAAAAAACTAGAACAAAAATAAAGAAAAAAAAAAAAAAAAAATTCCCCCTAAAATTGAAGGCGACTTCGATTTCGCCTTAGAGCGACGGTAGGGCGAAGTCAGCGACAGTAAGGCGACAATCTCGCCCGAGTCGCCTTGTGAGCTGAGGCCTGGTTATAACGGGCCTTCTTTTGCAGGTAACATGTTTTGTTTGCAACTCAATAATGTTCGCGAATGGCCGTCGATAAAAGACACGCAACATATGCGATTTCAAGAACGGTAACTCATAATGGCATAATTCTCCATTTTATGACTCCAGCCATAAATGAATTTATATTAAATAATTCAATTTTACTTTTACGATAGTCTGTTAACCGGAACGTTTTCAGTAGACATCGTCGACTCAAATTAGTTATTTTATAATATAATATTCATATTAGATCGCTATTGTCACTGGGAATTTATTGAAATTGGGGTACAGTACCCCTTTAAGCATGCTATAGCAAATTTAAAAACAAACTGGATAAAACCTCAGGGGCATGTTATAACTCAAAACTGTCACCAAGTATTCATAGTAATAATTTTGATGCCCATGAAAAACGTAAGATTCCCTAGCACTGAACCTACAAAATAAGTCTGTTAAAGAATATAAGAAACAATTATTAAAATTGTAACAAATAATAACAAATGATGAAAAATTGTTAGGCCAATGCATTCTCTTATATATGCGAGGCGACCTATGGTCGACTCGCATATATAAGAGAATGCATTGGCACAGGGTATATGGGTTGATACAAAAATCGGACCTGGCACTGAAAGTGTTAAACTACACAAATCAACAAAATGATCATCATCCTCTTCACCATCATCGTCATCACCAAGCCTGGAAATAGTGTCTGACATGTGCAGAATGAGTTTCCAAGAGGGTGAAGTTAGTGATGCTATCCCAAACAGTGGACTAGCATCACCAAATTCACCCTCTGGGGACCTCATTCTGTTTAGGCCTAATCTTCTGAGAAGTATCTATACTCTCAAATTAACGTTGTTTTTAGTTACTTTTTCTCTTCTGTTCAGTTTCTATATCCCCTAATTTGCAGAAGATAAAATGGGTTGAAAAGCACCAATTTCAACTGGGGAACTTCAATCTGAACCTAGGTCTCCTATAGCAGATGAGGCCTTGCAGAATGAGGTCCACAGAGGGTGAATTTGGTTATGCTGTGCGGGATAGCATCACTAAATTCACTCTCTGGGGACCTCATTCTGCAAATGACAGGCATCTTATCCTCAGGTCTGATTCTGGGTGTTATGGCCACACTCTGAGAAGAGTTGGATTACATGGATATATTCTTTGGCTTCCATGTAGCGTTGATTATTGTCTACCGATGAAAATTACCTATTGATTTTAGCTTTTGTTATAGCTTCGTTCTGTCAGCGTGAATGTTATAGTGATTGGAAACTGTCATCAACATGTGAATCTGCAGAGCCATGTGAGAGATTAAATGCTAGTGATATGGTATCCACCCCATCTGAAGTGTTGGTGATGTTCAGATTTTCCCTCTTGGAGTTATTTGTCCTTTGTCTTTTTGTTTTTGTTTTATTATTTTTTATATTTGTATTATATTACACATTTATATACAGAACAATATCTGATAACAACACAACGATTGAATAGATACATAGATGGGAATGTTGGTGGGGGGGGGGGGGGGGGGGGGGGGGGGGTCAACATTCGTACACAACTCACACACACCTTACACACACATTGATATATTAATAACATTGTATGCATACATGTATACACGTATATATATATATATATTTTTATGCCAGTTATATTCTGTCTCAAATTTGTTCATGAACTTTTGGACTGGTTTGCCGAATCTCAGATTGTAAACTCGGACTATTTACTATTCAAGATAATTATGTTCCCTGCTAAGTTAGTCATGTTTGTGCCCTGTTGTTTGTTGCATGGCTCTCATTAGGTCCCCCCACTCGAGTTGGAAATGGTTCAGATCATCGGATGTAATGTCGCAAATGAATCCGTTTCGCATATTTCTTTGACTGTCCATTTGTAAGGGTGTTTGTAAATACCACTCAGGCCTGGCTAGATCGCTATCAACTGGGCATCTCTCTTTCTCGGAAAAAACATTCTTTTTGGGATTGGTGCTCACAATAAAAACAACAAACTAAACTTTCTTATACTATCAATTCTGAAATATTATTTGTATCAAACAAAATATAACCCCGACAAACTCTCTGAAATTACTCATTCGAGAATTTGAATTACGATATAAGTCATATCGATATATTGCACTGAACTCCGACGATCTGAACCATTTGTCCTTTGTTTATTTTAAATTTTCCGTCCTACCCATGTTTCATTTTGGCACCGTGGGGTTATGCCAGCACCCAAGTGGCAACCTCTTGTTTCCTTCTTCCTGCCCTATTAACAAAAATAATCATAAAAACCTAAAACCTAAAAAATTGAAAAAAGTGGCCTTTAACCCTTTCATGACGGGAGATGCGCTGGTGCAGCATTAAAGACCATATGCCTGTGCAATCTCTTATAAAAACGAGTCTCCCATAGGGAGCCTCGTATAGACTACTATATGATAAATCACTGGCTTACAGCTAGGGTCAAGGTAAATATTTTAGGCCAATGTATTCTCTTATATATGCGAGGCTCCCTAAGGGAGTCTTGCATATACAAGAGAATGCATTGGCACAGGGTTTTCGTAAAATTTCAGGAAGCTCCAGTCATAGAAAGGTTAAATACAGTTTCATGTGAATTCTGGGCAGGCCTCAAAATATGGTTCTGGACATTTTCAGAATGAGGTCCCCAGAGGG
Organism: Siphonodentalium dalli; assembly: GCA_032622095.1. Lineage (NCBI taxonomy): Eukaryota > Metazoa > Mollusca > Scaphopoda > Gadilida > Siphonodentaliidae > Siphonodentalium > Siphonodentalium dalli. The sequence continues at coordinate 73,344,252 of CP136069.1, forward strand.
TGAATTTAGTGACATTACCCTGCACAGCAGGCTAGCATCACCAAATTCATTCTCTGGGGACCTCATTCTGCATGGCCTAATCTGCTAAGGAGGACCTAGATTTAAGTTTCCAGATGGACAAGATAGTGATGTGCACCATTGTGTACCTTCCTTGTGCATTGTGTCACCTGCCAATTTGGGGATTTCGAGAAATTAAACTAAAAAAGAAAAAGAAACTTTCTAAAGAAGTTTCTATAGAAAACTAAAAATCCTGTTAATTTTATAATAAAGCTACTTTCCAGAGAATATGAGACCAAAGCGGAATGAGGTCCCCAGAGGATGAATTTGGCGACTCTAGCCTGCTTGCTGCACGGGGTATTTATTATACCCCCCGCAACGAAGTTAGGGGGGGTATACTGGAGTCAGCTTGTCCGTCCGTCCGTCGTCCGTCCATGGACACAAATTTGTCCGGAGTTTTTCTCAGTCGTTTTTTGATCAATTTCCGTGAAACTTGGCACAGACATCAACCACCATGGGAACCTGTGCACCTGCGATTATGACGTCTGTCGGACTTTTTTTGCTGGAGTTATCCCCCCTTTTTCGACTTAGAAATTTTTTTTGCAACATGCATAATTTTGTCCGAGCTTTTATTCCTACATTTTTCGGTCAATAGGTTTAAGATTAGGGTTATGGTTGTACACCTGCAATGGGAACTGTTATTTTATTATTTTAACTAAATGTTTACTGACATGTGAGACATCTTAGTATTTTAAAAACACGGGGGTATCCGTAGTCCCATTGGGACAGTCACACCTCTAGTTGTCACTAAATTCACCCTCGGGGGACCTCATTCTGCAAATGTCCAGCACCCTATTTTGAGGCTTAATGTTGTTTATTGTCTACTGATGAAAATTACCTATTGATTTTTTGATTTCAGCTTTTGTTATGGCTTCCTTCTGTCAGTGTGAATGTTATGAACTGTCATGAACTTGTGAATCTGTGGGGTAATAATAATATGGTACCCACCCTGTTAATTAGTGTCTGCTATCCACCGAGTCTAGGCCAAAAAGAAAATTTGTCTACTTTTTATACCCCCCCCCCCCCCCGCAACGAAGTTAGCGGGGGGGGGGGTATACTGGGATCAGCTTGTCCGTCCGTCCGTCGTCCGTCCATCCGTCATCCGTCCGTCGTCCGTGATCACAAATTTGTCCAGAGTTTTTCTCAGTCGTTTTTTGATCAATTTCCGTGAAACTTGGCACAGACATCAACCATCATGGGAACCTGTGCACCTGCGATTATGACATCTGTCGAACTTTTTTTGGTGGAGTTATCTCCCCTTTTTCGACTTAGAACTTTTATTCCTAAATTTTTCGGTCAATTAAGGTTTAAGATTAGGGTTAGGGTTGTGCACCTGCAATGGGAACTGCTTTTTTATTATTTTAATTAAATGTTTACTGACATGTGAAACATCTTAGTATTTTAAAAACACATTGGGGGGGGGTATATGGTGTGTGTATGTATATCCTTTATAGACTCGAAAACGGCTCGACCGATTGAGCCCAAACTTCCCATCTAAGGGTAAAAAGCCACAAGAAGTGTCATCGCACCGCTTCTGAGAACGTCTGAGCACTCCTTCACCCTTCGCCCTGCCACCGTCATTGGAATTGATGGGTTAAATGGTCTCTTTGATGTATGTGACCCGATGCAGGAAGGACAACTCTAAATTCACACAACGTTCTAAATTCACACAACGTATTGAATACGTGAAATTTGTTATGTATGGTCAACTCGGGACGGGGAAGATTTTTGTCGGGTTATTTTGTCGTGCCTGTATGGGGTTATCTTGAAAAACAAAAATTAATGGATCGACCAAAGCCATGGGATCAATCCCGCCAGTGGCGGGCTAATCTGCTAGTCTATTCTATATTTTGAAACTTCTGTCTGTCTGTGTGCTTGACCTTGACCTCACTCATGTTTCTGGACCGATCAAACAATAGTTTGTCCAGACGCTGTATATTTTGCCCAGACAGAGGCGATCACAAAGAAATCGCTAAATAGCCCAGATGAAGTCGGGCACATCAGCTAGTATGCTATATTTATTGTTCTGGTCATGGTTGGTTGTCAGTTTGAGGACATACTAGTATATGAACCTTTAATTATATTTTAATGGATTGTCTCCATGTCAAGTGAGAATAAAAAAATAAGAATTTTGAGTATTTGGTATATATGTTAACCCTTTCATGATGGGAGCTGTGCTGGTGCAGCATTTAATATCCTGTGCCATAAGAGAATGCACTGGCTTTATTAATACAAAGTCAAGGTAAATATTGTTGGGCCATTGCATTCTCTTATATATGCGAGGCTCCCTATGGGAGACTCGCGTACATGTATATAAGAGAATGCATTGGCACAGCGCTTTCGCAAAAGTTCAGGAAGCTCCAGTCATGGAAGGGTTAATTGTAGAGATTTATAGAAGGGGCCATTCAAATCGAGAGGAATCTGTAATACTGACTATATGATGGAGTTTTTTTTAACAAGTTATACATTCCATCTGCTATGGGTGGGTGATATACAACCGGTGCATCAATATATATTTACATAGCCTGTGTGTGTATTTTACACTAAATCCTGTTTGGTGATTGGTCAACTACCAATTGGGTCATGAATTTCATATTCCAATAAAACACCCCATAACACGACCAGACATCACATCTTGTTGACCTGTATGAATACTGTAAGTGCAGTAATGTCCTAAATAATCGACTCCTTAACCACAGCAGAATTATGGGTAATTTTTCAGGATTTAGTCGGAAATATGGCTTGTTGACATTCATCGAAAGCTCTCACTGAGAGGTACATGTATCTAAAATAGTAGGATTTGACTGTCCGGATTTTTCTCCCAGACCCCTGAACCAATTTGAACCAAATTTGGTGTGGTTACTTGGGGGGGGGGGGGGGGGGGGGGGGGGGGGGGGGGGGGTACCATGGTGGATGTTATACTTGGGAGGTACCAATGATGGATGTTATAACTGCATTAGTTTTACAAAATTTTGATTTGAATTTTGATTTTTAAATGTAACAAAAATTAATGAACTTATTGTTTTTTTTTTTTAAATAAAAACGATCAAAATGTGCACGAAGCGCACAAAGTGCCCACCGCTGAATAAAGGCTTTGTCTTTCACACAAAGAGTCTGCAGGCCATTCTGACACTGAATAAAGGCTCCCAAAGGGATCCTTTTTCAGCTAGTCCTTCAATAAAGCACACTCAAAGTACATTCATTTTATCAGGCCATAAAATACCACATATCAGGATATCCCCAGATACTGTTTTTAGCTGTGAATTATATCAGCTTCTTGACTTCCTCTAAATTCCTCATGTTGTGTAATGTCACTTCAGTCTATTCATATTGCATTTTATTTGTGTACCCAGCGCGTTAGTCAGAAATGAACCCTCTAGTAGAGATTGGAACTCAGCATGATCAGAATAATTCCCAATGGAGCAAGCTAGGCTTTAATCAGAGCGAAACCGGCTGTTAGGTTTCTCAGGTTTCCTTTCGGACAACACTCCTTTTGTGAATTACCTCAGGTCATGATCAAAACACTGTTAGATAATGTCTTTAAGGTGACCGTGTACTTTTCTAGGCAGAGGTGTACTTTACTACTTTTATTATACCCCCCCGCAACGAAGTTAAGGGGGGTATACTGGAATCAGCTTGTCCGTCCGTCCGTCTTCCGTCCATCCGTCCGTCCGTGGACACAAATTATTTCCTGAGTTTTTCTCAGTCGTTTTTTGATAAATTTTCTTGAAACTTGACCAGACATCAACCACCATGGGAACCTGTGCACCTGCGATTATGACATCTGTCGGACTTTTTTTGGTGGAGTTATCCCCCCTTTTTCGACTTAGATTCCTACATTTATACTTTTATTCCTACATTTATAGGTCAATGTTTTTGAATCTTGGCACTGATATTTAATACCATGGGAACCTGTGCATCTGCGATTGTGATGTCTGTCCGACTTTTTTTTTTAGGAGTTATTCCCCTTTTTCGACTTAAGAACATTTTCGCAACATGCATAATTTTGTCCGAGCTTTTATTCCTACATTTTTCGGTCAATAGGTTTAAGATTAGGGTTAGGGTTGTGCACCTGCAATGGGAACTGTTATTTTATTATTTTAACTAAATGTTAACTGACATGTGAATTTTAAACATCTAATTATTTAAAAAACACGGGGGTATCCTTAGTCCCATTGGGACAGTCACACCTCCAGTTATACATGTATGCTTGCTGATGCTTGCCTATACAATAGCAGAAAATTATCGAAATGTAGATCGTTGTAATTATCTCTTTGAAGCCACATTGAAATACTATTTTATTATTTCACTGTAGCCTTTGTCATTTCACTGTAGCTTGTGGGCGCAAATCAATATGCCCAGTATATACCTGACTCTCCCATTTGTAAACACTGACACTCGCTCTTTAATTAAGTAGAGTTAATAATTTGATTAAGTATATTATTTGCTCAATTTTACTTTGTAAAGTTTGAGCTATTGCGGCTTGGTATCTGTCGTCCATGTTTGTGTGTGCGTGTCCATCAACAATTTCCTTTAGCATGGTCTACAGGTCGTACCTTTGGTCGATCATTATGAAATTTGTCATGGCTGTTGATATTGACATGTAGATGGGAACGAGTCAATTTGAGGTCATTCGGCAAAAAAACATGGCCACCAGCGGCCATCTTGAATTTCAAAATTCAATCCATTAGCACAGGCTACAGGTCGTACTCTTAGATGGGAAACGAGTCAATTTCAAATCAATTGACCAAGCCATTTCGACGACAAATGAAATCAAACATTGATTTTGCAATTTTGCTAGTCATTCTAGGGGCACGGAAACCCCAAAAAAACCATATATTTAAGCAGCCACAACTCCAGAAGTTTAAGTCCGATTTTAAAAATTTGAGTGGAATAGTGATCAGCGTCACCTACTGGTGATGTACACCAAATCTGCGGCAAAATAGTTTTGAGATACATACCCACACGCCCGTTCTCCCGAACCGGAAGTGGAATCCATTAACTATATATATCATTAGAGAGCGCAGAGTTTGCTCAACATGATACAAAAAGTCCCAACTCAATAGCCCAAGCCGTTCTGGATTCCCTATAAAGAGCGTTGTTTTAACCTTCGACCTGTAGCGAACTTTTAAACCGGAAGTGCGAACCCTATTATTTTTCGGTGCTTTATAACATACATATATGCGCAAATAATGAAAAAAGTCCGAACTCGATATCTCAAGCCGTTTAGGAGGAGATACGTTTACAACAATAAAACCGATAAAGAGCATTGTTTCCAAAGGTCAAGGTCACACAAAATTCCCTATTTGTGCATCGACTTCGTATACGCAATGGCTATGCAGGTACCAAATTTCAAATCAATTGGTCAAGCTATTTTGACGATATAAGAAATCAAACCTCGATTTTGCAAGTCATTTTGGTGGCGAGAAAACCCCCCAAAAATCAACAAAAGGGCGATAACTCCGAAGGTCAAGGTCGGACGAAATTCTCAATAGGCCATTTACCGAGATCTTCCAAAGTTATATACTGAAACCGAAGGAGGATGTAGGAGGATGCATCATTACAATAAATCAGGGATCAGCCTTAAGGTGTCAAATTGGGAGAAGTTACTTTTCCCAATTTGATTATTAGGGAGAATTGGACTGTTATCAGAGAGAAATAACAATGGATGAAGTTCAATTTACACCCAAAGCTCTTGGTAACCACAGCAGAATTATGGGTAATTTTTCAGGATTTAGTTGGAAATATGGCTTGTTGCCATTCATCGGAAAATCCCACCGAGAGCTCTCCGATGAATGGCAACAAGCCATATTTCCGACTAAATCCTGAAAAGTTACCCATATTCTGCTGTGGTTAAGAAGTCAATTATTTAGAGCATTAATGTATTTCCTGGGCTAATTCCCAGGGCTGAGTTATAAGTGTAGAGCATTTAAAATCCTGAAAAATTACCCATAATTCTGCTGTGGTTAAGGAGCTGATTATTTAGGGCATTACTGTATGCAACACAACATGAGAATGTTTGTCTTTTCAGGAGTTTTACTTGTGAGGTGCTAGTGTTCTGGTGAATATTTGTTGGGATAGAGATATGTTGGTGGTTGGTTCATGGCTTGTTTATTAACCCTGTATGGCCAAGGTGAGTGAAATAAGATATATCCAGATCTCTACATGAAGGCTTATCTTATTTGACGATTAGGAGTACAGTAAAACTTTTAGATAGTAACTCAAAGTAAGAAAAAGGAATAGGACCAGTTTTCAAGCCTGCAAATAATGTGTCTGTCATTTGCAGAATGAGGTCCCCAGAGGGTGAATTTAGTGATGATATCCCACAATAACAGCTGGACTATTTTTGCATTTTGATTTTTAGTCTTTAACCCTAACCCTAGAGAAAGGGTTTCCCCCCTGGATGCTATTAACTAATGAGTCTTAATGGGGTACTGTACACTAAATCCGACCATTTTTTCGGACCATCTCCTTTATAATTAACAGAATATATACAACAAATGAATGAATTTGAGCCATATGGATTAGTGCAAAATACACGCAACATGGTAATTACAATGAAAATTAATTAATGACTCGATCCAGACATAAATTCATTTTCATTATAATTACCATGTTGTTTGCATCGTTCATAGAGCACATGTGTGTATTTTGCTCTAATCGATGGCGCAAATTATTTCATTTGTTGCATATAGTAGAAAAGGAGATGGTCTCATAAATGGGTGGATTTAGTGTACAGTACCCCTTTAATATATTATTATCATTAAATTGTGTATACATTCATTTCTCGCATCTTTTCAGAATAAAACAATTGGAACTATTTGTTTTGGCGGATGTGCTTGATATTTGTCATTTAGTGGTGAGCAGATTATCTGATGGGATGTAAATGATGTCACTTCCGGTAGCAAATTTCGAAGTTTTTTAACAATTGGCAGTGAACTGTAAATCAAAACTAGCATTTTTGGGGAATTTTATAAAGTAGCGCATTCAATAAAAAGAACACCTATGGGTTTTGGTTGAGTACCCGTCTTATCTCATGAGTGGCTACAAGAAAATACAGAATTTCCTTGTAGCCACCCATGATGTTAATCAGCTATTCAACCAAAACCCGTATGTGTTCTCTATATATTCTTCACACTACTCCGGTGTAAGACTTGAAAATATAGGACAGAATAAAATTTCTCTCATGTCAGTATTAAACTGTCATTCATGAGGTTGTTTGTTGAACTTTATCTGAACACTTCTCACCAGTGAATCACTTGTATTATCTGTTAGTCTGCCTGTCGTCTGCTTATATTATATGAACACCCCTTCAAATGAATAATAGACCATTCCAATATATACTTATATGAATGGGTGGGAGAATACATTTAATAGTAGAGAAAGGCTTACTTTGTGGGATTTATGTGCCACTTCTGTACTAAATGGGTTCTCCCATTCAGTTATAAATGTATACACTGGAATGGTGTATTATTCATCTGGAGGGGTTTTTAGAAAAAATGAGCAGACAACATTCATTTTTCCAGATCTCTCAGGCCGACAAGGTCGCCTATTTGGCTAAAACAATGTTTTAATCGAAAGGATCCTATGTTTATGTAGGATAATACAAGTAGAGTAGGAGTTCTATTTATTGAAGGTAAATGCTCTATCGTTGTTTGTTGAATTTATTATCTCAACTTTTCCTAAGGGATCAAGCATGAATTTAGTGTGTCTGACATTTGCAGAATGAGGTCCCTAGAGGGTGAATTTAGTGACGCTATCCCGCACAGTGGACCTCATTTGAGACTAGAGATACTTCCCAGAAGATGAGGCCTAAGCTGAATGAGGTCTCCAGAGGGTGAATTTGGTGATGCTAAGCCCACTGTGCGGGATAGCCTCACTACTAAATTCACCCTCTTGGGACCTCATTCTGCATTATCATTCTCTCATGGACACACTAAATTCAGGCTTGTAAGGGATGAATATTTAGTATAGAAAGGGTTAAACTCTAATCGATTTATCATGCTTTGTGAGCCATGGTCACTAATTTAGTAGAATTCAAACAGTTAACATTTGGTTCCAAATGAGATGTCATCCTGTCCTTTTGATCCTGGTATCATATGCCCTCTTGTTGCTGGGGTAACGAAGAGTGGCCATCAAATTGTTTAGGCCTTTTCCTGGCATACCTTCTGTACTATCAGGTTTCTGAGAAGAGAATGCGGAATGTTTCACTGAGATGCCATTCAGACTACTTTTGATCTGTCTGTCAACCTCCCTTTGTACACAGTGGGTTCCACTTACCGCAGTGGTCTTTACAGTGCTTTTTTCTGTGCTCCTAGTTGTTCATTATGTCAGATTTGCTTCTGAGATTTTCTGCTCCTGCAGTAATGCCCTAAATAATCGACTCCTTAAACCACAGCAGAATTATTGGTAATTTTTCAGGATTTAGTCGGAAATATGGCTTGTTGCCATTCATCGGAAAGCTCTCACTGAGAGCTTTCTGGTGAATGGCAACAAGCCATATTTATGACTAAAAATTCTGAAAAATTACCCATAATTATGATGTGGTTAAGGAGTCGATTATTTAGGGCATTACTGTACATGTATCAGATCCTGTTTTGACTTGTTTGTTGTGGCAAATCAGCCCTAGATTCTTTTCAAACCTTCACATCTATATATATAAAAGCCAAGCGTTTGTCTGTGTGTGTAGGTCTCTGTGTTTATCTGTCACAATTTTGAGGCGTTTATAAATATATCACCCTCATGTTTGATTGCATCCCAATTTTTACTATGTACTGAGGCACATCTTAAAATATAACACGCAAAATATCAGGCCAATCAGTACAAGACAACCTGAGATATAACGTGTTTCCCAAATGTTATCAATGGGGGGTGGCAGGCTTGCATAACCAAATTCATCCTCTGTGGACCTCATTCTGCTTAGGGCTCTGTCTTCTATGGAAAATATCTTTATTATCGAATGAAAGATGCATAATCCAAATTAACGCTCCCAAAATACTATTTCTTTGGCTTCGGAGGTAAAAATATTTCATTTGAGTCGAGGAACCCAACCATCAAAGCTCAGAGTGATCAGATATCGATTTTTTGAATTTTTTATTTCCCCCGACATGTGTAATATTTTAGCGGCCTGGCAAATATTCGGCAACGGTCTTGGACGAAATTGCTGATGAAAATGGATAACTCTAAAATCAAGTGACTTTGGATGTTAGATATTTGACAATCCTGCCAAATTTTGTTGAGCAAAATGTTGATAAATAACCCATTTTGAGCGATTTTATACTATGGTTGACTCTGGCTAGCACTAATTTTGAGCAATTAATCGATTCTGATAACTGAAGCAGGATTTCAAAAAATGTTGTTGGAATCTGATGATATGGGGACCATTAAATCGGATTGAGTACCTTTAACAAGTTTTTAGTTTCTTTAGAAATTTCTTCACAAAGATTCTTTTATAGTTTAGTTTCTCTATATCCATAACTTGGCAGACAACACATGGCATAATCAAGGTGACCAATGGGTGCAATCTATTTGAACTATAGGTACGTTTTTATTTCAAAGAGAGATAATATATGAATTTAAATAGGAAAAAAAAGTTTGTGTCATGGATGCGGGTGGGTAGGATATTCATGGGGAAGAAATACGCCATACACTGACACTCTCGAAATTAGATTGTTGATTTTGAATATTGGAATGTTCTCGACTCCTCGAGTATACTTCAGTTCCTAAACACGCTTGCGTTAATTAGTTTCCCCAGACCTGGAAGTTAAACGAGCCAGTTGCAGTTTCTGTAAATAGCAGGCACCATAAATAGAAACTATCATCTCACGATTCCTTGTCTCCCAAGAGTGCTCACAGCTTATGGGCTCAGGCCACTTATAAAGTCCATCATTATACATGCCTCAAGAGTCCTTGTCTCTCACGAGTGCTTACAGCACATGGTCACAGTTTATTATACCACTACACCAAGAGATTGGGGGTATACTAGCAAGCCTTGAAATAGGGTGTCTGTCATTTGCAGAATGAGGTCCCCAGAGGGTGAATTTAGTGATGCTACCCCGCATAGTGGGCTAGCATCACCAAATTCACCCTCTGGGGACCTCATTCTGCTTACAACTCAGCAGAATGAGGTTCCCAGAGGGTGAATTTGGTGATGCTAGCCCACTATGCGGGGTAGCATCACTAAATTCACCCTCTGGGGACCTCATTCTGCAAATGACAGGCACCCTATTTCAAGGCTTGTATACTAGACTCAGGGACCTGCCTTTAAAGGGATACTGTTCTCAAAGAAAAGCCGTAATGCGAAAATAGAACTATCGTCGTCGAGTAATTTTTGTACAGTTTTCAAGCAAATGTATCAAATAAATGTTATATTATATGCATACAAAAGTACTTACTGCCCATTAGAAGCCTATTTTATGTAACTTGAAACTTGGAAAATGAGCTAAGATCACATCTAAAAGATGATTGCATTTTTTTTTATCGCAGATGGAGTGATGGGCGAACATATTTCTGGAAACTTTCTTCAAAGTTCAAATCATTTCCGAAAGACGTAGATGCATGTAAATCATGTCTGGCCCAACAGCCCAGATCATGGATCTATTGAAACAGTATTTTACTGAGAAATATGTATGTGGAAACATGGATTATTAAAATGCCTTATTAATTAACTGGGAAAACAAGCTTTCTCATTGCAATAGACATTTTGAGGATGTGCGTCTCTGCATACGTGACATTTGTCCTACATGTATATACCTTTTATATTCCATGACGACTGCAGATCAGTCGCTGAGGGCATGTGCACACTGACACATTGTTAATCAAAGACTGGCCAATGTCATCTCGTGTCTTTCGGCATTTGAAATTGACTTTGATGGTTTTTACCACTGAAGTGCAATGGCATACACAAATTATTCTTGTCTAACGAGTAACTTAAACCCAATTGGTACATAATAGCATCATCGGCAACCAATCGTCTTCACACCCTTAATATGATCGATATCTATATTGTTCTATAAATATGTCAAACAGCAATGCTCTAAATAATTGACTCCTTAACCACAGTGGAATTATGGGTAATTTTTCAGGATTTAGTCAGAAATATGGCTTGTTGCCATTCATTGGAAAGCTCTCACTGAGGGCTTTCCGATGCATGGCAACAAGCCATATTTCCGACTAAATCCTGAAAAATTAACCATAATTCTGCTGTGGTTAAGGAGTCGATTATTTATGGCATTACTGTATGATCGATATCAGCTGACCCTACTCCTGGAATTCCCTTGAATTTATAAGTGTAGGAACCATGTTAAGCTGTGTGGGAACATCCATTTAGTATAGAAATGGTTAAAATTTTAATTTTAATGACTGAAATATGATATAAATTCTTGGCATTCACATCATGTCCCTTGTAGATTCTGGTATGTATAATACCCAAACATAATTGTGAGAAAATTGCTGCAATTTATTTCAACTTTATATCAATCGAGCTCTTTTTGTAACCCTTTCTATACTAAATGGATTCTCCCACTCAGTTATTATCCCCCGCCAAATTAAAAATTTGCGAGGGATATAATAATGGGTTCCGTCCGTCGGTCCATCCGTCTGTCCCGAATTTGTAAGAGTCATAACTTGAACAAATGTCAACGGATTTCAAAGATTTGTGGTATATGAGTTCACTTGACCAGTATCTAGAACGAGTTCGCAAACCAGGTCTGGCCGGATATTTTAAGCGGACTTATTGGACTTTTGTGTGCAAATGGACGACGTCACAGAGCTCATTTCCACAAATGTCAACAGATTTCAAAGATTTTTGGTATATGAGTTCACATGACCAGTATCTAGAACGAGTTCGCAAACCAGGTCCGGTCGGATATTTTCAGCAGAGTTATTGGACTTATGGGACGACGTCACAGGGCTCATTTCCACAAATGTCAACAGATTTCCAAGATTTTTGGAATATGAGTTCACATGACCAGTATCTAGAACGAGTTCGCAAACCAGGTCCGGCCAGATATTTTCAGCAGAGTTATTTGACTGACGTCACAGGGCTAATTTCCACGAATGTCAATGGATTTAAAAGATTTTTGGTATATTCGTTCCCATGACCAGTACCTAAAATGAGTTTGCAAACCAGGTCTAGCCAGATATTTTCAGCAGAGTTATTGGACTTGGACGACGTCACATGGCTAATTGCCACAAATGTCAGTACCTAAAATGAGTTCGCAAGCCAGTCTTTTTGACAAAATCCCACCTCTTGTTTAGCACATACATGTACTGAGATCGCAAACATTATTGAGAATGCACTTCCCCAACTGCACAATTCGGTGGGGGATACCGTCGTCTTGCGACTGCTTGTTAAAGTAATATTGGAGTGGTCTATTAGTGTAGAAGTGTATAGTGTTATCAGGGAGAAGTAACAATGGCTGAAGTTCAATTTACACCCCAACATCACCCTTCTATGTAGACCAAGTCTTCTCGATCCACAATAGCTTGGGATATCTGTTGGGATGATGCTGTTTTTGGACCGAGTCCCTTTCCGTTGCTCTTTAAAAATGGACTTTCATTCGAAAGACGCACTATATGTACATGTGGAGCCTGGGCATTCATGTAAACCCCTGAATGTGATTAATCAGCTGACATGTCCGTGATTAATCTCTCTTCAAAATGGTATATCATTTACCTCGATAGAAAAAGGTAAAGTGATGATACGATCATTTAATGTTTTGTTTACATGCTTTTTTCTGATAGCATGACAAATCAAAATTCTCTGGAAAACAAGGCTTTCTTTACTTTTAAATCTTGTTGCTTTGATATTTAATGGACCTCTGATATACTCATGTTTGATATCATTATGCTTGGAAAAGGCTGCCCTCTATGTTCAGATATGCAAAGCATCCATTTTACCTTGTCCGAAGGCATACAAGCAAGATAACTCCTGCCCACGATTCTGAGTCCATTATAGAAGAGCAACTGGCTGGACTCGGTCCTAAACAGCATCATCCCAACCGATATCCCAAGCTGTTGTGGACCGAGAAGCAGACCTGTTTAATGCCTTAAAATCTGTCAGGGAGATTCTACTCTTTCTGTCAGGGAGATTTGGGTCTTGTCAGGGAGATTAAAAATTGCAGCCAAAAAGTTACATCTTCACTATTTCTTCCTTTGAAAAATGGTGGGTAGTGATTTTAAAGTAGTTAAATGTAATTAATCTTCACTTTTCAAAGGATGAATTAATGTAAATGCACATTTCTGATCACATTTGTATGTATTTATTCAAATAAAAAATAATTGAATATTTTTTCTTTGATTATTTATTTCATAATATCATTGTATAGCGTTATAACATTTAAAACATAACAGATTACACATAGGGTTTCCACACATGAAGGCCTAATGTTCATTACTACTTATTGGTATCTTCTTTAACATAGTCACTCCCTGCTGTCTTTGACATTGTTCCCAATTCCTTGGTCATGTGTAGCTCGAAGCACTCTCCATTTGAATAAGTTCAATAAGTCAGCTCCGCATGATTGTTGGATTTTTCACACAATCGAAAACGATCTTTCTGAGTCTGCATTGCTGTTGGGAACAGTTAATAAGCACTTAATTATCTTTGGCATCTCATGAAAACGAATTGCCCCTTTTGGTGATTTCAGTTCCATCACTTTGTACCACCAAACATCAGTTCAGTCCTTCTCTGGATCGAAAGACGGAAGTTCATTGCCATTGCACGTTGTCAAATGGTCGAACTCATCCTGTAAACTGTTTGCATCAACTTCCAATTGGAATTTGTCGGCTACTCATTGAAACACTTCACACTTAAGGGTATCCCTGATCTCAGCATTTGGGTTTAACAAAGCCATGAATGAATGTGTCATTGAATGGATATTTGGAGATCATTTTCGCCACAATCGCACAGTAGAATGATCTGATCATCTCGAAGAACGACTCCAAGTCTTCGATTGAGCGCACTTTTTCGTCCATCAGTTTCCGGGTGTTCATTCCTACTGCGATAACATCGTCGTCTAGTTGATTGGAACTTTCATTGTACAGAACAGCTGTTAGATCGCCGGCATGTTGTTTAATCACACTTGATTTCAAAAACTTTCCAAGAAACTTCCTGAGCAGACGACACATTTCTATTGACATTTGACCAAGCATAGTTTCATCCGACTGGAATAATGTGTTGAATTCATTTAAAGGCTTTGTGATGAACTCTAGAAATGAAAAAAACAATTTCATCTCAATGTCATTCAGTCGCTCTGCTGTTCGACGAACATGATTGTTATCAAGTTCCACCTCTGTGAAGTACAGCTGTAATGGCGTCCACTGCTGGTTCAATTGGCGTATACACCTTTCCAAACTTAACCACCTTGTTGAGATGTGTTTTAGAATCCTCAGAGGTTTAGTGTCTGTAAAGTCCAGAAAGTGCTTTTACGAATCGCGTCGCTTCGATGACTTGTTAAAATGTCCGTACACATCTGTAATCAATTCTGCTACTGGAACAGTAATCTCCTTCATCGCTCTCTTGATACACAGATCTGCCAAGAAATAAGAATATTTCTTAAGCTGTTTCTAAATGACCTAAAAAACTTGTTAATTTGATAATAAAAATACTTTCCAGAAGAAATGAGCGCCAAGCAGAATGAGGTTTCCAGAAGGTGAATAAATGATGCTAGCGCACTGTCACCAAATTCATCCTCTGGGGACCTCGTTCTGCAAATGTCTGGCACCATATTCTCAGGCCTGAAACCGACTGACATTTTATCACATTTATTTGTTTTTTAGATGAGCAGGTAATTAACCCTTTGAGTGCCAGGGGCCGATATTATCGGCCCTAAACCTACACAATAAGTCTGTTAAAGAATATACTAAAATATATTAAAATTGTAAAACATTGTAAAAAAAAACAAAAATTGTTAAGCCAATGCATTCTCTTATATATGCGAGGCGACCTATGGTCGACTCGCATATATAAGAGAATGCATTGGCACAGGGTATATGGGTTGATACAAAAATCGACCTGGCACTCAAAGGGTTAACACTTAAAGTGATGTGAAACACTCTGCTAGGGTGATAAAATAGAAATAGAGAATAATCTTGTTCAAAGTAGTTGTTTTACAAATATTATATGTAAATTGACAACATACATCGTCATTCTTATATATTAATTAAATGCAGGGATAGTCGATAGTGAAATTGTTTCCGTTAGTTTATCGCCGATAGATGCGTCCCGAAACCGAGTAGTAAATATTTACAATTGAGCATAGTTCAGACGATGATTTGTATGGAGTGGTACGTACGTACGGTCGATTTGCCTGAGAATTTCGGCGATGTTAGTAGAATGCTACATTCCTCCAGTTGGCATAGCACATGAACACTAACTTATCAGTTTCACGCACCCAAAGAAGTATATAATATGTCCTTAAACCCAACTATAGAAAGGTGTAGATTTAGCAGTATCTATCCTACCAATTTCACTAGCTCAAGGGAAACTTGGACTATATATAATTCCACCCATTCAAAACATGGGAACTTTTTGATTTTCTGACCTGTTCTGAAAGGGAGCATTATGTCATTGAACAAACAATGCAGGGAATATATATCTTATTAATACTAATGTACCTTAATAATCTATTTACAGTAACTGTAAGGGCTGGTCCCAACTTGGAATATTGCATGATTTTTGTTTGTCTATCGCAATAAACTCTGAATTGATTACCCAGAAACTCCATGTTTAATAGCGATGCAAATCAAGATCGGCTCAACAAAGTCACCTAAGTCATACAATCTCGAACTAGAACCTTCGCCTTCTGGGAAATACAGTAGTGCCCTAAATAATCGACTCCTTAACCCTTTACCCAACAAACCGGCCAAAAACGGCCAAATAAAGCTGCAACAACCTAAATTATCTTGGGTCTGTCTCAATAAAACCATACAAATATGGACATCATTGGAACCGGCTCATTGACCACATTGTGATGGTTACAGTTATGCCCTGTGCCAATGCATTCTCTTATATATGCGAGTCGACTCGCATATATAAGAGAATGCATTGGCACAGGGCCGTTCTGTTGGGTAAAGGGTTAACCACAGCAGAATAATGGGTAACTTTTCAGGATTTAGTCGGAAATATGGCTTGTTGCCATTCATCGGAAAGCTCTCACTGAGAGCTTTCCAATGAATGACAATAAGCCATATTTCCGACTAAATCCTGAAAAGTTACCCATAATTCTGCTGTGGTTAAGGAGTTGATTATTTAGGGCATTACTGTAGCTGCACTGTTGAAAACTTTCCTGTCAGAATATAAAAAAGTTACCAGGTTTTCAACTGATGGAATATGATCTCTACAGACATAACCAGAGTAGAGATTCATCATATGATCAAGGCTGAAATCGATGGGGTTAATATTTAGCCACATAAATATTGTCATACATTGTCAAATCCTCTGACATCAATATCAGAAAAGTCATAGGTCACGAGTGACAGTTTACAGTTCAATAGGGACAATCTCCATGAAATTGTAAATATATGGCGTGTTCCAAATCACAGGGGAAACTCTTTGAAATGATATATGTCTGATGTGTCACGAATGGTTTCCATGAAATCAAATACCTATATCATGGCAAATGTCATATATCAAAAGCAGAAATCTTTTTCTCCTGGGAGGGTTCAAAAGTTATCTAATCTTCCTTAAGTATAGGATGTCGTCATAGTAAGAGGATGGCAACAGTTTAAAATTTGCGAGAGAAATTTGAACTAAAACAAATATTTCAGACGCATGTTCAAGTTGTATGATGACGTACAGTAATGCCCTAAGTAATCGACTCCTTAACCACAGCAGAATTATGGGTAACTTTTCAGGATTTAGTCGGTAATATGGCTTGTTGCCATTCATCGGAAATCTCTCCCCGAGAGCTTTCCGATGAATATCAACTAGCCATATTTCCGACTAAATCCTGAAAAGTAATTACCCATAATTCTTCTGTGGTTAAGGAGTCGATTACTTAGGGCATTACTGTATGTGTTAGAAGGATAGGATATTTTATTTCCAATACACATATATAATACAAAATAATGATGAAAAATATGGATAATTCTGTAGTATATTGTGGGGGATGGCATTATCTGGCATTAACAGTGCATGTGTGAGTGAAGGTAAGCTGTCCATTAGCAGTGGGGGAAGATCGGATTCATTAGAAAGCAATTAAGTTCCTTTTTCACTTGATACATGTTGTTCATCTGTATGTGCGACAAATTGATCAGCAGACTTATTCCAAGCATCAAATATCTGGCATTTTCCAAATCACAGGGGAAACTTTCTATGAAATGATATATGTCTGATATGTCATGAATGGTTTCCATGAAATTAAATACCTATATCATGTCAAATGTCATATATCAAAAGCAGAAATCTTTTTCTCCTGGGAGGGTTCAAAAGTTATCTATTCGGCCTTAAGTATAGGATGGCGTCATAGTAAGAGGATGGCAACAGCTTAAAATTTGCGAGAGAAACTTGAACTAAAACAAATATTTCAGACGCATGTTCAAGTTGTATGATGACGTATGGGTTTGAAGGATAGGATATTTTATTTCCAATACACATATATATTACAAAATAATGATGAAAATTATCTGGCATTAACAGTGCATGTGTGAGTCAAGGTAAACTGTCCATTAGCAGTGGGGGAAGATCGGATTCATTAGAAAGCAATTAAGTGCCTTTTACATGTTGTTCATCTATGTGCGACAAGTTGATCAGCAGACTTATTCCAAGCATCGAACATCCTGAGAGATATGAGGCTGAAATCGATGTGGTTAATATTTAGCCTCATAAATTTTGTCATACATTGTCAAATCCTCTGACATCAATATCAGAAAGGTCATAGGTCACAAGTGACAGTTTCAGTTCAATAGGGACAATCTCCATGAAATTGTAAATATCTGGCATGTTCCAAATCTATGAAACGATATATATTTGATGTGTCACGAATGGTTTCCATGAAATCAAATACCTATATCATGGCAAATGTCATATATCAAAAGCAGAAACTTTTTCTCCTGGAAGGGTTCAAAAGTTATCTATTCGGCCTTAAGTACATGTATAGGATGTCATCATAGTAAGAGGATGTTAAAATTTGCGAGATGCATGTTTAAGTTGTATTATGATGAATTAGAAGGATAGGATAGGAGCCTTGAAATCAAGCCTGAGTTTAGTGTGCCCGTCATTTGCAGAATGAGGTCCACAGAGGGTGAATTTAGTGACGCTATCCCGCACAAATTCATCCTCGGGGGACCTCATTCTGCATTGCCTCATCTGCTATGCGAGACATAGACTCAGATGGAAGTTCCAAAATGGTGAATATTGTGATGTACACCCATTGGGAACCTCGATTATGCAATGTGCCGTCTGCCAATTTTTGGATATAGAGAAACTAAACTAAAAAAGAAATAGAATCTACCGGTATATGAAGAATTTTCTATAGAAATTTGATAATGAAGCTTTCCAGAGAAGATGAAGCAGAATGAGGTCCCCAGAGGGTGAATTTAGTGATGCTAGCCCGCTATGCGGGATAGCGTCACTAAATTCACCCTCTGGGGACCAATATGAAATTTTCTCAAGATGTTTGCAGATTTTGTTATAAATGTGACTACTATGGCCTATTTGAAGTCATATTTATGTAATTTTGATATGTATATTTAAAGTAATGTGTTATCTTCAAAATGTTATAACTCATACCGCCTGTGAAAAAAAAATTATTTTGATCTTTGACCTTGACATCAAGGTCACTTTCACGCTTGGGTCTCGCTCTTATATTGACCCCCATATCATGAACTATATATATACCAAGTTTCATGCTTTTATCCAATTTTGCACACTTTGGTCATTTTTGGGACCTTTGAGCCCCTACTATGATTTTACCCAACAGTTCGTTTAGATTTTTGAGCAGTGTTGCTTATGTTGAAGTTACAAACAATGCATCTGCACATGCGGGAGAAATTTGATGTCTTCCATATTTTGGAGATTTTCATAATGGCAATCCGGAAGTCTCACGGACAATCTGTGAAACTTAACAGCTCTGGTGCTAGACCAAAATTAACTTTTGCCATATGAAAATATATTTTGCCTAATTCATTTAGAAATTGCCATATGCTATCACTAATAGTATCAGTTTCTGACTTTGAGTCTTATATTTTAACATTGTTTGAACAACTTTTGATATCGATAGGAAATCAGTTAGTTATTAATTATTCTTGCCTCTATATTGGTATGCTTTATTTATAACTCAATCGTGCTATTATGCACGAAATATAGAGTCATATAACATATTTACAGTGTATTTACATAATGTGACATTTGGCCGTCGAATTCGGGGTCCTTTGTTTGTGTAATCATCATCATTATTATCATCATCAACATGATCATCATGATCATCATGATCATCATCATCATCGTCGTTATCATCACGGTCCTCGTCTCCCTCATCGCCGTCGTCGTCGTCATCGTCATCTATCATCATAGGTATTCTGTAAACCTAATTTGATAAAAATCGCAAAATTCTTCAAAATATATTCATTTTCCTCAGTAAGTAACGCATATAATTTGTCATTAGTTGGGAAGTCATAATACTTCCCTGGTAAATATTTGCATATTAAAGTTCTGAATTCTGGGCAAACTAATATGAAATGGTATTCATCACCAGTTTGCGATTTACAGAATTGTGGTTTATTATTTAGAGCATTACTGTACAATCTGAATATGGTGCCCGTGCAGGGTTTATGCTGTCGTTTAATATCAAATTGGTTAAGGGCAGATTTTGTTTTTGAGAAAATTAGATAAAAGAAATTACATTTGAGCATATACATGGCAGCAATTATGTCTCAGACTATCATTTCATGATGGGAGCTGTGCTGGTGCAGCATTAAAGATCCATGTGCCAGTGCAATCTCTTAATGAGAAATACACCATTGTAAATCTAGAATTATACTTTAAACATATTTTTTGGACATGCCCATACTGGTATATGAGAGAGAAGTCACTTCTCCCTATGACTGAATTAAGTAGAAATGGTACAATTTATAGGGAGAAGATACTCACAAGTTGCCTTCTCGGCTGTTACTTGGTAACAGATCTCTGTTAGTAATAATTGCACAGAGGTTTGGCCTATTTGTACTATACAAAGACATTTGTTGTAGAGCGCAGTCATTAGGTCCCAGACCTACGTAAGAAGATTAGCCGTCATTCTATCGAGCATATGACCACGGGCAACTGATCTGCGAAGTTGGGCTAGAGATTTAATTCGGAATCTGTCGGGGCCCCTGGGAGAATTAGTTATCAATTCTGTCTGTATCCTTAACACTATCTATTGAATGCGTCCTCCGTTCTTTTGTCGGGGATCGGCCAAGCTTGGCACCTGACATTTCCTTCGGCTTGTTTTGACGGCTTTTCATTAAAAATAACTCACTTTATTTTCACAGAAAGAGCTATGAGAATGCCAGTTTTTTTTTCTTGTGACATTAATAAGGAGGGGTTCATCCCTCATCAACCTTTGTCTCGAGTCATTCAGACAGGGTGTGACAGACGTGTATTCACCAAGCCTGCAAATAGTATCTGTCATTTGCAGAATGAGGTTCCCAGATGGTGAATTTAGTGATGCTATCCCACACAGCAGGCTAGCATCACCAAATTCCCCCTCTGGGGACCTCATTCTGCTTAGGCCTTATCTTTTGGGAAGTATCTATAGTCTCAAATTAACATAGTTATTTTTCCCTTCTATATCCCCTAATTTGCAGAAGATAAAATGCATCGAGGTATCTAATGGGTGAACATCACCAATGTCAACTGGGGAACTTCAATCTGATTCTAGGTCTCCCATAGCAGTTGAGGCCTAAACAGAATGAGGTTTCTATACGGGGAATTTGGTGATGCTAGCCTGCCATGTGGGATAGCATCACTAAATTCACCCTCTGGGGACCTCATTCTGACACACTATTTGCAGACTTGATTAGCCTCGGTCTCAATCATTCAGACAGCGTGTGACAGATGTGTATTCACGCTGTGAGAATAGGATTCCTGTTGCATATCATACTTATGTTCTTGTCTTCATTTCTGGGGGCCCTTGCTTCTTAGTCAGTTAGGTTCATGGCACATGACGCCATCATATATAATCCCACCCTGGGACTGAATGCATGTCATGAAATGCAATTTCTGTTGCATTCTTTTTCGTTGTTCCTGGATTCTAGAGGTAGGTTCCTGGTGACTCAGTCAGTAAAGGAGCATAGAATGTTTATCCCTTGAAAAATGATCGCTCTTCTAAGTGTGGAACTGATCTGAACAATCCATCCAGTGTTTAATTTTCTCAGGCCCGAGCATAATGTGCCTGTTGTTTGCAGAATGAGGTCCCAAGAGAGTGAATTTAGTGATGCCATCCCTCTGGGGACCTCATTCTGCTTAGGCCTCATCTTCTCTGGAAAGTTTCTTTATTACACAATTTCTCTAGAACTTCTTCACATAGATTCTATTTCTTTTTTAGTTTAGTTTCTCTATATCCCCAAATTGGCAGACGACACATTGCATAATCGGGGTTCCCAATGGGTATACATCACAATATTCACATTTGGGAACTTCAATCTGAGTCAATGTCTCCCATAGCAGATGAGGCCATGCAGCATGAGGTCCCCAGAGGGTGAATTTGGTGATGCTAGCCCACTATGCGGGATAGGGTCACTAAATTCACCCTCTGGGGACCTCATTCTGCAAATGACACACACTAAACTCAGGCTTGGTTTCTCTACCTGTTGTCTGCTATCTGAACATCCCTGTGAAAGAAGAAGTGACCATTGTCTACTTTAGGAATTAATTTGATAATCAAAGTGTTAATTGAAGAGAAGAGAAGAGGCCTTTAGAATATTGTGTGGGAAATTTGCAGAATGAGGTCCCCAGAGGGTGAATTTAGTGATGCTAACCCTAACAGCATGTCATGCGAATAAGTGCACATAAATTACCTATTGAGATGGATAGATACAAATGTCCAAAACCTGATATAGACAAAAGAACATGTTCAGTTTGTACAGTATTAGAAAATGAATAAAAACATTTCTTGTTCTGCAAGAAATATACAAATGAATGGGATAAAAAGCCTCCTGAATCCAATATCTACCAAAACATATACTGGTATGCGAATTCATAAAATCATCTACGGCCTATAATGTGGTTATTCTGAAGCTATTGTACGGCTTTACATATTACTATTATGTCTCAAATGCACATTGGTGTCATTGTGGTCACATTGACGTCATTGTGGTTATGTAGATATTCACATTATTGTACTAGTACTGGCATATCCCATTTTATTTTGGTTTGGTCAGTAAGCCCATCCTATATTTTTTTCCCAAAACAATCATCGGGTGGTCCTCGAAGATAAGCCCACTCCCATTTTTAGAACTTAGAGGGCGAGTATACATTACTGAGAATCAAGATGAGAAAAATTCATGCACATATCCATTTACACATCAAAGAGATATGCTCTCTTTATCCACAATATATATTGAAAATGACACCATACAATAAAAAGAATACAAAAAAAAGTTATATTTGTTATTTTGTCCAAACAAATTATTTTCATTAAATAAAATAATATACATCATAATATAAAAACAATACATTAGATTAGCACTATGAAAAGGGAGTCATCGAAGGTCCCAAGTCCCAGTCCAAAGTTCACGCTCCCCTCCTGGCTTTAATGCTGTTGAGTGTATACAGTACCTTCATGCATGTTTGTAACATTGGTATGTTACACTTTAATTTTCACTCAGGAAGCATTATTGATGATTCTTGGAATTTTTACCCAACTACAGTAATGCCCTAAATAATCGACTCCTTATAAACCACAGCAGAATTATGGGTAATTTTTCAAGATTTAGTCGGAAATATGGCTTGTTGCCATTCATCGGAAAGCTCTCACTTTCTTATCTGTCCTCTCTTTTTTTGAGTCATTTCCTTCAATCATTCCAAGTAGACTATTAGAATGAGGAAGTATATAAATATTTAATTGGCATGGTAACATCTAAAGCATGTGTTTAGCAGATATCACTGACACATTCCTGTGCTAGACCGTAATGTTATTACAGTTCCCATGTTAAACTAGCATGCTGATGATAGAGTCTGGCAGTTGTTGACAATAGTTGAATTGTTTATTCCTCTAATGAATGAAGATAGTATATACAACATATATTAAATACAACTATATGTACACATGTATAGTATTGTATGCGCTCGCTCGGTTGTATGTATGTATGCATGTATATATATACATATATACACATATGCACACATACATAAACATATATACATGTATATACGTATATATATATATTTACAGACACACATACATATACACACACATGTGCATTTATGCTGGATCGATGCATCACGTTGTTTGCACATACTGGTGTATAATAACATTCATAGCGAAATCATCATGGAATTTGGCTTGGTCCCAATAGAACACTTCCCTGACCAAACTACATATCTGTCAATGGAATATCAGTAATACGTAACATTATACTTCTATTACATGTTAGTTATGAGCCGAAGTTATTTAAAGTTGTGCGCTCATATACACCCTCAGGCGCCATATGAGTCTCGTGATATAATGCGTTCTTTCACACGACATACATTTTGCATTGGTCAGATGGAGCAAATGACACACACAAATATGAGACAATGAACAAATAAACGTTTTTCATCACACATGAGTTCTAGAGTAGGATGACTTCCATATGCATAAGTGAGGAATCCTACCAACGAGAGCAAATCCAGGAATGAAAATGTAGGAATTCCAAATATATTTATGATTTTATACCAGAGTTCATTTCTGAGTTCCTGTATATGGGGAGAGAGGCAATGGAGGTACATGTGTGACATGATGTCAGAGTATTGGCACCCACAATGCTTGCATAATGGGTTGTTGTCATATGTCGTTCTGGAGATGATGTTTGCCATATAGAGAGCTTTAGCTTTGTACTTTGGGTGTTCCCTGCATAGTAGCCAGCCTCTCCAGATCGACATAGGACAGGATTTAACCATCCGAAAGAAATTCAGTGATTCATTTGTCGAATCACACCATGGTGCTTGTTATGCGAAGTTGTTGATCTTCTCTTTTACAATTTCTTTCCATTGTTTCTGTGATGGAAAGAACCCAGAATCAAGAAAATTTGTGATGTAATCAATGAGATCATATCCATGCAGGATTGTGAAGATTTCCTTCGCAAAGTCAGACAGGGGCCGTTTATAGAGGAGGTGGCCTTGGACATTGAACAGAAACACTCTTAGAGCATCGCGATGAGTGTTTGGGAGATTTATTAGTGTTCCCAAGAATAAAAGTTTTTTAATTCTGCTGTGGTTAAGGAGTCGATTATTTAGGGCATTACTGTAACTTCGTGCGTGATGACACATTCTTATCTGTCCTCTCTTTTTTTGAGTCATTTCCTTCAATCATTCCAAGTAGACTATTAGAATGAGGAAGTATATAAATATTTAATTGGCAGGTAACATCTGAAGCGATGTGTTTAGCAGATATCACTGACACATTCCTGTGCTAGACCTTAATGTAATTACAGTTCCCAGGTTAAACTAGCATGCTGATGATAGAGTCTGGCAGGGAACCCCTCAATTCAATAAACTCAATCTATCACATTAATTGATATATTTTTTATGGCTTAAAATTGAAACATTCTGGCAGGTCCCTTGCAGACCTGAGAATAAGGTGCCTGTCATTTGCAGAATGAGAGTCCCCAGAGAGTGAATTTAGTAACGCTGCCCCGATAGCAGGCAAGCATCACAAAATTCACCCACTGGGGACCTCATTCTGCTTAGGCCTCATCTTCTCTGGAAAGTTTCTTTATTGTCAAATTTCTCTTCACATAGATTCTATTTCTTTTTTAGTTTAGTTTCTCAGTATTATATCCCAAAATTGGCAGACGAAACATTGCATAATCGAGGTTCCCAATGGGTGTACATCACAATATTCACCATCTGGGAACTTCAATCTGAGTCTATGATGTCTCCCATAGCAGATGAGGCCATGCAGAATGAGGTCCCAAGAGGGTGAATTTATTGTTGCTAGCCTGCTATGTGGGATAGCGTCACTAAATTCACCCTCTGGGGACCTCATACTGCAAATGACAGGCACCTTATTCTCAGGCCTTGTTTCATATTGTGCTGATTACATGTAGTTTTCTCAAAAAAGATTTTTTTAAGGCCAATGCATTCTCTTATATATGCGAGGCGACCTATGGTCGACTCGCATATATAAGAGAATGCATTGGCACAGGGCATATGCACCAATCCTTTTTGTACTAAAATGGATTATTCTTCCATCAAGTTAAAAATGTGTAGATCGGAATGCATGGTCTAACTATTATTGATTTAGAGGGATGTACTGGTAATATAAGCAGACGACAGATAGTAAAAGTGCAGAAGGAGCCATATTTATTGGAGGGAAATGTTCAGATAATAAGTTCAATAAACGACCTATTGGTTGCTTGTTGAACTCATTATCTGAACATTTCCTCAGAGTATTTAGTAGAGAAACTATTTATAAAGGGTTAAACTTGTTTACACACCCTGCTGTAAGTTATGCCTGCATTTATAAATTTAGTTATTGGTTACTAAATTACACTGGTCATTACACTAAAAATGTTGTGGTCTTCTACCAGGATTACACTACCATTTCGGGGGTGCATTCTCTTTGTACAAGAACGTTCTGGCAGTTTTTTGGGGGAGGGAGATGCTTCAGGCAAGCAAACTTAAATGGGTGATTTAAATATACTAAAAATTTTACCCATAGGAACTGAGTAATTAGATCTGAATGCATACAGTAATGCCTGAAGTATATATGACTCTTTAACCACAGCAGAATTATGGGACATTTTTCAGGATTTAGTCGGAAATATGGCTTGTTACCATTCATCGGAAGCTCTCACCGAGATCTTTCAGATAAATGGCAGTAAGCCATATTTCCGACTAAATCCTGAAAAATTACCCATAATTCTGCTGTGGTTTAGGGGTTGATTAGGACATTACTGTATGTTCAGGGTTGTCCATCTTAAAATCAGCTGAAAACTTGTACCAGCCGAAAACTAATAAAACAAATGGTGTCTGTGTTTGGAAATTTGTACCACTAGGACCAGCAAGGACCAGTAATAATATTGAGTACCAAGATGATGTTTGCAGTCTTGTGGTGAATATACACAGGGCACACAAGGCATTACTACTTTATTACTGTTAACTATGATGAATGAACACAGGGACAAACAAGACATAAAAACTACTTTATTATCACTGTTAACTGGTCCATAAACAAAGCATTGGATTGCCAGTAAAGCAAATAATTTAATATCAACATTTAATATAGCTTAATATAATGGTACATTTATGTACAATCAAAGCTTTAAGCAATCGGATTAATATATGCTTCCTTAGTGTCAGGACCTCTTTATCTCCTACCAAGATTAAATATATCCAAGCATGCAAATAATGTGTCTGTCATTTGCAGAATGAGGGCCCCAGAAGGTGAATTTAGTGACGCTATATCCCACACAGTTGGCTAGCATCACTAAATTCACCCTCTGGGGACCTCATTCTGCTTAGGCCTGAACTGCTATGAGAGACCTACGATCAGATTGAAGTTCCCCAGTTGAAGTTGGTGATGTTCACCCATTAGTCGCATCGATTATAAATGCATTTTATCTTCTCCAAATTAGGGGATATAGAAACTTGCCAGAAGGGAAAAATTAACTGAAAACAATTTGTTAATTTGAGACTATAGATACTTCCCAGGAGATGAGGCCAAAGCAGAATGAGGTTCCCAGAGGTCTTATTTTGGTGATGCTATCCTGCTATGCAGGATAGCATCACTAAATTCACTGTCTGGGGACCTCATTCTGCAAATGTCAGACACACTATTTGCAGGCTTGAATATATGTGGGTCATACAAATTAAATATAACCTCTCAATCCCAGACAATGATTTAATCCAACTTCTTATCCATGCAGTTATCACGCACTCATCTGAAAAGTCAACACGTCTCTACTGCGTCAATTTCCTGAAGGAACCAAATATGTCCGTTGGTAAACATTCTTTTCATCTCCGCAGATAGAATGATTTCATTGAACAGGTTCCTATTGTGATCTTCCAACTATTTATGGGTTTTACTAATTATTTCTGTTGTCTGTGGGACTTTTTAACAATAGATACAGGTCAGTATTTGTCATATTACATAAATACTCATCAAATAACTGTGGTTGATTTTTAGTTTGACCTGGACACCCATCTTCCAAGGTGCGCTCTGGCAGGGGTGGCACCAGTGGAGGGATCAGGGGGGCTACAGCCCCTCTGTCAGGTCAGTGAGGGTTAGCCCTCCCCATCGCGGAGATCTGCAATGGTCAGCCCGGTAGCTATGGCCCCCTTGTTGGCGCCACCCCTACGCTCTGACCAAATTCAAAATATTCGTTTGTTTTGCCAGTCTGAATTTGTTTGGTCATTATTCCGAAACTTAAATTTTTTTTTTTTTAAGCACAGGAATAAAATAAAACACACTCCCAATGACAAAATAACTGATGAATTTCAAACATATTATATAATATCAGATATAATTTGTATGGAGGCCAACTCAGTAATGATGGAGTCTATGATTAGTATGGAGGCCAACTTTGTATTCATGGGGTTATACATGTAATTGGTGAGCATTTGTAAATTAAACAAAATTATTCAAGTTAGGAGATAAACGTAGACTGTTGAGTTGGATATTCGAGCATGAAAGCAGATTGTGAACAAGCCGACGAGTTCACTGTGAACAAGCCGACGAGTTCACTGTGAACAAGCCGACGAGTTCACTGTGAACAAGTCGACGAGTTCACTGTGAACAATCCGGCGAGTTCACAAACTGTTTTCATTCTCGAATATCCGATGAATTAAACAGGGTACGTTTATCTCCATATGCGACCCCTGGCAGCACGATGACATATTTTATGTGCATTACCAATGATGCTGTGCTCTATTAAAAATTTGTGCATGCTTCAGCAATCGATTCTGGTGAATCCAAAAACTGGTTAGCAGTTCTCTGCCAATCAGAATGCCTGTTTCAGCAACAAATATTCGACTTGAATTACAATAAGACTTAAACAAGCAAGCAACTTACTGATAATCCCTTCCGTGACTGGAGCTTCCTGAAATTATGCACATACCCTGTGCCAATGCATTCTCATACCGGTGTAGCGGTCGCGTTGTAAATATAGAAGGCCGATGACTTCTCTGCTCGAGAGGTCTAGATCTCTTGGTCACAGTTAAGTTAAGCAACGTCGAGCTCGGTTAGTCCTTGGATGGGTGACCGGCTTGGGATTCTGGGTGCTGCCAACTTTCAGTGTAACTCCCGCACTTCTCTCTCTCGTTTTGTTACACTGGGGGCGCGTCCACTCCTCAGAGTTTTGCGACCGCTCTGGGGAGCCATCGGGTGAGATTCGGTGAATCTCAAAAAGAACAGGGAAGTAGTGTAGAGGTCGCGTTGTAAATATAGAAGGCCGATGACTTCTCCACTCGAGAAGTCTCTCTCTCATTCTGTTACACTGGTATATATGTGTGTCTCCCATAGGGAGCCTCCCATATATAAGAGAAATTTTGCATTTGGCCTAACAATATTGACCTTTACCTGGTAAGCCTGTGCATTCTGTTATACATGTACATGTATATGCTTCCTATGGGATAGAGACTCGCATATATAAGAGATTGCACTGGCACATGGATCTTTAATGCTGCACCAGCACAACTCCCATCATGAAATGTTTAATAGTGATAGTGGTGATAGTCTGAGACATAATTGCTGCCATGAATATGCTCAAATGTAATTTATTTTATCTAATTTTCTCACGAACAAAATCTGCCCTTAACCAATTTGGTATTAAACGACAGCGTAAACCATGCTCGGGCACCATATTCTGTTTATATAGTAATGCCCTAAATAATTGATTCCTTAACCACAGCAGAATTATGGGTAATTTTTCAGGATTTAGTCGGAAATATGGCTTGTTGCCATTCATCGGAAAGCTCTCAGTGAGAGCTGAAAAATTACCCATAATTCTGCTGTGGTTAAGGAATCGATTATTTAGGGCATTACTATAGCATGGACATTCTTGGTATTACTGGACGGTTGTTTGCCATTTGAGAATATGAATAGGGACCTTGATACCAAGCCTGGAAATAGTGTGTCTGACATTTGCAGACTGATGTCCCCAGAGGGTGAATTTTATATAATAGTGATGCTAGCCCACATCACCAAATTCACCCTCTGGGAACCTCTTTCTGCTTAGGCCTCAACAGCTATGGGAGACCGAGGATCAGATTGAAGTTCCCCAGTTGAAATTGGTGATGTTCACCCATTAGTCACCTCAATTATGCATTTTATCTTCTGCAAATGAGGGCATATAAAAACTGAACAGAAGGGAAAAGTAACTAACAATTAATGTTAATTTGAGACTATAAATGAGGTTCCCAGAAGGTGAAAACAGTGATGCTAGCCCAATCTGTGGGCTAGAGTCACTAAATTCACCTTCTGGGGACCTCATTCTGCAAATGACAGACACTGTTTTCAGACTTGCTTGATACTTCTTCCAAATGAATACATGCAAATTGATGCAATCATTTCAGTTTCTTGACCGAGTCTTCCCTAAGAGTTGGACACCAATTTAACAATACCAATATACCCAAACGTACATGAATGGGAAACTCAATTCTATTCTATCAGCGTATATTATCCAAACCGTAAATTTGTTCCCGGCGGGCAGAGTTTGTCAAGAACAGGAACATATTCTTCATCAAAAGACGATTTCACGAGATAAACGTTGAATTGATTACCCAGGGGAAATTTCATGATTGTGAGCGACACAGAACGAAATTGGCTCACAAATGTCACCTATTAAAATCATTATAATCTTGAGCTGGGACCTTCGTGAAATACTGTGAAATACATGCATGATTATGCCTTTCTATACTAAACACTCATTGAGTAGTTATCTTGTTGGAAATGTTCAGATAATAAATTACTTATTATCTGAATATTTCCCTCAATAAATAGGACCTCTTCTGCACTTTTATAATCTGTTATCTGCTTACATTACCTGTACATCCCTCCAAATAAAAAAATAATAGACCATTCCAATGTACATGTTTTAGATCAACTTGGCGAAGTCAAGTTTGAACTATTGCTGTGGTTGGCATCCATCGTCCTTGCATGCATCTGTCTGTTCGGCACACGTACCCTACAGGCCACATCCCTCATCCGATCATTACCAAACATCGTGGTAATCTCTAGATGGGAACCATGTATTTTTTTTCCGAAACTAGTCAAAAAACATGGCCACCAGCAGGGTTGGCACTGGACGAAAATGTTCTCTTGCCAAAAAATTTGCCAAATGAAATTATTTTTTGCCAAATAAAAAAATATTTGCCAAATTTAATTGCGCATATAATTGAGGAAATTATCGTGTTTGTATCTTTATTATATACTGTAAAAACTAACCACAGACACGGGTAAAATTAGCTACTAGAAAATAGTCAGTATTATTAATAAATATCAAAGTAGCAATAAATATCTAAGCGACACCTGCCTGGAAACTACGTTTAATGTTGCTACACAGTCATCAAGCATACATATTATTTTGCCTTGTATTACTGCTGAAATCAACGAGCCATAAATTAATCCGTCGTAATTTCACATTCGGCTGCATGATTAACCTATTGTCTTATACTCGCTGGGCTAGGCAGCCATCTTGAATTTTACTCTTGGATGACTAAATTCTTTGACACACCCTACAGCCCACATCCCTCATCTGATTGTCATCAAACTTCATATAGATGTTCAGGGTGACCTCCAGATGGGAGCCATCGATTGTTTCCGAAATTCATTAAAAGACATGGCTGCCAGCAGCCATCTTGGATTTTACTCTTTGCATGACTAAATCCTTTGGCACAACCTACAGGTCACATACCTCATCCGATCGTCACCAAACTTCATACGGATATTTGGGGGTGACCTCTAGATGGAAGCCATCAATTATTTCCAAAATTATTTTTAAAACATGGCCGCCAGCAGTCATCTTGGATATCAAATTTGAATCCATCGGCACAACCTGTAATGGAAGCCAACGATATTCTCCGAGATTCATTGAAAAACATTGTGGCGATCTTGGATTTTACTCTTTGGCTGACTAAATCCTTCGGCACACGTACCCTATATCAGACATCCCTCATCTAAACTTTATATGGTTCTTTGGGGTGACCTCTAGATGTGAGCTGTCCAATTTTTCCAAAATTCATTAGAAAACACGACAGCCTGCAGCCATCCCCAGGATTTCACATTTTAATCCATCATCACACCTGCAGCCCACATTTATTGGAGGAATGTTTGAAATGAAAATAATTTCATTAACACAATACAATCCCTTTACTGAAACTTTTTGACTTTCCTTCTTTATCATTCTATTGTCAGCTCTACATAACATTATTAACACTTACCTCCTCAAGTTGAGCTACAGTGTCATTGACACTTTCATTTAACTTGGTGGTTGAATCCATTTAGTATATAAAGGGTTAATTAAGGAACATGTATTACCAATAAATATATTCATACAGTAATGCCCTAAATAATAACACTCCTTAACCACAGCAGAATTATGGGTAACTTTTCAGGATTTAGTCAGAAATATGGCTTGTTGCCATTCATCGGAAAGCTCTCACTGAGAACTTTCCGATGAATGGCAACAAGCCATATTTCCGACTAAATCCAGAAAAGTTACCCATAATTCTGCTGTGGTTGAGGAGTCGATTATTTAGGGCATTACTGTAGCTGCTTTATTTTTTCATTGTTATAAAGTTCCCAGTCAGAATAGGTCAGAATATAAAAAATAGAGAAGTTTCCAGGTCTTGAACTGGTGGAATGTGATCTTAAAGGCCACTGCACATTTGAACAATCAAGCTTAGCAAACGAGCTTACCAATTGCACGCGAGTCAGATTTGCCGCAGACAAGCTACAGTAATGCCCTAAATAATCGACTCCTTAACCACATAAGAATTATGGGTAATAGTGAGAGCTTTCTGATGAATGGCAACAAGCCATATTTCCGACTAAATCCTGAAAAATGAAAAATTACCCATAATTCTTATGTGGTTAAGGAGTCGATTATATAGAGAATTACTGTATCTGCGACTTTAATTTAATACTTCCAGACCACTCTCATATGCGGTACTATATATATATATCTTGAGTTGATTGCCTACATGCCAGAGCAGGTATATTTTACACATTGAAGGAAAGTCTATAATTTCATTGTTTTCGTCAACTTTGGGTAAGCAATCTGGCTCGCGTACCCTGCACAACTAAGCAATCGGGCTTAGCAATCGACAAAATATTAAACAAGTTTAAAGATGCATAATCCCAATTAACACTCGCAAATTACTATTTCCATGGCTTCGGGGGGTAAAAAATATTTGAGTCGAGATGAGGAACCCATGCGCCCATCAAAGCTCAGAGTTATCAGATATCGATGTTTGATCATCAATAATTTTAAGTGGCCCAGTAAACAGTCGACGAGAAAACTGTCTCGGACCAAATTGCAGATGAAGATGGATAACTCGAAAATCAAGTGGCTTTCTGTTTCAGATATTTGACAAATCGGCAAAATTTCGTGAACAAATAGGAAAGGAGAATAATCTTGTTCAAAGTAGTAATTTTTACAAATATTATATCCAAATTGACAACACACACCGTCATTCTTATTTATTATATGATTATAAGTTTCTTTCCCCAATTCATATGTTAAAACATAACGAAAAAATCGAGATATCGAATGATGTTCACCTCATTAATCAAACAACAGGTTAATATCAGTTCTGAGTGACGTCAGACACTTCAGCGGTTAACATAACTTATTATCAAACCTGAAAGTAGATAGCATTTTCCCAGTGACGTTCAACGTCACAACGTCTTGTCCAATCAAAACGCGTTTCATATAATAAAACAGTTATCGCATTGTTTCTTGGTTGACACGAGGAATTGTCAGCCCTTGGAAGTCAATATTCACCTCGGCCTATGGCCTTGGTGAATATATTGACTTCCTCGGGTTGACAATTCCTCGTGTCAACCTCGAAACAATGCGATAACTCTATAATATTAATTAAATGCAGTGACTCTCGATGGCGAAATCGTTTTCGTTAGTTTATTAATCGATCAGTAAATATTTACAATTGCGCTTAGTTCTGACGATGTTTTCTATGGAGTGGAACGGTCGATTTGCTTCAAAATTTCTGCGATGTTAGGAGAATTTCACATTCCTCCAGTTGTCATAACGCCTGAATACTAACTTATCAGTTTCACACACCCCAATAAGTACATAATATGTCTTTAATGTTTCTCTCACACCTGGGCAGTCTGTTTTAAATTGAAGCCATTATGAAATGCTGGTAAAACTCGATTTGATGTGGATGACAGTTTAATCAATCTGGGGCTTTGTGTTTGTATAGGTTTTTTGTAGAAATCAACCAGGCCCTATTAAAATTATAAAAACTTTCAAGCCTTGAAATAGTGAGGTTCCAGAGGGTGAATTAGGTGATGCTAGCCATGTTGGATAGCATCATTAAATTCACCCTCCGGGGCCTCATTCAGTAAATGACAGACACATTATTTCAAGGGGAAAACAGAGAAAAAAAATGGGGAAGCCAGATGAAACAAGGGGAAACCAGATTAAACTTGGGGAAATAAGGGAAAACCAGAGGAAATGAGGTGAAATGCGTGGAAACGAGGGGCAAACCAGAGGAAACGAGTAAACAAGGTGGCCCCCCAGCTTGGCTTTTTTTCTGTGGCTTGCTGTGTTTGTTCACAAAAAGTATAGGACTGTCATGATTATCTGATTTAATGATAGATTATTTTAAAAACATAATTAATTAAACTAATCCTTCTCAATGACCTATGCATACTGTTATACTCTTGTGTTCCAAGTACATGTGCAGGCTCAAATAAAAGTGCTGGGTGGAAATCCTAATATACTTCAATCAATAATTGTGCAGACCCGAATAAACCTGTGAAGTGCACAATCCTAGGGACTAATGTTCCTAAAGAGGATTTATGCGACATCTGAATGGATTTCTATGGATACACATGCATCAATTTATGTGCATTTTAAAAGACAATATACCGCTGGTACCTCAAAACATCTTAACTTGCATGCTGAGTGGGAAATGGGAAAATATAATAATGTGTAGATCTGTGTTATCTTAACCCTTTCATTACCAAATGGATTCCCCCACCCAGTTAAAAAGTATACATTGGAATGGTCTATTATTCATTTTGAGAGCTCTTCAGGAAATTTAAGCAGATGCATGACAATCAGATGAAGCTGATGAACATCATATAACAAAGTGTTTGTAATATTCCGATAATATTAAAGTTCAACATGAGAACTACTCGTCAATGAGTATTTAGTAAAGAAGGGGTTAAACCCTTCCATGACTGGAGTTTCGTGAAATTTTGAGAAAACCCTGTGCCAATGCATTCTCTTATATATGCGAGTCTCCCATAGGGAGCCTCGCATATATAAGAGAATGCATTGGACTAAAAATATTTATATTGACCTTGTAAGCCAGTGCATTCTCTTATATATGCGAGTCTCCCATAGGGATTCATGAAAGGGTTAATGCTACTTATGTTCTGTTTTATATGGAATTTGAAACAACTCTATTCACAGGTGTTGCATTGCAGAAGCACTGAATAGCAAGGGGGCCCCAACCGCTAGAAGGGCACTTTTCTTGATGTAAATTATGTATTTATACATGTGT
Source organism: Siphonodentalium dalli (assembly GCA_032622095.1). NCBI lineage: Eukaryota > Metazoa > Mollusca > Scaphopoda > Gadilida > Siphonodentaliidae > Siphonodentalium > Siphonodentalium dalli. The sequence goes on from CP136069.1 coordinate 73,379,188, forward strand.
CCACAGTACCTCCCCCCCCCCCCCCCCCCCCCCCAAGCTTGTAAATAGTGTGTCTGTCATTTACAGCACGAGGTCCCCAGAGAATGAATTTAGTGATGCTAGCTATCGCACAGTGGACTATAGCTTCACCAAATTCGGCCTCTGGGGACCTAATTCTGTAAGGTCTCTGATGATCTTCTGGGAAATATCTATAGTCACAAATTAACATTGTTTTTAGTTACTTTTTCCCTTCTCTTAAGTTTTTACAGAAGATAAAATGCATAAGAGGTGACTAATGGGTGAACATCACCAACTTCAACTGAGGAAATTCAATCTGATCCTAGGACTCCCATAGCAGTTGAATCCTAAGCAGAATGAGGTTCCCAGAGGTCGATTTGGTGATGCTAGCCTGCTGTGTGTCGTCTCCCAATTTAGGAATATAAAGAACCTCAACTAAAAAAGAAAAAAAACTTTGTAAAGAAGTATCTAAAGAAATTTAAAAACTCACAAAATTCACCTTCTGGGGACCTCATTCTGCAAATGACAGACAGACGCACTATTCGCATGCTTGCCCCCCCCCCCCCCCCCCCCCCCCCCCCCCCCCCCCCCCCCCCTTGCTCCGCCACTGCTGACCATAGTCATATTTTGTCTGATGATGCTTTTGTTATTTTTTTATACCTCTATTTCCATTCCATCATGATTGTCAGACTCAAATATTCATCGCAATCAAGTTTTTGTCATAATACTGCAGTTAGAACAGGTATTGAAGTGCATTGCAAATTTACTAGTTGCATAAAATGAAGGGTATTAAATGATAACACCTATATATAATATAGTCTCATTAGTGTGTAATGCACACAAGCTTTCGGCCTACTGTGAAGCCTAAAGTTTATCAAGTGCAATTTCATCATTCAACTCCTGTCATCTTATAACTTGATCAAGACTCATACGGTTATACATTTACATCATAAAAATAAAAGAAATGGTGACTATAGTGCAGCATTGAAAGATCCTAAGCCAGTGCATTCTCTTATATACATGTATGTGAGTATCCCATAAATATTGTTACGCCCATTTATTCTCTTATATATGCGAGGCTCCCTATGGAAGACTCCATAGTAAGAGAATGCATTGGCACAGGGTTTTCGCAAAATTTCAGGAAGCTCTGGACAGTCATGGATGTGCTAACTTATTGATTTCCTTCTGAAAGTGATTTATATGACAGGGGACTAATAACATGGGACTACATGTATTGTTTTCCTGTCCTGATTATATATTCATAGGGTTTAGGAGATTGTCTGGACAGGTTTTCTAGCTTTAACTCTCCAATGCCATAGCTGACCCTGTCAAAGCCTGAAAATTGTGTGTCTGACATCTGCTGAATGATGTCCTCAGAGGGTGAATTTAGTTATGCTAGCCTGCTGTGTGTCCTCGGCTAATTTAATGTATAAAGAACCTCAACTAAAAAAGAAAAACAACTTTGTAAAGAAGTTTCTAAAGAAATTTAAAAACTTGTTAAATTAATAATAAAGATATTTTCCAGAGAAGATGAGGCCTATAAAGTAGAATGATGTCCCCAGATGGTGAATTTAGTGATTTAGTCACTAAATTCACCCTCTGGGCACCCCATTCTGCAAATGTCCAGCACCATATTTTGAGGCCTGGTAGCATACGATTTTTCTCCTTCAGTGATGCGCAGAGGATTGTTTTCACAAGTCGCTACTACATAATTATTTTACTGGTTAATTACCAGAAACTTAATCAGGTTATATATGAATTATACAACTCAAGAATTGCTTATGTGAAAACGGCTCCACCGATTGAGCCCAAACTTGCTGTGTAAGGGTAAAAAGCCACGGGAAGTGTCATCAGACCATTCATGAATTTCGTGGGCCCGTGCGACCACTCCTTCACCCTTCAACTGCCACCGCAATGGGGATTGATAGGTTAATCACGTGATAATTAATGAGCGTTTGTATATGACGCGTCGCTATTAAAGAGCATTTATCTACTTTTATAATATTGAAAATATACAGCATTTGACCGTCTCGGAAACTGGGGATATCGAGACGAAAACTGCTGGGCCGATTGAACCCAACTTGCTGTGTAAGGGTAAAAAGCCACAGCTAGGCAGTGCACTCAGACCATTCGCGAGCCTGTGCGACCACTCCTTCACCCTTCAACTGCCACCGTAATGGGTTAATCGCGTGATAATTAATGAGCGTTTGTATATGAGGCGTCGCTATTAAAGAGCGTTTATCTACTTTAGTGAAAATATACGGCAGGTCAAAACTGGGGATATCGAGACGAAATTTCGTACTTGGGGGCTCCAAGGGACGGGGGAGATTTTCGTCAGGTCAGTTTGTCAGCCCAATGTGACCTTGACCTTGAAACGGGTACCCACAAATGACCTTGGGTTTTTGTGTAGTGTGATTCTTATGTCTGTGTCCAGACATGTAAAATACATTGTAATTTTCAGCAGCATGCAGGGGGGGGCTAGCATAATTTGGTAATTTTTTATTTTGTTATTGACGTCATCGCCGAGAGGCTTTATCTGTATGACATCATAAGGGTGCTGCTTTAACGGGCGACGTCATTGACCCTGTATGACATGTGGGTAGTGCCTGTATGGGGTTACCTTGAAAAACAAAAATTAATGGATCGACCAAAGCCATGGGACCAATCCCGCCAGTGGTGGGCTAATCTGCTAGTGGTTTATAAATGGGCTTTTGTATTGTATGCTACTTTAATATTGGATCACAGAAGGTGATGTTGGTGTGTAAATTAAACTTCAGTCATTAATTGTTACTTCTCCCTGATAACACAACAGTCCACTTCTCCCTAATAATCAAACAGGGAGAAGTGACTTTTCCCAATTTGAAACTTCCATGCACCATACTCGGAGATACACACTTTGAGGACCTACATATACACTATTGATTCGATATCGACCTCCCGATTCAATATCATATTTCAAATCTGCAGAAAAGTGCCGATTCGCAGAGCCCTATAGTACATGTACTTCCAATGCACTTTTGATTTACTTCATGTTAATTATTCTGCAATTGATTAGGCATGCATGGGTCTATACTCATTATTATTCTGATCACGGTAGTTTAGCATGTATCTTAATGTCATAATTAATGTCCTGACAAGTTACCAGTTATAGTGCATATGGCATTGTTTCTTGAAATAAAAGTTCGATTTTTTAGACGATTCAGACAATTTATATGTCAGTGTAAACTAGTTTAGAAAATGAGGAAATTAGACAATTTTTAACAAATAATGGTAAGTGCATGGTTGACTGAAGAGTGCTTCTTATTCGAAGTACAGTAATGCCCTAAGTAATCGACTCCTTAACTCTCCCCGAGAGCTTTCCGATGAATGGCAACAAGCCATATTTCTGACTAAATCCTGAAAAGTTACCCATAATTCTGCTGTGGTTAAGGAGTCGATTACTTAGGGCATTACTGTAATTTGTATCCATAGCTACAGGATATAAATACTCATGATGGCGGTTTAGAGCCTCCAATTAATACTCACAAGTATCACATTCTGATCTGATTCCGGGGAATTAAAATAGGTCGAAAAAGATGCATTCTGGAATTCAGTCTTTAAGGGGCCCTTTTTAACTTCCCGATTCTTTGACATAACCCTTCCATGACTGGAGCTTCCTGAAATTTTGCGAAAAACCCTGTGCCAATGCATTCTCTTATATATGAGGTTATTCATGAGTCTCAAGATGAATGCACCACTCCCCCATATTAACCATTTCTTTATTAATGGATACTCCGATCATGCAGTTATACAAATTCACATTGGAATGGTCTATTATTCAATGGGGAGTGATGTTCAGGAAATATAAGCAGATGACAGACAAATGAACAGATAATACAACTGCAGAAGGTTTGCTATTCATTGGTGGAAATGTTCAGATCATATGTTCAACAAATGGCCTAATGTTGAACTTATTATCTGAACATTTCCTAAGGGAATTATCGCCAATGAGTATTAGTACAGTAGGGTTAATGATAGGCTCCTGTTTAGAGATTATATTCCGAGTCCGAACATTGATTAAATTCAAATTATTGTTTCATAAGATTCACTTGATCCAGCAGTTTTATTCCAAAACAGTATTATCTATTGTACCACTCTCTATGTAAATCTCCCTGTCCTAATGCTAACGCGACTCGCATCGATCGATCAATTTATATTCGTGAGTTTAAGAGGTTTTGGGATCATATAAGATTTGTTTAGATTGGTTATTTAGCAAAATATTTCATAATTGCATTGACAACTTCTAATCATGCTGAATATTTCCAGTAACAAAGTTGGGGGGGGGGGGTACGTACACTAGAATCATTGCTTTTTCATCCATTTGTGCACTAAACTTGTATTTTCATAATTATTGACAGAATGTCAATGGTATGAAATTTAGTATATATCTATATATCCAAGTCTCTGTCTGTGTGTGTATCCACAGGTCCCCAGAACAAAAATTAACCCCACCCCCAATGATACTTAATCCTATTTGAAAAAATATCAAAAATTAGGCCTGGCCAAGTAGGATACCGTTCTACAGGATTAAGTATCATTGGGGGTGGGGGTAAATTTTTGTTCTGGCGACATGTGTGTGTATCTCCGTTTATCTGTCTCAATTTTGGCATGTTTAAAAAATATCACTCCCATGTCCAATTACGCCAAAATTTTGACAATGTCTTAGAATACGACATGCAAAATTTCAGGCCAATCAGTACAAGACAACCTGAGATATAATGCGTATCCCAGGCGATATTTTTACTGATACAATGCATTACCTTCTGTAAAGACAAATGTGGTTTCAGCGGCGTATATATGTCATAAATTCCTGACTTTCTTTATATCATTATCAGCGGTGACAATATTTTCCTGCATGTCATGTTTGTCGCCAATAATTTTTTAGCTCAGACGACTTAATGGGGCATATATGAGCAAAACAGAGCATTCCTTATCAGCTTTAGAATATATGTAGGAAAATTGGTATACATTGACCAGCGGAATGTCATGGGATAGGTGCCTTCGACCTCAGATAACATAAAGGGGGACTGATAAATTGCATTATTAATAAAGAGCGTCTGTTATCAATATCAGCTCAGAAAATATGTGGGAAAATTGGTGCACAGAGGTAACAAGACACATGAAATGTCACCGAAGAGGGGCAGTTGTCCTCTAATTCTAGGCAATCCCCTGATTGTCTATATTTGAGAAAATAATTTATTAATTTCAAATTTGGACCCATATCACTTCTGTCTGAAACATGTCCCTCTTCACTTTGGATGCTATCTTGATGTCCGGATATTAAATTTAGTAAGCCACACCAAGGCCTGGTTTACAAACATTAAGAGTAAGAAAAATGTAGATGCAGGAGGGAAAAGATAATATAAAAAACATGTTCATCGTCAGCCAAACAATAAAAAAATAGTGGAACATAAACTGCATGAATTTCAAAATTTATTTTGAATGAAGAAAAATGAGAAAGCCAAATAACAGACACCTTACAGTAATGCCCTAAATAATCGACTCCTTAACCACAGCAGAATTACGGGTAACTTTTCAGGATTTAGTCGGAAATATGGCTTGTTGCCATTCATCGGAAAGCTCTCGGGGAATATGGCTTGTTGCCATTCATCGGAAAGCTCTCAGTGAATTTGGTGTTGCTAGCCCACCGTGCGGGGTAGCGTCACTAAATTCACCCTCTGGGGGACCTCATTCTGCAAATGACAGATACTTATTTCCAGGCTTGCTGATGTCAGAACATAATATGATGTGGGAGTGATACGACCGACTGACCGACCACATCTGATGTCAGAACATAAGATGATGTGGGAGTGATACGACCGACTGACCGACCACATCTGATGTCAGAACATAATATGATGTGGGAGTGATACGACTGACTGACCGACCACATCTGATGTCAGAACATATGATGATGTGGGAGTGATACGACCGACTGACCGACCACATCTGCATGATGTCAGAACTCTCATATGCAGTGGTAATGACTTACAAGCAATTTGGCACTATTCACACTTACAGTCTAACTCTGGAAGACACTTGTTAGCACCCTTGTGTTGGACATGACCAAATCCCCACTTCCCCGAGCAATCGATCGGGCCATTTCATTAGTACGATTTAGATGTCCGCCGCATCTCTAAATTTGGCATTGATTCTTGACAAGCTAATAAACCCAAGGCCGGCAATCTCCTTCACCGTCATTATTAACACTCGTAAACTGTTTTGTCTGTGGTTGATTTTGTCGGCAATAATTGTTGACCATTATTTAGCAGGCCTGGACTTCGACCATTTCATCGCACTCCGGTCATTTCCAATTATAGAAATCAATCATATAAGTAGACACAACAGTCATAGAGAGAAAACATGATAATAACCAGAATACATGTTATGATATCCAATTATAGTATTGCAGACACAATGAACAGTCAATGAGAAAAGACATAACAATCATCAGAATACATGTTATGATATCCGCCACCAGAATTAATAAAGATTCTGATTTAGATTGTGTCTTGTAGAATCTTATGTGTACCCACACCATAGTAAGGTACTAGTACACATAGTGTCAATGTTCGGATTGACCTGGGACTAATATAACACCGGGATAGGCGTCTCGCCACTTCTCGTGTAGATATCGCGGCGGTTATTGTTATTGTTATTGTCTATATATAGTCCCAGGATTGACCAACTCATTGTACGTCCGTACATTGGTCCATATGTCTGTCCGTAGACACATTATGCATGGTGTGATAACTCAATCATTTTCTATGCGATCGGAACCAAATTTTGATTATTTTTGCATATGAGATTCTGAACCCAAATACAGATTGAGTTCGAATATGGTTTTGATTCAAGTTTGTTTTACAGAGTTACGTACCTTTTTCGACTTAGAATTCACGCATGCTGCAATAGCCCAAAATATTTTATCTGATCCAAACTAAATTTTCATTTGTCAGTTTCTCAGCTCAAAATACAGATTTAGTTCGAATATTAGTTTGATCTGATTTATTTTATTACGGAGTAGTATGGCCCTTTTTTTTAAATTGAATTTGAATTCCTTGCTCAATTTAACCAAAAACATTTTTTTTTAACTTTAATAATAATAAAAAGAATAAATAAGAGCCAGAGCTGGTGTCACTCTTTCCAAGTGATCTTCCCACCTTCTACCCACTCCCATAAACCTCCCCTCATCCGTACCCTTTTCCTCCTACCCTCCTCCCAAGTTCTAGTTATAGTTATATCTCTTTCTTGCTTTGACAAAAATAAGCATGTTAAGGCAACTTGAGTTAATTATCTGACCACATGCTATGTCAGATTTGATCTTATCTAACATATTGTAATAAACAAAGTTGACCACAGAGCAATGGCATGTTTGTGTCTAAGGGTGTTTTGTTAACCACCACTTAGCCAGGTGCATTTATTTAACTGGACCAATGGAGCTCTAGGTCCTTGGATGCTTGGACTTACATTGTATTAAACAGGGCCCTGATAGGAGATTTACCACCCCACTCACTGCTCTACAAGAAACTATTTGTGTTGTTAAATTCAAGTTTGGTGTATATATATAGATTCCTAGCATCATACAGTAGTTATTGTATCTTATCAGTTTATATAGGTGTTTTATGTCTTCTACCTTTTGTCTTTTTAGCCAGAAGGTTAAACACATCAACTAGAGACAGACTAATAATGGTGTTGATTCTATTCATTTGATTTAAATGCCTGCAGTCTCCCTAACCAAGTATTGATGATTCAACATATTAGTTTGCTTATTCTATAGATCAGCAAGCAGACAAGCCTTGAAATAGGGTGTCTGTCATTTGCAGAATGAGGTCCCCAGAGGGTGAATTTAGTGATGCTACCCCGCATAGCGGGCTAGGATCACCAAATTCACCCTCTGGGGACCTCATTCTGCTTACACCTCAGCAGAATGAGGTTCCCAGAGGGTGAATTTGGTGATGCTAGCCCGCTATGCGGGGTAGCATCACTAAATTCACCCTCTGGGGACCTCATTCTGCAAATGACAGACACCCTATTTCAAGGCTTGCAAGCAGTGGAAATTATCACATAATAATCCCAAGCTATCGATACTCACATGGATCTGCCACAAGTTCTTCACCCCCTCCCAGTAAATCGGTTTAAAATTATTAACCCCTTCTACTGTCCCATGTCTTTCATATCTTCCAGCCACATTCCCCCTCCCCCCATGAGCATCATGGCACATTTTTATAGTCTAAAACTTGGGACATCTCCCAGCATGGAGTAAATAATAGGCCAAGGTAGTCACTGTCTGAAGTGGAAGTCTTCTAAAAGTTGGAGAAGTCACAAATTAACGGGGTACTCTTTATTCAGCATCGGAGGGGCCTGTGACCCCCTGCACAAAATAGAAGTCTTCTAAACTTGAGATTTTATAGACGAGAATCTCCCTGAATGCATTAACTGGCATACTGGCTAATTAGGTCTATTAACACATGCTTTGTTCAGTTAAAGATACGGTAAGCGTTGTGCGGTGGATATTGCTGTTGAAATAGTCACATCTGTTCATGAGTATGTTGTGTGTCAGGGGCATGTTTAAATAAAAAAAAAATGTTGATTAAACTCATTGTTCAATTTAACAAATGTTTAAAAAAAAAATTTTAAATCAAAATTTGTATAAACTTACACTGTTATAACCTCCACCAGGGTACCCCAAATCACCACACAAATTTGGTTGAAATCGGACCAGCAGACTGGGAGAAAAATGCAGACAGGCAGACAGACAGACAGACAGATCCTACTCATTTAATATATATAGAATCTATATATTATAGATATAGCTGTTGAAAAATCCCAATCTAACTCCAGCCACATGCTGTGAGAACTCAAACATTTTTTTTATAAATCATTCTAATTTTTCATTTCCATGTTTATGATGAGCACCTGTCGCTCCCTATCATATTTGGTGCCGATCGGTTTATCTATTTGGAAAATATTAACCTCTTTTACCCATTCTATATCTTTTAATCTTTTCCATTATTAAATAACTACCGGTATATTATTTTGATATCTCACATGGCAATTTGCAACATCATAATTACAACTGCTTACACTGTAATAGTGGTGACAGGCTCTATAATTTAGATGTTTTATTAACCCTTCTCTTTGACCATAACTTCCAATAATTTGTGTTATTATGTACTACTAGCAGGGTTACCCGGCGTTGCCCAGGTTAAATTGATGTGAAACCCTCTGCATGCTGTGGATATTTGTTGGGAATAGAGAATACTCTTGCTCAAAGTGTTACACGTATTCTCATAACTTGTATATTCAAATATCATCACAAAACATGATTCTTACACAGTCGATTGTCATTTTGTTTATCGCGATTAATCCGTTCCACCAATAATGAAGTATTTATTTATTTACAACTGCGTATACATCAGACGTTATAATATGATACATGAACATCATAAACACATTAGTTTGCAAAAATAAAAGACGACAATTGGGTTTTACATATAGATGTGTATCAATCAATCTAGTGGTTTGGACTAAGATCTTGAGGACACCTGGCTATCATATCTCCATGAAGATACAGATGTTCTAAAGAAATTTCCAGGTGCTCCTATGTTCATGTTGCTATATATTGGCTAAATATTTTTAGTTTAAAAGAAATGTTGCTGCACTGGTATATCAGATACTTGTGCCAGACACAGAGCGAGATTTTGAGTTGTTTATGTCAGTCGATGTGTCGGTTCTAAAAATTCCACGGTATCGGGCAGATATACCCTAATGAGATGTCAGTATTGGAGGATCCCGAAAACTCATGTGCTACTGACTGCGTTTTCTTTTATATCAGAAGAAAATATATTTGACTGCACACTGTGACCACTATTTTTGAACAGGCCTTCGATACATTTCCATACCTCTTGATAAATTGTAACTTTTTTGTATAAACTGTATTGAAGGAAACAGACTCAATTGTGTTATAATATATATGCAATCCTCTGACGGTTCGAGGTCTCTCAGTTTGCAAGAATATATGTATTTCTTAAATAGAATGATAAATATACTTTTAAGGCTTCTTCTATGTATCTCTTTTTGCTAGCTCATTATGTGAATGCCCTGTTTGCCATCCCCATATAAATATGACAGTTGAGAAGATATAATTGTTCAAGTGACTTAATTGGGTCACCATGTGTCAAGATTGAATGCCCAAAACTCCTTAAAATGCTATGGAGATGGCCTGGGTGACTATATATAACTTATAGGCGGATATCAGCGAATAGCAATCTTATCAATGATAGTGCATATCCTCTCACCATCCGTGACCCAAACGCCACCAAATGTGATTTAGTTCATCGTATCATTAGAGAAGAACGTGTATGAATTTGATAAAAATTAGTGCTAAATATATTTGTATCAGCTTTGGTACAACTGCTATTCTCATTCACGACTTGAACGGCGCATCTTTTGAGATATCTAAACCACGTCCATTAGACTCATGATATGGATGCATGATATACTGGAGATGATTATATATAAGTTTGGTGGTAAACAATTCTTAGAATAGTTATGACCCCCCCCCCCCCATCTCTCACCCAAACGGCAGCAATTTGGCGTCTTTAAATCACACGATTATATTCCTCGTATCATAGAGAAGAAGAATATATCAATTTGGTGGAAATCTGCGCTGCAAATAGTTTATTAAATCAATTATTGATGCCTCCTGCAACGCTGACTCAAACAGCGAAATATCGCGGAGGTGATTATGTATCCGTTCGGTGGAAATTGGCAACATAATTATTTCACCATATATTTTTAATTTTGCCGACCTCCCCCTTTTCTTCCCCTGACACCAACAGCGTCAATTTTAACCCGCACCATTATCTTCCTCGTATAAAGTCACCCCTCTTAGAATGCCTTGGTGCCATCTCGATTTCACCCCGTGAAGTTATATATAGAACATATACAGACAGGCAGAAAGACAGACAGCACGATTTGATTTCTCGTATCATTTGAGAAGAACGTGTCTGAATTTTATGGTAATTGGTACTAACACTATTTATCAGTTCCCCTCCCGTCCCTATTTCGGACTCAAGCGGCGCCACTTTTATCACCGTTAAACCACACACTTAGACTCATTAGAGATTAGAGATGCATATATATAAAATTGGTGAAAATTGGCGAGTATACAAATTCCTATAAAATTTAAGGTCCCCATATCTCTCACCCAGAGGGCACCAATTTGTTGCATCTAAACCATTCTATAAGATTCCTCATATCACGAAGAAGAATATGTATCAATCTGGTTGAAAACAGCGCTAAAAATATTGTTATCATTTGTGTGTGTCCATCTCACCTCTATACACCACTGACTCGAATGGCCCCACTTGTGACATTGTTAAACCACATAATACAACTCCTGATATCATGGAGATGATTGTTTATAAGTTTGGTGCTAATCGGCGACTAAACAATTTTTAAACAAATTTGGTGACCACCCCTCCCCTCCCCATCTCTCAACCAAACAGCACCAATATGGCGTCTTTAAATCACATGATTAGATTCCTTGAATCATGGATAAGAACGTGTATCAATTTGGTGGAAATTGGCGCTAAAAATATTGTGTATCAATATTGGTACCCCTCTCTCTTTCAGTGCACCGCTGACTCGAATGAGGCCATATTCGACAGAATTAAGCCACACCATTAGACTCCTCATACCATGGGGATGATTTTGTATAAGTGTGGTGGCAATCGGCGACTAAACCCATTCTTATCAAATTTGTGCCCACCCCTCCTCCCCGCCAATCTCTCACCCAATCGACAACAATTTGGCGTTGTTAAATCGCACAATTAGATTCCTTGTATATATATCAATTTGGTGGAAATCGGCGCTAAAATTAGTGTTATCAATTTTGGTGCCCCTCTCCCCTTCTGTGCACCCCTGACTCGAACGACGCCACTTTTGACATATTTAAACAACACCATTAGATTCTTCATATCATGGGGATGATTATATGTAAGTTTCGTGGCAATCAGCGACAAAAACAATTCTGCCCCTCCCCATTTTCTGCCCCTGACAACAATGGCGTCACTTTAGAAAATTCTAACCCCCGCCATTATCTTTCTCGTAAAAAGTTACAGCTAGTAGACGTATCTGGTATCATCTGGATGGTCCCCTGTGAATGTCTATAGAACACAGACAGACAGACAGACATTCACAAATATAGATATAGATTTGTCTATGCTACTATATAGTACATGACAGTCTACTCTATAATTCAACATAAAAAGCTCTATATTATGATTCTGATCAAAGCAATTAACTGGTGCCAAGGGATGGGTTAATGTTGAACATCTCACGATCGGCCTCTCGTTATTATATGTCCTTGTATAGCAGCATGAATGGCAATACACTTGTGATGATACAAGACCATTCTCAACAACTGGCCCATTTCCACTTCGTTAGCGAAGTGGAAATGGCCCAGTTGTTGAGAATGGATAAAACACATGACAGTGAAAGGTTCTAATATGAATAAAGAAGCCAGCCAACTTCAATTAGGATTAAGGGGGAGACACGTTTTTGCATAAATCCAGATCAAGAGATTTTCAACAAAGAATTTCTCTGGATCTATCTTGTGAAAAATCTTGAATTTCACCCATCATCATCTTCATTGTATATAGCATCTGAGCAATTATTCAGAGAAGACAACAAAAGTGGAGTTTAATACATTTGAGAGATTGAAGTTATATATATATATATTTTTATTTTTGGTACCAAGAACTGCTAGGATAATTAATAATTTCACACAACACTTCAATCACCAAATAGCTTATTGTCCTGGCTCCATGAGAGGAGGCTTCATTTTCATCATAATGTTGAGTTAGATTTTTAATTGCACAATATAGCATCATACCCCATATATTATATAATGAAGAATAAAGCAGTCACAAATATTCCAACCCAATCAGGTGACCCAATGAAAACAAATTATGATGCAGTGTGGTCCCAAGAGATATGGTGGTCAGATTTTACTTGGTTATGAACCCATGAACCAGAACTCATCTCAGCCCAATTTTTCATTGATCAACAGGCATGACATGAAAAGTCTCAAATATAAAAAATTATTTATTGGTAGTTGCCTTTCTAAATGAAAATAATCATTAAATTTCACAAATCAAGAATAATAAAGTCTCCTCTCATGATCTTCAGATATGATATATGAACTGCCCTTGTGAAAAAATCTATTTTACAGAAGTTCTTGGTACCTGAAAACAGTGAAATTTTAGTTATTTTTCATGCCATAAAAGTGAAATAAATGAGGTTATAATATCCAATGGGTTGATGGTTCTTAATATTGTGTCACAAAATGATTCTTAAATATTGTGTCACAAATTTCACAAAGTTTGTACCAAATTTCACAAAGAAATTCCAGGCAGATTTTGAGAAAATCCATTTTGAAATAGGAAATTTTGATAAAACCAGCATCTGACACTTAAGTCTTATTGTTGGCTGCATCTGTGCATGCAGCAACAGCAGACAATGGCAGAAGGGTCATACTGGGACAATAGAGCTAATTAACCGAACAAAGCATGTGTGATGTATGTCAGTTGACCAGATTAGCTGGTATGTCATTTAATGCATTCAAGGAGATTTTCTCTTCCATACTTGTTCTCAGAAATTATTGGGATTACAGTGGGTACAAATAGCATTTCTCTCCATATAAGGTCATCAGGCCCTCGAATTATCAAATAAACCTTAGTGATATTTTTAATAATTGTGTTGATATTGATTCTAACTGAACAGGCAAATAATTGTTTCCCAAAACTTTTTTTGGGGACTATAGAAATCAGTGGTGTCCCTCCGTCAACAATTCTTTGAACATCTTCCTCTCCAGATCCATAGGACCAAATGGGTTCAAGTATAGTGTGGATGTTCCCCAGTGACTGGTATTCAGATTTGTTCTAATGTGGTCAGTCACTGGGTCAAATAGGGGCAGAGCCAGGGACATAACTCTTTCCCTCCATAATTATTCCTTCTAAAGAATCATCAGGTTATTTAGCTTATACATGAACAAATATGTCTCTCAATGAAAACACATTGCGTAATTAGCTTGGGATAATTAATATCCACCAGACAGCTGATCTTCTAATGCCTCTTATTCAATTAAATTAGCATGGGCACAAATAATCTGTGTAGTTTTATAGACAGCATCACCAACAAAACATATATTTATTTCACCCACAGAGGCCAGGTATAAAAAGACATGACGACATCTTAAATGTCTTTGTCGAATTTTACAGAGTGTTCCAGTTGGATTATGACGTAATCAGTGGTACGTGCTTTTGCACAGAATGTAGTTGTTTTCCCTGGATACATGGCAGTTCCACTTTGTGTTTTGAATGCTTAGACAATAATTCCCTTTATAAGAACAAGTGGTACATGTTTGTGATTTGAAGTTAATGAATCTCAATAAAGTAAACAGTGGTATTTATTTTGGGAACTATTTAAATTCCTGTATCCAAGATTATTAATAGAGCTAGCCTAGATGGGTGCAGGTCAAGTGTTACCCAAACCAACTGATACTCAACGAAAAAAGTCAAGTGATAGATAGAATTCCCGTAGTCATACTTTCACTTTCAATAGGATTCTCAGAATCTGATAGAATTCCCGGAAATATTACTTTATCTTTCAATAGGATTCTCTAAATCTGACAGAAATTCCAGGAATCAATTGCGCAGTTGTTTACAAACGCCATGTGTTTAGTCGGCGTCCTTGACACTTTGTTGATGGAATTCCCGGAAACTTCCTTTCACTTTAAATAGAATTATCCGAATTGCATCTCGAACTGCATGTGTTTACAAACGTTTTTTATGAAGCAGACACAACTCAAACAAACAAATAAATATACAAATTATAAAATCAGGAAGGAAATATGGAAACATAAAGAAAATGTGTGTGGACAGAAGCATGTTATAAGAGATAGAAAAGCACGTGTGTAATGAAATTGAAAATTGCTGTTGTTCTCGCGATGGTCATCGTCAACAACTTTGTATTAAGTTATCCCATTAAATACGTATTTCAAGCTAAATTTTATCTACAAATTGCTATAATTTCGGCACCATGAGGTGACTTTTTACCCCTTCTCATCAACATTTTTGCCGATTTTCGTATGCATAAAAATGGAATACAGTCTGACCCTTATGCAAATAAACGATTAATAATTAGTCTTTTTATGAGAAAATGGTTTGGTGCATGCATATTTTATGCAAATAGCCGAATTATGCATTTAAACGATATGCAATTAACTGAAATTGACTGTAATTGATATGGAGGGTCCTTGACTGATTCAGATAGGTAAAAATCATTTTTAAAAAAACTTAATTATGTAATTTTAAAAATTACTGTTGGATTGAACTCCTTGCTCAATTTATAAAAAACTTATTTTTTTTGTCCAAATTAAAAATAGAATACCTTTTTGTTTAATTTAATTTTAGATTTTTTTTTTATTCAAGCTCAATTTTTAAAAAAAACATTAAATTTTTTTTGGAAAAAAGTAATGCCCTATAACATCGGCTGGGTTACACCCAACTGATTTTATCTGACATGCTTGATAAACAGATAATAGACAGGGAACATGGGGGTCATAAAAGTTCAATTTAAGTATGAGATGTGTTCTTCTAAGCAGTCTTATCTATCTTGTCAACAAATTATATTTTCTTTAGACAGGAGATTGGATCTGTAACCATATAAACTATTATATGGATTTGTTTGAATAGCTGGCCAGTCAAAAGGGGTAGAGAAAGAGATTTAACACTTTTGCTAAACAGATCCTCTGAAATCACTAATACATTCGATCTCATGGTAAGAGGTCCTTGGATGATGTGAATAGGAGCAGAACTATGAGATTTAAAACTACCCCCACCAAACCCAAATAATTTAACCCCTTCTTAACACAAATTATTTGAGCTTTTGAATTCAAGTTGGGTTCTGATATATGGTTCCTGTGATCATACTTTTGATGTATAGTCATTTATAGATGTAACTTGTTACAATATTATGTATATACTAGGGGATTGCCCTGGATTGCCTGTCACAAATGATGGGTGACAAACATGACATGCAGGAAAATAACGATATAATGAAAGCCGGCAAATGGTATGCCGAGTTTGTTTGGAATTTGGCTTTGGTAATGATGGACTCCACGGAAAACACATTCATCTGCGGAGAAACATATCGGTGAAGATATCGCATTGATAACATTTGGGAAACGCATTATACATGTATTTCAGGTCATCTTGTACTGATTGGCCTGAAATTTTGCATCTCAATTCTAAGATGTGATGCAGGACATGGTCATGATATGGGCGCAATCGGACATGAGGGTGATATATTTTGAGGATGCACAAAAATTGTGACATGGAGTTACAGACAGACAAACACAATCACTTGACATTTGTATACCCTGCTTGACAAAACAAGTGTCCACCTAACCGCGGTGCAGTTAGCGTTGCCACCGCGGCTGAAATGCAACTACACCGCGGCTCCACCGGCTAACTACAGTTGGGCCGCGGTGTACTTGCCGTTCGGCCATGGTGTAGTTGCCGCGGTGTACGTTCATTAAACTGAGAAAAAAAAGATACAAACCAGAAATCTAACCACGGTGTACATGCCGTTCGGCTGCGGTGTAGTTGCCTTTCGGCCGCATGTACTTGCTGTTGGGCCACGGTGTACTTGCCGTTTGGCCATGGTGTAGTTGCCGCGGTGTACGTTCATTAAACTGAAAAAAAAAGATACAAACCAGAAATCTAACCACGGTGTACATGCCGTTCGGCTGCGGTGTAGTTGCCTTTCGGCCGCATGTACTTGCTGTTGGGCCACGGTGTACTTGCCGTTCGGCCGCGGTGCTCAACTGCAGTTACAAACTCTGACACCGCGGCCGAACAGCAAATACACAGCGGTGCCAATGGACACTTGTTTTGTCCAGCGGGGTAGGTGGATAGGCTATTAACTCTTTTTATACCCCCCGCAACGAAGTTAGGGGGGGTATACTGGAGTCAGCTTGTCCGTCCGTCCGTCCGTCGTCCGTCCGTCCGTGGACACAAATTTGTCCGGAGTTTTTCTCAGTCGTTTTTTGATCAATTTCCGTGAAACTTGGCACAGACATCAACCACCATGGGAACCTGTGCACCTGCGATTATGACGTCTGTCAGACTTTTTTTTTTGGAGTTATCCCCCCTTTTTCGACTTAGAAAATTTTCGCAGCATGTATACTTTTGTCCGAGCTTTTATTCCTACATTTTTTGGTCAAATTTTTTAAAACGTGGCACAGATATTTAGTACCATTGGAACTTGTGCATCTGCGATTATGACATCTGTCCGACATTTTTTGGTGGAGTTATCCCCCTTTTTCAACTTAGAAACTTTTTTTGCAACATGCATAATTTTGTCCGAGCTTTTATTCCTACATTTTTCGGTCAATGTTTTTTAATCTTGGCACTGATATTTAGTACCATGGGAACCTGTGCACCTGCAATTATGACGTCTGTCCGACATTTTTTGTGTGGAGTTATTCCCCATTTTCGACTTAGAATTATTTTTTTCGCAACATACATAATTTTTTCCAAGCTTTTATTCCTACAATTTTCGGTCAATAGGTTTAAGATTAGGGTTATGGTTGTACACCTGCAATGGGAACTGTTATTTTATTATTTTAACTAAATGTTTACTGACATGTCAAACATCTTAGTATTTTTTAAAAAGGGGGGTATCCGTAGTCCCATTGGGACAGTCACACCTCTAGTTGTATTTGGGGTAGGATACAGGGGTTAAAACCCTCAGCAATGCACCTACTGGTATAAACATACCTCATAAAACACTGTACGTCTATCATTCCAGGGCCTGTGGGGGTGTACATGAATGTGTTTGATACTGATAAACCTGACTTCTGAGGGGAAAACTGACAGTTATGTGGCCAAGTCTGGAAATAGTGTGTCTGACATGTACAGAATGAGGTCCCCAGAGGGTGAAATTAGTGACACTTAATCCTGCATTGTGGGCTATCATCATCAAATTCACCCTTTGGGAACCTCATTCTGCTGTGGCCTCAACTGTTGTGGGAGACCTGGGATCAGATTGAAGTTCCCCCATTGAAGTAAGTGATGTTCACACATTTGTCACCTCGATTATGCAATTTATCTTCTGCAAATTATGGATATATAGAAACTGAACAGAAGGGGAAAAAAGTAACTAAAACAATGCTTATTTGAGACTATAGATACTTCCCAGAAGATGAGGCCTAAGCAGAATGAGGTCCCCAGAGGATGATTTTGGTGATGCTAGCCCACTGCGCTGAATAGCTTCACTAAATTCACCCTCTCGGGACCTCATTCTGCAAATGACAGGCACACTATTTGCTGGCTTGGTCTTCTGAGGGGAGAACAGACAGTTATGTGGCGAGAGGGATTGTCGTCACCCCCATGCATTGCAGTTTCCATGCATTCATGAACATAAAAGCAATGCACCTATAAACCTACCCATCATAGCACAGGTATAGCTATCACCCAGGGAATAGTTAATACTGTAGAATGCTGGAGACAGGATATATATCAGGTTGGTTTAATACCCCTCTGTCTGTGTATAATTAATTTATTTCTGTTTATATGTCATGGGGAGATGTTTCTTCTTATCTTGGGATATTTTTCTGCTGTTACATAATGGAAGTAACATGTGCACAGGTAAGTTAAAAATGACAACTAAATTACTGGTAAATACATTAACAGGTACATAAATACCTTCCAGCTCTATACACTGATCTGTAACCCATGTACGCACATATAAACATAAAAACTGTCCATCCAGCCCTACACTAATCTCAAATTACAGGTACATACATACCATCAAGCCAACCCTACACTATATATATACTGAAATCCAAGTAAATGCATTCCAATTCTGCCCACCCTAATTTCAGCATTTTAGATATGCCTGAATAAGATTCTAATTGATGTCTAAATTATGTCAGAATGAAACTATAGTTTAAACAATATATTTCTGTCCACTGTAACGTCGTATTCCCAATACTTGGCATGATATCAAAATCAATCTAAAATTATCGGTCACCATAAGATCTTCATCCTATTTACGTATCTAAACAATGTTCCCATCCGATGGCTCTATTTTTGTTGGACTGAACCACCAGTTTGACAAATGACAACTTCTGGCCATTAGGACTCCCATGTACTGCTACTGAGGGCTTTTGTTCGAAATTAAGTCAAAACTAAGATTTTCGCGATTTCAAGCCATCGCCTTGGCGGCCTTCTTTGAGACAATCATCACAAATTCGGACGAAATAACACAATGAGATCCTAAAGACATATCTCATATATATTATATATACCGGTTTGGCTGCCGGACTACATCAATTTTATTAGTTTGTTTACTAACATCATGGGGAAAAAATCTCTTGTTTTTTTTTTTTATTTATTTATTTATTTATTTTTGGCATTTTTGGTTAAACAGTTATGTTCGGTTTGTAAACCAACAAATTTAATTTAGTTTAAGCAATATTAATTTTTCCCTCTATGAACATTCAAATATATAATTAAAATAGACGCAAATTTAGAAGAAGAAAAATGGGATTTTAGGCAACATGGCTTATTTAATTGAAGTCCTCTCACATGAATTAAATTTGTGTTGTCTAATATTTACAGACTTCACAGAAGCAGAGACATTATGATTGTTGTAATGATACATTTTTAGCTCAACTCAACTTGGGTTATTGTCATGGCTTGGTCATCCGTACGTGTGTCCGCCATGCATCTGTCCATCAACAATTTCCGTTAGCACACCCTACAGGCCACACGTCTCTCTTCCAATCGTCACCAAACTTCATATGGATCTTTGGGGTGACCACTAGTGTTTCTTCTACTTACAGAGTGACCTAGCTGACCAAAAACAAAAAAGTCCTGGGGTAATGACAGACGTTGAATATTCTGCGAGCCTACAGGAATTTATTGCTACTGGCAGGACGGGCAGACGAAATGCCGTCCCGGACGTGATGTCTGGTAACAACACTCTCAGCACCGGAAGTCTTCCAGCCGAAATGGAGAAACTCAACTGCTCAGGTACAATATGATCAAGGATATCTTACTATTAACCCTACATGTATCTACAGTAATGCCCTAAATAATCGACTCCTTAACCACAGTAGAATTATGGGTAACTTTTCAGGATTTAATCAGAAATATGGCTTGTTGCCATTCATCGGAAAGCTCTCAGTGAGAGTCGATTATTTAGGGCATTTCTGTAGGTTGACATCAAGCCCGCAAATAGGGTGTCTGTCATTTGCAGAATGAGGTCCCCTGAAGACTAGCATCACCAAATTCACCCTCTGGGGACCTCATTCTGTTTATGCCTCATCCTCATAGTCTCAAATTAACATTGTTTTAGTTACCTTTTCCCGTCTGTTCAGTTTCTATATCCCCAAATTTGCAGAGGATAAAATGCATAATCGAGGTGACTGATGGGTGAACATCACCAACTACAACTGGGGAACTTCAATCTGATTCTATGTCTCCCATAGCAGTTGAGTCCCATAAGCAGAATGAAGTTCCCAGAGGGTGAACTTGTTGATGCTTGCCCGCCATGCATCACTAAATTCACCCTCTGGGGACCTCATTCTGTAAATGACAGACACCCTATTTCCATGCTTTGTTGACAGTATTTTGATAGTTTAATTTTCCATAAAATATTTTGTGTAAAATCTGACATATTACACCAAGATTTTAATACTTTCAGTCAAATTTTAGAATGAATTGACAATGAGTTGGACAATATTCAACCATAGGGTAGGTGTTTTATATAATAGATAGGTTGGAATTTCCGACATTTCCAACAAAAAAGGTTTGGGGTATTATCAGTTTTATACTCAAGGGGGGGGGGGGGGGGGGGGGGGGGGGGTTGTGCAGATATAGTTTCTCAGACTTCGGCCATTCACATTTACAGAACAGCCATTTATTTTAGGCCCTGCTCATGCGGTTTGGTCTAGAAATAACATGGCCGTCTATGGTCGTTATTGTCACAAAAGTGTTATTTTTCATAGTTACATGAATTCAATATAATTTAACCCCTATTTACTAAATCAGTTTTAAAAGTAATACTGGAATGGTCTATTATTCATCTGGAGAGATGTTCAGAAAATATAACCAGACGATAGACAGTTGCAAATGATAATACTAGTGCAGAAGGAAGCCTATTCATTGGTTAGAAATATTCAGATAAATGTAATAAGTTCAACAAACAACCTATAGTCATTTGTTGAACTTACATGTAGTATACCCCCACTTTCAAAGAGAATATATACTGGATTGACTGGCTGTCTTTTTGTCAGTCCATCTGTCTAGCCATTTGTCTGTCTGTCGGACATACAGTAATGCCCTAAATAATCGACTCCTTAACAACAGCAGAATTATGGGTAACTTTCCAGGATTTAGTCAGAAATATGGCTTGTTGCCATTCATCAGAAAGCTCTCACTGAGAGCTTTCCGATGAAATTAGCAACAAATCCTGAAAAGTTACCATTATTCTGCTGTGGTTAAGGAGTTGATTATTTAGGGCATTACTGTATATATCAGCAATGGTTTATTGTGTCTGAATGAAATTTCGTATAGAGGTTCACCATCATAACTGCTTTCAAAAGAGGGCCAAATGACTTTGTTTGGATTTTTCGTTCTAAAGTTATCCTTCTTTGTTTATCTGAAACACAAATATCTCAATCATAGGCTATCTGTTCTGAATGGAATTAGGTTTGGAGGTTCATGACTGCTTTCTAAAGAGTGCCCAATGACAAGGTTTTTCTGTTCTAGAGTTATCCTTCTTGCATAATTTAATTGGTTTCCATCCTGCCCATGTTTCAAGTTGGCAACATGGGGGGTATGCCAGCACCCTAGGTGCAACTTCTTATTACCGGTGTCTGAACATTTCCTAAGGGCACACTACTCATCAATGTGTATTTAGTATGGGATCATCTTTGTACAAAGTACTTTTCCATGCATTAGTTTTTTTAGGTTAATATCCCTGATCTACTCTAGTCAAAGTGAAGCTCATCAGGAAGACAATCTCAGATAGATTAAGTAAATACCTACCCACGATGCTGTCATTAATCTACACACTAATTTAACATATTTATTCAAGGTATAAAATGATGCTCCGTCTGTGATCACGTGAGATTTACTCACTTAGATGTTTTCTATATTCAAACCTCGGTCTTTTGTCATTCCCAACAAACATAGAGTAATGCCCTAAATAATTGACTCCTTAAACACAGCAGAATTATATGTAACTTTTCAGGCTAAATCTTGACAAGTTACCCATAATTCTGCTGTGGTTAAGGAGTTGATTATTTAGGGCATTACTGTAGTATGGCAGAGGATATAGAAATGGGTTTCATCTATCCGTCTAAGTCTGTCCATAACAGGTACCATCATATAAGGCGACTGTGCCTCTTCTCCATGTTTTAGTCATATGGAGAATTGTCTTCTCTCTCATATACCAGTATGCATATCTCCGAACAGTATATTTAAAGTGTATTTCCTTATTAGCTCAACTTGACAAAGTCGAGTCATTGTTATGGGTTGGTATCCATTGTCAGATTGTGTGTGTACGTCCATCAACAATTTCTATTAGCACGGGCTACAGGTTGTACGTTTGGTCACATCATTATGAAATTTGTCATGGCCATCTTGTTTTTCATTATTCAACCATTTAACTCCATTAGCACGGGCTACAGGTTGTACCATTGATCGTATCATTATTAAATTTGTTATGGATGTTTTCATTGACATATAGATTGAAAAGATTCATTTTGGGGTCATTCAGTAAAAAAACATGGCCGCTAGCAGCCATATATCTCCTCATATATCTAGTCTTCTTACTTAAACATTTCAATTTTCCACATTCCTAAGCACTCCATTGACTGTAACACATGAAATTATCACCTCTCCAAGTTGAGCTACAGTGTCATTGACACTTTCATCTTATAAGTCATGCCATGAGTCTCTATTTTGGCTACTCCTGTAGTGATCATATTACGCCAGTTCAAAACCTGGAAACTTTTTGTAGATCCGTCTGGGAATTTTATAACAGCAAAGAAATAAAAGGGTGATATATTTCTTAGTTAACCCTTTACCCAACAAACTGGCCAAATAAAGCTTCAACAGCCTAAAATATCTTCGGTCTGTCTCAATAGAACCATACAAATATGGATATCATTGGAACCGGCTCCTTGACCACATTGTGATAGTTACAGCTATGCCCTGTGCCAATGCATTCTCTTATATATGCGAGTCGACCATAGGTCGCCTCGCATATATAAGAGAATGCATTGGCCTAAAAAAAATCTTTTTTTAACACTTTTTACCATTTTTTCTTACATTCTTTAACAATTTTATAATTTTTAATGTGTTAAGCCAATGCATTCTCTTATATATGCGAGGCGACATATGGTCGACTCGCATATATAAGAGAATGCATTGACACAGGGCCGTTCTGTTGGGTAAAGGGTTAATGCCTGTTTCTTCACAGTAGAGTCAGAACATTAAAATGTTCCCAGGTTTTGAACTGGTGGAATAAGATCTCTAACGGCGTTAGACAGAGTAGACATTCACGGCATGATCGATTTATTTTGCAATTCATTCATCAGAATAGAAAATGGAAGGCACTTTAGTATGGGAAGTACCGGTATATCGTTTTGACGTTGTTATCCATCACTTCAAAGCATTATGTCATCAATGATTCAGTGTGTCGAAAGAGGTTGTCTGTGCATACAAGCTAAATCAAAATTACTGTTTTAATACAATAATGCAACCAATTTTTCTAATGTTCATCATCGGTTGATTGGAAATATTAAAGATATATGTCAGATAATGTAATGAGATTGAGAATAGCAATTAGGTTAAGTAAAAAAAAAATGGTACTTTTACAACAGCCAATGTGATGTGCTTCACTGTTCCCACTGTATCTATGACACAGCTTGTTGCCAACCATGATACGGATTCGGAAAATGCCTAGTCGGTTCCACATGTATTTTTGAGTAAAATATCTCTAAACCTGACCCTATATAAATAAAATTGTCCGGTCCAGAATTTACCACTTAAGTGTGTTCTCACTAAAAATTACATCTGTAATCCGAAACCTCTCCATTCCGAGCACCAAATGGAATTTTGAGTTATTAACCCTTTCATGGCAGGAACTGCGCTGGTGCAGCATTAAAGATCCAATGCCAGTGCATTCTCTTATATATGCGAGTCTCCCATAGGGGCCCTCTCTTATATAAGAGAATGCACTCGCTTACAAAGTCAAGGTAAATATTATTAGACCAATGTACTCTCTTATATATGATAGAGAATGCATTAATTGGCACAGGGTTTTCGCAAAATTTCACGAAGATTTAGTCATGGAACGGTTGAGCGACCTGACCCATGCATTTTGACCAGCAACATTATTAAAAACTGTGACATGTTCATCATAAAGATGGTCTTTAAATCTGTTTTTGTCCCCCGGAAAAAAATTATAGTGGGGGCTGGTGGGAGGACTATAGAAAAGAGCCATCTGTCCATCCGTGTGTCAGTCTGCCTGTCAGGGCGTCCGTCCGAAACATTTGTTGTCTGGATGATAAACAGTTCTGGTTAAAAAACAGACTTCACAGCTGTGCAAGTGAGTCTGGGGTAATTGGGGGGATATCTATTATCACCAGCAAGAGTTAGCTCTGTGTGGCTAAAATAATTGAAATAATGCAGTATGACAGACAATGTTTAACCATTTCAGTGCCAGGGGCCGATCTCATCGGCCCTAATTTACAGTCTGTAAAATCGGCCCTAAAAAATAAAATAATTTTTTTTTTTTTTTTTTTTTTTTTTTTAGATTTTTTTATTTTATTTTGGGTTGAATTTTTTTTTGGGTATGCTTAAGCATGCTATAGCAAATTTAAAAACAAACTGGATAAAACCTTAGGGGCATGTTATAACTCAAAACTATCACCAAGTATTCATAGTAATAATTTTGATGCCCATGGAAAACGTAAGATTCCCTGGCACTAAACCCTACAAAATAAGCCTGTTAAAGAATATAAGAAAAAAATATTAAAATTGTAAAAAATAATAACAAATAATGAAAAATTGTTAGGCCAATGCATTCTCTTATATATGCGAGGCGACCTATGGTCGACTCGCATATATAAGAGAATGCATTGGCACAGGGTATATCGGTTGATACAAAAATCGGACCTGGCACTGAAAGGGTTAAGCAATATTTTTAGCAATGTGACGAATCTACCACTGTAAAGGCATTCCAACCATCGCCTGATAGGACACATCGCTTTCCTGATGATGTTGTGATTGGGTGAGACTGACGTAATTATGCTGGTGGAAATAGAAATCCCCCCCATTTACCCAGACTCACTTGCATAGCTGTGGAGTCTGTGTTTTAACCAGAACTGGATGATAAATTGAGTAGTATTTTTCAGAATTTCAGGCCTGGCAATATGGCGCGAGCGATTTTATCGCTCGCGCGTCGCCTGCGCAATTTCAATTTGGCGTGGGCGATATATCGCTTGCGCAACATTCACTACCCAACATACTTTTGCAGTCGTAATTTTGATGAGTTATCCGTTTGAAAACATATAAGGCAACGCGACATCGCATCTTTGAAGCAGGAGACACATGCTATGTTAACAGTCGGCTGCCACCGGTATATCTAATTAGGTCAAACCATGCTACACACCCGTCACCAGTGACAGACTGACGATTACATGACCTAACTGTGAACGTGCAGTGCTACCCACAAATCATACCTTACCTACAAGGTAGTTTGATGAGCGCTGTTGACAGCGATGGGTGCGGCTACGAAGGAATCCGCCAATCGCGCAACAGTGCTCGCTGACATGTAAACAAATGAGGTGAATGAAGTGACGAAAACAAAGAATAAATATCGCGATATCGTGCTATTAATTACATGAAATGAGTGATTTATACATAGCACGGATGGGTTATGAGAAGTTACAAACATAGAAGTTATTTAATTTATGATATGTACGGAATAATGTATGTTTTGACGCGATAGAAGTGGACGAAATTTCACAAATGTACGGAAGCCGCGAATGTACCGATGGATTATATAGATAAAAGTATGGAACAAATAAATGCATGATATAATGATTGATTCTGGTTAGGTAACTTGGTCACTCAGGTATAAAGGAACAAACACAAACATATCATGTACATGTATGTACAATATATGCATGGCATAATGATTGATTCTGGTTAACTTATACAATAATATCTTACCATGATGTCACCTCATACATGTATTATACAGTATAACAGCATGTAATATATGATATAAATATATTATAATGATTGATTGATTCTGGTTAACCATTAGGTCACTTGGATCAGGCATAAAGGAACAAACACAACAATACCATATATGCAAGACATGGTATAACATTTATAAAAGTACTTTATTAAACATTAATAAGTTATACAACATTCATTGATAATTTCACAATTAATATATGATTATAAATTAATTTAATTTAAATATTATCACTTAACATATAATAAGTTATATGCAATATGACATATGTCAGTTTATTTGTATTTCATATGTTACAACATAAATACCCCATAAAACAGAAATTGCCCCTGCAAAATATTTTAGCCCCTGCAAAGTATTTTGGCGAGGGCGAATTTTAGCCCCTGCAGATTTTTCATAAGGCCAGCACTGGAATTTAATGAAACTTTGTCTATGGCCTTCATATAAGAAAGTACCGATCATGTTTGAATTCTGATCTGGTCCGACTATAAGTGACAGAGTTATGCCCCTTTTCGACTTATAATTTGCTGATTATTTTGTTGTCCGGATGATAACTTATGTTATGATTATCCGATAGCTTTCAAATTTAGTATGTGGATTCACATATTCAAGTTAATAATTAGGATCATTATACATCTCCGTTTGTCCAGAATCTTTGGTTTAGTGCAGAGTTCTAAATTCCTGTCTCCAAAAATCACTAAAAAACTCGGAGTGCCTCGTTGGCTGCTCGGAGCGGCTTCCGATTGCTCAGAACGGCCTTCGATCGATTCCCCCGTGTGTGGATTAATCACATGAAAATACAGGCCAAGTTTGAATTTTGGGTTCAGTCCGACCATTTCTGATAGAATTTGATGAAACTTGGTATGTGGTCTTCATATGCGAAAGTCCAGTATGTGGATAATCACATGAAAATACAGGTCAAGTATCAATTTGTGTCTGGTCTGACCATTTCTGACAGATCGCTAGTTAATGCTATATTTTAACTCCGAAATTTCGCCATCGTGGAGGAAACTTTTTTCTAGCAGATTTGTTTTCTTCATTATCAGAAATTTTCACTTGTTTATCTTTTTAAAAATACAATGCCCACCAAAAAAAAACCTTTATTCTGGTGTCTACATCAAATATTTTAAAAACATAGACAGTTGAAATAATAATTTCGGTTTTTAATTTATTTCACAGATAACACAGAAGAGAACAAGTCCAGTCCGCCATGTAGCACTGCTCAATCAAAAAACAATCCTAACCCCCCAACGTCGTAATGGCAGCACAACAATGATGTCATAGTGCCACCCACTCACATATGTGATATAGAGAAGATGACCACCTAGTCTCGATCATACCAAACCATGTAGGACTGACTGCCTGTGTGACGTATGAATGTTAATGATAGGGCTGCAACGATTCACCTAAGGATAATTCAGTGCTTCAATCTATTCTATACTAAACGCACTGGAATGGCCTGTTATTCATCTCGAGGGGATTTCACGAAGAAAGAAAAACAGACAACAGATAGTAAAAGTGCAGAAGGAGTCCTTTTTATTAGAGGGAAATGTTCAGATAATATGTTCTGAACATTTCCTAAGGTAACTACTCGTCAATGATTATTTAGTATAGAAAGGGTAAAAGATAATGTATCTCTTTCTAACAAGTTTTCCATATTTTTTGGGATATAAAATAATAAATATGAATCGAAGACACAAGTCGGGCAACTCATTTATCAATTAATATTTAGTTTTCTGGTATAATACAGATGACCTTGCTGGACAGTTCACATACTAATGCGGAAATGATCGGAGCATACCTGGAGCATACCAATTGATAGAATACTCAATCAAGGAAAAGTTTGTTCAACTTTCAACTAACAGATTTACTGTGAATTATTCCAGGTTTACTCATGAAAAAGCTATTTGTAGTCTTGAAATCAAGTTTTATAATAAAAATTATGTTATTGTTATAATTGTGGCCAGGAAGAGATACACTATCTTTTAATGAATGTTACTGAATCGGGCCATTCTCAACTGAATGCTATTCAATCGGGTCATTCTCACCTGAATGTTACTGAATCCGGTACTCACTTGAAAGATTTGGGAAGAGTACACAGATCACAAACTGATTTTAACCATTTCATGACAGGAGTGCGCTGGTGGAGCATTAAAGATCATGTGCCGATGCATTCTCTTATTATATGTGAGTCTCCCATAGGGAGCCTCGCATATATAAGATAATGCACTGGCTTACAGGGTCAAGGTAAATATTATTAGGCCAAATTGTATTCTCATGTATGTAAGAAAATGCATTGGCACACCATTTTGGCAAACTTTCAGGAAGCTCCAGTCATGGAAGGGTTAACACAGCCCGATTCATACCTTACAGTAATGCCCTATATAATCGACTCCTTAACCACAGCAGAATTATGGGTAACTTTTCAGGATTTAGTCGGAAACATGGCTTGTTGGAATTCATCGGAAAGCTCTCATTGATAGCTTTCCGATGAATGGCAACAAGCCATATTTCCGACTAAATCCTGAAAAGTTACCCATAATTCTGCTGTGGTTAAGGAGTTGATTATTTAGGGAATTACTGTACATGGTAACTACTGGTGTGACATGCTTATTTTTGATCGATCTGAAAGCCTGTCTACCCCTTCTCACTTGTTTGGGTGAGAATGAACTTTCAGCATTTCCAGTGGGGTCATTGTTGTAAAGCCTCTGATATCATTACAAAATACTACCCTAAATTTAAATTCTGCAAATTAGTTTTAGAATGCTGTGCTAGTCTGTGCAAACTTGATTTAAAAATGAAAACGAAATGTTCATTGTCATTACCTTTCTATTGTTTATATACAACATTTATTCCACACCGATGGCGTGAGACACATGTACATGTATTCAATGGAATACCAGCCATTGAATATGTATTGTTGTATACCACAAGAGGACTACAAGCTGGAACTACTTCGAAGAGAAGGTCCCTATGGGAGACTCACATATATAAGAGAATGCACTGGCACAGGATCTTTTATGATGCACCAGCACAGCTCCCATCATGAAAGGGTTAACGGAATCACAGCCATTGAATTTGAATACATATTGTTATATAGCACATGTGGAATACAAGCCAAAACTACTTTAATGATCCGCTTCGGGTGAATGTAGAAAATTAGCAGTTTTTTATCGGGCTTTAATAAATCACAATTATGACTATCGGTGGAAGTCACAATGATGGATTTGCCTTACCCAATACAAGTGTGCGGAATAAATACAGAACACAACTTGCATTAGAATGAGTCGGAGGTAAATTTTTTCAATATTCTTGGAACCTGGGTACAGTTTTGTATAGCTCCTTGTATTATCTATGGCAGTTTTATGCTGTTACAACAATGATCCCATTAAAATGTTTGCATGTCCTCTGTTAAGATGAGTCTATGTCCGTGAATGCTTTGTTTTAATGGAAATTATTTTAAATTTGTTAATATGTTTTAATCTGTGAGCACAATCTGTGAGCACTGCTCACCACCATGAATATACAATTTTAATTACTTGAATTACATGTACTTCCAATGCATACTCAAATTTCTATTTTCGATGTTGATGTTTAAAAAGTAAATCTGAAATGTGAAAAGATGGAACAGTCAATGAAATGAGACTGTCCCCACAAATAAAGTTCATACTGTTCAAAATTCAGAAATGTTTGTAAAGTTGAAATGCATGGCCATTGTTTTAGTTACTTTTTCCCTTCTATTCAGTTTCTATATCCCTTAATTTGCAGAAGATAACATGCATAATCAAGGTGACTAATTGGCGAACATCACCAACTTCAACTGGGGAAATTCAATCTGATCCTAGGTCGCCCATAGCAGCTGAGGACTTTCACTAACTTGAACATATACACACAGATCGAATTGAGAAAATAAATGAAAAAAACTTGAAAATTGTCACAAATTGGCCTTGATTTTTAGAATAACCTTGAAAACACTTTTTAGAAATCACAGCATGGCCTTGAAATCTGTGGGGAATGATGATTGGCATTAGGAACAGCACTAACATTGGATTTCCCTGGGGTAGTATGGAGTTCGATAATGAGACAGCGTTAGACAAACACAAGCTGTGTGGCTTAATAAAAGAAATCACATCAAACGTCCTTGCATGAGTAATGGGACCAATAAATCGCAATATTGCTTGCACCAGATGAATATTACCAGGTAATTTGACAGAGAACGCTGCCTGGCAGACGACTAAAATTAGAATGTCTGATAACATTCTGATAACATTCTTTAACAGAAGAGCTCTTCAAATTTGTCCTTTGATTGTAAATTATGGCCCTAATCTGGAAGTCAATCAAAACTTGGAGAAAATTACAGGGACCCTGTGTGAAACTAAACAACCAGTGAAACCAAAACCATGGTCTAGCGCATTAGAGGGGTTCTGCAAATGTGTTATTGTCAAGTTTCAAAATAAGTGGCTGGTCACGGTCATTGTCCAACGAAAAATAGCTTATGTTCAGTGAACTTCTGTATCTGTCGGACATATTGTCAAATGCAATTCTTTAAACAATCTGTATCTGTCCAAGGAGCCACTTCTGGCCAAATAGGACATTGAAAGTAAAAAATAGTTCTTTTTTAATTTCAGATCAATTCATAGTGAATATAATTATGTCGAATTGCATGTGTATTTGTTAATCGACGTAAAGTTTTTGAACTTTTGAAAACAAAAATAACATGGTTTTAATAACAGGTTTTTCCTAGGTGGCAATTGGACGCTCACTAAAATGTGCGCATTATTGACGAATAATAAGTCGATTGGAAATTTAAATACTGTCTCATACAGTACATTTGAAATTTGACAGGCACCATTTTGAAATTACCAACACCATACATTTACAGTCATTAAAAAAAATATTATTTTGAGCCTTGGTTATTGTTGAAGATGGGGAATGTTTCTTCAGAGATTATTTATAAATTTGGCAAAATGTTTGGCAAGAGACTTCCTCAAGAAAGTTGTGGAAAATAATGGTTGCTCAATAAATGAGATCACTGAGTCGCTATCATATGGGATCCATCCAGCCCCATTCCGCGGTATGGTAGCGACTCTGTGATCTTGCTTATACCGTTCATTTCATGGAAGTATCACAATTGCAGTTGGATAATAATGTTAGCAAAAAGTTATCACCTCTACTAAGATGGACTTAATCTGATTGCACTCGGCTTAACTCTTTACCCAACAAACCGGCCAAATAAAGCTTCAACAGCCTAAAATATCTTCGGTCTGTCTCAATAGAACCATACAAATATGGATATCATTGGAACCGGCTCCTTGACCACATTGTGATAGTTACAGTTATGCCCTGTGCCAATGCATTCTCTTATATATGCGAGTCGACCATAGGTCGCCTCGCATATATAAGAGAATGCATTGGCCTAAAAAAAAATCTTTTTATAATTATTAATGTGTTAAGCCAATGCATTCTCTTATATATGCGAGGCGACCTATGGTCGACTCGCATATATAAGAGAATGCATTGGCACAGGGCCCTTCTGTTGGTTAAAGAGTTAAGCATGGTGGTGGTGACTACATCACTAACACTCTTTGTTCTGGGAGCCCTATCCATGAAACAGCCCTACTTAAATGTTATTGCACTCTGATTGGTTTATTGTTCTATGATATTAACAACATAAACAGGCTAGAATTATTAAAGGCCCACTTAATTTTCGAGTCATCAAATATTTTTTTTTATAATGCCTTAATTGATATATGGTTTTAATAACAATCTATACTATAATTCATCACCATTTGGAACGTCTGTTTCTTGAAAGGTGCCCATAGAGTAATAGAAAATAGCTGAAATCGTAAAATCATTTCCCCCCATTATGGCTCCCAGAATGCAACAAAATTCAAACTATAGTTTTATTTTCAATGGAAGGGGAATAACTGTATATCTAAATATATAGAGTTATTCCTCTTCCATTAAAAATAATAGACTTTGTGCAGAAACTTGAGCATATAACTGATGTTGGTAACTACCGTAAACAAAAACAACATGTTCGGTTTATTACATCGAATAAGTTGAAAATACAATATTTTGGAGCTTCCTCATTTAAATGGTATATAATATGGCATATATAATATATAATGTGATCTGGGGTTCGAAAATTAAGTGGGCCTTTACTACTTGACTGCTTGTAGAGCGCTATAACTGCATGCATCAATACCAGATCTATAGAGGAAAAGAAAAATCCTGCAAGTCAATGAAGACAGCACAGGTCGTCAAATAGGGATATTGTTGAAACATAAGACTCAACATTTCAGAAAGCGTGTGATAAATAGTTGTGTATTCATTCATTCATTACAAGCCAGAACTACATCGAGTTGACATTATTGCCATGAGCGATGACATACAAAACGATCTGCTTTGGGTGATGCACAGATAATTACCGGATTTTCATCAGACTTAAATCACAATAAAGGTAGTTATAGTATCAGTGGTAGTCACAGTCATGGATTAAACTTATCCCACACAAGGTGCTGATTAAATTCACAACACAACTTGCATCATAATCTAGAATCTTGTAACGAGTCACATTTCACTCTAAGCTCCACTTTCTTGAAATACATCCTTGTGCCGTCTTCAACTCACTCGATAAAAGATTCTTGATTAAGATGTGTGTTGTGTTCTGTCCATGTAATTGTGACTGAAATTTTTCAATATCTGTCTGAATATGAATTTATGTTTTTGTTCAGTATACTTACATATTTGATAAACTTATCATAAATCCTTAGATAGTTTTAATGCATGTATCTTTCTTATGTTTTTGGAAATATCTCTTTAATATGTAGTTAAAACATAAATGTACATCATGTACACAGACTTAGTCAAGCCTTGATATAGTTTGTCTGTCATTTGCAGAATTAGGTCCCAGAGGGAGAATTTAGTGACGCTACCCTGCACAGTGGGCTAGCATCACTAAATTCACCTTCTGGGGACCTCATTCTGCTTAGGCCTCATCTTCTGGGAAGTTTCTATAGTTTCAAATTAACATTGTTTTTAGTTACTTTTCTCTTCTGTTCAGTTTCTATTTATTGCAGAAGATAAAATGCATAATTAAGGTGACTAATGGGTGAACATCACCAACTTCAACTAAATATATATATAGCGTAATTAAATTCACTTTCTGGGGGACCTCATTCTGCAAATGACAGACACACTATCTCAAGGCTTGGACCTAGTAATGTAATGCTATGAGAAAATAGGAAATATACAGGAAATACACTAAACACAAATTTAAAAAATCATTTTGAACTATTGTGTAAATAGGATATGTAAATAATTTAAGTTATTGCTGAAGTACTTATTGAATTTTAAATTTCATTCTGCTGTTTTGTTTTTTGAATTTATATATATTTATATTTTAATCTGTATATATGTCACACATGAAGATGAACTGATTATTTACATTACTTCAGCATTATTACTCGGTCTACTTCAGAAAGAAACATTTGTATATAATTTTCATATGCACAAATTTCACGACATTAACTTTGCTCCCAAGATTGCTACCATTTGTATGCACAGTTCATATGCACCATAATATTATATTCACATATTAAACTTTCGCGTAGTAATCGTTTAACCCTTTCGGTGCCAAGTCCGATTTTTGTATCAACCCATATTTCCTTGATCATTTTTCAATTTATTGATTATAATGATGTGATACATTGATGGAAAGAGCTCTAGAGCTCTTTCCATCAATGTATCACATTATTATAATCAATAAATTTGAAAAATGATCAAGGAAATATGGGTTGATACAAAAATCGGACTTGGCACTGAAAGGGTTAAGGCCTATTGATAGTGGTGAGAATAGGTGACAAGAACAGCCAAATATGTCAAGATGTAGAGAGTAATCACTTGATTGAACTGGTGACTTGAAATAGTTCACGAGAGGCAGGGATGTTGTACAAACACAAGGGCGCATTGCATTCAAGTGTTTTACAAAATTGTCCCTGCCTTGAATGAATTGTTTCACATTACCAGTTCAATCAAGTGATTTTCTGGTTATTATTTTCCACTATAAACATCTGATTTACCAGAAATTTGAATAATAGCGCCCTTATACCCATGACACATAAATTTTGATAGCATGCATGAATACGTAATGTGCTAGTTAAAGTGATATAATTCACAAGTGAAATTATCATTAATAATCACACAAGAAATCAATTTGTAAATCACACATAGGAATGTAATAAAAGACTTTAACTCTTGCATGACTGGAGCTTCCTGAAACTTTGTGGCTTACACAGTCAAGTGAACTATTGTTAAGCCAGTACATTCTCTTATATATGTGAGGCTCCCTACAAGGTCAAGTGAAACGTTAGGCAATGTATTCTCTTATATATGCTAGACTCCCTGTGGGAAACTCGCATGTATAAGAGAATGCATTGGCAGTTTTGGCACAGGGTTTTCACAAAATTTCAGGAAGTTCCAGTCATGGAAGGGTTAAGATCCATTTTCTTATTGCTTCATGGTGCTGGTAATTAATTGTGAATGGTAGATGACTTCATATTGCTGTCTCCAGAGGGGAGATTACTTCCTTCTTAGTTCTTACCACTGCCCTCATCATTCATATACAGTAATGCCTAAATAATCGACTCCTAAACCACAGCAGAATTATGGGTAACTTTTCAGGATTTAGTTGGAAATATGGCTTGTTGGCATTCATCGGAAAGCTCTCAGTGAGAGCTTTCAGATGAATGGCAACAAGCCATATTTTCGACTAAATTCTGAAAAGTTACCAATAATTCTGCTGTGGTTAAGGAGTCGATCATTTAGGGCATTCATATACTGTACACATAGCTGAGTGTGTCACCCACTATAACACTGTATATTTATTGAATACCAGTTAACTCTTTCTTTACTAAATTAATTCTCCCACTCATTTATAAATGAATACGTAGGAATGGTCTATTATTCATCTGAAGACATGTTCAGGAAAAATGAGCAGACAACAGACATTATAAAGTGCTAAAGGAATCCTATTCATTTTGGTGGGAAATGTTGTGGTTTGTTGAACTTATTATCTGAACATTCCTAAGGGATAACTACTCGTCAATGAGTATTTAGTAAAGAAAGGGTTAACAGAGAGGGGTGAATCCTGCGTAACCAGGTATGAAAAATACTACATACATGACATATATTTCTGGTTAATTTTTTTTAATTTCCACACATTTGCTGAAGTGCATGTATATGTTCATACCTTCAGTGCATCGAGGGGTGTGAGAAAGAATTTCGTCAGAATTTGGCATTGGCCTAAGAAAAATCATAATTTGAACAAATTTGGTGCTATAAAATCTGTTGAATCTTGAATACATGTTAAATCGGGCATAATCACAAGTACTAGTTAAAAAGGCTGAATTGGTCACTGTCGCAAGGATTTGTGCATAAAGTTACTCGAGATCTCCCGAATGAGCAAAAAGTCACCCAGGATCTCCCAAATGTGAATCAAGTCATCCAATAAAGATTGTCACTTTGTTAATGAAAACTTATTCATTCAATTAGATCCAGTATTATTTCACGAATGAACCTTTGCACAGCAGAAATATTATACAAATGGTCAGGGTTCACCATGCAAAGAGTAACTGAGTCTATTATAATTTGCAACGGTTTGTTCTGAAATCAAATTCTCTAGATGGCTGACACAGCCTCATATTGGCATGCATGGTCACTGCCTATCTGGTCAAAACAAGTTGTTTTCTTACGATGGCTCTCATACCTGTCCATTATGAAATACCTGGCAGCCTCTGGAAAAAACAACTTTATAGTCAGATAGGTGCTGAATGCCAGTGGACCTCTCTGTCAAATCAAATGATAGGTGTGGCACAAGGGGTACTTAATTAAATGTCTCCACACAGATTCAACAAAACATTTCAGTCTCTGCTACATCATTAATAGGGTGAATATAGTAAATCTAGCCTGCTGTGTGGGTAGTAAATCTAGCCTGCTGTGTGGGTAGTAAATCTAGCCTGCTGTGTGGGTAGTAAATCTAGCCTGCTGTGTGGGTAGTAAATCTAGCCTGCTGTGTGGGTAGTAAATCTAGCCTGCTGTGTGGGTAGTAAATCTAGCCTGCTGTGTGGGTAGTAAATCTAGCCTGCTGTGCGGGGAAGGGTCACTAAATTCCCCTTCCGGGGACCTCATTCTGCAAATGTCCAGCACCTAATTTTGAGGCCTGTCTGCAACTTACAGTAATGCCCTAAGTAATCGACTCCTTAACCACAGCAGAATTACAGGTAAATTTTCAGGATTTAGTCGGAAATATGGCTTGTTGCCACAAGCCATATTTCCAACTAAATCCTGAAAAGTTACCCATAATTCTGCTGTGGTTAAGAAGTCGATTACTTAGGGCATTACTGTAGTTGATGAATTTGTCAGATGGTAAATTACTACATCAACCAAAGAACTGCTGTGGAATGAGAATAACACTATGAGTGTATCATGCCTATTGGTGAATCATTGTTAGGCCAATATGAAAAAAATTGCTTGATTCTCATCCCTGCCCATTAGGCGCCCAACCCTAATTTTGGTCCCCTGGTCCCCTCCTCAAATTGTTTTATTTGAATAATTTTGAGGTTAACTTTTCTTCTCTTGCCTTAACCCTTCTATCATTGGAGCTTCCTGAAATTTTGTGAAAACCCTGTGCCAATGCATTCTCATATATATGTGAGTCTCCCATAGGGAGCCTTGCATATATACATGTAAGAGAATACATTATCCTAACACTATTTACCTTGACCTTGTAAGCCAATGCATTCTTTTATATATGCGAGGCTCCCTATGAGAGACTCACATATATAAGAGAATGCACTGGCACAATGATAAAATTATTCAAGAATGTTAGAAGAAAAAAATTATAAAATTGTTAAAGAATGTAAGAAAACATTATAAAAAATGGTAAAATTTTAAAGAATATAATATAAGAACAAATTATACAATTGTTATAGAATGTAAGAACAAAATTAGAAAAATTGTTAAAGAATGTGAGAAAAATTGATAAAAAATGATGAAAAATTGTTAGGCCAAGAGAATGCATAAGCTCAGGGTGTTTAATGTTGCGCCAGCGCAGCTCCCATCGTGAAAGGGTTAAATGCAGTGACTCTCGGTGACAAAATTGTCTTCGTTAGTTTTCTCCAATAGTTGGAACCGAATTGAGAAGTAAATATTTACAATTGAGCGTAGTTCACTTTTCTATGGAGTGGTGCGGTCGATTTGCTGGAGATTTTCCGTGATGTTAGCAGAATGCTACATTCCTCCAGTTGGCATAGCACCTGAATACTAGCTTATCAGTTTCATGCACCCAAACAAGTCCATAATATGTCTCAAGAATAAATTATATAACAATAATTCAATAATTAAATTTGCCTGCCCACCTGCCCCAATTTAAAAAAAAAATGATGAGAATCTAGTAATATATTTATATTGGCCTTAACCTCACACCAAGAGAATGTACATTTAACCCACAAATCCACATAGATTTTGTTTACATGCATCTCATTTTTTAGCCTGTGAAGGTAAAATAAACAATGTTCTCACCATGCACTGTACACTCCGCTGTCATTTGTGATATACTTTCCCTGTCTGCACAAATAGAAAAGAAGGAAAGAAAAAAGCATTACACTATGATCATGATGATGATGAGTCTGTCCAATTTATATGTGGTGGCATATTCCCAAGCCTGGAAATAGTCTGGCTGTCATTTGCATAATGGGGTCCCCAGAGGGTGAATTAAGTGACACTATCCAGCACAGCGGGCTAGCATCATTAAATTCACCATCTGGGGACCTCTTTCTGCTTAGGCCTCATCTTCTGGGAAGTATCTATAGTCTCAAATTAACATTGTTTTTAGCTACTTTTTCCCTTCTGTTCAGTTTCTATATCCCCTAATTTGCAGAAGATAAAATGCATAATTGAGGTGACCAATGGGTGAACATCACCAACTTCAACTTGTGAACT
Organism: Siphonodentalium dalli; assembly: GCA_032622095.1. Lineage (NCBI taxonomy): Eukaryota > Metazoa > Mollusca > Scaphopoda > Gadilida > Siphonodentaliidae > Siphonodentalium > Siphonodentalium dalli. Next base: position 73,417,582 of record CP136069.1, read on the forward strand.
TCAATTTGATCCTATGTCTCCCATAGAAGTTAAGGCCTAAGCAGAATGAGGTTCCCAGAGGGTGTATTTTGGTGATGCTAACCTGCTGTATATGATATTATCACTAAATTCACCCTCTGGGAACCTCATTCTGCAAATGACAGACACACTATTTCCAGGCTTGCATATTCCCAAATCCACACAGATCATGATATTAAAGTGGCACCATGTTTTATTTTCATCGTTTTGTTTGTAGTTACATCCATCCTTGCATAATTTTTGTTTGTTTGAGAAATTTGTGACATGTATTTTGATGTTTAATCATATCATTCTTGAAAATAAAGCTGAGATGATCTTATAGTTATGTATTGTTCTTTTTTCAGTGCTCCACCATCAGGTGAACACTTGCTTTTTGTGTACAACACCCCAACCAACTGAATTAGGCAAGTTCACATGGTTTATTAACAAGCCTGCAAATAGCTTGTCTGTCATTTGAAGAATGGGGTCCCCCGAGGGTGAATTTAGTGATGCTATCCCGCATAGTGGGCTAGCATAACCAAATACACCCTCTGGGGATCTCATTCTGCTTAGGCCTCATATTCTGGGAAGTTTATATAGTCTCAAATTAACACTGATTAGTTACTGTTTCCCTTCTGAAAAGTTCTATATCTAGATACCTAATTTGCATAGATAAAAAAAAAATAATAATAATAATAGAAAAAGATCAAATTCATAATCGAGGAGACTAATGCGTGAACTATCACCTACTTCAACAGGGGAAATTCTATCTGATCCTAGGTCTCCCATAGCAGTTGAGGCCTAGGCAGAATGAGGTCCACCAGAGGGTGAATTTGGTGACGCTACCCCACCTTGCGGGATAGCATCACTAAATTCACCCTCTGGGGACCTCTTTCTACAAATGACAGACACACTATTTGCAGGCTTGTTCATGTACTCAGGGCCTAAATTAACCCTGACCTGACCCTACCTGAAAAAAGCGTCTACTCAAAATATTTTATTGGCTTCCCAGAGAATGTTTGTTTTTATTTTCAATTTGGATGATGAATAGAGTGATTGAAATGTATTGAAAACTTTGTTTTCTTTAATTTTGCTTCAAAGATATATACTCTAAATAATCGACTAAATCCTGAAAAGTTGCCCATAATTCTGCTGTGGTTAAGGAGTCGATTATTTAGAGCATTACTGTATGCTACATGACTTTTGTTATGATATTTAGATAAAAAGTTCAATTTTTTAATCTCAACATTTTTGGGTATAGTACAATCGTCACCCTCATCAAATTGGCTTACCTGATACATTCGGCGAAATTGATGGAAAGTACTGAGGTGTCCGATTGGGTATAGTAGGGCAAGTGGAAACAATGATATTTTAACGTAGCACAGGCTCTATAAAACCTAGACTAAAGTGTACGTCAGTATCTGAAAATCTCACAAAATATGCTAACTGATAACATAAAACGGTGACATCTGTTATCTTAGGCGGCTAGGCCAAAGAAAATTAAAGATGATCCATCACTTCCCAGAAAGTTATATATAGATTCCTGGGTATAAATTAATAGATATGAATTGAGGACACCTGTCCGGAAAAGTTTCTGTCAGTATCAATTTAATTTAGAATTTCTTGTGACATTCATATAGACAAATAACATACCCCATCTTCAATTTTATTAAAAAATTAGTGATTTGTTGTCTTAAAATCGGGATTTATGAAAAATTATGTTGTAATTGTGGCTCAGAAGAGATAGACCATCTTTAAATGTCTGGTTTTGGTTATACTGAATTGATTTGGTCCATACGCCTGTCTAGCCATCTATCTGTCCTTCCATCAGGGCATACAATGTATATCTCAGCCATGGTTTATCAGCAAACTCCATGCAGCGCCCACTATCTTATCACTGCGATATTGCACTGCCACAAGGATGGTACTTTGTGGTCCGATACATCTATTTTTACATATCATCGGAACTATATTTAGTCACCTATTATTTTATTTTGACCACCAAAAGTTTGTAATAATGGTAATTCTTTCGGTATTGATAAGAACAGTATGAACTGAGCCAGACATCGACAATTTTAATCCTAAGAACTAAGAACATGTAAGAAATCCTTACCAAATGTCCTTATGGCAGTGGTATCTCAGTGGAGCGATGGGAGATAACTCTGCCTGGAGTTTGGTTGATCAGATCTCAATGAAATTTGGTATGCAGATTCTACATCACAAGTGCTTTGTTCAGTTCTCTGTTCTTGAGTTAACCTTCTTTGTTTATCTGGAAATATCAGCTTTGTGTCCATCTGTGTGGATATCTCAGCCATGGTTTATTGTCCCCCGTAAAATTTATTTTCGGGGGACTATTGTAATCAGCTCCATCCGTCTGTCCGTCTGTCTGTCCGTCCGTCCGTCCGGAGTTATAACTCCAGTAATGATCATCCGATTTGATTGAACCTTGGTATGTAGGTGTCTCAACCAAGCACACATGTGCTCTGCCATTCTGGGTTTGATCCGAAGTTCTTTTATATAGTTATTTCCCTTTTTTAAACTTTTTTTTTACTTAGAAAATTTGTCACTTTTTCGGTTTCCGGATGATATCTCAAGTTTGGATCCTTTAATTGCAATACCGTATTTATGTGGATCAGTCATATCAAGATACAGGTTGAGTTCGAATTTGAGTTTGATCCGATGATTTTTCCCAGAGTTATGGACTTTTTTCGACTTAGAAAATTCAATTTTTCTTCTTTTGTCTTTGGTTTCCGGATGATAACTCAAGTTTGGACCGATCAATTGAAAATTCCGTTTTTTTTGTGAGTCATTGATATCAAATACAGGTCAAGTTCGAATTTGAGTTTGATCCAATGATTTTTCTCAGAGTTATGGGCTTTTCGACTTAGAAAATTCTATTTGTCTTGTTTTTTCTTTGGTTTCCGGATGATAACTCAAGTTTGGATTGGGTCGTTCATATAAAAATACAGGTCAAGTTCGAATTTGAGTTTGATCCAATGAATTTTCCCAGAGTTATGGGCCTTTCGACTTTGAAAAACATTTTTTATAATTTTCTGTATGAGGGTACCTTCATGGTGTAATCAACTCATCCTACAGTTTTGATCGTAGATATTTGAAACTTCAGAGTATTGTTACCCACATATTGGAGATGTGCAACATGTATATAGATGACGGGAAAATTATTTTTTTACAGATTGATTATTAACCCTTTTCAACATTTTTTAAAATTTCTTTAACAAAGCGGCATCGACTTGCCACGTTGTCGGGGGACACTGTGGTCGGCCGACCTTTTATTGGATTTCATTGAAAGTTATTTTACCAATGCTCACTATACAAATTTATATCCAAGATATCCTTCGTGGTGTATCCCATAAGCGGTTCGCAATAAATATGCCCCCAACGACCACAGTGCTGTAAAAATAAATATGTACCATTTGCTCTCAATCAAATTTGTGTAGAAAATAAAGTTTTTTGCTGCACAAAATATGTTGTACAATTCTACACATATATGTAACCACTATTCACTTATATGCATTAAAAAGTTACTCAGTTTTGTATGATATTTGTGTAGTATACAGTTAGTGCGTAGTTTAATTATACACATTTGTGTAACAACCTACATATTAGTGCTCAAACACAATGGGATAACAGCCAATTCAACGTGAATGCGACTCATTTAATATTAATAAACCAATAGAGCAAGAGCTGCAGACATAATTATTGCACAATCTGATAGCGTAGAAGCTTAATATTGAACAGGGCATCATTGATTTTCAATTGCAATCTCATATTCCACAACTTGGTATTTTATTCACGCATCAATTCACAGTTCAGAGTGTGTATCCATGTAATATGCTATTCATCTTATTGTAAAGAAGAACTTCTATATAGGCCTGTCGTTGTTTCATGATTTCACTTTGATTTTGTGCTGAAAATTTTATTAAAATAGGAAATACTGTTTCTGTAAATAGAATTCAAGATATGTATTCATGAAAGCTGTTTTAAGATGCATCATCCTAATTAATTCTCCCAAATTACTATTTCTTGGACTTCAGTGGTAAAAAATATTGATTCGAGTCGAGGAACCACCCATCAAAGCTCAGAGAGATCAGATATAAATTTTTAAAATTTGTTATTTCCTGAGATATGTAATTTTTGGTGGCCTGACAAATATTTGTCAAGCCACAGTCTATGACCAAATTGTGGATGAAGATGGATAACTCTAAAATCAAGTGGCTTTGGATGTTAGATATTTGACAAAGCAGCCAAATTTCATTGAACAAAATGTTGAAAAATAAAAAATTTGGGCAATTCTATACTATAGTTGACTGTGGTTAGCATTATTTTTGGGCAATTAATCGATTTTGATAACTGAAGCGACATTTCGAAAAATGTTGTGTTTTTGGAATCTGGTGATATGGGGACAATCGAATCAGATTGAGTACCTTTAACTGGTCATTGAGATTCTAGTTGTATAAAATATGTATCACCCGAAAAAATGAATGAATGAAAAGTTTATTGCAAAGTCACTAAATTCCACACATGAAATATTAGTGTTGGAGAACCACTGGGAGAACTATCAATACTAAATATAAGAACAAAGTTTATCTCTTTGTTTTCACAGGCTTTTATATTTTTGGCACATTTACCCAAATGCAAAGGCCTGAAGTCACTTTAATGTACACAAATGTCAGCATGTACTGAACACAAAAAGTACATAAAGAGTTGCATGAGTACAAGTGTACACATGCAGGTTTGAAAAAGTAGGACCCATATTGGCCAAATATCTCCAACAATCACCGATCGCATTTCAGTGCAAATTGGCCAACTTGGAATTCTACAAATAATACCGGGTCGAGTTCAAGTGAAAGCACTCATTCAGTTTAAAATTCTAAAGCGAAATCTATTTTCCCTGGCAACAGTTTCTGGCTAAGATTGATTCACCAAATTGCAAAACTCACTGCTTCACAAGAAACGATTTGCCTTTGGCAAAACACTATGTCATTTTCTACATCTAAGCTCATGGAGCCTGCGTGTTATTGAATTATATTTGAGTAGGCAGACTGATTAAGAATTAAAGCTGCACATAGGAGAGGGGTAGCTATAATTTGATATCTCGGAAAACGTTCAGATTTTCAGTCAACTTCTTTCTACATATGATTATCAGATAACTAATGCACCATACAACTTAAATAGTTTGGCACTATTGCGTTATTCGTTTGAAAAAATATATTTCCGTGAAAAAGAAAACAATTTTCAGCAAAAAATTCTATTTTTTTGGCTCCAAATGACAGGTAATCCAAATTAACAGAGAATGGGATATGTTCATCTTCTCGTGTCCCATGAATGCTTGCTGAGAATAAATAATTACTTACTTACCTTTGAGCTCATATCTTAAAAGGGGATAACACATTCTATGATCAATAAAGAGCGTTTATTATCAGTATAGAAGATATGCGGGAAAGTGGTGGTATAACCATTGTATGATCTGACGAGTATTAGTTACAGGTTACATATATGTCGCGTCGTGTTTATATATGTCTTAAATGGTATCAGGATAGACTGTTATTTAAAAACTGGTCACCAATTTCCATACATATCTGCTGGAATGATAATAAACGCTCTTTATTAATCAGATAATCTATTAACCCCTTTATGTCATCTGAAGTTAAAGGTAAGTAATTATTGTTTTATACTCAGTCATTATTCATGGATGGAACATGAGAATATGTGCCTACCCCATGACATTCCCCTGGTCAGGTGACCCATCTGTACCAATTTCCCTACATGAGAAATACTCTGTATTGCTCACATTTGCCCCTTTAAGTCGCCTGAGGTCAATGGCATCTATCTCACGACACTACGGGTCAATTTATCACCGGGTTTCAATTTTCACCGACCAGATTGCAACAATTTGGGTATACGGTATATTATTAATTATTTAATTAAATTAATTATTATGCCCCTTTAAGACACCTTAACGGGACCTATATATCTAATAATATCGACCGGGCCATATGTACAAATTATTAGCTCCGATGGTACAGCCGTTTCTGTATAAACAATCAGTAGATAAAAGCCAATTGCGACAGTCTTTCAAGTTTGACAAAGCGAGTCGCTAAAATATAGTTTATTCGAGTCGAGGAACCCACTCATGAAAGCTCAGAGTAATCAGATATCGATTTTTGAAGTTTGTTAGTTCTCGATATGTGCAATAATTTGTGGCCCAGAAAACCCACGGTCTCAGACAAAATTGCGGATGAAGATGGATAACTCTAAACTCAAGTGGTAATACGGCCAAATTTCGTGATACTCAATTAAGTGATAATACGTACGGCCATATTTCGTTGAACAAAATGTTGATAAATAATACGTTTTGGGAAATTTGATACCATAGTTGACAGGTTAGCATTGTTTTGTTGCAATTAATCGAAATGTTGTTGTTGTTGTTGTTGTTGTTGTTGAAGGTTGTTGTTGAAGGTTGTTGTTGCATGTTGTATATTGTTGATATTGGGACCGTTTGATCGGATTGAGTACCTTTATCGATTCAGACTGCATAATCCATTATGGAATATTAAATATCATGAATCGGCATAACTTCAGTTACGGGGGGGGGGGGGGGGGGGGGGCTATCACAAAAATCTTTTCGACATCTGCAACGCGTTCAGTGGATTCGCAACAAAGCTACACCGGCGTAATCCTTTAAGTGCTACAGGTCAAAGTTCTGGAGTAGCCTCCATATATGGAGTTTTGAATATTCATGAATTCCATATATGAAATTCATGAATATTCAAAAGCTCCATATATTATATGGAATGCTACACTCCAGAACTTTGACCTATATATATAGCAATGAATGTGCGGAACTGCATGGGCTGCATTGATGATCCAATATCAGTGATCTCGCCGCATATCGAAATTTGGTATGTAGGCTTTATGTTCACTATGCCACGAAATAGAGGTCCAATTCGACTTGCGTTCCGATCACCCTTTGCATGTTGTCAGAGATGCATATAGGGTCTATATGCCTATACGCGTCCTTTTCATGTATAGCGGGAATTTGGGCTCAAAATAAAATTTCTTTTCTGGATAATAACTGTAAATAGCTATATATAACGCAGACTGAAATGATAAATGTGATCAAATTGAGTATACATCATGTTCGATTTCGGATTTCAGTTGTCAAATTTATATGAGTATATGGACTTTTTCGACATCGAAAATTGGGTTTTAATGGTTTCTGTTTGGGTGATCGATAACTCCAGTTCTCCAGTTAGTCTTCATTTGATGCTACCAACGTCTTGGCATGTGATTGCGTTATAGCTCAAAAATACAAATAGAATTTGATCGAATCGGATATCGTTTGAAGATTTTTACCAGAGTTACAACCGCGCGCCACTATAGCCTACGTTAGATATAAATTTGTCACATATTGTATGGATGCATAGCTTTTAAAGCTAACTATATATAATTACGAGTATGGGTGTGAGAACAAATTCAAATCCAATATAATATATTTGATAATAAAGAATATACATTATATACACAGCACATGCATGCAACAATAGTAGGACCCCACCAACGCATAGCTTGCAGTGCATGTCGGGCCCTTATGGTAATATATGACTAGCAGGTGAAGGTTTTGAAGGTTAAGGTCTGGTCGGGGTCACGATTTGACCCGTCCAAAACACTCCCCGGAGAAAATTACCCGTAGGTATAAAATTTCGTCGAAATCCGTCCAGCAGTTTTCCCGACCATAGCTAACAGACAAACAAACAGACAGAAGTCCCAAATATATATATTAGATCATTTGTGGGTACCAGTTTCAAGGTGAAGGTCACATCGGGCGGAAAAACTGACCCGATGAAAATCTCCCCCATTCCTAGGAACCCCTAAGTACGAATCACACAACACGCTCATGTCTGGACACAGACACAACACGCTCATGTCTGGACACACACACGCTCTTTATCAACGACACTGCGGATACGAACGCTCTTTAACTATCACCCGATTAACCCATGAATTCCCATTGCGGTGGCGGGGGAATGGAGAAGGAGTGTTCTGACGTTCTCCAAAACGGCGGTAAACACTGCCCGTGAGTTTTTAACCTTAGATTGGAAGTTTGAACTCAATCGGTCCAGCCGTTTTCCCGCCATAGCTAACAGACAAACAAACAGAAGTCCCAAAATATATATTAGAAGATAAGCATGCTTCACTTATAGTAATGTGGTGTTACAACAATAAGGACAAGTGTGTATACCTGTGGTGTGCAGGAGGTGGACGTGGTGGTGTGAGATAAGAGTACCCGTAGGCCTAGCTATATAGGATATTCAGATATTAATGTGTTCAAGTTGCAGTTTGAATACTATTCAGCTGCATGGGGCTAAATATATGCATTCAATTCTAATTTCGATATTCATGCAGTCGATCCATATATGGACAAAGTAACGTTCGTGGGTGCATGAACGACTAACTCGGATCTGCATTAAAATATTGCATGTGACCAACATGTTTGCAATGGTTATTTATGATCGGGTGGTATATTAGCATCGACGAACACTTTTTTCGTTTTTATTATATCTTATCCGTCTTATATTGAAAATACCTCCTATATCAGGAGAACCGACGTTGGCATGTACACATGCACCCACACATGCAGCTGTAGGCCTATCAATGCAGACTGTTTGTTAGTATTGTTAGTGAGGTTTTTTGTTTTTTGTTTAGTAGGACTTGTTTGTATTTTTAACATGGAAGAGTATTTTACCACGCTTGCGAACTATAGGCTACTGGGACTCAACTCGACAGACCTGAAATTTGTATGTCTATACTTTACTTATACATCTAGGCCTACCCTGTTAGGTAGGTAACCCTATCTACATATATATCTACAACGTAGGCCTATATGTCCTATATACTAGAAGCTAACGCCGGAATGGAGGAATATCTATATTTTCGATTTTAAGAAAATCAAGGACCTGGACACTTTACTGAATTCTCCATACCGAACACAAATAATTCGTAATGTGCATGGCAAACCAACAGAGACAAAGTGGGGCTTCATGAAAAGTGTTCGTTGATACTAATTATCAATGCGTTTCTTGATCGTAGACCTATAGATTCATAATTTTGTATCCAAGTTATTTTGTCTGGGAAATTATGTTGAATATATACAAAGGTATTTCACGAGGTTGTTTCAGCTGCAATGAGATTGAGCCCATATATATACTTTATGTCTACGTAGTCTAACTCTTACTTCTATGCATTGTAAAACTGTCAAATGTCCAATACTTCACAGCGTGGAAGTTATTGATTTACTTTCTGTTCCGTTTCATGGCTAGTGGCAGTTCACATTTTGAAAATACCGACCGGAAGTTGTAAATAGAATTTCGCAATTCTTTTCGTGGTGTTGAAATTTCTAAAGATTAGGCAATCTCTCTGACCAAAATAACCCCTTAAGTTGTATATATATTGAACTGTTCTGTGATATCTAAATAACAAACCGTGGTTTCACGGGAGCGACGCGTTCGTCACACCAACCATCACCACACGCCAATCTCAATCTCATCAAACTTCAAGTTATCAAATCAAAAAACAAACATTCCAAAAATTTACAACTGTCAAATCACCTGTTCATCTGCGATAAAAATGTCCGACGGAGCAACACTGACAATTGCGAGCACAAACTTGGAAGAGACACACACTGATCATTGTAAAATGTCTGAACCAATACCAGCCATTGCAAGTCGTTCAAGTTCGACTCCTTGGGGAAAACCTAGTCCAGTTTCATCTTGTTCTCTCAACGATGTTATGAGTGAACAGTTGGCCACTCACTTACAGGATGAGGAAGACAATACTGAAAACAATTTAATTCTTGGTAGTGACAGGTAAATACTATTAGTCTAATATTTTGTTTAACAATTAAGTCCGGGAGAACCCAAAATCGATGTACTACTACTAAACCTCGATTTGTGTAAAAAACCTCGATCGAGGTTCTTCGAGACCATGTAACCATTCATTGGTCAAAACATACACCCATGATATAAGGGGAAACACTCTAATCCAAATATGATACTAATGGAAGTAATATAGTGTAAGTGATATAGTGTGGAGTATTTCATAATACACCTGTGGGAGGCCAAATTCACATTTAATAATTAATTGTGCTTGATTGCGCTTAAGCAAAATTAATTATTAAATGTGAATTTGGCCTCCCATAGGTGTAAGATGAAATACTCCACACTATATCACCAGTGGTCACATGGTCTCGAAGAACATCGATCGAGGATTTTTACACAAATCGAGGTTTAGTACATCGATTTTGGGTTCTCCCTGACCTGTTTAACTTTAAGGACGACCAGCTGGGTTTGCGTAGCAATACATGCCTTGGTCATCCTTAATTTCACTAAGTCTAATTCTAAGGCTAAGACTAAGCCACCAGTTGGCCACAGTTAATTAAAATTATGTTTAGCGTAAATCAAGATTTTGAACAACTTACTGTCCAAATGTCTTTTATTTAGTATAAAATAATGTCACGGCAATATACATGCACTTATGGTTGCTATTATTGGCATTAACAATATGCATATATATATCATTATCTACTGCATATAGACAGACCACCAGACCATTTTACATAATTAATAGGGCCTATGTTATGTACGTACCGGTACGTCCATGTGTTCCAACGAGGCTATATAAAAACTAAAAGACTGGGGTAAAGTTACGACGATCATCCAAGTCAAATCAGACACAAAATCCATTGCAGATCAGATTATTTTGAAAATATCTCATCAAATTTATCGTCCACAATGGGTGGAAACCAAATTCAAATCCTGTGTACCCTTCTGTACTTTTTTCAGCCTTAAGTTAATAAGTCATGGTGATATATTGCCTTTTGTATCACATTACTTTCCATGATCCACATCACCTTATTGTAGACTAAGCATCTACCATCTATTGAGTATTCCAAGACACTATAAATGTACATTGTGTACTAGTATCTTTTATGTCTTCATTTTGCATGTAATCTTTAAAACTGATGGCTATTGGCTTGCACATGGCCTAAAAAAAAAATAACTTTGTTTCCCCTAACCCGCCCGCACCTATTAAAACCTCCCGCACCAAAAAAGTTTTTTTTTTTTTTTTTTTTCGAAAATAAAAGAAAATAGCTGCCGACGCAGTTTGTCTCAGTTCGTCGCTTTATAATAGGCTCCGTTTCTAATGACTCGACGTCCGGACGCATTTCGTAAAATGGTGGCGCCCACGGAAAATAAAAAATACATCGTTTGCGTTTAAATCTGGCTTCTAGACGTTTCGTACCATGGTCGTTTCGTACCTGGACGTTTCGTACCATCTGGTCGTTTCGTACCATATTTCTTGGTCGTTTCGTACCGCATTGTTTGGTCGTTTCGTACCATGTAGAAAATCAATTGGTCGTTTCGTACCATGTAGAAAAATCAATTGGTCGTTTCGTACCGTGTGTTGTACCATGTTGTCCAGTGGCCTGGGTCCAGTGAAAATAACAACCACGTCTTTCCACCTCTGGTAGTAGCTTTTGTATGGACTTCCATGTTGCCTTTTCAAAGTCCATTGTCACTGTCTTCACCGCAAGTTCATCTGGTAGTAGTTTTAGCAGTGATTCGAAGACCTGAAATGACAAAATATCATGTTGTAATATTTAAATGAAATAAATATCATGTTATAATTAAATGTCATATTGTAATATTTCCAAATTATTTGTGAACAAACTCATTTTATTTAGTTACCTGAATTAAGTTAATTGTAGAAATTATATTTGAAACTATTATCTTGAAAACTCATAATGTATAAATGATGCGTACCGTATCATAATCTTTTGCCTTTCGACGACTCATCAGAACATATATCAGCGGAATCTGTTTTAAGTGTTCGCCTTTTCTGACGAAGGCGTGGATGGTCATCAGTTGATGGAATGGCTGACGCACTATGCTGAATGTTCCATCGATGTACCAATTCTTTGACCTGGATAGAATTTCAAGCTGGGCGGATGTTGCGAAAATCTGATGCCTTTGGCCGTCGAAATGGATGTCGTCTTGAAGGAAGTCTTTTGGCAGAAATCCAGTGTCGGTGATGAAGTTGTTGTCGTGTGGTGGTTTCGGCTTCACCTTCTGTCGCCTTCGATTAGCTTGGCGGATCAAATTATCTGGCTTTGGCAGGTCGGCGCTGGGGTTCTTGTCGAACTCATCCCGCATTAAATCTTCAGCCAGAGTTGACGCAGGGACGAAAATCTGTTCCTTTCTGACGGCCAATTGTCGCAGACGCGCTGAAATCTCGATGCCGGTCACATTATCAGGTTGATGGTTATGGAGTTTTGGGCCTGCGGTGAAGACATCATCTTTCTCTGTGATGGTAGCTGGGCAGGCTCCAGTCTTTTGGCGATGAGAACACCACCAATGTGTCGCCTTGCTGGTCCGGGTTTGCGTTTCCCAGTCGGAACTATTGTCAGCGTGATTGTTATTCACATTCGATGTAAGCAAATCTCATAAGATCTTTCGCCGCATTCCAGAACATGAATAATTATACATACATAATATAAATATATATATAAAATACCGTGTTTTCCCCCATTTCCAACACATGGTACGAAACGACCAATTGATTTTCTACATGGTACGAAACGACCAAACAATGCGGTACGAAACGACCAAGAAATATGGTACGAAACGACCAGATGGTACGAAACGACCAAGTACGAAACGACCATGGTACGAAACGTCCTGTACCCTTAAATCTTCTAGTGATGAGCCGAGACAATAAACTGTTTTAAATATGACGATGTTTTGTTGAATAAATGACCATTAAACATGGGGAAAGTGATTTACCAAACACAAACTTGATACACAGCCATCTCCTCTTCAATACACCGGCCGTACCTGGGTCTATGTTTGAACAATATATTACAGTGGGGATCGCCGGGAAGAACGCGACACTTTGGGTTAGAGCCAGGCTGCGACGATGACGCCGTGATAGCGCGTAATCATAAAGTAAAACACACATTACATATCATGGGACTCATGTACGCCGATACGTAACTTTATTGTTCGTCAACGTGTAGACATTTTGATTTAAGTGTGTCAGACTATAAAAAATAAAAATGTATGCATACGCAGCACAACAAATCTATCTATATAGTACACACAGCGTAAAACAGGTCTAAACTGTAGAAACCGAAAGTGCATGTCACGTGACATTTAATTGCGCAGCTGACTTCACTGTTTGTTCAATTAAATTGAGCATATTATAACATGTGTATCAGTTGTCAGGACGCAGGAATAAAAACTGTACAAGCATTAATAGTCAGATATTAAAAAGAATTAAAGAAATTTATTTATTAATTTTACTATCTAATTAATATTTTCAAAGTCTTTCACCCAACACAACTTTCCATTAATGATTAACTTTAAATAGCCGAAGACAATGTCATTCCATCCAGTCAGCCTCGTGTGACGTCACGTATAGGTCACCACCAATGATTATTTTGATGACCATGCCGAAATCGACAATCAAATAGTGTCTGCGAAATTGACATGAACATGGTGTAACTTGCACCTAGTTCAGTCGGGTCATTTCCTTTGATGTGATGTCTTTGAATTGGGATCAAAGAAAAATGCCGTTTGATGAATTGTTATCAACAACGGGCCGTGGATATGTCGTCATGCAAGTGAATACATCAAACTTTCAAACTATTTGTTGTGGAATAGCCTAGAATACATGGGTAAGTTAATGCATTCCATCGTCGATTCGTCGATACAATACATTACAATAAATACACCGAGGCCCCGTACTACAGCCTCTGCAGGACATCATACTGGACATGTGCCTGTATTCTATCACAAGTCCGCCCATACCTACCTATATACTTACCCAAACGTATACTTATGTATACTGTGTACTGGCATATTACTACGGTTGTTGTTTGCTTCTAATTCTAAGTATTATAATTATAACACATATAACATATTCTGGTATAATTATTACAATAATCTGAATCGGCACCTGAATCGGCCGATTGTGATCTCAAATAATCGGCAATCGGCGCAAGGCTCTATTTGACAATCGGCTCATCACTAAAATCTTCCATCAAAACAGGAATATTCACCTATGTCATGGCGTCACTACGGAAGCGTAGAGGCGCCAGATGAATTATACTGGCATCTTGCTGCAGCAAGTTAACTATCTTGCTGCAGCAGGTTAGCTATCCTGCTGCAGCAAGTTACTATCTTGCTGCAGCAAGTTAGCTATCCTGCTGCAGCAAGTTAATATCTTGCTGCAGCAGGTTAGTTATCTTGCTGCAGCAAGTTAGCTATCCTGCTGCAGCAAGTTAGCTATCCTGCTGCAGCAAGTTAGCTATCCTGCTGCAGCAAGTTAGCTATCTTGCTGCAGCAGGTTAGTTATCTTGCTGCAGCAAGTTAGCTATCTTGCTGCAGCAGGTTAGTTATCTTGCTGCATCAAGTTAGCTATCCTGCTGCAGCAAGTTAGCTATCCTGCTGCAGCAAGTTAGCTATCTTGCTGCAGCAAGTTAGCTATCCCTACATACCTATAGGGGCGCATGCGGTGCATAAGATACTATGGGAGGCGGGATGGGGTGGTGGGTGTGTACTACATACCTAGGGGCGCCTGCGGCGCATAAGATACTATGGGTGGCGGGATGGGGTGGTGGGTGGGTACTACATACCTAGGGGCGCATAAGATACTATGGGAGGCACCCCTAGGTATGTAGTACCCACTCACCACCACTAACTGCAGCACGTTAGCTATCCCTACATACATATAGGGGCGCCTGCGGCGCATAAGATACCATGGGAGGCGGGATGGGGTGGTGGGTGGGTACTACATACCTTGGGGCGCATAAGATACTATGGGTGGCGGAATGGGGTGGTGGGTGGGTACTACATACCTAGGGGAGCCTGTGGCGCATAAGATACTATGGGAGGCACCCGTAGGTATGTAGTACCCACTCACCACCCCATCCCGCCTCCCATGATATCTTATGCGCCACAGGCGCCCTTAGGTATGTAGTACCAGCCCACCACCCCATCCCACCACCCATAGTAACTTATGCGCCGCAGGCGCCCCTAGGTATGTAGTACCCACTGACCACCCCATCCCGCCTCCCATAGTATCTTATGCGCCGCAGGCGCCCCTAGGTATGTAGTACCCACCCACCACCCCATCCCACCTCCCGTAGTATCTTATGCGCCACAGGCACCCCTAGGTATGTAGTACCCACTCACCACCCCATCCCGCCTCCCATAGTATCTTATGCGCCGCAGGCGCCCCTATGTATGTAGGGATAGCTAACTTGCTGCAGCAGGATAGCTAACTTGCTGCAGCAAGATAACTAACCTGCTGCAGCAAGAGAGCTAACTTGCTGCAGCAAGATTGTAACCTGCTGCAGCAAGATAGTTAACTTGCTGCAGCAAGATACCAATATAATTCATCTGGCGCCTCTACGCTTGCGTACGTCACAAACCATGGTTAGCAGCAGTGTGTTAGGGCTAAAGTTTCTAAAATGTTCTCTCATGGACGTGGTAAACAAATTTACCGTAGTTTCACATGCTAAGAAGTTTTTACACGTGTTTCAAGAACACCATACAGGTTTTGCAGACAACATTGTCGTTAAATGTAGTTTGGACATGGATTCAAAGGAAACGTTTAACGTTGAAAAGGAGTGTTTTGTTGGCGATATTTTAAACACTTTTAAAGTGAAAATGGTAGCATATGTTGGTATAGGATATTTTTGATTGAATTGGTATTGAATATTTACTTTTTAATGTACTTTGTGATTTTAAATACAAATAAATAGGAAATACTATTCTATTTTATGCCTTGTGAAGTTGTGTCTTGCTGATCTCCTTCCAATATCATAATATGATGCTCCCAGCATTCAAATCACACCTGACATGTATATATACATGGGAAAGTGAGAACTTTTGGGAGATTTAAAAAAAAAAAAAAAAAAAAAAAAAAAAAAAAATTCCCACCCGCCCGCACCTATATTTTTCAGCTCCGTTAGGGGAAACAAAGGTATTTTTTGTTTAGGCCTTAGCCAGCCTCACTTATCAGCATCTACCTACTACATGTAATTCCTCACTTTCCCCATACTAGTACATGAAATATTAAAAATAAATATGTATATTTTCTCTATGTTTGCCACCGTTTGTTTAAAGATGATCTAGATATCTCTTCCGGGTAACAACAACTTATTTTTTTTAAATCCTGATTTCAATACTACAAATAGCTATTTTGTGAATAAAATACATATAACACTGAAGATTGGGTACCGGTATATTATTTCTCTATGAAGTTATTAAAATGTAGTTTATTTCAATCATAAGATAGTGGTGAAATATAAAGTTTAATTGTAACTTGTCATGATGAGGGTGCTAACAAGATAGAGTTGTCCTTCTTGGTATGCTTTTGGTGAGCTCCGAAAGTATTCGCGTGGCTTTCTGTTCTAAAAATAGCCCATAAAACTGTCTCGCTGATGTGATAAGAAATTCTAAATAAAATTTATATTAATTGTCAGAAACTTTTCTGGACTGGTGTCCTTGATTCATATCTATTATTTTATACCCGGAATCTATATAAATCTTTCTGGGAAGATATAGACCATCTTTCAGTTTTAACTTACTGCTAATATTTTCTGTCACAGTCCTAATCCTGAGGCTGATTTGAATGCCTTCCTTGAGCTCCAATCAGGCGACACTGCAGACGATGAAATGATTGCTAGATACATGCAAATGCAGTTTGATACTGAGCACGATGATATGCTTCATGCCGAAGAACAGAAGTACAATGGATCTAGTAAAAGTGAGCTCACATTTATCTCACATTAATGTTGATTAACCCTTTCTTTACTATATGGATTCTCCCATTCAGTTATAAAGTATACATTGGAATGGTTTACTATTCATTTGGAGGGGTGTTCATGTAACAAAAGCAGACAACAGACAGAAGAACTGATCAAAACAAATGCTGAAGGATTGCTATTCATTGGGGGAAAAATTTTCAGATACTTAGTTCAACAAATAGTCGTTTGTTGAACTTATTATCAGAACATTTCCTAAAGAAACTATTCGTTAATGAGTGTTTAGTAAAGGGAGGGTTAATGCTTCCTGATTTGGTTCATCTAAATAACATCTTGATCAAGTTTGAAATGCTTCATGTTATTGGATTTTGATGTTTTAAAACTATTTATTTTAAAACCTCGACTATTAATCAGATGCCTAAAAGGTCCATGATTTTATGCCTACAACAGTGTTTGGATATGCTCGAACACTATTAGATTTCAGCAGGTCGCTGGCAAATTTTTTATGTTTTGGATACTTGCACACATTTTTATTTCCCAAAAAGTTAAACTTTGCTTTCCATGTATGACATTGAAGTAATATTAATCGTACTTAATATATAATTACTCAGGTTATTGACACTGTGATTTTCAGGTGAGTGCGTGCTTGTAGATAATGTACACTATATTCTAAGCACGACCTTAATATTTATTGTCTTTCAAGCTGCTTTGATATAAATACATTAATTTTCAACCATTTTGGAAAATATAAACAGATAACAACAAAAATAAACATATTGGATGTTATTCTATCATTCCAGTTTCTGTGTCATTTGACAAATACAAGATGTCTCACCCAAAGTACATAGAAGAAGAAAGCGATGACGAAGAGGAATATGCAGCAGAATCACCTTGGAGTATGTTCATTTATTTTTACTGTGAATGGCTATGATTATTACTTTGTCACCAATTTTAGTTGTACTTCATCAAAATGTTTTGTTGTGTGGACGTGAATTCGTAGGATGAAGGAAGGTATTGTGTTGACTTGAGAATGCCAAGGGTAGCGGGTTGAGAAATCATTGTTGAGAAATTTGTCCTGCTGATAATTCGGTAGAAAAGGGTTATGTAATGAGTGCTTTAAAGATGGTATATCTCTTCCTAACATGTTTTATTTAGTTTCCTGGGTTCGAGATAATATATATGATTCGAAGACCCCTGTCCGGAAATGCTTCTGTCAATTAATATTCATTTTTTTTATTTATGTATTCTGACTTTTGTTCATTTTGTTTCATCCAGGTCTGGGAATATGGTGCTGACATTTGCAGAATGAGGTCCTCTGGCAAAAGGTGAATTTAGTGATGCCACCCCACATAGCAGGCTAGCGTCACTAAATACACCTTATGGGGACCTCATTCTGCTTAAGCCTCATCTTTTGAATTTTTTTTATTATCAAATTAACAAGTCTTTTAGTTTCCTTAGAAACTTCTTTAGAAAGTTTCTTTTTTCTATTTTAATTTAGTTTCTCTATACGTGTATCCCCAAATTGGCAGACGACACAATGCATAATCAGGGTGCCCAATGGGCGCACATCACCATCTTCACCATCTTGGAACTTAAATCTATGTTTAGGTCTCCCATAGCAGATGAGGCCATACAGAATGAGGTCTCCAGAGGATGAATTTAGTGATGCTGACCCGCTGTGCAGGGTAGTGTCACTACATTCATCCTCTGAGGACCTCATTCTACAAATGTCCAGCCCCATATTCTGAGGCCTGGTTTCATCCCCTACAGTAATGCCCTATGTAATAGATTCCTTGACTACAGCAGAATTATGGGTAACTTTTCAGGATTTCGTCGGAAATATGGCTTGTTGCCATTCATCGGAAAGCTCTCAGTGGTTAAGGAGTCGATTACTTAGGGCATTACTGTATTCTCATTTGATTACACCCAATTTATGATATTCAGAAAACGAATATCTATTCAGTAAAAACTCATCCAACCAACTAACCATTATTTATCTGTCATTTATTCATTTTAGAGAGTCCGGAAGATAAAATTGGAAAAACTGGCCTCCGTGGCAAAGGGAAGAATATGAAAACAAAACATGATGCTGAGATCTGTGGCCGAAGGAATGCAGAGAGAATGATGGAGGTGAGTTAAACAAAATTACACATCCAACATAATTATTAAAAGTATGATTATTGTGCACAACCGAATTGGACATACAATAGCTTGATATTCATCTGATACTTGTGGTTCAAAAGTTCTCAATATATGGCGACGGGGGTTTGGCCGACGGGGGTTTGGGGTGTCTTACCCACCCAACGTTGGACCAAATTTTCAAAAGTTGGAAATTTCATGCCTAACACGCCATCAGTTAGAAATTTCATACCGAATATAGGTTGAAATTGGTCTCATAGATTTTCCAACTATTATTTACTGAAAATCTGTTGCTTCATCATTAAATAGCAGAGTACTTTGTCATCAGATTTAATAACAGACTAATGTAGTGTTCAGACAAATCTATTTCGTGCTCTGCCTTGAAATTTGGATGAATATAGGCAATAACATTAAGGCATTTTGAAGGCTGCAATGCGTCCATTACATTGTATTCATTAATGTACACAATGAAGAGATTCTATTTCAAATTCAATGCAATGCAGGCCAATGCGCATACATGAACCTTATGATAATTAGGCTTGTGCATCATAATGTTTCTTGCTTTCAATCATTAAAACATGGCTGACATCTGCCAAGCGAAGTAAATTTGACTTATATTTATGTTTTAGTTGTTGAGGTTGACAGGTTTGACACTATCGTAGAACTCAATTATAAACAGATATATTAAAATTTGCAATTTATTCTAATATTCCAATATCAAATATATTAGCTGCAATTGGAAGCTCTGCGTTATAACTCAACAGACCCGTGTGAACGGTTTAACCCTTTGAGTGCCAGGTCCGATTTTTGTATCAACCAATATACCCTGTGCCAATGCATTCTCTTATATATGCGAGTCGACCATAGGTCGCCTCGCATATATAAGAGAATACATTGGCCTAACAATTTTTCATCTTTTGTTATTATTGTTTACAATTTTTTACAATTTAAAGAATTTTTTCTTATATTCTTTAACAGACTTATTTAGTAGGTTTAGTGCCCGGGAATCTTATGTTTTTTATGGGCATCAAAATTATTACTATGAATACTTGGTGATAGTTTTGAGTTATAACATGCCCCTATATAAAGGTGTTATTCACTTTGTTTTTAAATTCGCTATAGCATGCTTAAGCATACCCAAAAAAAAAACAAAAAAATTTTTTAGGGCCGATTTTACACACCGTAAATTAGGGCCGATGAGATCGGCCCGTGGCACTCAAAGGGTTAACGCATTTGACAGATCAAGTTTATACAACGGACCAATGCAATGCAGTGTCTGAATGCTACTTACATATTGTTTGGTGAGATACTTTCTTGTTTTATCAGCCAGTTTCCTTCAGATTTTTATTTCTCAGTGAGTAACTAATTTTTTTGTTCTAGTTACCTCCAGAATTTGAGGTTGGTGATGGTGAAATCATGGATCTTAAGATTCCCAACCATGTTTACAACAAACTGAAAGAACATTCAATACACGAGAACAAACGACACCAAAGATTACATGATAAGAAAGAAATGTCAACCGCTGTAAGTTTTGCACTTTTAATTTGACATATTATTCAACACTTATTTGTGGCCTAGCATCTCAAAAACAGCACTATTTGTATCAAAAGCAATAAAGAAAATTTTATAAATTGACAATAGTTTAACTATTCTTAGGATTAATGTATTATTTTTCTCATTAAGTGAGATGTGGCGGATTATTATATTTTTTGTATTAGTTTGTTATGAGCCAAACCACAAGAAACACATCATCAGGCCTACCACTTTCCCCAAGGCAACAACTTGATAAACCTTTTCTGATAACATGCATGCAATTAGAGTTTAATATTTCCCGGTTTATTTTGGAAAACGGAACCGGGAAATTTTTCATCCCTGAATCCGGGAACCGGGAAAATTCCCGGTTTATTTGTTGACATCATATTATGATAATAACTTACTGCCGAATGTCAAAATATATACACAACATGGTTTTAATGTAACATCTCTTTAATTACTTTTAAAACTTACAGTTGAACAACAATGTAACACGCGAATCTTGCCGCATTCTTGCGCCATTTAAACAAAAATAAACACATGATTGATTTTCATAGTCAAATCGTACTGTAGTTTAGCGTACCGTACCGTTAATGTCATCAATTTAGCAGCATCAACGAAGACTCGATCACCCTTAAGTGAAAGTTCGTTAAGCAACCGTCTGTTTAACTTTTACGTATGGTAGCAGTTTTGCGATAGAACTTCCGTAGAAACAGAAGGTTGCTTAAAGAACTGTCACTTAATCGTGACCGAATCTTCGTTGAAAATTTGCCAGCAGTCGAGAAGCTACGCTCGGACTCCACAGATGTCGGTTTGCCTGTTTTCAGGGCTTCATATAGGAAATTTAAGTTTTCCGTCCGCACGTTGTTCGCTTCGTACAATTTAAACTCTGCAGCGATGTTGGGTGTGGTTCGCTGCACGTTTCCACCTGTGCGAGATTTGTGCGATGTTGAAGCGTCAATGAAACCTTGCAGCTCCGCTTCCAGTGTGGGGACCGTTACTGGAGTGGGTACATCGGTACTCGATTCGAGATCCTGCGTGTTTTCATCAGATAAGGCGTCCAGGGTACGCAGACGCATCAGTTCCGTTTTAGCTAATTTCACCCGTGCTGCTTTGGTTGACAGTTCGAAGAATGAACTATCAACCAAAGCAGGAGCAGGTGACGCTACAGTGACAGGCTTGACAGCCCTACTAAATGCTTCGTTATCGTGCAGATACAGAAGCAATGTTACTAATGTTTTATCTCGGCGTTTGCCGATTCGCTCTTGTAGCTTTTCGAACATTTGGGAACTGAAGTCACAGTTCACTTTATTCAACTGTGTAAACAGGAATTTTAGAATCCCCTCGGCAGAAATAAACGTTGTCTCTCGCCTACAGAGTGCCTCGTTCGCAATCGTAATTGGCCTTAACGTCGCCGCGATATCTCTCACAACGACAAGCTCTTCTTCTGTGATGCACGATTTTGATTTGAGGTCAACGAACGCCTTCAGCATACACGGACGCAATTTTAAATATCGCGTGAACATGGTTTCAATGCTATTCCATCTTGTCTTTACGTCAATCAATGGCTTTAATTCGGTGCGAAACTCAGTCACAACATACTGCTGCAGTATTTCGTCAGCGCGTCCACGACGAAATTTCTTGCAGTCGTTCCTCACTTTCTTGACTATCTCGGCATAACTGACTTCTAACTCTGGTGTTTCCTCTTGTATCTCTATATCTGCATCTCCAAACTCATCATCTGACTGATCACTGTCTTCATTCTCTTCGTGTTCAACGTTCTGATTCTGAATCTCTGTAGCTTCACCACTCTCGTCGGTCTCTTCATCATTATCGTCTTGTGTAAGTTGTGTTGATTGGGTGCATTTATACATGACATCGCTAACCCCCAAGTGGATCCCGTGACTATAACACAGTACAGCCGTCGTTGGCATTAGACGTCCAAACTTCACCATCACCGCAGCGCCATCACTCGTGCAAATAGCGCAATGTTTATCAATGTCTATCTTGAACTCTGCCAGATGCTCCCTTACGGCCTCGAGGGTGGCTTCGGACGTAAATTTCCCTGTAATGCGACGTAAACCAGTGTTCCAAAACACACCGTCCTTCCCGTGTATGTCGATATTTAGATAACGTCTGTTCCTTATACTAGTCCATTCATCAAGAGTGAGCGAGAACCGTTCACCATTTTCAATCCTGCGCACGAATTCCACACCCATATCTGATCGGATTTGGGCAACATGTTTACCGAGAAGAGACATCACGTCGGATGGGTTTTTCGGTAATTTGAGTTCATCACGCTCCATGCATGAACGAATATATTCACTATTGACGATAGCGTAAATGGACAGACCATCAACAGCTGCCAATTTTGCGAGAGTCTGTTCAAGGGATACCTTCTCCTTTCGCAGGAATTGATCCACAGTTCTTTGTCTAGGTATTTTAGAAGAACCTGGTTCGGTCTTCACATCTGCAGGGCGTTTCATCTCGATCCTGTGAACAAGTTTTATATGCTTGCTCAAGCCCCCCGTTGAGCCACCGGATAGCGTCAATATTTTTGAGCACTGTTTGCATTCGGCTTTGTTATTAGCCTGACGAATGAAATATTCCCAAACCGGCGAGGCATTTTGCCTGCAAGCCATATCCAGTCAGTCACTGATTCACTGTATAATAATTAATAATAACACGATTTACACGAACAACACGGCAATGTGAGTTACGTGACGGCATCAAATGATCTAACTATCGTAAGAAACGTTTGTCATGTATATAGCACAAATGACGTCATGACTCATGATGTCGTCATCTTAAGCGACCTTCACAAATTCACACAGCTTTGCAAACTCGCAACGTTCAGTGCAACCGTGCAAGGTCATTTGAAATATACAACACTGTCTAGACTCTAGATCAAAGAAGTCCCCGACAAACGGAAAAGCCGCGTCAGTGATGCCATCATGGAATTCATGTCGCAGAATCGCATTGATGTGTTTGACCTCAAATGGCGAGTGAGACAGTGTTGTCAAGTTATATGTCAACTTGTCAATTTCACTGTGTCTGTTTATATAATAATATTAGTAACACCATCAATGCCGGCCATTCCAGGGTGCCCCAAAAACGTTATAATTACGTGCAGACTGCAGTTAACACTAGATATGATGGTAACGAATCTAACGATCAAACGATATACATGATTGTGCTTAAAACGTACAAATACACACTATTAAATACATTATGTTCCGACTCAAATCGCATCACAGTGGACTTTTTACATTTCCCGGTTCCCGGTTTTGAAAATCCGGATTTCGGGACTTGTCAATTGGAAATCGGGAACCGGGAATTCCCGGTCCCGAATTAAACTCTACATGCAATATAACTGTAAACAAATTATGTCATGACTCAACTCTGGGAGTGCATTAACATCCTGACAGTGTATTAAGTTCTATTGACAATCAGGCTTCTAGGAGTGGGAATACGATTTATATTTTGACATAAAACTTTGAAGAAGATATAATAATAACTTTCAAATAATGGATCCATTCCCATCTAAGTGGTGTAAAGTTCATATGAGCATCAAGGCTTGAAATAAGTGTGTCTGTCATTTGCAGAATGAGGTCCCAAGAGGATGAATTTGTGATGCTATCCTGCACAGCGGGCTAGCATAACCAAATTCACCCTCTGGGGGACTCAACTGCTAAGGGAGACCTAGGATCAGATTGAAGTTTCCCAGTTGAAGTTGTGATGTTCAACCCATTAGTCACTTCGATTATGCAAATTAGGGGATATAGAAACTGAGGCGCACTATTTCAAGCCTTGATGAGAACTTGGTTGAAAATTGCGGGCATCATGGCATGCGAGAGAGCTAACATGAATCATGATTGAAAGACTGACTCTACAATAATGATGGTTCTATTTTATTGTGCAATTCTTGTGTTTACTGCTTCCAGTTATGGCATAATAAGCACATAATTTTTTTTTTATGTTCACTGCTTCCAGTAATGGTACATCATAATCAGTCCTGCATTTCTTTTACAGGAGAAAGCAATGGATCCAAGGACGAGGCTGTTGCTTTACAAGTTGGTTAATGCCGGAGTATTGGAGTGTGTGAACGGAGCTGTTAGCACTGGCAAAGAGTCTGTAGTGTTCCACGCCATGGGAGGCAGGTATGTTGTATTTGGTAGAACTAGAACTAGACTTCTCCCTCCAATGACATTTTATTTATACATGAATAAAGGAATAATACCATTTATAGTCTTGTAAGTTCTTCACAAATGGGAGGAAAAAAAGTAAACTTGAGAATCAGGATCTAACATCAGTAAACTGATGGCATTTTTAACATTATCCACAGTGATATTATATATTCTGTGTCAACCCTATGTAGTTGCTACTGATGACCTGGAACCTAAACAGAGTAGCTAACCCTTTCTTGACTGGAGCTTCCTGAAATTTTTATGAAAACCCTGTGCCATCGCATTCTCTTATCTTATATATTTGAGTCACACGAGGGACATAGTACATTCTCTTATAATGCGAGGCTCCCTATGGGAGACTCGCATATAAAATAGAATGCACTGGCACATGATCTTTAATGCTGCACCAGCTCAGGTCCCGTCATGAAAGGGTTAAAGGGTTTAATTTATATAGCTCACGAGCTGTAGTTTTTATTATGTTGTCCAACCTGAGCTCAGGATCTTAGAATTTCAGTACATGTATATACTCAGGAAATCGTGGTTTCAGATTGGTCTTTTTAACCCTTTCAGTGCCAAGTCCGATTTTTGTATCGACCCATATTTCCTTGATCATTTTTCAAATTTATTGATTATAATAATGTGATACATTGATGGAAAGAGCTATCGGACTTGGCACTGAAATGGTTAACCCTTTACCCAACAAACCGGCCAAAACCGGCCAAATAAAGCTTCAACAGCCTAAAATATCTTCGGTCTGTCTCAATAGAACCATACAAATATGGATATCATTGGAATCGGCTCATTGACCACATTGTGATGGTTACAGTTATGCCCTGTGCCAATGCATTCTCTTATATATGCGAGTCGACCATAGGTCGCCTCGCATATATAAGAGAATGCATTGGCCTAAAACAAATCTTTTTTTAACACTTTTTATCATTTTTTCTTACATTCTTTAACAATTTTATAATTTTTAATGTGTTAAGCCAATGCATTCTCTTATATATGCGAGGCGACCTATGGTCGACTCGCATATATAAGATAATGCATTGGCACAGGGCCGTTCTGTTGGGTAAAGGGTTAAATGGTTGAATTTAACTTGTTTTCAGCTTGAGTGATGAATCTCTACCTGAAGAGTGTGCGATCAAAGTATATAAAACAACACTTAATGAATTCAAGAACCGAGAACAGTACGTTCATGGCGATCACAGATTTGCAAAAGACGACTTCAAGAAACAAAATCCTAGGAAAATAATTAAAATTTGGGCAGAAAAAGAAACTTCCAATCTTAACAGGTAACAGATTACTATCATCATCCACTTATGTATCTTATATGCCACATTAATTAGCGAGGGTCCTTGGTGGCTTAGTCGGTAAAAGGTACAACTCCAAGCCGCCTCGCCCTCCAGCGCTGGCGATAAGGGTTCACGTCGGTGGTTTGTGGTACCTGGTCAATGAGTTATTGAAATCACTGTTAGATTAGCCGTAAGTGTGCAGATGTCCTCCACCACTAAAACTGGTAAATGTCATGATATGGCCTTAGTAGCTGAAAGCAACATTAAAACCCAATCAAACAATCAATCCCGACCTTATTCATGAGCACCTGTTCTCTCAGGGGATAGGAGCTCCCATAATTTTAATAACTTGTGCCCATCCCTGTGCACCCACACCACTGTATGTAACCTGTACCTGCTATGTACACATGTTCTCAAAATAAGTGTCCCTCTTGAACATAGGGATATGGACTGGACCGCAAAAAAAGTTGAAAACGGTATGGTCTGCGGTCCGTCATTGGACCACTTTGGACTGGTCCACCCATGGCGGTCTGGTACTGTACCAGTTCGCAAACTTTAATACATATAGATGTATGCCTAGCTTAAGTACTGGCCCTACTGGGCTTAACTGACCAGTACAGAACTCCAAAGCTCCAATCGCCAGCCCATACACAGTGTGCAAATGTCTGTTCACCTGGTGTCAGATGCGTAGCAGTTGCGTGAGATACATTCTTTTATGTCGGTAACATCAAACGATAGTGAATACAGCCTCTGTCTCTTGATTCCGCTGACTTCAGAGAATGCCCTGATTGGCACATGCTTGAGTTAGTGACTTATGTATCAGGCAAATATGCACATGTAACTATTTTCAATCATGATCATGTCACATGGTACACACTTTCAATTACTTGAGTGTTGGCAGATGCCAGATGGTTCCAAATAAATCATTTGTTATTATGTAACTCTACATACTGGTCGTTCGTTTGCTTTTGGTTTCCGGAATTAAAAATAAAAATTATCCGAAATCAAAATTATCTTGACCTTGTAAGCCAGTGCATAATCTTATATATGCGAGTCTCCCTATGGCATATATAAGAGAATTCACTGGCACAGTATCTTTAATGCTGCACCAGCACATCTCCCGTCATTAAGGGTTATTTCTGTTGTTATACAACACCATCTAGACCCTATTTAACAGTTTTTGCTGCTCTCATTGGTTCACACTTCTAAAGGTGTCCATTTTCTCATATAAATCGGTTTCTAAATTAGTTATTTTATGCTTTTGTGTTTTAATTACGTCTGTTTTGTTATCTGTTATTTTTATGTTTTTGTTTTAGTCTTGATTTTCTGGCAATTATTTCTGAAAATTGGCCAAGAAAAATCAGAAATGGTAACAAAAATTGGCCAAAATAATTTTTTTCCCAGCGGGATCCCTGTTAGGCTGCTACCCTTCAGAAAGTACCTAGTAATCAAAGGGTTGATAATTTCTATATTTAACCACAGGATGAAGAAGTTCAAGGTGCCCTGCCCTCGAGTTGTTATATTAAAGAAACACATTCTTGTCATGGAGTTCATCGGTAAAGACCAGAGGCCTGCACCTAAGCTGTCCGATGCTGATTTATGTCACGCTGATGCAGAAATAGCTTATGAACAGGTTGTAGCTGTGAGTATTTTACACTTGCTTCGTCCTAACACTGATATTAAGCTAAAATTGGCAACTTATGCCAATATTAACTCTTTCGCTGCCACTCAGCACCGCAGACTGATTCCCCACTGCCAAGCATACAATACATGTGTACAAGCATTATGGATGCATATAAGTAACAAAGGGTATCTCAAGTATTGGTGGCCATCTTGGTTTACACACTAATGGCTGTGTTTGCTAGCCTTGAAATAATTATTGTCACGGTGCCTGTCAAAATGACAGACACCAAATGCATTGTCACGGTGCTTGTCAAAATGACAGACACCAAATGCATGGTGGCTGTCATTTTCTGGGCGGTGTCTGTCAAAATTATGTGCTGTCAATTGTTCTCATATCTTATTTTTATGCGATAAATAATGCTGCAATACCATGTAAAATAATCTTCTGTGACCTTAAAAAATGACTCTCAGTGCTACTGCTACCATCATGCTTTGTTTTTAATAGAAATTTGTCAATCCATCAACCCAAGATCTATTAAAGTCCTTTCGAATTTCGATTTCCTTGACTTCGCAGATGCAGTATTTGCATTTTAAAGTGGGTAACCAGGTCTGGCTCATGTGCAGATCTGACTATATAGTCAGATTTGCACATAATGTGCAAATCGGGCTATATCAGTTTATAATCAAAGTTTATAAGTACAAAGATCATAGCTATTTCTGTCAACTAATGTTTGATTTCAATATGTTGATATGAGTATATTCAATATTTTCCAGCAGGAATATTTGTTTTTAACCAAAAATGTACTTTTGATGATTATTTTGTGACAATTTTGTAATCTTCTTCAAACATCATAAAATCACTTTATAATTGTCCCCGGCATCAATTGTTGCCAAAATATTGAGAAATAACCAATTGGATTTCAAAAGAAATGGTATTTGGTAGAAATATAAAATTTCATACCAAAACTGTGTAGCTCGATTTGCACATTATGTGCAAATCTGACTATATAGTCAGATTTGCACATGAGCCAGACTTGATAACAACCCCCTTCTTGTCTGCATCGAATTGAATTTGCAACCACCGAATAAGGTTGTGCTCCGGCAATTCGGAAATCCATTTGTGAACTGTGGTTACTTTTACAGTTCGACCAGTGATACCCCCGTTTCATTATTTCATTTCATTAAATACTGCTTTAAACTTCCGTACATCCATCGTACTGCTAGACAAGGAGTACAGGCATTTTTTGTTTCTTAATTCTTATTTTTAAAATTGTATAAATGACCCTTTAAAAGGTGAACGGAAAGCCAATAATTACGAACCGCACTTAAAATGAAACGAAACTTCTGAGTCGCTGACGCGATTAAAGAACAACGCGATTTCTGATTTAGTCATAAGAAACTACACGATACATTCAAGTATCTAATGGTTTTGTTCGATCCAGATTTGCAAAGAAGCAAATTAACTTGACAGAAATGTCTTATCCAGTAGAAATATGCTGTCGGACAAAATGTCCGACCAGACGCAAATTGTGTCGGTCAAACGATGTTTTGGTGACTGTCATTGACTGTGACCGACCACTTATTTCAAGCCTTGTGTGTTTGATGCCTATTCATGCATATATGGGTATATATGGGTGCTATCGAAGCAGAAAATTGCCATAAATTGGTCATTCTCAACATTTATTTCTCACATTAGTTGTCATCTTTCAGGGAGGGACCCATACCCGTACAAAATGTGCTAAATATACCCATATTTGAATAGGTCACATGACTGGTGATTACCATGAACTTATGCGTGAGTGGTCACATATACCATGTACATACATGTATAGGTGCGGGTAATGCATTAACATTTCAATATATCGTAAATGTCTGACTTATGTTGTTGGACCATATTGATATGTTGGAGCCACATTGGCCACCTCAAATTGGTTACGTGACTTTGGTGGCCATCTTGGATCTACAAATAACACCAGTATGGCGGTATGTTTTGGGTGTTTTCCGACTTCATTGTGTTATAAGCATTTGATGAACATATCATATTGGGTAGGTTGCTGTAATTGAGTTTCCATTTTATATTATTGGTTAAAATGTGAATGCTAGAGATACACATGTGACCTATGAAAAGACCGCGTGACCATGACATCACCAAGTGCCCTTATATAACGGTTTGCGTTATATAGTCCTGTATACAGAGACTGCCTCTTATCTGCACTACCTCACACGTTTCCTGGTGTTATATAGTCTGGAACTTTTAAAAATGTCATGTATCTGCCCATCACTGTAACTCATATGCGTCATATTCACAGGACGGCCATATTTACACCACATGTACCCGTCCTGCTGGCACCATGCACCCGATTTCGACTCAAGTCGCTATCGGCAGTGTATGGATAATTTGACTGTAGTCGCGACCGGCAGTGAAAGAGTTAAGCTAAAATTGACAACTTATGAGCACATTCGCTTCCAATCTTAATCTATGACTAAATAACAGGTGTCTTAGGCCTAAAAAAAAAACAACCTTTGTTTCCGGTAACCCGCCCGCCCGCTTTTTATTTACAAAATTAATTTTTCGCAACTTTCAGTCTGAAAATTACCAATCTGATTCTCCCTAACTTGACTTTATTCTTCCAGTTTCTAGTAGTTTAAGTTGCTGACTTTAATTCAATGAGTCGTTAGCCCAATTAACTTGCAAAATCGCACTCACAAAACACACCAAACTGGGGTTAGTGGGCCAACTGACATCCAGAAACGGGATGCCTCGAATCTGCTGTTTTTTTCTTCTGATAGTTATATACCGTAGGCTCTAAAACATGTAACCCCAGTATGAGATGCAAACATTGATGATGTGGGAAGATGAAGGAAGATGGGGATTTTTTTTTACCAGGTTGAATACTATGATTTAACACATTGTGTTATTATGGTATATAGCTACTTAACTCTACATATATATTATATCAAGAAGTAATCATTTATTAGTTCTGACTATAATTTGTATATAATATTTTCTATTACCCTACTAGAATAAAGTCTATATCAGAGGTATATAGATGTACTGACTAAGTAGTGTGGTCGTTGGAGAGTTGAACCCGGAATAAATTGGATACAAGCTGATTTTTGTGTTATTCGACGCGGAAAAACACCAGGAACAACATATCCAAAATCCGCAAAAATCCGCTCATGGGAAAATTCAGGATCCAAGATGGCGTCCATAATGTCTGTTGTTATCGCAAAATACTGAATTTCTGCGGTAGGTGCTCCAATTAATGCCAAATTCGTAATAAATTGAAATATATACAAACAATGCTTCGTTGTAAACCATATCTGTAGAATGTATTTCCCAAAATGACCGCCAAAATGGACAAAATCGAATGAAATTTACATGTTGTGCAAAATTGAAGAGCTATTCTATACGAGTGAACAAACTCTCGAATTATGCGAGGAAGAATGATTGCAGAGTATAAGAGAAACTTTTGATTAGAGATGTACGAAATATCTCTGATGTATCTCACGAGAGAGCAAGCGAAACCAAGGTCTTATGAAACGGTTAAATCTTGACTTTTGTACGCCCAGAAACGGAAACATAACGCAGTTTTTTCTGTACTGCTTATCTTGAATCGTGTGATATATGTGTAATTAAACAGCTAAATGGGATTTAGTAGAGATGTATTGACTATGAGACCTTTTTCTAGAGCAGAAAAATGTGTACTCCGAGCAGTCTCACGAATGTGACCGATCATCATTTATTTTGATATCTACAGCATGAAACCTTTAAAAATTAACTGATATAAAACGGTATGACAGATATTCATATAGTACTGGGTAAAATGCGTATTTTCTATTGTCCGTGTCTCAAAATAGTGGTCATAGTTGCCTCAGATCAAGTGATAAAACACGAATATTTCGCTTTTATCACAAGAATGCATGGTGGTATACCATGAACTAAATTTATTAAAACATGAAGGAGTACCATAGACTATCGTCAATAAATTCTAAACTTGACCAAAATTGCCTACATACTCTGTGACAAAGACTGTGTTTATACCTGGAAATTATATTTGGTTGAATTCACCAAGGCCACATCTACGCGAAACTTACTACGTTTTCTTCAACCGCATCACCACGTTTACTCCTTCTCCCTAATGTTACACATAGCTGCTGCACACAGAACCACAATTAATACTATTGCGTGAATGTTCAACGTTGAAATAACATCTTAAACGGTGATCACTCGATATTTAGCATGATTATGTGGGTGGTAATGGTAAGATATTTTCAAACAAAAATATACTGAAAACTAATAGTGTGCATTGCGTAGCTGCATATTCCAGTTGTAGAGTTGTGATTGAAGTAATTTGAACAAAATTGTCTACTAAGAACAGGGTTTGTTAGCAGCATGAAAATTAGTCTTACATACAATGTGTGTTGTACCGTCTCTTTGATCTGGTGAGACGCGGTGCTAATCTATTGAAGATATGAGTGTTTCTTTACAGTATAATAAGCATTGCTACAAATATGTATTGTTTAATATCACCGGGAGTGTTGACAATTCCAGAAATATAACTAACATTTAGACCGCTAGAGTGTGCACTTAAATTTCGGCGTTACATTCAAATATTAATCATCATGCCGAATGAAACTACCATGAACTGTGAGGCGAAACATTAGTTCGTGTGTTGCATGTCCGATATTATTATTTTTGGCCCGACAATTGGATGTTGGATAAGCAGAACACCCAAACTTTAAAGACGCAAATCATTGGGGTTTGACTTGCGGTGCAGTGGCCAATAAATCCTTCATATGGATCTGTTTAATGATGTGTGTACCTTTAAAGATATTCAACAACCGACTTGAAAATTATCAATACATATTTTCACTCATATGTGGTTATCCAATATGTTGCTTTCTTTGTTGTTTTGCTTGCAGTTGTGGCCATTTTGACAGCCATTTCATGGCCACGATTGTATGATTTTCTGTGCGTGTCACTCTATTCGCTCCCATGCTATAATTTAACACAAACTGGTATAACGGCGTAATTCCGATGCCACAATATATCGTATAATGACTTGTTTCGAGAACTGATGTAGTATAGACAACCATGTTGGACGCCATCTTGGATAACAAAGTTTCCCCACAGCGGATTTTTGCGGATTTTGGATATGTTGTTCCTGAGGCTTTTCCGCGTCGAATGACACCAAAATCAGCTTGTATCCAATTTATTCCGGGTTGATCCCCAAATTCTGCTTCAACAACCACACTAAAGTATGAGCTGGGATATATACACACCATGTATCAGATTTATAGAGGTACTCACTGACTTTAATAGTGTCAACGGAAGGATATAGTTAATAGATTGTAACTAGTGGCAGTACAGCTACCGTGTTGGTTTATTTTCTGAGAAGAGACACAATTACAAAAATGTTGCACACTTTTTTTCAAAATGATACTTCTTGTTTTTCAAGATAAAATAAATTTTTCATTCTAAAATTGTCTCCAAAAAAAATCTATTTGAATTGTCAATGATTGTCTATGATTATCAGATTTTAAAGTTATGTGAAACACTCCGGTCGTGTGATCAAATAGAAGAGAATAGAATAGATGGAGAATAATCATGCTCAAAGTTGTTATTTTTACGAATTTTAATCCAAATTGACAACACACCGTCATTCATATATATTAATTAAATTCAATGACTCTCGCTGGCAAAATCATTTGTGTTAGATTACTGCCGATTCTAAGTTGCTTCCCGAATCGAGATATAAATTTTACAATTGAACGTAGTTTGATGTTTTCAATGGAGTGGTATGGTCGATTTCTTTGAAATTTTCGGTGATATTAGAATGCTACATTCCCCAGGTTGGCATAGCGCCTGAGTACTAGCTTATCAGAGTTTCACACGCTTTAACAAATCCATAATATGTCTATAATAATTTAATAAAAATATAACATAAATACTGAGCTTTGATTTTCATCGTTTGCAGATAATGAAAAGACTCCACAAAGAGTGTCACCTTGTTCACGCCGATCTTAGTGAATTTAATCTACTGTGGCACAAGGACCAAGTCATCGTCATCGATGTTAGTCAGGCAGTCGATATCGCTCATCCAAAAGCAATGGAATTCCTTTACAGGGATTGTCACAATATACAAAAGGTATGTGTACATCCACGCGAGATGGAAATTTTCTACAGAGATTTCATAATATATGAAAGAATGACATCCAAATGTTCACATCCATGCAGAAAAAATTGTAGGTAGATGCTAAATTAAATGAATCCAGCTTAGAGGGCCTCATCAAAAATATTTTGTATGCCATCATACAATCCGAAAAAAACACCTGCGAGACATTACAAAAGGATTTATCGGTTCTAACCACATGGGCTTCAATCCTCAAAAATGTTATGTTTTAAGGAAACATACAACAAAATCACCAGTCATATATCAGTACGCTATGGACAGTCAAATACTCGAGCCAGTAAAGCAATATACCTACCTCAGAGTTGAAATCACGTCAAACCTGTCTTGGCGTGAACATGTGAACAAAATAAGACCAAAGGCCAACAAAACGGTGGGATTTCTCAGACATTATCTCGGTGGATGTCATAAAAACATAAAAAAGCAAGCATATACTACTCTTGTGCCCTCTCAAGTTGAATACGCTTGTACTGTATGGGACCCATATCGTCAATACCACGATCAATTGGAAAAAAATACAATGGCGATCAGCCTGTTTCATATGCCACGAGTATTCACGTGATTGGGGGACATTAACCACGCTTTTGGCTGACCTAGAATTACCACCTATATACAGAAGGCGGCAGATAAAAAGACTTCTTACATTCCACAAAGCAAAGAACGAAAAGACAGCAATAACGATACCTAATTAGATAATTCATCAGTCTAGGGGAAACAGAGGGCACCATCCAGAAAAATATATTCCATTGCAGCCAGATCATGAATTCTACAAGTTCAGTTTCTTTTGCCGAACTATCAATGATGGGAATAGCATAAACTGGTTATATTTGTTTGATCTTCATGATTATGAAGATTTCAAGAAGAACTTACTTGTTTATTT
Organism: Siphonodentalium dalli; assembly: GCA_032622095.1. Lineage (NCBI taxonomy): Eukaryota > Metazoa > Mollusca > Scaphopoda > Gadilida > Siphonodentaliidae > Siphonodentalium > Siphonodentalium dalli. The sequence goes on from CP136069.1 coordinate 73,452,282, forward strand.
TCGATACTGTGCTGAAAAATAAGAAATTGATGTCACGATTGTTAAAATAATTTTATAAGTAACAATGTAAGTTAAAATTTTTGCAAAATTATTGAGAGTTCAATACTAAATGTCGAAGTTATCAATAATTAGAAATTTAGATAAGTTTCTTCAAGGAAGCTGTAAAGCCCGTAATATATTGCAATAACTCAGGGAAATACATCAGTGAAGCTATTTTTGTCATTGGATGTGGCTGAAAGATTGGAAAAGTCATCTTTCTGCCTTGTCAAATTGCTTTACCTCAACCCGGTTGCAATATTATGGCTTCAACTAAAGCCAACCCATATATAGTATTATCCAACACAACAAGAGATGGGTCAGTGAGATACATGATTCAAGTTGGAATCTGTGTTTTGTTCATTAAATTTTGCCAGATTTTTTTTTTTGGTTTTGCAAAAGCCACCTTTTTGAGTTGCGTATGGTCATGCAACTTTTTATGTTTAACCATACCATCAACGTCCGGATTGACCACTCATCATCCGTCTGTCCGTCCATAGACACTTTACGCATGGTGCGATAACTCAAACATTTTCTATCTGATCGGAACAAAATTTTGTATATGAATTTCTCAGCACAAAAGACAGATCGACTATTTTTAACTGAGTTATGACCCTTTTTCGAAAAAATATTCACTCTTGAAAACAAAAACAAATTTAGATTGAATACCTTGCTCAATTTAACAAAAACAAAAACAAAAAATAAATAAATAAAACCAAAAATATAATAAAATATTGTTTGTTTAAATAATAAAAAAAACAAAACAATTTAAGTTAACAAAATTTGAAAAACTAACACCATTATAACTCTGCCAAGGGTACCCCGAGTCACCACACCAAATTTGTTTAAATCGATCCAAAATCTTGTGTTATGTACTGGTAAATTTGTTTGGAGAGACATTAAATCCAATTCACCAATTCCATCCCATGCCTTTGGACTACTTAGCTATTGATAAGGCTATATTATTTTCTGATGTCTCTTATGCCAATGTGCAGATAAAGAAAGCTATGGTATCTAATTTAAAAAAAAGTTTCAACAATACACATCACATGATATTAACAGTAGACTAGAATATCTGTGCCGCATTCCACAGCTGAGTATATCACTCTACATATGGTCTGAGGTCATTATAAATGTTATTGGTTTAATAGAGATGCCAGACTTCAACATAAACAATGCCCTGTGATTTGTTGACAGCTCTGCTATATAATTGATATTAATGGGTCAGCAGTGAGGTGTCTTTATCTTGATGGCTGTTGTTGTTAAATTCCAATAATTTGTGTTATGTACATTTGTCTATAATAGTACATAACAGTATACTCTATAATTCAACATCAAAACTCTCATTTATGATTCCGATCATAGTAATTTACTATCACCAAGGGATGGGTTAACATCTGCCGATCGTGATCGGCCTCTCGTTTATCTTGGATGAAAATGAAGAAGAACCTCACAGTAGTCATTATGTTGACACACATATTAACTGCTTAATGTTCTATGTTTCAGTTCTTCCGCAAGAAGGGTGTTCACAAGGTTCACAGTGCACAACAGTTGTTCAATAAAATCACAGGATTAAAAATAATTGGAGAAGATGGAGAGTTTGTTGCTCAGGTTGGTGCTCTAAGCATTTTATTACTGAATGGATTCTCCCATTCAGTTATCAATGTATAATGGTCTATAATTCCTTTTGAGGGGTGTTGTTATATCACAATCACAGAACACTTAGGACTACCATTAAGCCATTTGGAGGGAATGTTCAGAAAATGAGTTTACCTAGGGGAATTTTTTTTATTATCGCATCCACACAAAGCTAAATCTGCTTGCGTAAGTCATTTAAATTAATCACGTGATAATCCTAGAATAGACTTGTCAGTGATTACGCCATTGTTTTGGTATTATTGCACAAGCAATCGCGACGGGAGATCAAAGGCCTTTGATAACTATATCAAACCTAGTGAACTATTTTTTCAATGCAGGTACACCCAATTTGATTGACACAGGCCCAAGCCTGCAAATAGTGTGTCTATAATTTGAGGTCCCCAGAGGGTGAATTTAGTAACACTATCCCGCATGGTGGGATAGCATCACAAAATTAACCCTCTGGGGAACTCATTCTGCTTAGGCCTCATCTTCTGGGAACTATCTATTGTCTGAAATTAACATTGTTTTTAGTAACTTTTTCCCTTCTGGGAAGTTTCTATATCCCCTAATTTGCAGAAGATAAAATGCACAATTAAGGTGACTGATGGGGGAACCTTGCCAACTTCAACTGGGGAACTTTAATCTGATTCTAGCTCTCCCATAGCAGTTGAGGCCTAAGCAGAATGAGGTTCCCAGAGAGTGAATTTGTTTACGCTAGCCCACTGTGCAGGATTCACACTCTGGGGACCTCATTCTGCAAATGACAGACACACTAATTGCAGGATTGAACAGACCATTTGAAATATAAGCAATGTAGTGTTGCCTAGGTTCAGTTGACATTAATTAAAATGGCAGAATATCGAGAAGGAGGTATCTAGCTTGATAAATGGTTGGTCCAATGCCGCTGCAGGATTTTCTGAAGTAAAGTTACCTTTTTTTTATCTGGAAATATGGTGTTTTGTTCATTTTCATAGATATATTAGCCATGGTTTGTCAGATCTTAAAAGTATTTATTTTATTAAATTTTTGTTTGTTTTACAGGTACAAAGGTATGACAAGAATAAAAATGAAGAAATGCTAGCCAATCAGATGAGTTATAAAGAATATGCATTTGACTATTACTTCGACAAATCACTCAAGGATAAACAGGAAATGCTATCTAAGATGGGTATAAGTGATGAGAGTGATGACGACTCAGGAGAATGACCAATAGGATTTTTAGTCTATCCAATGAAATTCATTCTGAAATCTCCTCAGTGGCATGATCTCACCAATCATGGTTGCCCCGTCGGTACCTGTGATGGGATAGTTGATTGTGAAAGTTTGAAAACCTTGATGGGGAAGCCACGGTTATAGTTTGATAGTTTATGTGGTAGTTTATATACACATACACTTGATTTGATATCAGAAAAATTTGGTTTGCATATACGCATGAGTTTCTAATTGATTTGATACAAAATGAGTCTTCTTTTAGTATTGTCAAGTTATGTCCGGTATCCCTTAGTGTATAAATTTCAGTCTTAAAGGGAGACTGTACCTAAATCCAGCCATGTATGGGTCTATCTCCTGCTGTACTCAACATAAAATATACAATAAAAGAATTATTATAATATTAGTCAAGAATGAGATTTAAATACACTCAAGTACACAAAGAACCAAGTATAACAACCTGATAATTATAACGAAAATGAGTAAAATGCTTAAGCCATTTACTCATTTTCATTATAATTACCATGTTGTTTTACACCGTTCATAGAATACATTAGTTCATTTTGCACTCATTCCGGACTCAAATTCAATGATTTGTTACTCATTTTCATTATAATTACCATGTTGTTTTACACCATTCATATAGTACAGTAGTTTATTTTGCACTCATCCCAGACTCAAATTCAATGATTTGTTGCATATTTTCTGTTGAATCAAGTAGGAGATGGCCCCATAAATGGCTGGATTTAGGTATAGTCTCCATTTAAGTGATAAATATCAGTAATCAGAAAAAAGGTACGGTACATCATGTCACTGTATGAGATTTCTATGTGTGTTACTAAAACATAAGGTTGTGCTGTATCATATACAGGAATGTATGTTTATGATTGTGGAAAGAGGTGTTCATCAAATCAAACACTCCCCTGTGGGTACCTACCAAATTTCCATATTTGAAGAAATCCATTTGCACCGTCTAATTTCCAGCTCTAACGTAAAATGTGAATCTCAAGTTATCCAAATAATCGTACCGACCTTTAATAAAGAAAAAAATCAGTTTTCCAGTCTCCAGTAACCAAATATTCTGCTAAAAGTTAGAATTGGGCATATTTTTTTAATTTTGAAAATAATTCGATTTTCATCAAATTTCTAGTATTTTCACTTTTGAAATTTCCTATATTCTTGATGCCTATAACATAAAATTTCTTTCTGTTTTTAAGACATGGGTGTGTAATAAATACTGATATCGACTGATGTCAGCTTTTAGGTGGGGGGAAATTTCATCTGGTAATGGAAAATCCTCTTTAAATGAGTTCTGTTTGTTATTGAATATAATTAATATTAAATTTATTTCCTTTGAAATATGAATTGTTGTCCATGCCACTCTAGTTGATGCTGTTAATTGCTTGATATATATCTCCAGTATGAGGTCCTCAGAGGGTGAATTTAGTGATGCTATCCTGCACAGTGGGCTAGTGTCACCAAATTCATTCTCTGGGGACCTGATTCTGCATGGCCTCATCTGCTATTGGAGACCTAGACTCAGATTTAAGTTCCCTGATGGTGACGATGGTGATGTGCCCCAATTTGGCACCTCCAATTTGCGGATAATTGAGCTGAAACAGAAAAATAAACTTTCTCAAGAAGTTTCTAAAGAAAGTAAAAAACTTGTTAATTTGATAATAAATTCAGCCTCTGGGGACCTCATTCTGCAAATGCCATTACCATATTTTTGAGGTATGCCGACACTATCAAGAACAGCTATTCGTACGATACTTAGGACTAAGTTAGGAGATAAACACACTCAGATGAGTTGTATATTCAGGGATTCGGGCATGAAAACAGTCTGTGAACGAGACAGGGATTTGAGCCAGATTTCCCATGAGTTCACAAATTGTTTTTATGCTTGAATCGCCGAATATCCAAGGAAACAGTACCTATGTTTCCCTCCATTCTAATTCAATTCAATATGGATCCACATTCCATATTGTTACTCGGAACGACACCCGAACAACTGACTAATTGACCGATGATGGTTGTATCCTATAGTATGCTAAACAACTTTACAGTTGCACTCGATTATGCTACTACTGTTTACCTGATGACGCATTTGCCGAATTATTGTCAATCGCTACGTGCTCCATTAAATTTTTTTCACTCAGTAGCTGGCGATGCTGTTGATTAAAAAACTAGTTGGCAGTTCTCAACCAATCGGAATGCATGTTTTAGAGACAGGTATTCAAATTGAATTACAATCTAGAACAAATAACAGGGAATCGTTCAAAAAATATTCTCACGTTTTATCTTTCCTGGTTAATATGAATTTGCAATATGGCCATCCCCTGCAGTTCACAGGATCTTATTTGACTGTTATTAGTTTTCAGTTGCATGAATATATCAAGAATATTCAAAACTATGATAGTCATATTGATTGAACTTATCTAAATTGTAAACAAAATAGTGAACAAAATCCCCACAAAAGGTCATATCTCAAATATATGAAAATTGTAAGGTACAGGCAGGATACTGAGGCCCCTCATGATACCCGGTTAGTTCTAATTGTGACCTAAATTTGGGTTTACTAAAATAGCATTTGGCTTTATTAAGGAATAATTATGCCATATTCAAAACTATGGATACCACTCAAAACAGCACTCTTAATCCTTTGAACCCTGATGTCCTGAACGTTGAATGGTCCCCACCCGAGGTGCCTTATATACCGGTAGTGTTTCCAACCACATAACTCATAATGCTCTTAAGTGTGGTGTATATACACATGTATACACGCTCAACTATATGGCAATCTACTATGCTAACCGAACTAATGTGTGGTGAAACATGTCACAAGGCATTTCAACGAGACATTCTATTCCACGTTCAATATACAAGTAGATTAAATTGCGGCTCCGTTTGGTCGCACTAGATATTAAAAAAAAAATTCATATATCCCTTACCTATGATAAAAGGCATTTCTCAAAATGAATCTCTGTGCATACGCGAAGAAACAGATCCCCTGTCACCAATTTGGCTGCTAAAATCAGAGGTATGAACATGACTCATTTGTGCAAAGTAGAAGCACAATACTAGTTGATTTGTGCATTGATAGCAGAATTTCTAAGAAAATACTTCCTCTTTTCCGACGATAAAAAGCTATTTTTTTCCCTCAAAATAGGCCTCTGCGCATGTGCAAAGAAATAGACTTTCTGTCATCGGTTTGTCTGTCAAAGTCACATGTGTGCAAAGTAGAAGTACAACTCTAGTTGATATGTGCATTTATTGTGCTGTATTTTCTTGTCATCGGGTTGATTCCCAAATAATCTGAAATTGTACTATTATTGCTTATTTGTTAAATTTTCCTGGGGAGGTCTACAGGAAATTATAAAACACTGAAATTCCTTCATTTTCACGTCAGTGAGCGTTATTCTAAAAGACAATTCCATCCATGCTTATACATTTAGCGGTGTTTGGAATACTGTTGCAAAGTATTTTCTTTACATGTTATTCAAGAAACACCCCCCCCCCCCCCCCCTCAAATCCAAGATGGCAGCTAAAATATCAAACATGTATGGTGGCCTGTCTGAAAGGTTGAAATATTTTACAATATATAATGGCCAGATAGAAGTCACTACCACGGATTAATTGCAAACAGTTTATTTTTTCTTCAAAATGACCAAATTGCGGATGAGGATGGATAACTCTAAAATCAAGAGGCTTTCTGTTGGTAATAAGGCAAAATTTCGTTGAACAACATGTTGATAAATAACGGGCAATTTTATACTATAGTTGACAGTGGTTAACATTATTTTTGGGCAATTAATTGATTCTGATAATTGAAGCGGCATTTCTAAAAATGTTGTTGTTGTTGGAATCTGATTATATGGGGACCATCGAATCAGATTGAGTATCTTTAATGACTGAAATTTTTTTGTTGGATAGTTACTTGATTTCCTTTGATCCATTTGTAGGGACTTGCAGATAAGTTCAACAAACTGAACTGATTAGCCTTACAAATGAATTGAATCCTTTAGAGACTTGTGTGTCTGAATTTTGGAATCCATTCATTAAAGGTACTCAACCCGATAAAACTCCTCTCAATTACTATTTCAATGGCTTCGGGGGTCAAAAAAATTTGATTCGAGTCGAGGAAGTCACCCATCAAAGCTCAGATTTGTTAGATATCGATTTTAGAAATCTATTATTTTTCATTATCGGGAATTCTTACTGGCCCAGTACGTAGTCAATTATTACCACTTGATTATAGAGTTATCCATCCTTGTCTGTTTGAATAGAATTTTGGCGTAAAATCTCGAGCATGTTACCAAATTGACGGCAGTTATAAGTACTCATCTCGAGAACATAAGAATTTTCAAAAATCAATATCTAATAACTCTGAGCTTTGTTTGATGGGTTCCTCGACTCGAATCAAATATTTTTTACCCCCAAAGCCAAAGAAATAGTAATATAGGACCCTCTGATCGGATTGTTGTTGTTGGAATCTGTTGAGATGGGGACCCTCTTTACGGGTTGAGTACCTTTAACCCTTTCAGTGCCAAGTCCGAATTTTGTATCGACCCATATTTCCTTGATCATTTTTCAAATTTATTGATTATAATAATGTGATACATTGATGGAAGAGCTCTTAGAGCTAGCTCTTTCCATCAATGTATCACATTATTATAATCAATAAATTTGAAAAATTATCAAGGAAATATGGGTTGATACAAAAATCGGACTTGGCACTGAAAGGGTTAAACAAAGGGCTATAATGATTATCGAAGGTTCTCAAAGGTCAGCTCCTAATTTGATTTATGCCAAGAGAAAGAAAAAGACGTTTTAGGAACTGTTGCTCCGAGAACATGGTTTGCCTGAATAATTCTAGTGAAGCAGATTTCTGGTACGGTCATATTTTTTACAAATTCTGGCATGGTGTTATTTTGTCAAAGCTTCTCTGCTGTGTAAGAGTCTGTTGCTCAGCTAGATGACGGACTGGCCTTGATGCCCACATTGACCAACTGATTTGCGAGCTGTTTTATTATGCCCTGACTTCCATTACAGGTGAATAGTTATCTACTGCACACATTTAAAAAAATTGTGCAAATATATTTCTCGTTCACCTTCATTGTGTGTGTGTTGCATTCCCCTGGATTATTCCAGTCCAAGTTTCCTTTAACCTAAACCAGCCAGTGAAATCGGTTGGGATAATTCTGTTTTACGTCAAAGCCTTGTGTATATATCTTTCTATAGCAGACTTAATGCCCAGATCCAGTGGCGGGTTTTTTTGTGAAGTTTTAATAAATTTTACCATTCAAGTCAATACATGATGCTATATACATTGAAAAGAGTAACATCTAAATAATGTAATATAATCTAATGTTCATGTTAAATTGTGCATAGAAAATGCCCCATAATAACAAATAACCTCGGTTTGTTTATATTTAATTCACACTGTCACTTCGCGAGGTTAAATGGGTTCGTATATATTTATGTAAAAAATGTGATTAAATATATTTTTCACATTGCATTACTACTTTCAGTTGACAACTCTTGTGGAACTCTAGTTCAGAACAAATATAACATTTTCTACGGAATAACCGGTTTAAGGTTACAATTGTGATATTTTATTAGTTATTTGTAGATTTTTGGTGAGCTGGTCAACAGTGCCAAATCCCGATATATAAATATATATAACTGTATCTAGATATTTCAATGCAGGAACCAAATCTGGTTATAGACACACTGGTCCATGTAGGTGCTACCACGGCCGAGTAAATTTAACCCTGTGGCGACTCCAGTAGCATTCTGTATCATGCACACACAGGCATCTACACGGGTCAGCCATTAATGTCCATGCCCGATTGGACAGAGTACATGTACTGCACCCACGACAACATACCTGGACAAATGTTGTAATGGGAGGGGGAATTGGCATTTTGCATTCGATCTATTTTTCAGCGATCTCATATGAGACTTTTCAGCCTGACACACATGGTTTCTGACCGACTGAGCTGATTTTTGTCAGAATACCCTGACCAGGTTGAGACCCCCGGTCCGCTAGCATGTGAGACGAGTACGCTATACCTCTCGAATACGCGGGGGCTTCGACTTAACTTGAAACAGCATTATCCCAACCGATTTCACTGTAGCTGGTTAAGTCGAAGGAAACTTGGAGCAGGATTATTCCAGAGAAAGCCATATTAGATCAAACTGTTCCTCCGAGAACATTTGGTGAGCCTGAAGAAGTCTGGTGAAGGATGCTCTATGTCATGACGGCTTGCAAAGTGGAAAGACATATAGCCTCATGCATAGAGCTAGCTTATAGACACATTTAATGATGGACTGTCCTTGATGATCAGCGTTATTAGAATCACCGAACACTTTTTTCCTATTTCTAATTTGTCAATATTTCATGATGGGACCCGGGAGCTGCGCTGGTGCAGCATTAAAGATCCTGTGCCAGTGCATTCTCTTATATAGGCCTATGCAGTCGCTCATAGGGAGCCTCGCATTTGTAAAAGAATGCACTTGTTTACAGTCAAGGTAAATATTGTTATAGGCCAATGCATTCTCTTATATATGGGATGCTCCCTATAGGAGACTATAGCATATTATAAGAGAATATAATGGCACAGGGTTTTCGCAAATTTTCAAGAAGATCTAGGCAGTAAAGAGAGGGTTAAGAAAATTCAGAAATGTGCATTTTACTGAAAATAGTATGCAGTCTAATCATGTACCCCATGATTTCATCATTTATTCTGGTTCAAATAGCGCAAACAATTTGCAGAGCGCATGGCAAACCAATAGCTCTAGAATTGAGAGACTTCTGGAAAAGTTAATTAACACTTTGGTACTGTATGCTAGCCGTAAGAATGTGCCCCATTCGTGAATTTTCAAAATATCTCAATTTCAAGCTATAAATTTGAAGGAAAAAATCATTATCCTTTATAACCAATGTATTCAATATTTTCATGTAGGTCGTTAGACAGTTTGACAGAAAATATTTTCCCAAAATACACTGCATTATCTAGACTGTGAATCCTACTTGGGTATGCACTCAGTCTACCCTCTGAAATGATCGCCGTTTTTATCTCCTATTATAGAAAACATACATATTCCCTTCCACTTTAAATTGTTATAAAGCACATGATAGAACAATCACATTTGCAGGCAACACATATTTTATGCGAATAATTGTTACTAGCGCTCGAGATCATCAAAGGTGTTCCATTCAAGTGAGTCAGACTTTGAATAAAAATTTTAGTTGCAAATTAGCTAAGTCAAATCTTTGTCAAGCTACACGGTTAACAGAGAAATAACTTTATTATATGACTAGATCATTCCCCCCCCCCAATACCGCTATAGTAAAGCGATCATTTCCCGACAATCGGATACAGTTTGATCTGATGTCATACCACCCTTCTCTAGCTCGCATACTGCGCATGTCCATAAAAAGCCGGACGATATATTATACAAAAATAGTTCCTTCTTTCTTCCTGTTACTAGTGGCCTACATGTGGTTTCATTTCATAATTAATTGTGCATTTTAAATAAAAAGCATGTCATATAATAAACCTGTTATCAATGCAATCAATTGATCTGGGCTTCGCATCACGTCTCGTTGAAGAGGTCAGATCACTGGATCAAACTCGACGCCTGCGGCGGCTTGTTTAATACAGTGATCTGACCTCTTCAACTCGACGTGATACTTTGCCAAGATCAATTCACTGCATAACATGTATTTATTTATCTGCATCAAATATTCTATCACTGAGAGATATACATTAGTCAGCATTATGGGTGATGACTAACAGTTTCAATTGTCAATATATTATTAAAGAATCATCTTTTAGTGTAAAAATCCTGGGAAAATTTGTTGCACGAAAAAATAACTGTTTTGCCCGTAGGGGCTGGTGGGTCCGTGGTTGGGTGGGATTTTTATTGGCAGCGAATTTTTTTGGCAGACCCCCCCGCATAACTGCATCCTTAAAATGAATTTATGCCTCATAAGGTACAAGTATAGAACATTTAGTTGATTAAGTAGCATGTTTAATAACCAAGTGAGTCACAATTTGCTACCTTTTCAGAATAGCCGAGAATAATGTTTGGCATATATGTGACAAATCAACATTTTACCAAATTTGGTTGCCATTTTGCAAGCCATCTTGAGTAATTCTGTGCCAATGTGACACATTTAACAGATATCAAAACATTAGACACCTCTGATACCAAAGTTAGTTCCGTTTTACTTTAAAAATATGGTTCAAACCTGAACAGTGATTTTTTTTGCCGATTTTGATGTCAAATCTGTGACAGAATTTTTTTAATAATTCTGGTAACTTCAGTGGTTAAAATAATAAAAATTAATCAAGGTGCATCAAATGTTAGTATTCAATATTTATAAGACAGAATAGTCAATTTTGTTCATATCAACCACAACTTATAAGCAGTTGCATGGAGCGCAGGTGTAATATTTACCATTTTTAGCTCAACTTTACTTTGTAAAGTTTGAGCTATTGCCATGGCTTTGTCGTCCGTCGTCCGTGTTTACATGTGTGCGTGTGTACGTATGTACGTAAGGCGTCAACAATGCAGTCTACAGGTCGTACCTTTGGTCGGATCATTATGAAATTTGTCATAGCTGTTGACATCAACATTTAGACCAGAATGATTAATTTTGGGGTCATTCGGTAAAAAAACATGGCTGCCAGTGGCCATCTTGCATTTCAAAATTCAATCCATTAGCACGGGCTACAGGGCGTACTGTTTGTCTGATCGTCATGAAATTTGTCATGGATGTTAATATTGACATGTAGATGGGAACGATTAATGATGGGGTCATTCGGCCCAAAAACATGGCGGCCAGCAGCCATCTTGGATTTTACTCTTTGTATGACTAAATTCTTTAGCACGGGCTACAGGTCGTACTTTTAGTCTGATCATCATAAAATTTGTCAAGAATGTTAATAATGACATGTAGATGGGAACGAGTCATTTTGGGGTCATTCGGCCAAAAAACATGGCCGCCAGCAAGCATCTTTGATTTCACTCTTTGTATGACTAAATCCTTTAGCACGGGCTACAGGTCGTACCTTTAGTCCGATCATCATAAAATTTGTCATGGCTGTTGAAATTGGAATGTAGATGGGAACGAGTCATTTTGGGGTCATTCGGACAAAAAACATGGCCGCCAGCGGCCATCTTGGATTTCAAAATTCAATCCATTAGCACGGGCCACAGGTCGTACTGTTTGTCTGATCATCATGAAATTTGTCATGGTTGTTAATATTGACATGTAGATGGGAACGAGTAATTTTGGGGTCATTCGGCCAAAAAACATGGCGGCCAGCAGCCTTCTTGGATTTTACTCTTTGTATGACTAAATTCTTTAGCACGGGCTACAGGTCGTACCTTTAGTCTGATCATCATCAAATTTGTCGTGAATGTTAATAATGACATGTAGATGGGAACGAGTTATTTTGGGGTCATTCTGCAGAAAAACATGGCCGCCAGCAGCCATCTTTGATTTTACTCTTTGTATGACTAAATCCTTTAGCACGGGCTACAGGTCGTACCTTTAGTCTGATCATCATCAAATTTGTCATGGCTGTTGAAATTGGAATGTAAATGGGAACGAGTAATTTTGGGGTCATTCGGCAGAAAAACATGGCCGCCAGCAGCCATCTTTGATTTTACTCTTTGTATGACTAAATCCTTTAGCACGGGCTACAGGTCGTACATTTAGTCTGATCATCATAAAATTTGTCATGGCTGTTGAAATTGGAATGTAAATGGGAACGAGTCATTTTGGGGTCATTCGGACAAAAAACATGGCCGCCAGTGGCCATCATGGATTTCAAAATTCAATCCATTAGCATGGGCCACAGGTCGTACTGTTCGTCTGATCATCATGAAATTTTTCATGGTTGTTAATATTGGATTTTACTCTTTGTATGACTAAATTCTTTAGCATGGGCTACAGGTCGTACCTTTAGTCTGATCGTCATAAAATTTGTCATAGATGTTAATAATGACATGTAGATGGGAACGAGTCATTTTGGTGTCATTCGGCCAAAAAACATGGCCGCCAGCAGCCATCTTGGATTTTACTCTTTGTATGACTAAATTCTTTAGCATAGGCTACAGGTCGTACCTTTAGTCTGATCGTCATAAAATTTGTCATGGATGTTAACGATGACATGTAGATGGGATACAATCATTTTGGGGTCATTCGTCCGAAAACATGGCCGCCAGCAGCCATCTTGGATTTTACTTTTCTCTTCATGTCTATAAACTTGTATTAGACATTCAACTTTCCACATTCCTAATCGCTCCATTGACTGTAATACATTAAATTATTCCCTTTCCAAGTTGAGCTACAGTGTCATTGACACTTTCATTCATATTTTGGCTGCCATTTTGGCAGCCATTTTGAGCCAAAGCAACAATTTTGGTACCATTGAGTTGGAACATCCATAAAAACTATAATGCATCACTTACATTGCACAGTTCTTCCAATTTCTTGATATTACTAGAATCCCAATGGTGAGATTTTTCATATGTTATAACGCATTCTGTAAAATCAAAATTTTGAATGATCAGAAAGGGTCGGAACCCCAAGAATGGCATATTTCATTGCTCCAGTTGTCAATTAACTTGCTAAATACAACATAAAGTCACAATTCTAAATCAGTTCCAAACAGCAGAAACTTATCTTAGAGATATTAGTAAAATACGTAAATATTTCAACTTCCGGTCGCCATTTTGGCGGACATCATGGACGGGGAGTTCCAATTTTGGCACAAACATGTGGCGTTATGTATACATGTGTATACATATGACAAGATTTATCACAAGATGACACTATAATTGCATCAAAACTTAACGGAAAATTGCAGCCATCTTGGACGCCATCTTGAATTACATAGAATGCTCAAAGCTGATTTTAGCGGATTTTGGATATGTAATAGAGGATATATTCCTCTTCAAAATACTTTACAAACCAACTTATTTCAAATTTATTCTAGCTCAAACCTTTATCGCCGTATGTTTACCCTCAGTAATTCGGAACCAGTTGTATATATTCCCTGTTCGGAACACAGTTCGCTTCGTTTCTCAATCCAAATTTTGTATAACCCTGATGTCGACTGCTACTTCCGCTAAGAAAATGGAGAACTTAGTTTCTGTCGCGGGAACTTTGTGTGGATTTAAATCAACCCAGACACGTCAATAACCATTTTGCGCCCTATTGGCACATTGTTTATTGAGATTTCCACTTGTCTAACACCAGGCACCCACATATTTAAGGAGGTATTGATGTAATTATTGCACGTAACTTCGTAAGTTGACTGAAACTTGAGTCTTGACTACTACTACTAGTACTACTACTAGTAGTAGTAGTAGTACTACTTGAGGCTGAGCCAAAACTAAAGTATACTCATATTGAGTCATATTAGTCATAATACTGCTATAGCCAATGGCCCAAACTAGCCCAATATAGTCCAACAAATTAGACGATTCGAATGTATTCTTTTACATATGCGAGGCTCCATTTGGGAGACTCATATATTAGAGAATGCATCAATTGACACAGTCACAGTGTTTTCGCAAAATTTAAGGGAGCTCTAGTCATAGAAAGCAAAAAAAATCCAGGTAGGGAAATTTTTTTTATAATTATATTGGCAATTTTTTCTTCTTTTCAAAATCCATCTATAATGCGCCATATTCTAAAAAGAAGATAAAAAGTTGGTATTCTCAATACCTTGTATCCAGTTGCAGCAGTTTCTTGACAGAAAACTAGTTTTATATCTGACAATATACCAAGAATATGCATGAGAAAGTGATCTGAGTTCAAAGAAGGGACACGAAAATACTATCCCCATGGCTCATGCACAGGAGCCTGGAATTTGGTCAAAAACCCTCTTTTATTGGCGGAACCAGCACCCGGGACCGCAGGTCACAGAAGAAACGAAACAGAAAATTGTTGCCACCCATTTTGAACTCAACTGTATTCCTACAAAAATATATTTTCACTAAAAACTGTTGGTACCTCTTACACCCTAGATGCCAATCTACAACATTCCATATAGTGATGTACCGATTATCGCTATCAGATGGGGCCGATATCTGTGGTATCGGCAAGATATCGGTATCGGCAATATTTAGTCTCCCGACCGATACATGTCGCGGCCTTTGTGAACGTTGTTACACCAATTCCAACATTAATATTAAATAAATGACGGGAATTTCCAGAAAATATAGCAACTATTTTACCCACGGGTCAGCCCTCCATCACATACGGTGATATACCATGATGACAACATTGACAGGAGACTGCTGGTACACTCATGCAAATAAACATTTCAAAAGGTTCCGTAGTTCCGTACGCTTAATAATTAAAGTTAAAACATAAACTGTATATAATTAAAATTACTTGCGAGTGCCGAGTATAGCACATGTTGAATACGAATAACTGACACCCCTGGCATTATAGCGTGAGAATGGAATCTTCCTATGACTGAATCAAACTAATGTACCGGTATCATTTAGTGATGTATTCATGGAGTTGTGGAATTAATTCCATGCCACGTGCGACAGTAAGTTGTCACATTAAATTGTTATTATCTTCCCAATGCGGGTACCGGGCGGCAAGATCAAACGATTATTTGCATGCATTTGATGTCATCGAGTAGGAATCACTATTAAATATGCCACGTGTTGACAGATGACACAGTAAACTAAAAATCACAGTGTTTATAAATAGACGAGTCACACTTGACCAGTTTGCATTAAAGTCGCCGCAGTTGTGACTCGCTATTCCTCAATATATAGAAACATCACGTGTTAACAACATTTAAGTGTGTGTGTTTAAAGTGCATGCTTTTGATTCAAATTGATTGACGTTCTAGCTGGTATCCCATACAGAAATTTCTCATGAGAAGTTGTTAGAATCTTATAAGAATCTCATGAGAAGCATATTAGAAAGATATGCAAAGCAGAGAAATCTAACATGAACCTTGTGAGAAGATGTTAGAAATCAATTTTCTAACCAAGCGTCTTATGTGAGAAACATTTCTCACGTGAGAAATATGAGATCTCGTAAGAAATGCAGACTTAGAAATATTTCCACTGAACCGATAGTATATTTTTCTAAGTTGCAAATTCTAAAATTTGAGTTCTCATGAGAAAAATAGACTTTGAAATTATCATCCTTCAAGTATGTTTTTAAAAAAATTATGAGTTAAGAAATTTTCACGTGATTTCTTATGAGAAATGCAGACTTTGAAAGTTTTCCACAAAAACATTGGATATTTTCAAAGTCAGAAATTCTCACGTTAGATCTCATAAGAAATACAGACTTTAAAATTGTGTGGTCTCCAATTCCAGAAAAGTAAGCTAAGTGTGATTTTCTTACATGAGAATATGTTAGAAATAGGGTAGATATTTTTAAGTCAGATTTCACTGGTGGGTAAATGATTTAATCTAGAACATGTGGTCCAGAAATCTGATCTGGTGTATGCTGGAGAATTCAAAATATAAAATGCGCCAAAACAGTTACTGGAGTTAACCTGTACATGTCAGTTGCTGTGCACTGTGCCTAAGAAGCTAGTTGTATTATATTCATGAGAAGGGAAACATGGAGTTATATTATGGTTTTATTTGTGGATATTCTTTAATGATAAGTTCCAAAACATGGAATACACACTATACTAGGTAAGTGTAATATTTATAGAAATGGCAGAGGGCTTAAATTTAGACATCATGCACCTGGCAAGATTTTAGGGCATGTGGTCTCTTGTGTTGCCTTTACTGCAGGTTCTAATATGTAATTTATCAACCAGGTAGACTAGTATACATGCAGTATATTAAAGTTGATTTAAATTTTATTTTCAAATATTATTAATTATATTTCTAGAATAAATAATGATGGACAATATCACATCAAATAAACTTCTGCTATTGTTATTGATTCTAAGACAGAGTAAATGTGCGAATCTATTTACAAAATGAATGAATTTTAGGAAATAAACAATTTATGGCAGTTTTCATTGTTTAATGGAAGTGATTTTTTCAGTAATTTGGAATATTCCACGAAGAGCAGTTAACATGTTGCAGTGTACACACACATGCACACAACAGCAATTGAAAAATTGGTTGATCAAATATTAAGAACAGTTAAGTTGAAGTTTAGTGTGAGATTTATGTGATAAATACAGATCTGTATTTGTACAATATAGATTCATCGCACACCACAAATGCCTCTAAGATCAGGGACCCCAGAAGCAGAAAATGGCAAGGGGGCAAAAGCAGTCCGAAAGCCTGGAAATTCTCAATGACAGCTAGTGTTTGTTATTTTATAACCTTAAAAAGATGATAAATGACAGTGTTAAATTGTTAATGATACCAAAATGAATTTGGTAGCACATAGATTTGTTTGAATTAGATAGTCCTTATTTGTTATACTGGTCATTATATTTTGAAATATATAGAACAGGAATTTTTTCTAAAATTATATTGAAAAAAGCATTTTTCTCACGAGAGAAATGATTCTTTCTCACGTGAGAAATGATTCTTTCTCACGTGAGAAATGATTCTTTCTCACGTGAGAAATGATTCTTTCTTACGTGAGAAAAAATTATTTCTCACGTGAGGTTTTTAATATGCAAATTAGCAAGATTTTTTCTCACGTGAGAAAAAATTCTTACGTGAGAAAAAATATTTCTTACGTGAGGAAAGATTCTTTCTCATGTGAGAAAAATTTCTTACGAGATCTTGCTAATTTGCATATTAAAAACCTCACGTGAGATTCTAACGTGAGAATCTAACGTGAGATTCTCATGAGAATTATGTTAGGACATTTTGGTAAGGGATAGTTCTCGTCTAGTCCGATAAAGTATTTGATTTGATTTGATTTGGTATACGATGACTGAAGATGGAGGAGGTGACTAACTTGTTTGATGGAACCATCCGAACCAATCAGAGTGCTCTATGGGCGGGATTTGTATCTGCTGTCATGGGCAGAGAAAATGTCAACAATTGCAACATTGCAGGTGTTATTAAACGCAAGTTCAACTTCTGAAAAAGATCGAGTTTGACAAATTGAAATTGAGTCATTGACTCAAATGGACTATGGACTGATTCCGTAAGGCACAGTAACGGAATCAAACAAATATTGAGGAAATCTTTTGAATGCAACGAAATATTAAATTGTTTTGCCAGGGTTTTTGGGGAACGTAAACTAAACTTCTTTGCGACCAGGTTATCGGTTCTTTGCCGACAATAATCTGCAATTTAAAAGACAAATTGATATGGAGTTTTGTTCACGTACAAGACTTATCAGTATCTGTATCGGATCGGCCAATAATTCTACTGAAAATATCAGCTATTGGCTTTTACCGATAACCCCCGTATCGTTACATCACTAATTCCATAGGTATATTTTTCCAGTTCTTCGAAAATCTCACTGTATTTCGGTAATTTATTTTAAATTCACCAACGAACACAAATCTGCCGTCGCTCCATCACCTGTGACGAATCGAAAGTAGCGGAAATAGTACGGAAATATGCGCAAACTTTAAAACTATGATCCGGAGACGGATAGCATGAAGGTACCGTTTCTAATTTCGAAGATAGCTGCTGATGACATGTTTATTACATGACCGAAACTGATAAATTGTGTCAACTACAATTTAATATATGTAATTTGTCATGGAGGTTGACATTGACATGTAGATGGGAACGAGTCATTTTGGTGTGAATTCTCCAAGAAACATGGCCGCTGTCTTGGATTTCAGCGATAACACTGCATATATAAATCAAGAACACTGCCTAGCCCTTATCGAAAAAACATGTTTGTCGCAAACATTTGCTGAAAAAACATTTGCTGCAAAAACCTTTCTGCAAATTTGCAGCAAACCTACCAGCTGCGAACTTTTATCATGCAAATGAGGTTTGCGGCAAACTTTCTGCATGCTGCAAAGGCTTCCGCGACCTATAGGCAAGCTTGATATATAATTTTGACATTCTTATGATTTTTCGTCTCTTAATGCATGATTTTCTTTGTATATAAAGCGGTAATAAACACAATATGTTTTGACAGATACCAAAGAGTCCATTCTGAATATCTGAGAAATTTTTCAACAAAATTCTTGACACCATGAAAATCTGGGGTTGGTGTGTTTAGAATAGGCTGGGCTGGTATAGGGAAACATGAACCACAAACATTTTTGGGTACATAGTTAGCATTTTAATGTCAGACTAGGAAGAATGTGTGCGGGTCAAAATGTGGCCTGTAAATTTATGCCCAGGATAACTGGATAACAGATAAAAGAATAACGAGGCACCATTTAAATAATAATTATATTAGATCTAAATTTAATTCAATTGCAATATTGTTCTACGTAAATAATGTGCACACACACCTGTACATAGGTCATGTCATGAAACTCTACTTTGGATATGCCCATACATAGAGATTGTATATTCCATCATTTTACATATGGGAACTTTTTGATGTTCTGTTGGGGAAATAAGCAAAGAAACATTTTTAATTGCGGCGTGATATGCCGCCGTGTGTTAACACAGGTGTAGCATTTGCAGATTGAAAACTCAACTCATCATGCACAGTGTCCCTAGTTTTCTCAAAAGGTGCTGACAACTCTGTGCTGGTGAGCTGCTGCACTAGCTGCCAGTAGCTGGCATATTATTTTAATTAGCTTGTAGTATATTATTCGCTACACTTATCCTTCTGTGGGTCTTGTTCAAGTTGCTACCAAAGTCATAGACCCGGAACTATTTATCTAACGAAACTTCCAGCACCGGTCATCCATTCGGCAGTTCTGGATTTTGTTCGGCGATATATGTAGTTTGGAAATACCTATTTCTTATCAACATGTTTACCTTCTCTTTCCAATTTCTGTATTCATATAGATTAGATACATTCATCGTGCCTATTATTTTTATTATTGACTGGATTTCTTGTGACAATATCATTAAGTTGGCATTAATAATGACATATTTGTGACGTAATCAGTCAGAAACTTTTCAAAATATTATTTGAAACTTTGAAAAGATGTTCCACTGTCGATCGTGTCGCCAGGAGATGGGTTTCGACTAATCGACTTGTAATTGACTTCTCCTGTCAACTTCTGAGAACCCCTAAAACATCAGGGAGGGGTAGGGGGTGACATTCACATGTTTCTAAATGGAAAATTGGGAGATGGGGTTCGACTAATTGACTCGAAAGTCTATTTCTCCTGGCATCTAGATGACTTCTGAAAATCACTAATCAATTCAACTTTAACCAATTTTATAATTATTTGAAATATGAATCAGTGAGAGTGTCATTAATATTGAGTGGTTACAGAAACATGTTTTCGAAATTTAGTTGATTATGAAATGGATTAATCATGGCGACCATCAAATTTTGTCATACATGTAAAAATGAAAAATGTTGAAGTAAAGGTACAGAATACTTTCAAATCACAAAAGTTCAATGGTTTATTACTGTGATACAGGAACTTTGATCATGTGTAGAAGGCAATATGGACTCTGAAGTTAACAAGATTGAAGACACCCAAGGATCTAAAGATGAACAACAGAATGAAGGTATAAACATACAGTAATGCCCTAATTAATCGACTACATAACCACAGCAGAATTATGGGTAATTTTTCAGGATTTGGTGGGAAATATGGCTTGTTGCCATTCATCGGAAAGCTCTCAGTGAGAGCTTTCTGATGAATGGCAACAAGCCATATTTCCGTTACCCATAATTCTGCTGTGGTTAAGGAGTCGATTACTTAGGGCATTACTGTATAGCCCATTCACTAAGATTGGGAACTTCATAATTACCAAGTGAGACAAATATTTTTTCATACTGCAAAAGATTTGGCAAGCATGACAGTAGAACTGTTTATTAGATCTAAACAAATAATGATGTTTCCATAACATAGGTTTAAGAAGTAGCCCTGGGTGGGCTGGCAAAAGTTAGTTTTCATTTAAATTTGTTTTTTTTAAACATCCATATTAAAGATGTGGTGCTGGGTGGCATTCCCATATAAAAATTCTGCGGTAATTATAAAATCACACTGACGTATACCTTTTACCAATTATTTCCACATGTATATTCAGTAACTGAAGGCAGCTTTACAAAAAGGAGCCACATCAAATCTCACATTAACAAGATACCAGTAGACCTAAAGCGTAATCTGGGAATGAAGCTTTATACCTACCAACCATATTTGTTTCTGACATGTAACCTAAACCAATGTTAATATTTCTTTGGCCTAATGGTTTTAACAAACTTGATCAGATTTCTAACCATTGTGAACACCTTCTGTGGCTTTAATTTGGTGCAGCCCTCCTATAATTATTACGATGGATGATTGCTTCATTATTTTATCATATTTCGCTAGAGGAACCAGGACAAGAAGTATTATTATAGGTAACAATTACAGTAATGCCTGAAGTTTATGACCCTTTAACCACAGCAGAATTATGGGAAATTTTCAGGATTTAGTCGGAAATATGGCTTGCTGCCATTCATTGGAAAGCTCTCGGTGTAGCTACTGCTGGAATTGGCTGATTCTCCCTTGATATAAGGTGGCACAGCCATTTGTAGGGAATTCAGATAAGTTCAGACAATTTGTTGAAGATATCAGCATTGAATATTATATAAATATAGCATGGCTTGGGAGTTGACTATGCCAAAATAGGACTATTCCTCCACAGAGGACCACTATTTTGACATAGTCAATTACAAGCCATGCAATATTTGTTATATTTGATCGAAAACGTTCTTCATGCTGTCCCAGATCCCATAATGACAACAATTCTCTTCTCAACCAGATCAATTTGTTAACTAGTGAACAATTCAGTACTTTTTCTACCGAAAACAAACTGAAGAATTGTTTGCTTACAATCAATCTTTTATTATGATCTAGCTGTCGATACACATAAATTTCGGACAAAACAGGTTATATGTGGTATAGGGTCTTTGTAATGAACAGAGTGTTTGAGTAAATATATGTTTGGTATTTTTTGCAGCAAAAGAGCTACTGGGCTTCAAATGCAGAATAAATGTCATAGATGGAAGTATTATTTCCACTTCGAATGTCACAGATACAAGTGATATATCCATGATGAATGTCACAGATACAAGTGATATCTCCATGATGAATGTCACAGATATGAATGATATTGCCACAATGAATGTCACAGATACGAGCGATGGGATGGATCAAGTGGAATGCATGAGATTGAGGTCATCACTTCTCGAAATCATCGAGGAACTAAAACTGAAGAGGGTGAGAATGGTCAATTTTTAATGTGGTTTATTCATACAAACAAGATGAGGTATTGGTTCTATAATATCTTGGTTTAGCAAATTAATTTGTCCAAAAGTTGATTGGTCTGTCAAAAAACTAAATAACTAACTAAATGCATCTAAAATGGTAAAATGATTGGAACGTAGTTTAATATTCTGTCTTTGCTCCCTCAAGGTTTTGAAGCACATTTTTTCATAATTTAATTTACTCTTTGTATCATTTAATAGGAAGATAAATATAAACATCACCCATATTCATATAAAGAATAGAAATAAAACAGATGAGGTAGAAATTTATCCTTGAATTTTACACCCATGTATTTCAAGTTTAATTTTCTTCTGATTAAGGCATCCTATTTTTGTGAAAGATATTGGATGCGTATTCCAGCATATGTTTTGAAGGCAGCAATGGGTGACTTGGTGATGTGCAGTTTTGAAGAAAAACAAGGTTTTGGTTTCGGTTATGGTTTTACTCAATACACCAATGACTATATACATAGAGCAAACAGTATAATATTTGTCAAAACATTTCCAGCCATTTTCTGGTGATTTCCATAGCCTATGTAGCAATACATGTATGTGTCATTATCACTCATATGACACCCAAATGTTACACATTGAAACCGCTACTAGTAATGATGGCAAATAGCCGCTGACAAAAGTGCGCGCTAACCACATTGTTGGTAATTGAAACTGGAAGAATATGTTTTTTAGAATATATCAGTTGCGGTTTGGTTTTGAAATAATACCGAAAGAAAACCGAGAAACCACACATCTAGAATGTGGAGATATTATTTGATGAATAAATATTATTTATTTCAGGCCAGTGAGATTGAGAATGAGGAAAGAATAAGGAATTTAGTGCAAGACAAGTATGAGTTGGAGAGAAATCATGTAATTTGATTTGTTACAATATTTTTGTACTCAAAGTATACTACATATTAGCAACCTAAAGCATAGTTTAAATTTTTTTGTTTACAATTTTATATTTTTTTGTTAGAATTTGTCACATGTATACGTAGAGATAATACATCTATTAGATGTATATATAAAAAAAACAATTCGTTGCGGGGGGGAGGGTATACTGGAATCAGCTTGTCTGTCCATCCATCCGTCGTTTTCCTCAGTCGTTTTATGATCATTTTCCGTGAATCTTGGCACATGCAGACATCAACCACCATGGGAACCTGTGCACCTACGATTATGACTTCTGTCAGACTTTTTATGGTGGAGTTATCCCCCTTTTTCGACTTAGAAAATTTGTGCAACATGTATAATTTTGTCCGAGCTTTTATTCCTACATTTTTAGGTCAATATGTTTAGGATTAGGGTTAGGGGTTAGGGTTGTTCACCAGCAATGGGAATCTGTTATTTTATTATTTTAACTAAATGTTTACTTCCTACATGTGAAACATCTTAGTGTTTTAAAAACACGGGGGGTATCCTTAATCCCATTGGGACAGTCACACCTCTAGTTATCTATGGACTTTCTCCAAAGAAGATAATAATTGTCTCAATCGAATAACAAAATTAATATATAACTATGATTAAAATTTTATATATATAATGTAATCGAATGTTATAGAACTTTTCTCTATCATAAAAATAGACTCCGACGAATCAGGCATTTGCGGCTCGAATAAAATCAGGTCAATGATTTCACATCGAAACGAATCTCGAATCGAATTTTCACTTATTAAAATCCTAACAATATGTTTTGAGAAATTGGTTGTTGCATCGTACTGAGAGAAGTTTTCCGACAACAGAGACTACACATGTTTTATCCAGCATATGTTTACGAATTTGAATTGTCATATTGGTCAAACTCTTGAATCCTGACTGGGATATGTGTAACCATATTAGGTATACAACCGGTCAGTGTGAACATTTTGACATTACCTTGTTTCATATGAGCTGACTTGTTCCGAAATGTAATTTTGTGCAAATTGTATGATCACATTACTTGGACCGTTAAATTTTTCGGAAGAATTTCGGAGACAAAAATATATGGTTCTAAGTAATGTAATCGTACTGTTTCATACTGTTTGTGGAAATAGATAGATTCAATACTCGATGGAGGTGCGGCACTTTGTCATTGATTATGACCACCAGATCGTAATCACAGTACTGTGGTGACGGAACGAAAGTACTTTTCGCAAGCGCGATAATTCTATTGCATTAACTTGTGAAGTTTGCACGTCGTCGGGTATTACTCCCATATTTGCTTAATTCTACTAAATTTTCACGAAATGAAACTAGGAAATAAATGGTTTAACATATATATTCAAAATATAAACGAATCTCCCAACAGATTTCGAATCAAATCAAATTAGTTGGACAATTTCGAATCTCGACCTTTGTCGTAGTCTACATTAAACCGAAATGCTATATTTATTTGTTCTTGTTTCAATACATGTATACAAAAATTTCTCGGAGATTACTGGGTTCATTTAAATGGATTCCGCGATCTGTACAGACTATTCTTTTTATTACATGCCTGTTCTTGAAAACCACACCGTTCTTCCATCTCAGCTGGTGTCATATTTATCTAGCAATTTCACACTTGTGTGGGGAATGGAAATACATCGACGTCACACCACATAAAGGACATTTGTCTCGACATTGAATCCGGAACTTTAAAATAAAAGCATAATCGCACATTACAAGATCAGGAAATAGCATGAAATAATTCTTTGGAAAACATCAGAAATGATCATTTAGGAGATGCCGGTCGGGCATGTAACAAACACAGAATGGAACATGTGTTACTGGCCAATAGTTTATGGCACTCTTGCTGTCCTTACACCATCATTCTGAAGCCTGAATTTAGTGTGTCTGACATTTGTAAAATGAGATCCCCAGAGGGGATTGGCATCACCAAATTCACCATCTGGGGACCTCATTCTGCTTAGGCCTCATCTTCTGGGAAATATCTATAGTCTCAAAACATTGTTTTTAGTTACTTCTTCCCTTTTCAGTTTCAAGACTTGAATGCACTCGACACAAACTGATGGCCAGGAACACACACGTGTGGTTCTGTGTACAGTAATGCCCTAAATAATGGACTCCTTAACCACAGCAGAATTATGGGTAATTTTTCAGGATTTAGTCGGAAATATGGCTTGTTGCCATTCATTGGAAAGCTCTCAGAGATAGTGCGTCTGACAAATTTGCAGAATTTGGTCCCCAGAGGGTGAATTTAGTGCTGCTATCATGCATGGTGGGCTAGCATCACCAAATTCACCCTCTGGGAACCTCATTCTGCTGAGGACTCAACTGCTATGTGAGACCTAGGATAAGATTGAATTTCCCCAGTTTAAGTTGGTGATATTCACCCATTAGTCACCTTGATTATGCAATTTATCTTCTGCAAATTAGGGGATATAGAAACTGAACAGAAGGGAAAAAGTAACAAAAACAATATTAATTTGCGACTATAAATACTTCCCAGAAGATGAGGCCTAAACAGAATGAGATCCACGGTAAGTGAATTTAGTGATGCTAGCATACTGTGCGGGATAATGTCACTAAATTCACTTTCTGGGGACCTCATTCTGCAAATGTCATACACACTAGATCCAGACCTGACTTGAACTGAATGATATAATTCTCATTTTTAGGACAGAGAGATCACTTCTTTCAGCGGTGTTGAAGACCGACATTCAAAAAATATAAAAGATATGAGACGTCAGCATAAAGATGAAATATGTGGATTACAAGAAGAGACTGTGAGTTGTCATTATATAATATTGGAAAGGGTACTTAATCCTTCAATGTGTGAGCCCAGCATTTGTTTATATAGATAAGCAAAACAGTCAACACCATTGAGATTATTTTTTGGGAGATTAATTCACGTTGACTTATTCAACACCAAAATCTTGAGTGGCGAGGATTAGTGAGCGCTATAACGGTATGTTGTAAACAACATGTTACAGTTTTAACAAAGTTCACTCTTTACGTACTGTACTGTATCATAACATGGCTTTTGTTTACACTGCATATGATCATGACAATAAGATATGCTATTTGCGCGATATTTATTATTGGTATAAGAACAAAATCTGTCTATATTTCAGCCCTCATAATTCAGTACGGCAATCGTCAATGCCGAAGCCATTTTCCGAAGCAAACTGGTCCCATGGCAAGGGTTGCCAAAGTGCATTGCCACAAAAAAATCTGAATTGAGAGCGCTGATATTTTAATATTCTTTCTGTTTATGGTGGTGTCTATTTCAACCCTTCCATGACTGGATCTTCCTGAAAATTTGCGAAAATCCCTGTTCCAATGCATTCTTTTATATATCCGATTCTCCCAATAGGTGCATATATGTGATCCATGCATTGGGAGGGTAGGCAGATTCGTGTATTTGGGCAAACTTGTTAGTTGATTTCTGAGGGTCAAAGGTTACTATGTGTAGTAGAGTGATTTCCCAGTGATATTAAGCCTTTGTGCACTGTGCAGTTTTTCATTCACCTGTGAAACTGAAAACGACTCGATATAGCAGCCCTGTTAATTAGCGTCAGCTATCGGCTGAGCCGAAGCAAATGCCTAGGCAAAAAGAATTTTTTTTGGCCAAGGCAAATCTCAGAACCTGCCATTGCTTTGTGCAAAACTGAAACAAATTGTTGCAGACATTCTCTTTGTGTCGCAGACAGCAAAATTTAATTGTTGAATGCCAAGGCCCACTGAGATAACAATCATTACACATATACATGTATCTTGATAATCAGAAATTTTATTAACCCTTTACCCAACAGAACGGCCCTGTGCCAATGCATTCTCTTATATATGCGAGTCGACCATAGGTCGCCTCGCATATATAAGAGAATGCATTGGCTTAACATATTAAAAATGATAAAATTGTCAAAGAATGTAGAAAAATATTATAAAAATTGTTAAAAAATGTAAGAAAAAATTATAAAATTGTTAAAGAATGTAAGAAAAAAGGTAAAAAGTGTTAAAAAAAGAATGTTTTTAGGCCAATGCATTCTCTTATATATGCGAGGCGACCTATGGTCGACTCGCATATATAAGAGAATGCATTGGCACAGGGCATAACTGTAACCATCACAATGTGGTCAATGAACCGGTTCCAATGATATCCATATTTGTATGGTGTTATTGAGACAGACCGAAGATATTTTAGGCTGTTGAAGCTTTATTTGGGCGTTTTTGGCCGTTTTGTTGGGTAAAGGGTTAAAGCCAGGCCCAACCAAGGTCTGCCATGATAATAGACCAAGTTCTAACCCATAGGCTGTATATGTAGAGCATGCAACTACATGTATATTTATCGCCTAGGCAGTTTTTTACCATAGACAAATTTTTGTTAATTAGCAGGGCTGATTAGCAGCTGAATCAACGATAAACCACAATAAGCTAAACTAAACTCATTTTAATTTTGAGCATTTGATTGAATAAATCGTTATCGGTTGCTGCTAATCCACTGAGCATGGTGCCAAAAAGATTTTTGTGATAGGCCGCCCGTAACTGAAGTTATGCCGATTTAATGCTCCATCATGGATTATGCAGTCTGAATATTTAATGTTCCCCCATGTGACGTCACATGAGGGACTACTAGCGACATGCAGTGTCAAACTTGAAAGGCTGACCCAATTGGCTTTTATCTACCATCGGTAATCAATAACTCATCGTTTATACAGAAATGGCTGGACCATCGGAGCTGAAAATTAGTACATAGAGGTAATTTGACCTGGAAATCTTATTAGATAGGTCCCATTGACATCAGATGTCTTAAAAGGGCACTAATTATTAATTAAATTAAATAATTAATTATATAACCAAAATGGTTGCAATCTGGTTGGTGAAAATGGAAACATGGGGGTAAATTGACCCACAGAGTGTCAAAAGTTAGATGCCGTTGACTTCAGATGATGTTTCGGCTCAGTGGATTAGCGGCGATCGATAACAATAAAAAAAATTGACTGGAGTAATCCGTTAATGCTGCATCTCCAGTTAATAGGCAACCTTTTATTAGGGAAATAAAGTTGCATTTATTACCATTATTGACAATAACTCTTCATTTCACAAACTATCAATTGCTGTAGAATGCATTTCCAAAATGCATACAATAATAATATTGCACCATGTTGATGTCAGTCTAATTCAAGTCTGCATATATTGTGTCTGTCATTGTAGAATGAGGTCCCCAGAGGGCAAATTTAGTGATGCTATCCCGCACAGTGGGATAGCATCACCAAATTCACCTTCTGGGGACCTCTTCCTGCTTTGGCCTCATCTTCTGGGAAGTATCGATAGTCTCAAATTAACATTGTTTTTAGTTACCGTTTCCCTTCTGGGAAGTTTCAATATCATATCAGTTGAGGCCTAAGCAGAATGAGGTTCCCAGTGGTGTATTTGGTGATGCTAGCCCGCCTTGCAGGATAGCGTCATTAAATTCACCCTCTGGGGACCTCATTCTGCAAATGACAGGCTTGGTCTAATTCAGTGCCTAACAGTTGCGCCTGTAAAAAGTTGACAAGAAGAAAGTGAATTAGATGGTAATTAAACAATGAAATGTCAACAACAGAAGAACCACCGGGTGGGGGGGCTGATATCAAAACTATTTAAAACTATTTCTTTCTGAACATTACTAACATGATTCATTAGATAAACCAAATTAACATACTGTAAGTTTTTTATTCTATTAGCGACAGCATAAGTTCCACAGAGAGTGTCTGGAGAAAGAGGTAAAGATGTTAAAAGATGAAATACGATTACTTCAGGTCAGTTTGAGTTTAAGCACTCATCAAGTCCTATCCTGTTGTGGTATAAACTGGTTCAACTTTAACCTGCTGATCAACTTTGACTTCAATTTCAGATGTAACAGTCACAAAAATTGCCTTCAATTGTTTTTTCATGTTGTCGAAGATCAAATCTGTCAAGGTTGCTCTTGCAAGTTGTTGCTTTTCCAAGGAAATGTTTGCGCTCTTGAGAAGCCGGTATGCCCGAATACTGTCCGGAAGCTCCATTTTGTGAGTTTTTAGTTTGTTGTATTTTCTTTCAAACTCATTGATGTATTCATCAATCGACATATCAGAAGGTCTTTGAAACGTCTCAAAACTTTCATATGATATAAACGCGGCCTGATGTTATCTGTTGCATACAATTTCTTGAGTTTGTCAATGAGTTTCTTCATCCCTTCATCAACAATCAGTTCATCAACTTTCAAGTCTGCACATGCATGTCGCGTTTTTTAAATCAATGCTAAATATACAGCAGGAGCCTGTTTCTTTTTATCCAGTGTAGTAATACACTGCCATAATTCAATGTCCCGCAGCCACATTTCAAAGTCCGAGTCATCACAATATAGACTGGCGGATTGAATACAGACTTGTTTGTCGCCATGCTGGAAAAATAATATTTCCTGTTTCCAACTTCAAGTCCAAAATTTCAACAAAATCTGTACTTTGTTCAGAAATGGAACACACACATTACATCTAGAAATGTCCATGGCACATATTGAAATACTATTGGTCTTTGTGTGAACAACCTGGCTCTGCTACCATAATAAAGTAGTCGAGCTCACCTCAGGTGCACATGTGGCAACCACCATTTTGTCCTCCTTTCTCCCCCTCCCACACATCACATTTCAGTCACATGATGTCTGTCACATGATATCAGTCATATGATCATACAGTTAAAGTAGCATACAATGTTCATAACAGAGAGCCCATGATATTTTCCGAAATTCGTTAAGAAACATGCAGCCATCTTGGATTTTACTCTTTGCATGACTAAATCCTTCGGCACACCTTACATGCCACATCCCTCATCCATCATCTAAACTTCATATGGTTATTTGGTGTGACCTCCAGATGGGAGTTGTCCAATTTTTCCGTAATATGTTAAAAACTTGGCAGCATGCAGCCATCTGGGATTTCACATTTGAATCAATTGGCACACCCTGCAGCCCACATTTAGTGGAGAAATGTTTGAAATAAAATTAATTTCATTTACCCAATACAATCCATTTTCTGAAACTTTTTGATTTACCTTCTTTATCATTTTATTGACTGCTTAGCATAACATTATTAATGGCCTCCCCAAGTTGAGCTACAGTGTCATTGACACTTTCATTGTTTTACCTATCAGCTGTCAAAGTACTCGCTAGAGAAGAAGATACGGGAGCAGGACATGAAGTTACAATCACAATCAGATGCAGGGGAGCATCAACTCAAGCAGATCTCCACGCTACAACACAAATATGTGTCACTAACCAAACAGCTTACACAGGTCGCTAGCAGCGAGCAGAGACTAGAAGTCAATGGTGAGTCACAAATACAGCAATAATTCATATACAGTAATGCCCTAAATAATCGACTCCTTAACCACAGGAGAATTATGGGTAATTTTTTCGGGAGTTAGTCGGAAATATGGCTTGTTGCCATTCATCGGAAAGCTCTCAGTGAGTTAAGTGGGTAAGGAGTCGATTATTTAGGGCATTACTGTATATCACTTACCAAACAGGTTGCTTGATGAGAGCAGAGATCAGTGATCAGTGGTCAGTAGTCCAAAATACAGCAGAAATTAATATATAATGTACCAACAGCCTTGAAACAGGTTGCTAGATGAGAGCGGAGACCAGAGGTCAGTGGTGAGTCCAAAATACAGCAGAATTTCATTTATCATGTACCAAAGAGGGTCATTAGCAGTGAGCATAGGCTGGATGTCAATGGTGAGTCAAATATTCATATCACTAACCAGTGAATTAAAAATTAATTATACCCCCCTGCAACAAAGTGTTTTAAATAATTTTCTGTGAAATTTGGCACAGACATCAACCACCATGGGAACCTGTGTACATGCGATTACAATGTCGATCAGACCTTTTTTGGTGGAGTTATCCCCCTTTTTCGCAACATGTATAATTTTTTCCAAGCTTTTATTCCTATATTTTTGTCTCAATTTTTTAAAAACTTGGGACAGATATTAATTATTATGGGTACCTATGCACCCGCAATTATAACGTCTGTCCAACTTTTGTTGGTGGATTTATCCCCCTTTTTCGACTTGGGACATTTTCGCAACATCTATTATTTTGTATGAGCTTTTATTCCTACATTTTTAGGTCAATTATTTTAAAACTTGGCACATATATTTATTACCATGGAAACCTGTGCACCTGCGATTATGGCACCTGTCTGACTTTTTAGTGAAGTTTCCCCTTTTTGACTTGGAACATTTTCGCAACATGTGCATAATTTTGTCAGAGCTTTTATTTAAATAGGTGTAGGATTAGTGTTAGGGGTTAGGGTTGTGCACCTGCAATGGTAATCTGTTATTTTATTATTTTAACTTAATGTATACTGACATGTGAAACATCTTAGTGCTTTAAAAACACGGGGGGGGGGGGGGGGTATCCTTAGTCCCAATCACATCTGTAGTTTACTATATTTTTGTCAATATATGAATCGTATCCCCAGTCCCAGAAAACTGAGTGTGTTATTGTAAAGTCAAGATCTTATTGAACTCTCAGAAACCTAAATGTGTTATTACGAAAAGTCAGTATATTATTACACTCCCAGAAACCCGAGTGTTATTACGATATCAGGATAGTATTACACTCACAGAAACCCCGAGTGTTATTACAAAGTCATGATATTATTGCACTCACAGAAACCCGAGTGTGTTATTACGATGTCAGGATATTATTACACTCCCAGAACCAGAGTGTGTTATTAAGAAGTCAGGATATTATTACACTCACAGAAACCCAACTGTTATTACAAAGTCAGGATATTATTACACTCCCAGAAACCAGAGTGTGTTATTACAAAGTCATGATATTATTATACTCCCAGAAACCCGAGTGTGTTGTTACAAAGTCATGATATTATTATACTCCCAGAAACCCGAGTGTGTTGTTACAAAGTAGGATATTATTACACTCCCAGAAACCCGAGTGTGTTATTACGATGTCAGGATATTATTACGCTCACAGAAACCCGAGTGTGTTTTTACGAAGTCAGGATATTATTGCACTCTGTAGGAGTTATAATCGGGAGAGAGAGAGAGAAAATGTGATTCAATCGAAATCTATTTTTCCAACTTATTCAAAACATGGAATACAAAAACCCGGACCACGCATATCCGGTAAAGAACCGATATCCGGTAAACATATACACAATTCCCGACATACTCCCCCCTTTTTAAAGTTAGTAATCCTGGTCTTGTAAACATTTACGTATTTTGTCAACTGCGCGAATTGCAGCTTCTTTTTTTTTCTTTTTTTTCTGAATTTCATCAGTGTCACCGATGCACGATTGGAGTTTTTTGCTTCGATTGTCGCCTCCAGTTCGATTATGAGTTTGCGGCATTGGCTACGATGCGCTCGTCTAACTCGGAATAGTTTGTCTGCCATATTACGGTTCGATGGACCAAATGTAGGAGTTATAATCGGGAGAGAGAGAGAGAAAATGTGATTCAATCGAAATCTATTTTTCCAACTTATTCAAAACATGGAATACAAAAACCCGGACCACGCATATCCGGTAAAGAACCGATATCCGGTAAACATATACACAATCCCCGACACACTCACAGAAACCCGAGTGTGTTATTACGATGTCAGGATATTATTACACTCCCAGAAACCCAAGTGTGTTATTACAAAGTCAGGATATTATTACACTCACAGAAACCCAAGTGTGTTATTACGAAGTCAGGATATTATTGCACTCACAGAAACCCGAGTGTTATTACGATGTCAGGATATTATTACACTCACAGAAACCCGAGTGTGTTATTACAAAGTCAGGATATTATTACGCTCACAGAAACCTGAGTGTGTTTTTATGAAGTCAGGATATTATTGCACTCACAGAAACCCGAGTGTGTTATTACGATGTCAGGATATTATTTCACTCACAGAAACCCGAGTGTGTTATTACGAAGTCAGGATATTATTTCACTCACAGAAACCCGAGTGTGTTATTACAAAGTCAGGATATTATTGCACTCACAGAAACCCGAGTGTGTTATTACGATGTCAGGATATTATTACACTCCCAGAAACCATAGTGTGTTATTACAAAGTCGGGATATTATTACACTCACAGAAACCCGAGTGTGTTATTACGAAGTCAGGATATTATTGCACTCACAGAAACCCGAGTGTTATTACGATGTCAGGATATTATTACACTCACAGAAACCCGAGTGTTATTACGATGTCAGGATATTATTTCACTCACAGAAACCCGAGTGTTATTACGATGTCAGGATATTATTGCACTCACAGAAACCCGAGTGTGTTATTACGATATCAGGATATTATTACGCTCACAGAAACCTGAGTGTGTTTTTATGAAGTCAGGATATTATTGCACTCACAGAAACCCGAGTGTGTTATTACGATGTCAGGATATTATTTCACTCACAGAAACCTGAGTATGTTATTACGAAGTCAGGATATTATTTCACTCACAGAACTGTGTCATGACGTCTTTTGTGTGGATTGCTTGGTTCTTGCTTGTTTTTTAAACAGAAAAGGCCATTCCTACAAAAAGTTTAAGCTTTGGGAAATGGAAGGTCATTCTATGTGTTCCATTTTGGGGGGGGGGGGGGCATCATAACAAACTGGTATAGAAAATATAATATATAATAAACACAACCATTCTGAGTAGCATGTTATGTTTTTTTCCCTATCGTGAAATGCAAGGATTATTTCCGCTCGGCTACCGCCTCGTGAAAATAATCCTCCTGTATCACTCTCTCAGTTAACTATTTATTCCCATTGTTGTATTCTCAGTAAATGTACTGGTACCAGCCTGCATGATAAATTTTGACAGCTCGCTCTAGGGCGATTATATTCTTCTTGGAAACATACTTGTGAGCTGTTTGCAAAAAGGAACCTAATGAACATTTTGGAAATTCTAAATGTCGAGCAGTTTGTGCAAGTATCCTTACGGCAACTGCTCTCATGTGATGATATCTAACCAAAAACAATTGTGGCTCTATCACTTACAGTAATGCCCTAAATAATCGACTCCTTAACCACAGCAGAATTATGGGTAATTGGGTCACTGAGAGCTTTCCGATGAAATGGCAACAAGCCATATTTCCGACTAAATCCTGAAAAATTACCCATAATTCTGCTGTGGTTAAAGAGTTGATTATTTAGGGCATTACTGTAAATGTGTAATCACGATTATTAATTTTGGATAATATTCCCAACTATTATTTGGCATTGAGACATGAAATTGCCATCAATATTTTTAATTTCAGCCTAAATCCCCACCCATCATTAATATTAGGCATCTGAGAGTACATTACTCCAGAACAAATTGGGAGACTTCAGATTCAAGTGGCGTGACTTGATAGACAAGTGGGGAAAATTTAGAATATTTATGTACCACCCCTTATTTTAACCCTTAAAGCCTCATATCAACTCTGATGAATCTTGTGGCCCCTTAACGGGTGCTCCACTTCACTGTTACTTAGAAGTATCTGAGACAATCATCAAACTAACAAGGCAGTGGTTTCTAGTCAAGTCTTGGCTTGACTAGAAATCACTGCTAAGACACTACGACTTCTGGGATGTGTCAGGTGAATTCTGGGAAAACATCTGAGGACCTAAGGGTTATATCCGATGTATCCAACCTATCAACAAGAGTTTTTAAGGTATATATTTTCCTCATTTTGGCCTATTTTTACACGGCTACTTGTAATCGCCACCAAATAATTCCAAGGCGACTTTCAGTTGTCCAGGGCGACTTAATCACCCAAGTCGCCCTCACCATTGGTCCCTGCATTACTTAATCAGCCATTTAATTCATTTATCATCGGTACTGAATAACGAGTTTATTATTATTATCATTCCTCCATTGTTTATTGAAATTGTTGTAATTCAAGTTTGTAAATATAAGTAATGAAGGATGGATTCAACATAGATATGGGATTTGACTGTGCTAAAAGCTTAATAAACTTTCTTTCCTTGAACACATCCAGTTTTAACCCTTTCTTGACAGAAGCTGCTGGTGCAGCATTAAAGATCCTGTGCCAGTTCATGCTCTTATATATGCGAGTCTCACATGGGGAGCCTCGTATATATAAGAGAATGCATTGGCTTACACAGTCAAGGTATATATTGTTATGCCAATGCATTCTCTTATATATGTGAGGTGCCCTTTGGGAGCTCGCACATATAAGAGAATGCATTGCAACAGGGTTTTAGCTAAATTTTATTGAATTAGTCCAAGTTTCCTTCAACATAAACCAATCAGTAAAATCGGTAGGAATAATAATGGTTTACATCGAAGTATGGTTGCCTTACTCTTCTATAGCGGACTTTATGCCCAGATCCAGTGGCGGGATTTTTTGGTCAATTTTATTTCCACTTGATCATATAAATCAATACAAAATTCTACATTTATCGGAAAGAGTGATATTGTACACTTAGGAGCAATCTCAAATTTGATCCGTTTGTTTAAGTCTAGAGAAAATGCAATTTGTTTCAAAGTTTGCGAAGTCTAATGAGCTTATATTCTTTTGAAATTATGTAAACATTGTGATCAAATATATTTTTCACAGTAAATTACTACTTTCAGTTGACAGCTCTAGTGGAGCTCAGAATAAATATAGTGTTTCTATGGAATCTGGGTTACTTTCACAATTGTGACATATTTATTACCATTTTTAGTGATTTTAGACAAGCTGGTGAGTTACAATTATTGTCTGCTATAGCAGAGTAAAGGCAACCATACTTCGACATAAATTAGTATTATCCCTACCCATTTCATGACCTGGTTTGCGTTGACGTTGAATATGCCCTTCATTTCTTAACCCTTTCATGATGGGAGCTGCCCTGTTGCAGCATTAAAGACCATGTGCCAGTGCATTCTTTTATATATGCGAGTCTCCCACAGGAATCCTCACATATATAAGAGAATGCACTGGCTCACACGGTCAAGGTAAATATTGTTAGGCCTATGGGAGACTCGCATATTTAAGAGAATGCATTGGCACAGTGTTTTCGCAAAATTTCAGGATGCTCCAGTCGTGGAAGGGTTAAATGAACACATAAATCAGTCCCCGTAGATGTTAACTTGCTGAGACAGTATATCATACTCCCTGCGACATGTATCTAACTGGTTACGGAACTTATCCCTCTCTTTTGTCGCAGATTTAAATTCATCCTTGACCTTTTTGTTACTTTCCTTCAAGGTCGCAACTTGTCTTTTCAGTGTTAGCATTTGTTCATTATCCTTCCGTAATTTTACCTCCTCCCGTTTCATTTTTTTCACCTCCCGTTGAAGTAATTTTATCTCTGCCGATAATTTTGTCACATGGTTAGAGATTATATCAACGAGACATCCATCGTCTAAATCGCTCATCTTAACTTTAACAACACTGCTCATCTGCTGACATAATCGATGTAATAATTCCTTAGACTCAGAATATAACGATTTTCCATTACCGGTACTAATTCCAGGAAGAACTGAATTACCCATCACAAGGGTTCGTATTTCGCTGTGTAGTGACTTGATTTGATCTGTTGAAGCATATGAATTATGGCCCTGAAAGTGTGACGGTCCGCCAAATGATGAGGTATGTCCGCTAAAAGATTGCGGCACATGTGTTCTCCTCGCTTGCATGAATGTCGGAACCAGCCCCTCAGCCACACTAAAGGCGAGACTTTCTTGTTTATCCTCTGACAGATAGATGCTGCATTCCCTCACAGCTCTCGCTATCAGATTCTGTACCTTAGTCTTGCCTGAAATTTCAGTAGAAAAATTGCATACTAGTAGAAATAATCATACCTTCAAGTGACTGATGGATCAGTAGGTATGGTGCACAGCACATTAGGCCACTATAAACCATCCAGTAATTCCAGATATAAATGGATTAGTGATCATTAATCCGATTCATGTATATGGACAAGTTTTTTTGCTGAAAGTTGGTGGGTTTTTTTGGGGAGTAATTTCCATGTGAAATTAACCCTAGAGCTGTGTGATCTTTCCTCCATCAATAAAAACTGATGATATAATAATCTATAAATTCATTAAAGATATATTATGGACTTGTTCGTGTACGTGAAACTGCTAAGCTATCACTCAGGCATTATGCCAACCTGTTTAATTTAGCATTCTTCTAACATCGCTGAAAATTCATAGAAATCGACCATACCACTCCATAGAAAACATCATCTGAACTACGCTCAATTGTAAATATTTGCATCTGTATTCAGGAAGAAACTATCGGCGATAAACAAACCCAAATGATTTCGCCACTGAGAGTCATCGAATTTAGTTAATATATCAGAATGATCGTGTGTCTGTTGTCAATTTAGATTAATATTCGTAAAAATAACTACTTTGAGCAAGATTATTCTATTTGACCACCCTACCATGTTTCATATCACTTTAATTTATATAATTCATGGGAAATAAAATGAATAGAAAGATTCGCCTCATCTAATTTTCCATGTGTAATTGCCTTTGAACACAGATATTGATGTTATTAAATATCAATATCAATCTATTTCGGAACAAGTCATCAATTTCCAGTTACGTAATTTTCGTATGTCACAAAATGGGTATTTTTATTTTCAATTGGAATCATAGCCATATTTCATGTTATAAAAGAATGCATCAATTAATTTTTTCTCAAGATTCGGTTCCAACAATGAAGTCCAGCAAATTGTTCCAATATTTGGTGACTCGTTGCTTGAAAAAGTACTTCTTATCTGAACGGGAATTTGCAGTCTCTGATTGTGACCTCTTGTTTTGTAGTAAAGTGTTTTCTGAAAGTGTAGTTGACTGTCCAAAATACTGGTTTCATACAATATAAAAGTTTTTGTAAGGCCATATCTGAATCTTCTATACTTTACAGACATCAAGTTCAATTTAATCATTCTATCACAATAGCTGAGTCTGCTTATCTGTGGTATCATCTTTGTTGCTCTCTGCTGCACTTGTTAAAGGTACAAATGGCTTTCGTGGTGGGTATTTCTGTTAAAATCGCCACATTCGTTAAAACCGCCATATACAGAAAATATAGACAGAGTTTGTTCTTATAGCAATCATAAATACCACGTAAATAGTATGTTTTATTGCCAAGATCGCACGCTTTATTATGTAAACAAAAACCAAAAATGTTACAGAACCTGGCTTTTGTTTACATAGCACAGCTTATGAACTTGATATATAATAATATAGTATTTACGTGATATTTATGATTGGTATAAGAACAAAATATGTCTATATTTTACTATTCTTTCTGTTTAGCAGACTCAGCTATTGTGATTCAAAAGGAGCAAGATAACTCATAGTCGGTGTGAGTATTTTACAGCATACCATTTTATGGTAATGATGAGTATAATTTTCGGCCTAGGTTACCACAATGAAACAGTTATTCCATTTTTTTTTGGAGCAGCAAGGTTATATATATTTAAACCAAGCCGATAAAACCAAAAAACCTCCATGCACTAGAATACTTTTGCACTTTTACTGTCTTTTTGACTATGTCGCCTGCTCATTTTTCCTGAACACCCCTCCAAATGAATAATAGACCATTCGAACGTCTGCCTTTAAGCTGAATGGGAGAGTCCATTCAGTATAGAAAGGGATAAGTTACTCACTGTCTTCTATATATCTCTGTTTATCCAGCTCAGTGCTCAGTTTATCACTGATCCATGAGTACTCCCTCCTGAGGTCTCGTACAAATACTCCGAACGCTCGCGGTCCCCTCCGAGGCAGCATGTCCAATAAACAACTCACCCTCACGGCTCGTGTGGGTTTGTTCTGTGGAAAGAACGCAAATGCTTTATTTCATAAGGCCACGCCTTGAGATAGTGTGGGGTCCCCAGAGGGTGAATTTAGTGACGCTATCCCAAATGGTGGGCTAAAAAATAATTTACCAAATTCTCCCTCTGGGAACCTCATTCTGCTTAGACCTCAACTTCGATGGGAGACATAGGATCTGGTTAAAGTTCCCCAGTTGAAGTTGGTGATGTTCATTTTAGTCACCTAGATTATGCATTTTATCTTCTGCAAATTATGGGATATAGAAACTGAGCAGACGGGGAAAAATTAACGCAAAAAATAGAATGAGGTCCCCAGAGGGTGCAGTTAGTGATGCTGGTAGTTGCTAATAATGGCCCATTTGTCAAACTTTTTATCTAAATATTTCCCACCAAAGAATATGAATCCTTCTGCACTTGTATTATCTTTTGATCTGTCTGTTGTCTGATCATTTGTTCTGGACATCCCTCCAGATGAATAACGGACCATTCCAATATAGTACAGAAATGGTTTTATTACACGATCTACCTTTATTCCATTCAGTAAACCCATTCTATTAATTGTGATATTAAACGTTCGTTTAGTAACAGGAAATAGTACCAAGTGACCTTTGACTTCCGGTTTGTCATCTGTTTACATTTCGTATGCTATGTCTCAAAATAATATGTCTTCCAACAAACTATAATGAATGAAGAGTTTGAAAAGTTGTGTCATTAAATATACGGCATTAAATATGCCATAGAATCTTTATTTATCTGGGACTATTTCTTGACGTGGGCGAACAACACATAGTTACGTGAAATGTCATCGCATGCCTTATAGAAGCCGATGTTAGTTTCGCGTCCTATTTGTTGATTTAAGTAAGATTTGTCGAGGTTTTGGATCATGCAATAAATAGAATCTACAACTCCTCCCCAGTTTATAGCAGAATTTACAAAACTCGTACAGTAAATTATGTCTGGACTCATTTTTAAATTACGCTTTAAACTGGGCACTCGTTGTAGATCCTCTATAAATTAAACAGTAAAGTTTGAAGCCTTCAAATTTTACCTCTATTTCTTCTTTTTGGTTTTCATTGATAACATTGGCAACAACTAAGTTGACCAGGAATTCTGGAGAAGGGTCAAGGTCGCTGACCATGTCCTGATGACAGGTTCGCAGTGCTGCTTTCTCCTTTTCATCCATTGTTCCCTTGCAACCATCTGCTTCTTTCTGGTAGGTGTTGTCTTTGTAACACATCTGACTCACTATTTAACTCTCATCAACTTAGCTCTTCTCCACATTTAGATGAATCAGCATTTGCACACCTGTTCTGGAAATATATATTGGAATGAACATTATGAATTCCAGGTTATAGAAACTTTTGAAAATTCAAAGAAAATTGGGGAT
Source organism: Siphonodentalium dalli (assembly GCA_032622095.1). Taxonomy (NCBI): domain Eukaryota; kingdom Metazoa; phylum Mollusca; class Scaphopoda; order Gadilida; family Siphonodentaliidae; genus Siphonodentalium; species Siphonodentalium dalli. The sequence goes on from CP136069.1 coordinate 73,492,638, forward strand.
ATCTCAATGAAATTTGGTATGGATATTCGGCATCATGACTTCTTTGAAAGAGGGGCAAATGATGTTGTTTGTTTTTTTCCCATTATCCTTCTTTGTTTATCTGGCAATTTGTTACCATGGGGGTATGCCAGCACTCAATGTGCAACATCTTGTTTTGTTTAGTAATACTGAACAGGGCTGGAAAACTTATTATTGACAGTCTGAAAGCACATGTTCTCAAGTTAAACTAAAAATGGCAGATTTTGAAAATTAAATTAAAGGGGTACTGTGCACTAAATCTGGCCATTTATGGGACCATCTCGTTTATACTCAAAGAATATATGCAGCAAATGAATGAATATGAGCCATGGATGAATGCAAAATACACTTGTGTGCTCTATGGAAGATGCAAACAACATGGTAATTATAATGAAAATGAATTTATGACACCAGCCATTTATTCATTTTCATTATAATTACCATGTTGTTTGCATCATTCTAGAGCGAATGAGTGTATTTTTCACTCATCCATGGCTCATATTCATTCATTTGTTGCATATATTTTGTTGAATATAAAAGGAGATGGTCCCATAAATGGCCGGATTTAGTGCACAGTACCCCTTTAAATTCAGGTTACTATATTATTTACTTTTGTACACCATTTGACAAGCGTGACATTATCCCTTTCTATACTAAATACTGATTGAAAAGTAGTTTCTTTAGGAAATATTCAGATAATAAGAACAACAAATAATTATTGGTTATTTGTGGAACTTATTATCTGAATATTTCCCTTCAATTAATATGTATCCTTCTGCACTTCTAGTCTATTATCCCCTATCTATCATCTGCGTTATTGCCTGAACAACCCTCCAAATGAATAATCGACCATTACAAAGTTCACTTTCATAACTGAATAGGAGCATCCATTCAGTGTAGAAATGTCAAGTAAGAATTATTAATATGACCAAGCCTTGAAATAGTGTGTCTGTCATTTGCAGAATGACAGACACCCTATTTCAAGGCTTGAATATGACTGAAAATGTCATGGAAAATTTGTGGAATTTACACTAACCTGTGAACAAATTATCAGTGACTTGATGTCTGAGAATTTTAGATGTTGTCAAACAGAATGCTTCTTGCAAAGGATGAGTCCTGATATTGAGTGCTATATCTCATTGTCATTGTGGCGGATCAGTCTCTTTTAGATGTATATGTCTGGAAAGAAACATGTTAAAGTGGATCAAGTGTTCAGATGTGGACAATGAATAATCTCTAACAACAACCTACTTTTTTTAAATCCCGATTTCAAGACTACAAATAGTTATTTTGTGAATAAATTACAGATAAAACTGAAGATGGGGTATATTATTTGTCTACTAGGGGAATGCCCATCAAAATATGGGTGACAGAAACATGACTGGACATGCAGGAAAATATGGTCACCTCTGCACTGCTGATAATGATACAAAGTTTGTTGGCATTTGACTTTGGTATTTTGTTATGACGGATGCCGCTGAAAGAAAATTTTCATCTTTGGAAAAGTGAAAATATCAGAGAAAATATCCCCTTGATAACCTTTGGGAAACATGTTATATCTCAGGTAATCTCAGGTGGCCTGAAATTTTGCCTGTGGTATTCCAAGATGTGCCGCATGACATGGTCAAAGTTTGGGCGCACTCTGACATGAGGTTCATATATTTTAAAACACGCCAAAATGTTTCTATTGTAGCTTGTTTATGTGTATATCCCAATGTAAGAATTTTTTTTAACATTAAGATCATCTGTCATACTAAAATAATACTATACAATGAGATAAGGTAACATCTGTCATTCTAAAATAATAATATACTATGAAATAAGGTAACATCTGTCATTCTAAAATAATACATGTATACCAGGAATAAGGTAACATCTGTCATTCTAAAATAATACTATACCATGAAATAAGGAAACAACTGTCAATCTAAAATAATACATGTATACCAGGAATAAGGTAACATCTATCAATCTAAAATAATACTATACCATGAAATAAGGTAACATCGATCTATCTATCTAAAATAATACTTTTTCCATGAAATAAGTTAACATCTGTCATACTAAAACAACAAGTGATTTCCTCAAAACATTTTATGGCTCCTGATTCTTAAAACACAAAATTAATTTAAAGACATATTGTCAACTTACTTCAGTGAATAAAAACGATAATTTAATTTGAAACACCATCTCCACTGAAATAATGTTCATGTATCTCCACTGGAATAATGTAGCAATCATCTAAGATTGTTGATAATTCCGACCACATCCACTGTGATATTTCAGAGAACAGAACATGCACAAATGAATTTATTTACTACTTTATTCAGGATAAATTATTAAGGTAATAAACATATGGAAATGATTCTGCCAACAATAGACAGGTCAGGGAGAACCCAAAATCGATGTACTAAACTTCGATTTGTATTAAAAACATCGATCGAGGTTATTCGAGATCATGTGATCAGCTACATGGACTCACTACCATAGTGTAAGATGAAATACTCCACACTATATTATTTCCATTAGTATCATATTTGGTCTAGAGTGTTTCCCCTTATATCATTGGTGTATATTTTGACCAGTGGTCACATGATCTCGAAGAACCTCGATCGAGGTTTTTTACACAAATCGAGGTTTAGTACATCGATTTTGGGTTCTCCCTGACCTGATAGAGACGGCATGCAATTTGTTTATAACAATGACTCTGTTTTCTGCCTATTTGGATATAAAATTTATGAAAATAAACTTATTTTGGCACAATATTTTGCTATTCCGTTCTGAACAGCTCATGGGGGTACTGTGTTCCACATCACTTTAAGACACATATCCTAAGGAATATATTTTGAAGAGAACTTAAACAAACCTCACCTGGCAATAATAATCCTCTTCCTTGTTGTCTGTCGTCTTGCCAAACATTTACATGGACTGACTTCTAAACCTGAGTGGTGAAGTCATATTCCTAATATTCCCATATCTGAACAGTGCAGGGTCACTGCATGCACAGGTAGACAGACACCCAATGCTTGTTGTAAGATAATACCCTTCAGTCTATTGTTGTCCTATTAAGAACAAATCGTTTAGCCCTGTTCAATGTCGGAGTATTAAAAACTTGATCCAACAGACTTAATGCATTTTGGTATTTGACACTTATTTGTTCCCAATGTTAACCTGCATACTGCTAGGTTTCATGGTATGACAAACATATGATATGATAGATCATGCCATAAATCTCTACCCAGGCTAATACCAGTACAAAAATGTTCTGACCCCTGGTGACAGGGAACTTTATAACCAAGCATACCAATAGCATGTCTGTCATTTGCAGAATGAGGTCCCCAGAGGGTGAATTTAGTGATGCTATCCTGCACAGCGGGCTAGCATCACCATTCACCCTCTGGGGACATCATTCTGCTTAGGCCTCATCTTCTGGGAAGTAGCTATAGTCTCTATAACATTGTTTTAGTTACTTTTTCCCTTCTGGGAAGTTTCTATATCCCCTAATTTGCAGAAGATAAAATGCATAATCAAGGTGATTAATGGGTGAACATCACCAACTTCAACTGGGGAACTTCAATCTGATCCTAGGTCTCCCATAGAAGTTGTGGCCTAAGCAGAATGAGGTTCCCAGAAGGTGAATTTGGTGATGCTTCGGATAGTGTCACTAAGTTCACCCTCTGGGAACCTCATTCAGCAAATGACTGACACATTATTTGCAGCCTGTTTATAACATTGAACAAGCAAGGCAGGGAATATATTTCTTGGTTTGTTTGGTGGGAGATTTATTGTCAATTGTTCAACTAACACAAATTGTGCCTATTTCAGCTAGTTGTAAATATTTTCATACTGCTATCCCACCCCATATATAGCCCAAATTCAATGTGGGTAGGGTTGGGGCGTGTTTGGGGGGACATTTATTGTCAATTGTTATTTTTTTGGATTATCTGGTCTAAGGTTACCCTATTTATTTATCTAAGTATACCAATACTAGGCAGTATGCCATTACTAGGCAGAATACCAAAAGTCATCTGGGAGTATGAAACAGGTGATAGTCCAACTCACTCCTTTTCATTTTAAAAACCAGTCCTGTCTCGATTGTTTAATTTAAAGTTTTTACTTTATTTTTCTCAAATTTATTTAATCAGGATCTCAGAAAGGTACTAAAACCAATGAACACAACATTTTATTTCTGATGATCTGCAAAGACTTTATCATTGGAGCAAACACACCACCAATTTCAAACACAGAATTTACAGATATAAATCATGTGTATTGTGAAAAACCTTGACCACCATTGGCAGATTTAATGTCATTGAACTCCCAATGGTATATATGTAAAATATAGCTTCTTAAAAGGGACTATCGGCAATTGAAGTTTTGGTATAATTGTTTTTGAAGCTGACGATTATAGAAAAAATGACAATTAAAGGTACTCAACCCGTAAAGAGGGTCCCCATCTCAACAGATTCCAACAACAACAATCCGATCGGAGGGTCCTATATTACTATTTCTTTGGCTTTGGGGGTAAAAAATATTTGATTCGAGTCGAGGAACCCATCAAACAAAGCTCAGAGTTATTAGATATTGATTTTTGAAATTTGTTATAAACTCGAGATAAGTACTACTAACTGCCGTAATCCGCTCTGGATGTGTTCTCCAAATCTATTCAAACAGACAAGGATGGATAACTCTAAAATCAAGTGGTAATTTTAACGCAATTTTGACTGAGTTCTGGGCCAGATAGTATTCCCGATAATGAAAAATAATAGATTTCTAAAATCGATATCTAACAAATCTGAGCTTTGATGGGTGACTTCCTCGACTCGAATCAAATATTTTTTACCCCCGAAGCCATTGAAATAGTAATTGAGAGGAGTTTTATCGGGTTGAGTACCTTTAATTTATCACTTCATCATGGCCCTACACCGTAATATTTTTGCTGATTATCCTGGAAAATTTAATTGATAAATGAAATAGGACTAGAAGGAATCACTGAAAACTACAGAGGAAAAGACTTTTGGGAATTAATGCAAACACCGGGATGTTTAACTTTGTGTGGCATCTTATTTGGATGCAAGCCCTTACCGAGCATGAAGGCTTAATAAGCCTTCAACAAGGATTCGCCAAGGATTCGAGTGCTTATGTCAATCACAATAAGCATTCGCTTAGGACTCGAGTGCTTATATCGATCACAGTAAGAACTCGCTTAGGACTCGAGTGCTTATATCGATCACAGTAAGCACTCGCTTAGGACTCGAATGCACTCGCTTAGGACTCGAGTGATTAAGATGCAGTGCAGGTATAAGCACTCGATAAGGAATCGAATCCTTAGGTCTCCCACATAAGCACTCTGGAAAATGAGGGCTTGTGGAAACATTTTCTGTTAACTAATAAAATTTAGACTTCAGCCAGACATATGACTCTAAAATCAGCATTCAAATTAAGGCTTCAATATATTTTTGGCCTCTTAGCCCTCGATGCTCGACTTAGAATATTTCAATACAAAACTGTTCTGAATCTGAAGCTGCAAATTAACCAAGTCCAACATGGAGAAATATATGGAAAAATTAATAATTATTTGGCAAATTTGTAGTTTTAACAATTTGTTTGGCAATATACATTTGAAAATATTCAGAATTTGTCAAGCTTTCACAGGGTGTAAATATGGTGGTTTAATCCGAATTTTAATAAATTAAAATTAATTAAATAATTAATACAAAAAATTGTCAGTATATTTATGATATGCCCATGAATTTAACTTGACATTTTGTTACAAAGTTTACAGTACCTATACAATATCAATGTTTATATGCTGTGACAAATTACAACTCCCTTACATTACTTAACCCTTCAAACTGTTAAAAATAAAACACAATTCCGATTCCTTGACTTTATCTACTTATATTACCGTAGATATTCAGAACTTGGCTTAAATTATCGACTGATTTACGAAATACTATAAAGTTATTATACAATGTTGTGTACAATATGAGTTTTTCTTGTACGAGTCCAGGTTGTGGTGAAAAAAAACTCATACTGTACACAACATTGTATAACGATATTTTTATTATCCATCTGTATTATGTTTATCCAAATTTTGGGCATAAAACATTAGTGGTTATTTTTGGTTTTTGTCGGCACTTAATCTATTATATATTTTGGAAGATCTGTCTGTGTGTGTGTGGTGTGTGTGTGTGTGGTGTGTGTGTTCGCGATGAACTCGAAAACGGCCCAGCCGATTTCGATGAAACTTGGTATGTGGGGGTATTTTCGGCCAGGGGGTGGCATGGGCCTATTAATTTTCAGATCCGAGGTCAACTTTTCACGTGCCGAGGTCAAATCTGTTTTTACGCTGTGTTACGGGACTTTCATTTGAGTTCGGTGCTTACAAATCGATTTGAAACAGCGCGAATAATAAAATGCCAGTCATAATAATGACACTGTGAGAACCTTTCGTGTTTCCTCTTTCCAACGATATATAATGCGTATGTATCCGTTTTAGTTATCTGCCTCAATTATCAAGAATAAGTGGTACTATCTCACATCAGGATAAAAACAATGCGTAACTTCTATGACGTTGTTAGAGGTCATAACGTTAGATCACGTTAACGCTTAACCGGCCGATGCATTTGACTGTTTCAGACGTCTTGGCGATATCTCGGGCACCGATGGTAATTTATCTTTACGTTGAAACTTGATCATTAATGAGCGTGTGTATATGAGGCGCGTTTATATACTTGAGTGGAAATCAAATCGGGTTAAAAGGTCAAATCGGGTAAAACCATTTCGACGGGTACTTTTGTCGGGTACTTTTGTTCGGGCAGTGTTTTGGACGGGTCAAATCGTGACCCCACTTGACCTTGGCCTTCAAAATAGACAATTCAAGGTCAAACCCCGGACGAAGTCGGGTCACCTTCTAGTTCTCTATAAAAGCCTGTATTTGATCATCAGAATGCATGATTTGGAACAGTAAACACGGACATGAAAAAAACTCAATGCAGAAGTGAAGCGTCTGCTAAATCCACCATTGTTGCGCGCGCATCACAATTTCACCGATTCATTTCGCAATAGTTAATTCGTGTCGTCACAGAGTCCCAATAAAAAAGTGATATTGCACACTTGGGAGTCCAATATGACATTCGGGAGTACAATATGACTTTTTCCCGGACTATCACGTGGCGGCATTTGCCCAATCGGAAATGGTGTTAGTTAAGGGATGGGTAATAATATTAGATATTCACAGCCAGTTGATGGACTAAGATTTCCCCCAGTGGCTATAGGGGTACCATTCCACCAACCCCCTAGCGGAAACCCTGCGTTATGACACTCTGGAAAAAAAGGCCCCACCGAATTATTATATTTCCCTCTACTATGTGGACCACAGAACATTTCTTCATATAATAACCTTTACTTATATACTTTTTATTGTTATAATACATATCAACATATAACAACCTTTACTTATATATTATTTATTGTTATAATACATATCAACATATAACATACAACAACCTTTACTTATATATTATTTATTGTTGTAATACATATCACAAACTTCAAAGTTTTAGAGACCTATCAGAATATGGAAGCCTCATGTAGAACGATTCTTTGTTTTGCCACTAATTCTCTTCTGTCTAACTCTGTCATGATTTTGGTGTGTTAAAAAATATATGCCCCTCCTCCGATTGTGCACAAATTTTGACCATGTCCTGCGGCACATCTATGGCACAAATTTGTTTAGGCCAATCGGTACAGGACGACCTGAGATATAATGCATTTCCAAAAGGTTATCAAGATGATATTTTCACTGATATTTTCACTTCTCCAAAGACAAATGCATTTTCAGCGGTGCCCTTCATTATAAAATACCAAAGCCAAATTCCGGACAGACTCCATGCATCATTTGCCGGCTTTCTTTATATCATTATCAGCATGGCGATATTTTCCGGTATGTCATGTTTGTTACCTATCATATGATTGTTTTTTTTTATTTTTGCCAAATACAGCAAAATACTAAAGATTTCAAAACGTTCAATAAAAATATTTGTCTTGTCCTCGGACAAAACAAATGGATTATTTTGACAACATCAGTGACTTTAACTGTAACCGAAAATGTCATTACTAAATTATGAGGTATAGTCTACATAAATCACAAGTTGGAAGTTGAAGAATATCAATCTAAATTTCAGTATACTGCAAGCTATATTCTCAGAGTGTGCAATAAACACAGTTGTGTGAAAATATTAACATTATTGCACTCATTTGTCGTGCCATGAGGTAAAACTCGAACCTATGGTTCTCCATTTACCATCGCGTCACAACAAACATGCAATAACATTAACTAGCTCATACACTAGTGTCGTTCTATCAATTTATTGTTTGTGTCCACACAAGTTATATTTTCTTTGACAAAATGTTTAGTTCTCTTTTCTTGCCACATGAGTTATAATTCGCTGATCCATGTAGAATTCACTCATATTGTGACACAAGTTATATTTTTCCCTGACGACATGTAGAATTCACTCATATTATGACAACAGACATATTTCGCTGATAACATGTGGAATTCACTCATATTGCGACACAAGTTATATTTTTCCCTATCGACATGTAGAATTCACTCATTGTAACACAAATAGAATTCACTCATATTGTGACACAAGTTATATTTTCGCTGACGACATGTGGAATTTACTCATATTGCGACACAAGATATATTTTCGCTGACGATATTTTGAAATTCACTCATATTGCGACACGAGTTATATTTTTCCCTGGATGCATGTAGAATTCACTTATATGCGACACGAGTTATATTTTTCCCTGGATACATGTAAAATTCACTTATATGCGACATGAGTTATATTTTTCCCTGGATACATGTAGAATTCACTTATATGCGACATGAGTTATATTTTCGCTGACGAGGTGTAAAATTCACTAATATTGCGACTTGAGTTATATTTTTGCTGACGACATGTTGAGCTCTCTTCTATTATTTGGTTTCACTGACACGGGTTTCTTCCATGGTGATAAAGTTGCCTTGTTGTTGATGATTCGGTAATTCTTTCGCAGCGACAGTAATCCTCTGTCCATTATTCCTGAACTCTTTATTTTTACGTTCCGATTTCTCTGTCCTGCTGATTCCTTCGCTCCTTTTGACTCCTGATATTCGTTGAATTTGTTGAGGGGCTGTTCCTTCGACTTCTGTAAATCTTGTGTTAGCTTCCGTAAATTTTCCAGAGTCTGCTCTTTGTCGATATGTTGCTGGTTAATTCTCTGCTCTTTTTCTAGTTTTTGCTGTAAATAAGAATATTGTGTTCAAAATGGAGGGAAATGGTCCATGGCATTTATGAGATTAAATGGCAATTTGGGGATATAGAGAAACTAAATTAAAAAAGAAATAGAATCTATGTGAATATAGAAATTTGATAATAAAGAAACTGTCCAGAGAAGATGAGGCCTAAGGTGAAAGAGGTCTCCAGTGGGCTAATTTAGTGATGCTAGCCCACAATGCAGGATAGCATCACTAAATTCACCCTCTGGGGACCTCATTCTGCAAATGACAGGCACCTTATTCTCAGGCCTGGTTGGTATATAGATAGAACCGCAAGAGTGTCTGAATTTTGACTAAATTATCGCACTCGATTTGTTGGATGAGCGTTCCCGCACGAGAGGTATCGCGTTCCGCCAACAAATCGAGTGCGATAATTTCATCAAAATTCAGACACTCATGCGGTTCTATTTTTATTACATATTTACGTATTATAGTAAGTTGACTCACAGTAGTCAATCTCCGGTACAGAAATTGTGAATTTAATTGAGTTTTAACGGCATTATAGGGTTAACGCAACAATCAGACAGGGAGCCCTTCTATCCGCGAGTGAACTTGACCCATCTTGACCCGCGCAAAGGTGTTAATTGGGTTTTCCCAAATTTTCCAAAAATATAACCCAATCAGCGCGCTGCGATTTCGGCAAGTGGGTTGTCGCCCTTGCGTTGAAAAGTTGAAAAAGTAAAATTAGTAATGGCGAAAGCCAGTCTAACAACACTGAATGAAATAGTTCCGTCGACAGATTTTGCACTAGTGCGATTCTGAGAATTATCACACGCCTGGAATGTCGTGCGATCATGCGAATTACGTTGATAGATATGTAATAAATGACTTGCCTCCAGTAGATGATTCTCGTTCCGCAGTCGTTCCACCTCTCTCTGATGAGCCATCACCTGGTTCCGCTGACTTTTCCGTCCGTTCTCCAGCTTATTCACCTGCTCCGAATATTGATAAATTTCATCCCACAAATTCTGTGTCGTCTTTTTCTCTAACTTTAATTTGTGATCAGATACCTGAAATATAATGATGATGAAGTTTGAAGATGCCCCACCCAATATGACACATGAAACTACCAGTGTTCTCGTCGTTGGACAAAGTGGCTAATGGCACAAAAAAATTTCATTTGGCCAAACTTTTTTTCACCACAAATGGAGACAGAAATCTAATTCAAAAGCGCTGAATAGATCGACGAAGTTAGGTGATGAAATATCGCTGGTTATGGATATGCGGGTTTCATACTTTGGATACATCATACGATGACAACCCAAATTTATTTTGTAAGGGGAGCGTTGATTTAATGGTGATGGTTGAACAAAAACCTTAATCTCTGCACTGGCTATATCATATTTTGTTGATTAGGCGGTCTGTAAGATGAATTATGTAAATGCATTGTCCTATAATTCGATGTACCAGCGATGGCATATTAGTTACGTAATGTGTCGTAAACTACCTCCCATCATAACAACAACTGGGTTTAACACCATAAAGGTTATTAATACAATAGGTATTCAACAGTTATCACCTCACGATAATAAGCAATAGAATTGTTGTTTTATTTCGGCGAAAATAGCGATGACAACTAACACACATTATTACTTGATCAGTTGGCGAAAATGGTGTCAGCGATGTAATATAGAGTCAGAGTATTATATATTTAAAAAATATAATTTAGTCATCAATTGTGAGCCCAGAAAATGAGGATTTAATTTGGCCAAAGTTGTTTTAATTTGGCCAAGTTTTTTTATTTGGCCACTAAAAATTTCATTTGGCCACGTTTTTGGCCAGAAACTACCATTTTCACAGTTAGGAGCTGGGGGGAGGGTGGTTGTACAATCAAAAATTTATTGAATAAAGGCTATGACTGAGATCAATATGTGTGCACAGCTGCAGTCCCTTCCAATGCTGAATAAAGGCTCCAGAAGGGAGTCTGTTTCAGCTAGTTTTATAAAATATGGGATGGTTCCCGTATTGGCTCTCTAAGCATATAATATTGTATATGAGTATTATCATAAGACATTCAAAACTAGTATCAGTTAAATATGATCAGACGTTATTCAAAACTTGTGCCAGTTAAATATGATTAGACATTATTCAAAACTAGTGTCAGTTAAATATGCTATAGACAGTGTTATTCAAAACTAGTATCAGATAAATATGATCAGACATTATTCAATACTAGTATCAGTTAAATATGATCAGATATTATTATTTAAAACTGGTATCATCTCTTTGTATGACTAAATCCTTTGGCACACCCTACAGGGCACCTCCCTCATCCGATCATCTGTAAACATCATATCGATCTTCTGGGACTCCTGGGAGCCATAATTTTTTTCCAAAATTTGTTAAAAACATGACCAACAGCATCAAAACACCCTGCAGCCTGCATTTATTGGAGAATTGTGTTGAAAATTTAATGGCATGTTCAGGATCACCTCTAAATGGGAGCTATCAAATGTGAATTTTTTTTTAGGAAAAACATAGCCACTGGCAGCCATCTTGGATTTAACTCTTTGCATGACTACTAAATCTTTTGGCACATTCTACAGACCACATACCTGGTCCGATTGTCACCAAACTTCATATGGATCTTTTGGGTCACCACTAGATGGGAGTCATCAAATTTTCCGTATTTCATTGAAAAACATGGACGCCAAGGGCCATCTTGGATTTTACTCTTTGTATGCACCCAAGAGGCCAACACCCTCATCTGATCATCACCAAACTTCATATGGATCTTCGGGGTGACCTGTAGATGCGAGCCATCGTAAATTTTACTCTTTCTAGTGGTATTACTGCATCCTTTGGCACTCCCTACAGCCAAAACTTTTCATCCGATTAATCCCAAGCTGTTTATGCATCTTCAGGGTAATGTCTAGTTACATATTAAAGTATATAAAGTGACCGAGTTCCCTATCGCTCTATGGACTGTAATATATGGCATGATCCCATTTCAAAGTTGAGCTATGACACTTTTATTATTTTAGGTTGCAACCAGGCGAACTGAACGGTAGTTCACCTCAAATTTGCAGGCCTGTCAAATTAAGGCATCTCTATGTCACCTTACTGTTTTCATGCATTCTCTAAAAGAGCTAGTTCATTGCAAACAAATTTGAGATTTGGAACCCTAATTTGTTGGTTAATTTGGTTTTGAGTTATTGGGCAATATCACAATGTCAGCTCCACTCCGCTAAGCCTGAATTTAGTGTCTGAAATTTGCAGAATGAGGTCCCCAGAGGGTAAATTTAGTGACGCTATCCCACATAGTGGACATCATTCTGCTCAGGCATCAACTGCTATGGGAGACCTAGGATCAGATTGAAGTTCACCAGTTGAAATTGGTGATGTTCACCTAGATTATGCATTTGATCTTCTGCAAATAGGGGATATATATAAACTGAACAGAAGGGAAAAAGTAACTAAAAACAATGTTAACTTGAGACTATATATACTTCCCAGAAGATGAGGCCTAAGTAGAATGAGGTCCCCAAGAGGGTGAATTTAGTGATGCTAGCCCACTGTATCAATAAATTCACCCTCTGGGGACCTCATTCTGCAAATGTCAGGCGCACTAAATTCAGACTTGACTGAACGTAACTAACCAGTGGCATTGACACAACTTGTCCAGATACACAAAACAGGTTTCTTTCCCTGCGCATGCATCAGAAATACGTGCTTACTGTGATTTGAACCAGCTTCGTCATAAATGTTGGCCTAATTCACCATGCACCTTACCAACTGAACCACCGAGGGTTCGCTTCATCTTATATTACCTTAATCTGATGTGCCATCTCCAGAATCAGCTTATCCAGAGATTTGTTCTCGTGTTTTGTACCAAGTTCTTCAAAAAGAAATGTCTGGCATTTCTTTATTTTCTCATCCCGTTTCCTCGCGTGGAGCAGAATTCTATACAACCCCGATTCCATTTCCTCATCGGTGATATCGATTGGCTGGACACATGTCGGCGTCTGACTGTCGCCGCTCAGATAGCGCTGTATCTCGCCGAATGTATCCATCAATTTATTGCTTCTTTCTATCGTCTGTATGCCTCGATCACATGTCTTAACCTTTGACCTTTCATGTAGGCTTATATATTCCTTCTTTCTTGTCTGATGTTCCAAAAGAGATTTAGAGAATGCTGTTATCTGATTGGTTAAAAATGTCTGCATCTGTTTCTTGTCTTGCTCACTTATCCGCTTGCTCTGTCCGAATTGTTTATGAATGAATTTACTCGCAGATTCTCTAATGTCTGAGTCTGGATCAAAGTCTGACTCACCCTGCTCTTGTGTATCTGAAATCATAGATAGGCAGCAATGATCTATACCCTGCTGAATCCTTTCTTTACTTTATGGGCACTCCCAACAGTTAGAAAAGTAGACATTCATCTGGAGGTATGTTCAGAAAGAATAACAGACATATGAATAGTTAATACAAGTACAGAAGGACTCACATTCTTTTGTGGGAAATGTTCAGTTAACCCTTTCAGTGCCAGGTCCGATTTTTGTATCAACCCATATACCCTGTACCAATGCATTCTCTTATATATGCGAGTCGACCATAGGTCGCCTCGCATATATAAGAGAATGCATTGGCCTAACAATTTTTCATCATTTGTTATTATTTTTTACAATTTTTTACAATTTTAATAATTTTTTCTTATATTCTTTAACAGACTTATTTTGTAGGTTTAGTGCCAGGGAATCTTACGTTTTTCATTCTCCGTCGCTAATCCTCACATGACTTCATATGAGTTGACAAACTTTAAACGCGGAATTTGAGTCCGAGTTTATTTTGTCTACCCATATGATATCATCAATATTATGTAATCACGGTGGTGAGTGGCGATGTTAAAAGCACAGAATCGGCAACTCGTGCGTGTTTAATATAATAACTATATGGCAGCATGTCAACAATTGAAATTAAGTTTTGTATATGTTGTGTAATTTGGGCCGGCTAAGTTTTATATATAATAATGTATACATTAGAGTTGTGAATAAATTATTACTTTTCAATTTAAGCTTTTAAAAATAATTTAATAAATACATTGTCGTTGTGGACGTTTTATGACCAGAAAATTGAATAGACCGTGCTGCAAGAGTGCTAATTTTATAGGCCACTAACCACGCAGAGAATTGTCATCAATGTCAGTCGGCAAGATTGTTTTGGGGGGGGGGGGGGGGCAATATTACAAAACTATATATACATGTATATAGTGTTATCATATACATACTTCATATGCTATAAATATATACCTAGTATGCGTGATATAATTTATGAAATGCATCATCTAACATCGATACAAACATAAACAAACTTATCTGTGTTACCGCGTTACGATAAATTAAAGGCAAGATTGTTTTGGATGCGCAATATTCTGAATATATGAATATATATATTGCCCTAATATATACATGATTCATAACTATGAAAATAAACTTATCATATCATATTGCTAATGAATGGCGTGATATAATTTATTAAATCGGAAACAATAAACAGAATTATTTTTGTTATACCACTGTTACCACATTAAAATGAAACGCTCTTTATTGTCACACGACAAAGGGCATATGGATACTGTTGAATGTTTTCGAAATGATCAATGTCTATTATATATAACTTTGCAAGTCTTTGCTTATATGCAATCTTTATATGAATATATAATATTTATAACATAGCTTGGACTATTCCGGTAACAAAAAGACGAGAAACTTGAGCATGTGTTTATATAGATAACTGTATATAGTAAAACCGAAATAATATACGATAATTTATTAATACATCGTGGTAGAATATACTTCTTTTATGAGAATAGTGATAGGTCCTATGTAAAATACTGACATGGCTTTATCATAAAAACACATCGCGATACATATAATAACACACTAAAGAGGTTTTATTATGAGAATTGCGATGTATTTCGGCGAAGTTGTTGCATTCGCAGTGTCCTCCCATAACACAGCAAACTTCAAAAGCCCTTATCAAATTCATGATCGCTTTGTGCATGCAAACTGTATATGCTATCGCTGCGTTGTCAATGAGCTACTACATGATCGATCATTGACTATGATTCTGTTTACATGTGACAATCATGTGATCGCGCCGATCACGTGGCTTTGTCTACAGCACAAAATCCTCGGCTAACATCAGAATTTAAAAACATCTTTATACAAATAAGATTAGCGGCTGAATATTACATTATATGCGCATAAATAACATTTTATATATATATATATTATTGGTATATTGAAAGAAAATACTAATATTTTTTCAGGATCATATTCCTTTAACAATGCATGAATATGGGCAGAGTCGAAACCGAATTACTGCCTCTTTAAACTGGTCTAATTTGTGGCTGCCTCATCGAGTAGCGTTGCTAGCCAGGGATACATGGGTTCAAATAGGAGTTTATTATTAAAGTCGACACCTACCTACTGGCTCTTTAACACTGGTCTGATTTGTACCCGCATTGTCGAGTAGCGTTGCTAGCCAGGGATACATTGGTTCAATGACATCGATGAATTTATTGAACGCTTCTGGTCCTCTCTTAGGAAGCAGCTCCAATATCTTATGAACTTTATCACTGTTTACCTTCTCTGCCTGAAATGAACCAAATTACTGTAATGCCCTAAATAATCGACTCCTTAAGCACAGCAGAATTATGGGTAATTTTTCAGGATTTAGTCGGAAATATGACTTGTTTCCATTCATCGGAAGCTCTCACTGAGAGCTGTGGTTAAGGAATTGATTATTTAGGGCATTAGGTCAGTCTTTTTCAGCAGTCTCACTTTGTATATTGTCTCCCAATATTTAACAATTTCATGACGGGAGCTGCGCTTGTGCAGCATTAAAGATCCTGTGCCAGTGCATTTTTATATATACGCAAAGTTCCCTTTGGGAGAATCGCATATATAAGATAATGCACTGGCTTACAAGGTCAAGGTAAATATTGTTAGGACAATGTATTCTCTTATATATGCGAGGCTCCCTATGGGAGACTCGCATATATAAGAGAATGGACTGGCACAGGGTTTTCGAAAAATTTCAGGAAGCTCCAGTCATGGAAGGGTTAAAGATGGTCTATCCCTTTCCAGAAAGTCTTATATAGATTCTGGGGCATTAAATAATACACATGAATAGAGGACACCTGGTCGGAAAAGTTTCTATCAATTAATATAAATTTTATTTAGAATTTCTTATGTCATCTGCAGGATAGTTTTACGGGCTATGTTTAGAACAGAAATACACGCGAAAACGTTCAGAGTATACCAAAAGCATACCAAGAAGGAGAACTCTATCTTGTTATCAGCCACAAATTTCATTTTTCAACTATAGATTTTACCATGATCTTAAAATCGACATAAACCACTTTATTACACGCTTGTTCCTAGAAGTACAGTGTTATTGCTGGTCCATATTTACAAATCCGTATGGAATTACGTACGTTCCATACGCATCTCATTGACGTAAAATGACATACATGACGTTCGCCTCAACCATGAAACTGGAACTATTTAAATAAAAGAATCATCACACATAACAAACACGCCCTGTATGAGAATAAATAAACCTTCTAATCCTGTATTTTTAATGCACGGATCCTAGGACGCGAAGCGTGTAATAAACACAGAACGACATGATGTGTAAATGGGTTTGTCGATCCGACACTCGTGCTGTCGCGGAACTATAGAACTCGAGGCGCAAACGCCTCTCGAGCTATCCTTCCACGACAGCACTCGTGCCATACCGACAAATCCATTTACATATTGTGTCATTCTGTGTATTTATTATGCATAATATAGACAAAATATAAATAAACCGAATCTTCAGTTTTATTTGTAATTTATTCACAAAATAGCTATTTGTACATGTAGTCTTGAAATCGGGATTTATAAAATTTATGTTGTTCTTGTAATTATGAACTGTAATAGCAAGCCTGCAAATAGTGTGTCTATAATTTGCAGAATGAGGTCCCCAGAGGGTGAATTTAGTAACGCTATCCTGGCTAGTGTCACCAAATTCACCCTCTGGGAACCTTATTCTGCTTAGGCCTCAACTGCTATGGTAGACCTAGCATCAGATTGACATTCCACACTTTAAATTGGTGATGTTCACCCATTAGTCACCTTAATGATGGTTTAAACATTTATTTACCAAAATAATATGGTAACGGGATCGGATGACAAGTGCTAGCCACTTATAAACTGAACAGAAGGGAAAAAGCTACTAAAAACAATGTTATTGAGACTATAGGTACTTCCCAGAAGATGAGGCCTAAGCAGAATTTACCCTCAGGAGGATCTCATTCTGCAAATGACAGACACAGTGTTTGCAGGTTTGGATTTATCAAGTTTTATCAATGTTGACATCTATTATCTCTGGAAAGTGTCCATGGATCATCGTTGAAATTTACCTAGTGCAATGCTTAACCCTTTCAGTGCCAAGTCCGATTTTTGTATCAACCCATATTTCCTTGATCATTTTTCAAATTTATTGATTATAATAATGTGATACATTGATGGAAAGAGCTCTTGAAAAATGATCAAGGAAATATGGGTTGATACAAAAATCGGACTTGGCACTGAAAGGGTTAACCATGGAAAATGCCCCAAAAACCTGGGAAAAGCAAAAGTGAATCAACTGTATCACTATTCAACTTCTCAGCCTGTAATTATACCCCCATGATGGAAGGAAATGGTGGGTATATTGGTCATTACATGCATCCGATCTGATCGTCTGTCCCTCCGTCCATTTGGCCATCCATGCGTCGAGCCATCCATCTGTCCATTTGTCTGAGCAGATATCTTAATCACAGGTTGTCGGATCTCATTGAAATTTGGTATGGATGTTCCTCACTATAGAAACTGGGAATATGGTGATTTTTAATTAGTATATATAATTACAACCAAAAAAGCATCAAATTAATTTATTTTGTGAAATTATGATGCTATCCCGATATGGACTGATCATTTAAACTGTTCATTTTTTTTGGTCAAAAGTATACTTGCGTCACCTAATTCAACCTCTAGGAACCTCATTCTGCTTAGGCATCAACTGCTACGTGAGTCCTAGGATCAGATTGAAGTCCTCCAGTTGAAGTTGGTGATGTCCACTCATTAGTCACCTTGATTATGCATTTTATCTTCTGACAATTATGGGATAAAGAAACTGAACAGAAGGGAAAAAGTAACTAAAAACAATGTTAATTTGAGACCATAGATACCTCCCAGAAGATGAGGCCTAAGCAGAATGATGTCCCCAGAGGGTGACTTTAGTGATGCTAGCCAGCTGTGCACACTAGCTTCACTAAATTCACCCTCAGGGGACCTCATTCTGCAAATTACATACACATTATTTCAAGGCTTGTGAATCATGGAAAAACAAAGGCTCAATGCTAGCGTACAATTAAACCTGAAACACGTACCAAGCTAATTAAGCTATAGGTTACCCAAATTAATACCTGAATCATTTCAATCCAATCCCTTTCAAACAGTCCTAGTTCGTACATCTTCATCAGCAGCTCTGTCGTCACTAAGATCCCTTTGGAAATTTCATCACCATGGCGACGCAGAATTGCAAGGTTTGCCTCATCCATGGCTTCACTTTGATTTTCTTAATGATTACACACCAACTGTCTTTTTTATCTGTTGACTCACATTGCCTTATTTTCTTACGAGTTTAAGTTAACACTCAACATCAACTGTGTCATGAACTGTCAACTCGCTGTGACCTCACTATCTTAGGAGGCAAAGACACCAGATGAAGTGTTTCTTCAGTGATTAGTTGACTCACTGCGATATCTCTGTTTCATGAGGTAATCACATGAGAGCAGGCAGAATCCCTGCCTATAGACTTTACTTGTTTAAATCCTATCCCATTCTTGGTAAAAACCAAATCGAATTCAATTGTGCACTACTAGACTTAAAAGAAATTATTCCCAGAAAGTCATTTACAACTACTTATACGTTGCAATATGTCTGTTCTAATAGTTTTGCTGTTGGCTATCTGAGCCTATCTCATTTTAATTCTAACATTGTATTGCACAATGGTGTCAATGCATGTGATTTGTCGAAGGTATAACTATGATATGACCATGAATTATATATAAACTATCAGTATGTTTCAAATCATTGGTTATAATATACCTGTACTGGCCCCTGCATGGTTCAACTCCTGTGCATGGTCTCACATGACGCCTGTCTGTATGATATCTGGTGACCAGCTTGGCTATCCAACAATAGCGAATGACGTAGGACCACACAGTGGGCTCGATCAAGTTTCACCCTGTGTTCCGAATCTGGCCCATTGGCACTTGAAGCCAGGAAGTTTCTTAACTCTTTTAGAGTCAAGGTCAACCAGATCGGGCAAAAACAAATATTAGTTGCAAAGTCCGAGTCAAGGTAATTTTTTTTTTAATTATGTCAGCTGATTATGTCAGGAATTTAAATTAAATAGACTTTCAATAGCATACCTTATGCTTGGACTGGAATCAATGATTTTAAAATCTAAATAAAATATTTTAGGGCAGCCAGATCTGGACAATAATGAAACTATAGGGTTAAAGTATTAGAGACTAGAGTTACCTATCTTGGCTCTTCAGTTCAACACTAGAGTGTGCTTTAAAGGCCCAATTAATTTTTGAATGCCCAGATCACATTATATACAACATATTGCACAGTATATACCATTTTGAAGAGGAACCAACAATATATATATTCTATCGGAATACGGAACATCTGTGGCCTAGGAGCGCTCACCAAGTGACAGAGATTCTAAGATTCACACCAAGACTTCCCCTGTTATTTACCCAGAAGGCATCATAATTTACAAATAAGATATAGAGTTATTTCCCTTCCATTGAGAATAATAGACTGGCAGTATACAGACCAGAAATAAATTATGCACAGAACACACATCGGGACCTTGACAAAAGCAAACTATATTCACACTATATTCGAATGGATAAGTTGATAATACAATGTTTTGGAGCTTCCTCTTTCAAATGGTATATAATATGTGACCCGCCATATCAAATCCAGTCGGAAGTCGGGATTTTTTTACCCTGTGCCAATGCATTCTCTTATATATGCGAGTCGACCATAGGTCGCCTCGCATATATAAGAGAATGCATTGGCTAAACAATTTTTTATCATGTTTTTTAAATAAATGTTTCTTACAATTTTTAGGACATAAAATAAAATAACATCCATTACCCTGCAGGGAGCCCCACACATATATAGAAGCACATAGAAGAGTGTCTTCTGCTCATGTTTGTCTGGGGCTGTGTATGGGTGAAATTATAAAATTGTTAAAGAATACAAGAACAAATTATTAAAATTGTAAAAAATTGTTAGGCCAATGCATTCTCTTATATATGCGAGGCGACCTATGGTCGACTCGCATATACAAGAGAATGCATTGGCACAGGGTAAAAAAATCCTGACTTCCGACTGGATTTGATATGGCGGGTCACATATGGAATATGTTGTAGATAATGTGATCTGGGCATTAAATTAAATGGACCTTCTGACTGATAATTTGAAGATAATTTTGTATTGTTATAGGAAGCATCTGCTGACCTAGATATACTGTGTCTAACATTTGCAGAATGAGGTGCCCAGAGGGTGAATTTAGTGATGCCACCCTACATAGTGGGCTAGCATCACCAAATTCACTCTCTGAGCACCTCACTCTGCTTAGACCTTATCTTCTGGGAAGTATCTATGGTCTCAAATAGGACTTGTTTGTAGTGTTATGTTTTGTGACGATGTTGATTCCGCGGCTATGAGAAAGATGCTACACCCAGCTGTTCATGAGGTTACTTTTCTTTATTCAGAATTAAAGAGTGTGGTCAGTGTTGTGGTCAGTGGATATAAACCTCGGCCCCTCCAAGAAACAAGACCACCATAGAGTTTGATGCTTTATATGTAAAGTTAAGTACTTGGTACAAAAATGGAAGCAGCATGCCCGACCAAAAAGTGGTCGGACCTTATATACAATTTTCAAAAGGTCGCCCATCTGTTAGTGGCGTGAGACATTAAGTTTTCAGACAATAGGTTTGTCAAGACCAATCGCTATTTACTACTGCAATAGGTAGTACTTCTACTAATTACACTTGTTACTTGAAGTTTAATATTGTTACATCACATAAACTGGCGTGATTTAACTGCCAATATTTAGCAGTACGTTATGATCTAGGAGCCGAGATATCTACCCACACCACAATTCAAAATGTCACACGAATTAGTGCTGAAGACCGTATGTTTGAATCAGCATGCTCTACACATACAGGTATAATTTACGTTCACAATTATAACCTGGCCTATTATCATCCATGGCAGAGTCTGGAATCAAGCATAGCCCGGGACGTTAACACTGTCGCCTATGGAGAATAATTGGTCAGGCAGACCTTGGTTGGGTCTGACATTAATAAAATGGCTGATTATCATTGTTATTATAGGTTACAGGACACCAATTATTCTCCATAGGCGACAGTGTTAACGTCCGGGGCTATGCTTGATTCCTTGTGAATTCAGGAACTTTCTAACCTAGTCAATTTTGAAGAATGGCTCCTCGGACCCAATTTGACCCAAATAAATTAATAGGAACGTGTTGGTTTTCCACCTTTAAATTTACCGCTTTTGATACTGCCCTAATTTCGCAGAAAAATTCATCACCAAATTTTCAAACATACCCCCATTAAATGCCAGGTTAATTATTTCACCCACTCTGTATCAATAATCATCTAATATTTCCATGGTGGCTTTGATTTTTTCTTGTTTTTGCATTAATTTTATCCCAATCATAATCAACCATTCAGCTGCCAGATGTGATTTTATGCTGACTTGAGTGTGGGTGACAGCACATCAAGGGGGATAATTTTTTATAATTGGTGTACTATAACCCTCAGTGGTCCTTGACATTCAACAATGAATATTTGCTGTCTGCTCAGTGTGACACTATTATAAAGACAATGTCTGCAGCAATTTGTTTCAATTATGTACAAACATTGGCAGGTTCTGTGATTTGCCTTGGCCAAAAAATAGCTGACAAATTTCTTTTTGTCTAGGATTTGCCTCATCTCAGCCGATAGCCGATGCTATTTAACCCTTTACCCAACAGAAGGGCCCTGTGCCAATGCATTCTCTTATATAGATATAGAGATAGTGTTCTCCTGCTTGCTATGCTCTGAATGTTTCCGCAGGGCTCGCAGAAACATAGCAAGTAGGAGAACACTATCTTGATAGCACTTTCCACCAAGGCAAAATGTCAGATATTTTGCTCTACAACCTAAGGAATAAACCACTTTATTATGCCTTTATAGACAAATAATATACAGTACCCAATCTTCAGTTTGTCAGTGTTTAATTAACCCTTTACCCAACAGAATGGCCCTGTGCCAATGCATTCTCTTATATATGCGAGTCGACCATAGGTCGCCTCGCATATATAAGAGAATGCATTGGCTTAACACATTAAAAATTATAAAATTGTTAAAGAATGTAAGAAAAAATGGTAAAAAGTGTTAAAAAAAGATTTTTTTTAGGCCAATGCATTCTCTTATATATGCGAGGCGACCTATGGTCGACTCGCATATATAAGAGAATGCATTGGCACAGGGCATAACTGTAACTATCACAATGTGGTCAAGGAGCCGGTTCCAATGATATCCATATTTGTATGGTTCTATTGAGACAGACCCAAGATATTTTAGGCTGTTGAAGCTTTATTTGGCCGGTTTTGGCCGTTTTGTTGGGTAAAGGGTTAACAGGGTTGCATAGTATATCAGTGACAGACCATTAACCTTTTCTATACTAAATGGATTCTCCCAATCAGATATAAAACTTAAAAGTATCATTGGAATGGTCTATTGTTCATCGTCTGGAGGGGTTTTCAGAAAAAATAATCAGACAACTGATAAAAGTGCAAAAGGAGTTCAATTTATTGGAGGGAAATGTTCAGATAATAAGTTCAACAAACGACTTATTTCAAAACGTTTTCTATGGAAACTACTCCTCAATGAATATTTAGTATTAGAAAGGGTTATCACACATAACAATGTTTGCTTGAGTTTGAAAACAAGGATGTCTATGTTGGACACAATTTTCAGGAATTTTGAATTCGTCCAGCGCAACAATGCACACATATCAACTGATTATTTTCATATCTGGTAAAAGACTTGCTTAACAACATCTTCTTTGATTTCGAAGAACAGGTATTAGTTAATTAATTTATTATGTTTTTTTTTTCGATGTTATAAGCTAGCCTGGATATAGTGTCTGACAATTGCAGAATGAGTTCCCCAGAGGGTGAATTTAGTGACTCTATCCCACACAGCGGGCTAGCATCACCAAATTCACCCTCTGGTCGCCTCATTCTGCTTAGGCTTCAACTGCTATGGGAGACCTGAGTTCAGATTAAAGTTTCCTTGTTGAAGTTGATGATATTCACCCATTAGTCACCTTGATTATGCATTTTATCTTCTGAAAATTAGGGGATATAGATAGTGAACAGAAGGGAACTAATACAATGTTAATTTGAGACTATAGATACTTCCCAGTTCTAAGATGGTGTGAAAGCCATGCATGACTAAATTCACCATGACCTCATTCTGAAAATGTCAGACACACTATATCCAGACTAGGTGATAAGGTTACCAGTCAGCACTTCAAAAAGTTCCCAGGTTTTGAACTAGTTATGGCATGAGTCTCTACTCTGGCAATGGCGGAGATCTCTATGGGCGTAGCTAGATAGAGATGAATGGTATGATCTAGTTAAACCCCTTTTAAAAAAAAATAATTGTGGTATACTGTTTTGTACCATCCATCCATCCGTGCATCAGTCCATCCATGCATCTAGTCATCTGTACGTCTGTTCATGTCATAACTTGAACAGTAGTGCTCGGATCTCAGTTAAATTTGGTATGGATGTTCACCTCTATAGAGGGTTCCATCGTTTTGTTTGGATTTTCCATTCTAGAGTTATTCATCTTTTTTTATCTGGAAATGTTGGCTTTTTGGTCCGTCTGATGTCTGTTCAGACCATAACTTGAACAGTAATGCTCAGATCTCAATGAAATTTGGTATGGATGTTCACCAATATGAGGACATTTAAAGGCGTGTTCAAACGTTTTGTTTTGGTTTTTCGTTCTATAGTTATTCATCTTTGTTTATATGAAAATGCTGATTTTTGGGTCCGTCTGTCTGAGTATATCATTCATAGGTTATAAATATGCCCACACTAGGCGGTATGCCACAAGGGGATATGCACCTGACGACAGTCCATCTCTTGTTTGGGCTGCATTTTAGTGTGATTGAAATGTTTAGAGGTGCATGGGCTTTAACCCTTCCTAAAATTTTGCAAAATCCTGTGCCAATGCATTCTCTTATATTTTGTGAGCCCCGTACAGTAATGCCCTAAATAATCGACTCCTTAACCACAGCAGAATTATGGGTAATTTTTCAGGATTTAATCGGAAATATGGCTTCTTGTGAATGGCAACAAGCCATATTTCTGACTAAATCCTGAAAAATTACCCATAATTCTGCTGTGGTTAAGGAGTCGATTATTTAGGGCATTACTGTATATGTAAGAGAATACATTGGCTTAACAATATTTACATTGACCTTGTAAGCCAGTGTATTCTCTTATATATGTGAGGCTCCCTATGGGAAACTCACATATATTAGAGAATGCACTGGCACAGGATGCTGCACCATAGCAGCTCCCTACATGAGAGTGTAAAGAAACAGTATGAGTGGGGATGAAAATCAAACAATATATTTTTTTATGGTCAAACAGAAACCACCCAAAATACAAAAGATTGTTGTCAATATATTGTTGATGTTTATAGAGCAATAAATAAATTAGATTTGGTTTTTCATGGTTACAGCTGGCTCCATAAGACTCTTACAACAAGCCCACCAAAAACAATACCTTAAAGATACAGATGGCTTTCACGATGGGTATTGCTGTTTAAAAGTCACATTCATTAAAACCGACATAAACAGAAGGAATATTAAAGATGCATAATCCGATTAAGCTCCCATCAATTACTACTTTAATATTTGGATTCGGGGGTAAAAAAAATTTGATTAGAGTCGAGGAACGCACCTATCAAAGCTCAGAGTTATTAGATATCGATTTTTGAAATATGGGTAAGCGCCCCTCGATTATTATTTATTTGGCTTCGGAGTTAAAAAATATTTGAATCGATTCAAGGAACCCACCCATCAAAGCTCAGTGATCAGATATCAATTTATTTTTCACCACCTAGAATATTTAGTGGCCCAGTAAACAGTCGACGAGCCACATGTCTCAGACCAAATTGCGGATGAAGATCGATAACTCTAAAATCAAGATAATAAGGCCAAATTTCATCGAACAATATGTTGATAAATAACACGTTTCAGGCAACTTTATACTATAGTTGACAGTGGTTAGCATTATTTTTTCGACAATTAATTGATTCTGATAACTGAAGATAATAAGGCCAAATTTCATCAAACAATATGTTGATAAATATCACGTTTCAGGCAACTTTATACTATAGTTGACAGTGGTTAGCATTATTTTTTCGACAATTAATTGATTCTGATAACTGAAGCGGCATTTCTAAAAATGTTGTTGTTGGAATCTAACTATATGGCGACCATCGAATCGGATTGAGTACCTTTAAAATGTAGACAGATTTTGTTCTTATACCAATCATAAATATCACTAAATAGGATGTAATTGTCAAGATCATGAATTTGAAAATTTTATGTCAATTAATTTTGAAAATAACCGGAATAATTGCACTGGACTATGTATTTTATAAACTGATTAGATGTGGTATCCATAGTTACAGCTGGCTCGATTGAGACTGGACTTTAATACAACATGCCCATGAATAACACTTTAATAAACAACTTAAATATGGTAACCATGGTTACAGCCGGCTCCATCAAGATTTCGCTTACAGCACGCCCACGAATAAGACACCTTAAACACCTTCATTTTTTCATCATAGATCTCGCGCATTTCTCGTCCTTTCGCATGGAACACACATGCCTTTTTGGAGTTCTCGTTTGTTTTATAGTACAAGTGACATCTGAGGCACTGACTGACACTTGTTTTTGTCTGTGCTTTTTTCGACACTTTCACTACAGCTAGCTCCTCCCTTGTTCTCGGAGTCTGCAATTGAGGTTTCTCTTCGATGAATGTTCGCTCCTTAGAAAAAGATCTGTCATTAGAATATTTGTACTTCGACCACACTTGACTCATATGACTTGTCTCACGTAACTCATCATCTTTCCTTGGCGTCGGTAGCTGTAGTCTCTCATCCATGAACGTACCCTCGGATGGCATTCTATGTTTCGACCATGACTTGCTAATCTGGTTGTTTACATGTGTTGTGTTCGACTGATTAGTTGCACTGAATGGGTCGGTTAAACGATATCCTGCCGTTTTGTTTTTGTTGAAGCGATTAAACACTTCATGCAGCTCCCTGATATGCTTTCTACCTGAGTGAATTTCATGCATTAGTGTCATTGACTCTTTAGACTTTTCTGCAAGAGATTTAGATACTTTGTCTCTTTCTTCTAAGAGTGTCTTGATATAATTATTCATTTGTTTTGTCTCATAATTGTGGCTGAAATGGAAAGATATTTTGAACTCATTATATGGTTCAATTATCTAGTAGCCCTCAAAAATTAACTGACTTATATGCTGTTTTGATTAAAACATATACCAGGTGATTTTCCCTAATTTTTTGATGGTTTGTAGCCATTATGAAGTCAAAATGTTTTTGATGCGGCCTATGTCTGGGTTAATAGATAGCTATATTGGACATTTTGAAACTAGATGTTCGATCCTGAAGGCGAGTCCATTTAGTTTTGATGTCCTGTCATGAGTACATTAACCGATTTAAAACACAGTTTTATAATATACAAGGAGAAATTTCTTTTATACTGATGACAAATTCTTATAAATTAGGAAGTTTTTCTGTATAAAAATAGTCCTTGGCTGACAACAAAATCACGCCCCTTGACACTGTTTGTGGTTGCACATTGACTTGGCCATGAACACAATTGTAGGCATAAATACTGGTACAACTCGTTTTGAAAGCAAACGTCGATGTATGCATGCAAAGACATAATAAAATATTTCTTTTGCTCTGTACATAGTGTAGTATATGTATGTAGTATACTATTGACACAATTATCTGTATTTTGAGCATATGCATATAACTTTATATAGGGATGTTTTTGACTCGAAAAATGCATTCATACCGGTGTGTCCAGAAGAACAGTATCTCTATTACTGTAGTCTTGCTTGCTGATGTATTATGTTTCAATGTGATAGATACCCACTGGTATGCAAATGAGCAGCACACCTCTACCGACAAGGAAATTAATTATGTGGGGTTCATAAGCTCTATGCAAGTGTTTGTGGGCATGTGTAGAAGCGCACTATTTCTCTGTTAGAGGTCGGAGTGGGAGCTCATTGTGCATAAATTGGGAGACATGAACGTTCTAGATTATGAATGTCGACTTGTGATATAAAGCGTTGTAAAACTGCCCAATCAGAAGATAGAAGGGCAAGGTTTTAAATGTACATAAAAGTTAAACAATTTTACTCGACACTATTCATGACCCTGATCAGAATGTTGTGGCCCATAGGTGATAGAATTTGTGTATTAACCCTTCCATGACTGGAGCTTCCTGAAATTTTGCGAAAACCCTGTGCCATTGCATTCTCTTATATATGCGAGTCTCCCATAGTAAGCCTTGTATATATAAGAGAATACATTGGCCTAACAATATTTACCATGACCTTGTAAGCCAGTGCACTGGCACAGGACCTTTAATGTTTCACCAGTGCAACTCCCATCATGAAAGGGTAAAATATACACTCTTTCTGGAGCTTTGGCCAGGGGCTTTATCAACATCGGTCATGTCTTGTTACATGAATCACCTGCTAACTTGTGTTTAACTTTCTTCATATAGATCGCTACACATGTGTAAGGAACAATAAGACAATTATACTATAATGGATTAACAGTTTTATATGCCCATTTTAAACAAAACAGGATGTACATAACTTTTCAGGATTTAGTTGGAAATATGGCCCGAGAGCTTTCCGATGAATGGCAACAAGCCATATTTCCGACTAAATCTTGAAAAGTTACCCATATTTCTGCTGTGGTTGTATTATGTTATTGGTCCTGGGCCTGTCCGTTCGCTTTTGGTTTTCGGTTGATAACTTTAGATAGTCTCAACTGATTGGAATGAAATTTGGTATGTGGGTTTACTAGCACAAAATGCAGGTCAAGTTCAAATTCGGGTCCGCCCCCAATTTTCACCAGAGTTATGGCCCTATTATTATAATTTGCACGCAATTTTCTTTTCCAGATGATAACTTTAGTAAGTCTGAACTGAATGGAATGAAATTTGGGATGTGAGATTACTAGCCAAAAATACAGGTCAACTTCAAATTTTCACCAGATTTATGACCCTTCTTTGAATTTGCACACCAATTTCTTTTCCGGATAATAACATTAGTAAGTCTAAACTGAATGAATGAAATTTGGTATGTGATTTTACTAGCCCAAAATACAGGTCATGCAGCCGTCCATCCGAGGTTGTTTTTATGGTAAATCAAGCAATATTCAACTGAATTTCTTGATATTTGGTACATGGTTCTCATTTGAGAAGACGCAAGCCATGTTCGATTCTGATCATGGTCCTATGAATTTTGATGGAGTTCTGCCCATTTTTCGACCTAGAAATCATTGTCTTTGTTTTTTCCAGATGGTCACAAACATGAGCAATATTCAACAGAATTTCTTTATATTTGGTACGTGGTTTGCCATTTGAGAAGGCCAAGTTTGATTTTATTCGACTTAGAAATAATATTTGTGTTCTTTTAATGATAAATTGAGCAATCTTCAAAAGAATATCTTGATACTTGGTGTGTGGCTCACCTTTGAGAACACACAGAAGTCAGACAGAACATCATCTAGTTGCTGTAAACTTTTGCGAGAATTTGACTTTTTAGTTCGAAAAAAAGCAATGTCCCAAAAAGCCATCTCGATTTGGGGGACGTGAGGTCTGCTACCTTTTATTGGAATTACCACGGGTGTATTTTGTCATACCCTCAATGCTCTTGTTACACTTTACTGACATGTGTGTAATTATTAGTACAATGTATGCATTTATGTACTGTGTATATAGAGAGGGATTGTTCTTGGTCGCTGATTGGCGCAGAGAATAAATAATGAAAAAAATAAAAAATCCCCCACCCAAATTCTAAGAGAACCCGATCTAGGTATTTATTTTTTATGACCTTAGTGAACTCGATAAATACTCACTGATCAGTCGCTTCTTTGTGAGCCATTTTTACCGCGTTGATATCTTTGAACATTTCTGTCTCAAACCGCAAGTGCTCCAGCATGATGACAGTCGTGACGGTTTTATTTTCATCAGGAGCGGGTAACTCCTTCAGTGCTAGCTGTCGGATGATGTCACTGATAATTTTCTGCAATCGCATATCCTCCTTATGGCTCTGATCAACGCTATGTAACATCGTCTGAGACTTTGTCTGCCACCTATTCCGCTCACACTGAAAAGCCTGACACAACATCTCTTTCTTAACATCGCGGACATTGTCACCAGAAGGTGCATTCTGGGTAACCGTTAATATCTCATTGATGGTTTTTTCGATGTCATCGTCTATGAGCGTGATACAATCAGATGTGCTGGCCTTTGATTGGCTGCTTTTGCTGCGGGCACACAAGTTGGAATCATCCCTCAACAAATCAGATCGGTATTTTGCACGTGGTGTTTTCATTCTCGACGATTTTGACTGCTGCCCCACTTTCATTGCACATGTCATATTATAGTAGTTGTTACATCATGACCACTTCAGCTGAAAAACATGATCAGAGCAACTCTCATTAGGCCAATATACAGTAATGCCCGAAGTATATGACCCTTTAACCACAGCTAAATTGTGGGAAATTTTTCAGGATTTAGTCCGAAATATGGCTTTTTGCTTTTTGCTTTTTTGTAACAAGCCATATTTCCGATTAAATCCTGAAAATTTCCCATAATTCAGCTGTGGTTAAAGGGTCATATACTTGCATTACTTTAAAACATTGATAGATTTACATTCCCTCCCGACCTTATTTTTAGTCCTCTACTCAATTCTCTCATGATTAGAGATTTATGGAATGATCTATACCCTCTCCCATTGGGTGCCCACCAAATACTTAACAGTTTCATGGTGGGAGCTGCACTGGTTCAGCATTAAAGAACCTGTGCCAGTGCATTCAAGTATATATGCGAGTCTACCATAGGGAGCCTCACATATATAAGAGAATGCGCTGGCTTACAAGGTCAAGGTAAATATTGTTAGGCCAATGCATTCTCTTATATATGCGAGTCGCCCATAGCATTTTCGCAAAAATTCAGGAAGCTCAAGTCATGAAAGGGTTAACTTCCAGAAATTAAATTTGCACCATATAGTATTCAATTTCCTCAAGGAAATGTTAAGATTCAAATGTTTTATTTTCATTTTCTGAAATGAAGTTTCTAGATCTTTGAATATTTTTTTATTTTTTTTAATTTTGGTTGTTATTGGGGTGGGTATATCCCTAATAGGCACTGTTGGTTTAAAATTCATGGGAAAAAAATGACATGTCTTCACTATTAATATGAATCGGAAATGATTCAGGCTCTAATGGAATTTCATAATTGACAGTAATATATGTGGCCATAAAAATAAAAAACCTGGATTTTTATATTATCAAAATTCACTTTTAACCCTTTCAGTGCCAAAGTCCGACCTTTGTATCAACCCATATTTCCTTGATCATTTTTCAAATTTATTGATTATAATAATGTGATACATTGATGGAAAGAGCTCTAAGGTGAACGTCTAATGCCCTATTTAATTAATAACCCTTTCTATACTGAATGGATTCTCCCATTCAGTTTTAAAAGTATACATATGAATTGTCTATTATTCATCTGGAGGTATTTTCAAGAAAATGAGCAGACGACAGTCAACACAAGTACAGGAGAAGTTCTATTTATTGGAGGGAAATGTTCAGG
Source organism: Siphonodentalium dalli (assembly GCA_032622095.1). Taxonomy (NCBI): domain Eukaryota; kingdom Metazoa; phylum Mollusca; class Scaphopoda; order Gadilida; family Siphonodentaliidae; genus Siphonodentalium; species Siphonodentalium dalli. Next base: position 73,524,087 of record CP136069.1, read on the forward strand.
TTTTCGCAAAAATTTCAGGAAGCTCCAGTCATGGAAGAGTTATGAATCCTTTGATAACCTTGTCTGGCACATCCTAAGTTCCACTATTATAGTTGTTAACCCTTTCTATACTAAATGGATTCACCCGTTCAGTTATAAACGTTTATATTGGGATGGTCTATTATTATTTTGGAGGTATGATAAGGATATATGAGCAGAGGACACAGAAGAATAGATAATACAAGTGCAGAAAAATTAAACACATTGGTGGGAAACGTTTATAAATTCAACGGTTGTTTCTTGAACTTATTATCTGAACATTTGCTAAGAGATAACTACTCGCCAATGAGTATTTAGTGCAGGAAGGGTTAAAATGGTATCATCTTTATATCTTTATCATCAATTAGAAAAAATGCAGGTATAGATCAGATATAGAGTTATCTCTCTTCCCCTTACTCTCACACTGGTTTCTGAAGTCATCATTCTTTTTCTAAATTTGCAAATGTCTGTCTGTCTGCCTATCCACTACAATCTACGTTTTCACTTGGATATATTAACCTCTCCCATTTGTAGACGAAGTATATGACCCTTTAACCAAAGCAGAATTATGGGAAATTTTTCAGGATTTAGTCCGAAATATGGCTTGTTGCCATTCATCGGAAACAGCTTTCTGATGAATGACAGCAAGCCATATTTCCGACTAAATCCTGAAAAATTTCCCATAATTCTGCTGTGGTTTACATTACTGTATCTGCTGGACAATTTCAATCACTTGATTGATCATGGGCATACTACCAGGAAATACATCTGTTGACTGAGAGACTCATTTGTTAAACAGATAGTGCTATTATTACTATATAATGCATCATCATATTTGGTACTTGCAGCCATGCATTGATTAAATTCTGATCCATTCACAACTATGAGTCAAGGTCATTGACTTACAACGTGTATTGTAGCATTGCGCGAATATAGTTTCTATTTATGGAAGACGAAGCGGAAATGGCCAAGTCGTTAAGAATGCTGTCTGCTACAGAAAGTCACGTGGGACCAACTAGGGGGTTCTAAAGGGGTTTAACTGGGGTATCTTTTAAAGGGAGACTGTACGCCAATTTCAGTAAATTCTTGTTAATAACAATGATCTATATTAATATCGATAATATATAGAAAAATAATTAATTTGAGTCGAAGATGTCTTCTGTAAATTTTCAGGTTAACAGGATCTTAAAATCAAATTTAATATAAATTTAATTAATGGCTCCAGCCATAAACTAAGTTATTAATTTCCAAGATGTAATCAAATTAATTGACGGCTAGTGGATTGGCAACGCTTGGCACACATAGTGTAACAAAATATGTTGATATAGGCTTGAACTCAAGCCACTCACTGACTTCAGTGACTATCTGGGATATTTATTCATATAATATAACATTTATTTGATACATTTTCCTGAAAACTGTACAAAAATATCTTGATGACGAGCATTCTATTTTGCCATTCTGGCCTATCTGCCGTCTGTAACATTACTACGTACTCAGCAGACAGTCAAGTAATGGAAATCTGGTTACATTATTCTATGAAGCAGAGAATACAGAAACCAACAACAATATTTGAGTACAGTACCCCTTTAACACGTTCACTGCCGACATCCATTCAATTACATGCAAAAAGTATGAGATAACTCGTATTCGGCAGTGAACGTGTTGCGAGGACGATAAATGGTGGGGTTTAAAATTGTTTAAATTGGCACCTTCTGAGTCCGGGATGAGGGAGGGGAAGGGGCACCAAAATTATACCAACACCAAACTGACCTCCGTGATACAAGGAATCTAATAGTATGGTTGAAAGTGTCCTCCAAACTTATCCCCATGATATGAGAAATCTAATGCTTAGTTTAGATTTTCCGAAAAATCGTCCTCAGGGGGCCATATTCTCATCTGCTATGGGAGACCTAGATACAGATTTAAGGTCGAAGATGGTGATGTGCACCCATTGGGCACCTTGATTAACATTGTGTTTCTAAAGAAACTAAAAAACTTGTTAATTTGATGATAAAGATACTTTTCAGAGATGAGGCCTAAAGCAGAATGAGGTTCTCAGAGGATGAATTTGGTGATGCTAGCCAACTGTGTGGGTAGCATCACTAAATTCACCCTCTGGGGGCCTCATTCTGCAAATGTCCTGCACCATATTTACAGGCCTATTTTTGCCTGACGAAGAAGATGCTGAAGAATATTGAGGACCTGATTTATGTGAATCCTATGGCTTGAATAAGTCCTTCTGTGCAAGCTTTGCAGACAGAAAAATTAATGAATACAAGCTCAGACCAAATTCTGCATCTTGAGAAAATAATCTATTGTTTAAAAAATATTGACCCAAGAGGGTGGATTTAGTGACGCTACCCCACACAGAGGACTAGAATCACTAAATTCACCCTCTGTGTACCTCATTCTGCTTAGGCCTCATCTTCTGGGAAGTATCTATAATCTCAAATTAATATTGTTTCCGGATGATAACTTTAGTAAGTCTGAATTGAATGGTATGAAATTTGGTATGTGTGTTTACTAGCTCAAAACACCTGAGTTATGACCCATTTTTGAAATTACCACAGGCGTATTTTGCCACGCCCTACCGATGCTCTTGTTCCCTACTTTTCAGTTTCTATATACCATAATTTGTAGAAGTAAAAATGCATAATCGAGGTGACTAATGGGTGAACGTCACCAACTTCAACTGGGGAACTTCGATCTTATCCTAGTTCTCCCATAGCAGTTGAGGCCTAGCAGAATGAGGTCCCCAGAGGGTGAATTTGGTGATGCTAGCCTGCTGTGCAGGGTAGCACCACTAAATTCAACCTTTGGGGACCTCAGTCTGTAAATGACAGACACATTATTTCAAGGCTTGATTCTGTGGCATATAAAGTCTGTTTAGAAGTAATTCACACATTTTTAACTTATTTTGATCCCCAAAACCAGACCAGAATGAGTGAGTATAATTTCGGGCTTCAAACCACCATGACGGGTGCAGCATTAAAGATCCTGTGCCAGTGCATTCCCTTATATATGCGAGTCTCCCATAGGGAGTCTCATATATAACAGAATGCACTGGCTTACAAGGTCAAGGTAAATATTGTTATGCCAATGTATTCTCGAAAACCCTGTGCCAATGCATTCTTTTATATATCTGAGTCGGCTCCTTACGGGAGACTCAGATATATAAAAGAATGCATTGGCACAGGGTTTTCGCAAAATTTCAGTAAGCTCTAGTCATGGAAGTGTTTAATAACCCTTTCTATACTAAATATGCATTAATGAGTAGTTCCCTTTGAAAATGTTCAGATAATAAGTTTAACAAACGACTTATTATCTGAACATTTCCCATTAATGAATCAGATTCCTTCTGCACTTTAGTCGGTCTCACAACTGGGCTCTTTAGGGAATATCCAACCACTTTCTGTTTGATACTGATTCTAGAGTACTTTTCGATGAGGAAGTCAGTGGTGCCGACCGATTTTTGATAAAAGGGGCCCAAATTCCATTTTTAAGGGCCTGAACCCCAATTTTGGGGTTCAGCCCTTTTTTCTCAAAGTTGAGCCCCCAATTAGAATTTTAATGACCTATATGCATTAATGCCACATCGAGGTATCATTTCTGATATTTTCTATAGCATTATAAGATGGGATTGACCTTCAAGGAGCTCTTGACCCTGAAAATCCAAAATGGCCAACTTCAAAATTAGCAAAAATTTAGCAAAGTCAAGAATAATTAAAATAGTGCAACATATAGAAATTTTTTTCATCTTTAAAGTATCAGTACATTGTGCTTCCACTCATGAGTGCTCAACAAGGTTTTGGATGGAATGTATTGGCCGTAGAATAAAAAACTTACATTTTCTCAATAACCAAGATTTTGACAAAATCATAAATTTTATGGTAATTGATTAGTAGTGCAAACACTGCTGAAAACAAGGGTAGCTACAATGATATGATATGAATAAATACTTGTATTTATGAGTAGTTCATCCTTTTTATATTGATTTCACGGCCTTTGATATTAGATGGCTGCCAAAATGGCTATAGATTGGATGACATGTCACATTTTTATCATTGTAAATGAGTGCAATGTGGCATTTCATTTAAACTATAGCTAACATGAGAACAGTATGTCTTTTATGGTTCTAATGTTGAATTGCATTTTAGTTTGAAATTTATTTTAATAAGTAAGGGTTATAAAACATAGTTCTTTACCAGAATCAATTGAGTCGAAGACGAGATCTATTCTAGTAAAGAACTATCCACATGCTCTGACCAACTTAGAGCACAATTGACCATGCACAATGGGATTAGCTGGAAATCGCTGCTGAGCATGTGTTGACCCCGACGCACAACATATGCCCTTCCAGACTTTGAACATTCCTTGGAAATTGGTGTGCTTTATCAACAATCAGGTAATGATTGTGCTCTAATCAACTGAAATGTACAGATTGAACATGGTATTCAAAATTTGTTGACAACATTTAGCAGCTGATCTGATTTAAGTGACCAAGCCATGGAACATGCTAAACACTTTTTCTAAATGGAATGACCAGCTGTTTGCTTCATGCAGCAACCACAAGTTGCGATCTTAAAATGGGTATTTTATCTGTGCATAGTAAAAACATGTTGTAATCAGACGAAAGATGACCATATATCCCAGTATATATTTCAGAAGTAATCAATTCTTCCAAAATGGCTATGACAACTCATCTCACAAAAAGATTTAGGAAATTATGGAATCATCACTATTCAATCAATAGTAGAATGAGCCTTTGTCAGTCCCACATTAATTTTGATTGGCCATGATTGTTGCAGCACTTGCAGGTTGAAGAAGACGAGGGTCTATAATTTCACTATAACATAATTCTTCATAATAGCTAAAAGCCCTCATAACTTACCATTTTAAATATATTTTCATTTTCAATACCACCCCAGGTTAAGTGGTCCTGCTAATTTTATATCACGCTGATGGGTAATGCTGGATTGCTATGATGTTTGTAGGTCAAAGCGATCGTGTTAAGAAAGAGTACCATTGTTTTACCTAAAGTTGGTAATTTTTTCATTGTTTGGCTAATCCGAGCGATTTGTGCAAAAGCCAGAGTCTGTATGAAACATTCAAGAAATATATATTTCAAAATAATTTAGTAATGTGTACGTTGATGTTTGGTAAACAACAGGAATAGTCATCTGAATTATGGCCACATTGTAACAACCAGCGGCCATTGTTAAAATATACATGTTTTTTAATGGTTTCTACATGTAGTGGCTTATTCTCGATTTGTTCAGATCACTTTGCTCTAACAGAGTATCATAGCAAATTTATTAGCATCATCACTCAACTTCGGATGAATACTGCCATATGAATATATTGTGACATATAGGGCAGTCTTTTTTAACTATAATTCTAGTACAGTTGTTGAAAACCTACACAATACTGTCTTGGTCTGATAAGAGTCATGTTTAGTTAGGAGTATGGACATGCAGTCCACCATCTCATGAAAATTAAATGGGCTCTGCACTAGTAACATCTGGGTTCCTGGGACCCATTAATATTGACAAATGCAACACAAATGAAAAATACATCGTAACTTTCCTCAAACATAGATTATAGCCTGACAATCATAGTGTTAGAATCAGTCTACATGTATATGTAGGCATGGCCATAGCTTGTTTTTTGAAAGACTACAGAGTGCACACCATAAATTTCACTAGAATATAGTTACTGCATGTACATGTACCTTACACAACTAAAGCAACTGATATATGTACTTGCACGGTACACAATATTTTATATGTAAAGTATATATATATATATATATATATATCTCCTGTGCCGGTAACATCAAACCAAACTGTTTACAGTACTTCAAAAAATAAAAGTAAATTTAAAGGGACAAAATGAAAAATAAAATTGAGCAAATATAATGGAGATCTATATTGCATACAACAGCCACAGATCTACAAAAACATCTGACAAAATATGGTGTATGACTATTTGTGATTAGTCACTGACTTCCATGTCTTGTATGTGTTTTTTCTCATGGCCAGTCTGGTATCATAAAATGAAGTTTTTCTGGGTCAGCAAACCAGTTTCAAATGGGCTCTACTTTATCAAATTTAACAGCATTAAATAGTTAATGGTAATGTTATAATTTTCACTTGATAAGTTGAAATATGAGACAGTATTACATAGCATGGCTACCTGCAGAATGTAGATTTGTCTGGTATGAATTAATATCTGCATATCAACTGATGCTTGTATTTTTCTTCTAACTCCCTCTGAACTCACAATACAACAGGATTGCATTCTGAATTTCAAGCCCATAAAGCTAGACACTTTAGAATCAAGCTTGCCAAATAAGTTTCCAGGAACCTCACATGAACTCACTCAGTTGAACACAAGGAACGATTGTCAAGTTGGAAAATATTCTGTATGTATGGAAGCCCTATATTTTTAATGTGTAGATTTGACTGGACTATAAAGCCCTTATACAATAATCTGAAGGATTATTTTCAATCTGTATTACTGGACATCACACCAATAACCAATAGACATGCATTTATTAGTTTTTAACATTCTTTCTTATGACTTGTTTTCTCACAAACTCCCAAATTTGAACCAGAAACAATTTAGGGCAAATATACATCTATGTGTACATATACATATATGTTCAAATTCATAAAAAAACACTCAATCAGAATATAAGTATAGGCGATCATGCCGGGCCAGCCATTATTTGTCCTAAAATAATGTACATGTTAGGAAAATAGTAGAACCTTTATTGAAAATGGTGGTGATGGCATGTGGCCAATCAAAATTGCTGTGGGACTGTTAAAGACACAATCTGCTCGACTACCAATTAAATCACACTGATTTATCAAATTGTAGTAACTCAACATTTACTAAACCTACTTGTGGGCTGAGTATAATTCAGTTCAACATAGAGTACCATAAATACATTCTTTTCTCCCATAAATTTAAAGAAAAAAAACACATTGAACTCATTTTATATAATGATAATGTGATATATGTCATCCCATTTATGACCATTTTGGCAGCCATCTCACACAAAGGCCATGAAATCTTGATAGCAAAGGATGAACTACTCACAATTACATGTATTCATTCAAATTATATCACTAGGTAACCTTATTGCAGGAGTTTTAGGTTACTGATCAAATGCCCTATAATTGATGATTTCCTCAACATCTTTGTTAATATGCAAATATCTGTTTTTCATTCTACGACCAATATATTCCATCCAAAACCCTTGCTAAGCACTCATGAGTGGAAGCACAAAGGTGCTGATCCTTTAAAGATGAAAAAATTCTATAGGTAGCACAATTTTTAATTATTCTTGACTTTGCTAAATTTTGCAAATTTGAAGTCGGCCATTTTGGATTTTCAGGGTCAAGAGCTCTTTGAAGGTCAATCCCGTCGGATAATGGTACAGAAATTATACCTGTATGTGGCACTGATGCATATAGGTCAATAAAATTCTAATTGGGGGCTCAACTTTGAGATAAAAGTGTTGAACCCCAAAATTGGGGTTCAGGCCCTTAAAAATGGAATTTGGGCCCCTTTTATCAAAAATCGGTCGGAACTACTGAATTCCTCATCGAAAAGTACTCTAGAATAAGTATCAAACAGAAAGTGGTTGGATATTCCCTAAAGAGCCCAGTTGTGAGACCGACTACTTTCTATTGTCTGTCGTCTGCTTATTTTTCCCTGAAAATCCCCCCAGATGAATAATAGACCATTCCAATGTATTATTTAATAACTGATTGGGAGAATCCATTTAATATAGAAAGGGTTTTATCCATGGAACAAAAAATTGACAGCCACACTTTTTAAGGCCAACACATTAGCATGGGAATTGGGAAAAAATAATACCATTTTGGCAACATGGCCTCAATAGCAGTCATTATATACGTACGTATCACTAACATTTAAAATCCAATCTCAAGCCTAACACCCTAATATCCTCAGTATCCATAACCTCTGTGATTGATTTCTCAAAATCAGAATGGTTTAACCCTTCCATGACTGGAGCTTCCTGAAATTTTGCGAAAACCCTGTGCCAATAATGCATTGTCTTATATATGCGAGTCTCCCATGGGAACCTTGAGCACATAAATAAGAGAATGTATTGGCCTAACAATATTTACCTCCAGAGCCAGTGCATTCTCTTATATATGCGAGGCTCCCTATGGGAGACTTGCATATATAAGAGAATGCACTGGCATAGGATCTTTAATTCTGCACATGCACATATCCCGTCATGAAAGGGTTGAAATCCAATAAGGCCAATAACCCTAATATCCTCTGTATCCATTACGTCTGTGATTGATTTCTCAAAATTAGAATGATTTATTGCCAGAAGTACAGTGTTTAAGTTTGAATCAATAGCATTGCATACCAGATATTATCAAAATGGTGCGTAATAAGTAAGGTTGCGTGTATATCAAATTATAAGTATACGTAAATTCTCAAAGAATATTTTGCAGTAAGATTCTTCTGTACAGGCTGGGGTAGCTACAAGAGCTGTCTTCCCGCCAATCTTGCGTAATGATTATTCATTGAGTTTCCTGGCTTGTGCATGGGGCGCTCTCTAGTATGGACCCATTTAAACTTCCAAATGAATCTATGTAAAAGAAAAGTGAATAAATATGCAAAATATCTTTCTACATGCTTTATGTCAAAGTAATAGAAATTTTCATCTGTTTAAATTTTTCACACGGATGTGAGACAAACACTCTTTATTTTTATCATATCAGGAATAGATTAACCCTCCCCTATTTCAGGCTTCAAATGGTCACAAGGATTAAAAAAAATTAAAACCCACGCAAAAACAATCTTGCCCAGATGCACGAATCCGACAATCTATATACTCTCCCTTTGGTTTCGATAAAAAATCCTGCTTCTAAATATTGGGAATGAGCCCGCTTCACCATTGCTGGACAGCAATATGCGCCTTACTGACTGAGTCTTTGGGGTCCCCATCAAGTCTAAGTTTAACCCTTTCATGACAGGGGCTGCACTGGTGCAGCATTTAAGATTCTATCATCTTGTTATAGAAGTATGGATTGGAATAGTCTTGTAATTATTATTAACCCTTTCATGACGGGAGCTCCATTGGTGCATCATTAAATATCCTGTGCCAGTGCATTCTCTTATATATGTGATTCTCCCATAGGGAGCCTCACATATATAAGAGAATGCACTGGCTCCAGTTATGGAAGTGTTAACCCTTTCTATACTAAATACTCATTGACGAGTAGTTCCCTTAGAATATGTTCAGATTATAAGTTTAACAAACGACTTATTATCTGAACATTTCCCATCAATGAATCAGATTCCTCTCTTACGCGAGGCTCCCATATATAAGAGAATGCATTGGCACAGGGTTTTCGCAAAATTTCAGGAAACTCCAGTCATGAAAGGTTAAGGTTGTAATATGGACATATTAAAAAATGATAATATTTTGGCACTGTGGATCAATGGAATTCCATATAAGAATAAGTAATAAGGATAGGATGAGCATGGCAGGGTCAATGTATCACTCACATGATTAAATCCAATCAACAACCCTAATATCCTCTGTATCCATAACGTTTCTGATTGATTTTTCTGTAGAATGCAGATTTTGTAAACTGATAAATCAAATGGACTGTCATATACTGTCTGAGAGCGCTCATAAACGTTCACATTGACCCAGGAACCTAGTAACCAAAGCAGCCCAATTTTGGATCGAACTCCTAATTAGAGTCTACAAATAAGGGTCACCAAAATAACATTCTAGCCCAAGCCATTGTCTTATTTTTCCATGCATGGATTGAAGAGTTCTTCGATGTATTAACTACAATAGGCCTATTCCTAACTTAAGTAGCTTAGCTGTAAAAAGTGTGTTCTTTGTTGAGTAGATCGAGCTAATAAGGCTGTGTTTAGTGCACTGTAATAATGAGACACATGTCTGGCTTATAAACCAGTCAACAAGGTACTTAGTTTGACGGCACTTGTAATCCAAGAACCATATGGCACCATCAAAATATGTTGCTGGTTTTGCTAATAAAACTTGGCCACCATTCCTTACTGAGAGGTGATTTTTTGGGGAAAAATGCAGATTTTTCCACAAAAAAGGGGGTTTATTTATGACATTGGTTTTTAGAAACATAAAATTTTATTCTCTGATTAGAAATTATGGAACTTATGAACTGGAAACTAACTAAAAATAATCAGGAAATTTGAAAAAATTGTGGCTATTTTGTGACATTGCCGTATTTTGGTGTTTAGAAACAAAACAAAATATAGAATTTTCTTATTAGAAATAGAAGTAATAAGCAAAATTTATAGAGGATCTCCAATGAGTTATGTTGGGATATAAGATTTTATGAAACGAGTTTGATAAATTTTATTCACAACGAGTCATAGACAAGTTGTGAATCAAATTTATCTAACGAGTTTCATAAAATCTTATATCCCAACATAACCCGTAGTAGATCTTGTATATCACATGAAAAAAAATTAGAGCTTTATGACTTTTTAACAAATCAAAATCCTCAAAAGAAGCTGAAAAATGCATGCAAAATGCATACATTTATGGCGTTGGCAAGATGCTTCACAACCATATACGACAGTATTGTGTGCTCTGGCTGCTGACGAAAATAATAGTCCCCCAATTTGCCTCTTTCTTATTGTGTCTATTTTCGTTAGTGCAATGAAGTTAAACAAGAATTTAACTTTAATGAACAATATATTGCCAGTCAATCAGTATTGTTCATTGAGAAATGTCTGAATCCCAGACGATTCAATGTATCAAACCTAATCGGTCCTGATTTATATGATATGCTGACATTTATTGTGACTGTTTATATAGCAGTGAGCACTCCAATGCACCTTAAGGCAGTGACCTGCATAGACTTAGAGGTTTCAAGTTGGTAAGGGAGAAGTGGGCTGTTATCAGGGAGAAGTAACAATGGCTTAAGTTCGATATACACACCAACATCACCCTTCAGTGATCCAATAAGTAGTATACAACATATTGCAACACAAGATCCCATTTATAAAACCATTACAGTGAGTATTAAAGAACACCATTATAATCAGTACATGTACATGTACTTTAAATATGATGTTGTGACATATCCATCTGGAATATGAGAGAGAAGTCACTTCCCAAGTCACCCCCTTGGTTGGTCCTTGCCTTAACCCTTTACCCAACAAACCGGCCAAAACCGGCCAAATAAAGCTTCAACAGCCTAAAATATCTTGGGTCTGTCTCAATAGAACCATACAAATATGGGTATCATTGGAACCGGCTCCTTGACCACATTGTGATAGTTACAGTTATGCCCTGTGCCAATGCATTCTCTTATATATGCGAGTCGACCATAGGTCGCCTCGCATATATAAGAGAATGCATTGGCCTAAAAAAAATCTTTTTTTACCATTTTTTCTTACATTCTTTAACAATTTTATAATTTTTAATGTGTTAAGCCAATGCATTCTCTTATATATGCGAGGCGACCTATGGTCGACTCGCATATATAAGAGAATGCATTGGCACAGGGCCCTTCTGTTGGGTAAAGGGTTAATGTGGCCAACAGATAGCTCATATTTATACCACCATGACCGAAGGAAATGGTGGGTATACTGGATTACGTACATGCTCTGTCCATCCATCTGTCTGTCTGGTTGGTGATTATAATGACGGTATATGTATGTCATCAGAGGAGTCCATGTATATATATATTTATATTTTTCGATTCTATCTTTTGTAAATATGTCTCTTTCTCAATACCCTGTATTATTACACACCACTGTTTTATTCTTAGTTCAAGCCTATGTGGTAATTTCAACAGTTCTCTCTAAGGGTGAACCTGGCCCCTCCCTATACAGTAATACCCTAAATAATCGACTCCTTAAACACAGCAGAATTATGGGTTATTTTTCAGGATTTAGTCAGAAATATGGCTTATTGCCATTCATCGGAAAGCTCTCTGTTGTGGTTAAGGAGTTGATTATTTAGGACATTACTGTAGATGCATGATGTAATTACTTTACTAAAGGTAATGTAACAGAAATTTCGGAAGTGTGTGATTCAAAAATCATTGCAAAAACAACAAATGTCAATCAGAAAACTCAGAATTATATCACATTTGTGACCCGCCATATCAAATCCAGTCGTAAGTCGGGATTTTTTTACCCTGTGCCAATGCATTCTCTTATATATGCGAGTCGACCATAGGTCGCTTCGCATATAAAAGAGAATGAATTGGCCTAACAATTGTTTACAATTTTAATAATTTGTTCTTGTATTCTTTAACAATTTTATAATTTCACCCATACAGAGCCCCAGACAAACATAAGCAGACGACACTCTTCTATATGCTTCTATATATGTGTGGGGCTCCCTGCAGGGTAATGGATGTTTTTTATTTTATGTCCTAAAAATTGTAAGAAACATTTATTTAAAAAAAATGATAAAATATTGTTAGGCCAATGCATTCTCTTATATATGCGAGGCGACCTATGTCGACTCGCATATATAAGAGAATGCATTGGCACAGGGTAAAAAAAATCCCGACTTACGACTGGATTTGATATGACGGGTCACATTTGTTTGTGATTGGAGTATATAATAAATATAGAGCCTGCATGGTGACAGATGCATCACACAACAAAACGTTCAGATTTCTTGATGACGCACATTAGGAATCATTAACCTTCTTTTCCCCTACATTTAATGTATTCGAACCACTGCACGGGTAGTTCGTGTACAACATAATGGGTACAATATGTAAGTATTGTCTCAGTGGATCAACGACAATATAGTTTTTAGTGCGAAAGATTCATAACGCCTACTGCTTCTCCAGTTCGAGTACCGAGGGTATTCGGCTGAGACATTAATATTTAAAATAGCGTGATTCCCTACTAAGCATAGGCGTCATAAAAGTTAAATCCAACTGTTTCGAATGTGGGATAATTGTTTTGTCTCTTTTGTAAATCAAACAGATGTCTTTGCTAACTTTTCAAATAATTAATGTCATTTTGATAACACACAGTGTCGTGTAATTTGTGAGAAAGAGCATGATGTAGACAGTGCATAGTCGGAGCATGTCCTTCCCAGGTCAGGTTCATCCGAACCCGTCAAACCTTAGCTGGTTACACACATGGCCCAGTGTATTCACATTGGGAGAAGTCACTTCTCCTTATTAGATTATTAGGAAGATATGGACTGTTATCAGGGTGAGAAAAGTCATAAATGCTAAAATTTGATTACTCTCTAACATCACCTTTGTGTGATAGAATAGGTATTATGCAATACAAAAGCCCATTTATAATATTACAATGATAAAGTACACCATTATTAGCAGTACATATACATACAAAATTTTGTTTTTTGAATATGCATACTGGTATACAGTATGAGAGATAATTGTCACTTCTCCCCAGGACAACAATGGGGAGAAGTGGCACATTTTAGAGAGAAGATGTCTCCCATGTCACCTTCTACACTGATCCCTGGCCCTTGAGTCTTCTGCTCTCGTGGTAGACAGTAATGCCCTAAATAATTGACTCCTTAACCACAGCAGAATTATGGGTAAATTTTCTGGATTTACTCGGAAATATGGCTTGTTGCCATTCATCGGAAAGCTCTCAGTGAGAGCTTTCCTATGAATGGCAACAAGCCATATTTCCGACTAAATCCTGAAAAATTACCCATAATTCTTCTGTGGTTAAGGGGTCGATTAGTTAGGGCATTACTGTACTTCCGCAATCCGCTCTCATGCCGAAAGCCTCCGTGGTATACTTCCGGATTCTGCTCTCATGTGATAATCGCTAACCCAAATCAACACGAGTGCAGATCCATTTTTTTTATAATCAGAGAATAAAGGATACAAGCACCACCTTATTGGTACATTGACTGTAAACTTAACCCTTTCTATACTGAATGGATTCTCCCATTGAGATATAACAGTATACATTGGATTGGTCTATTATTCATTTGGAGGGATGTTAAGGATATACAATCAGACGACAGCCTGCAGTGATGAAATTATAAGACAAGTGCAGAAGAATGTATATTAATTGGAGGGAAATGTTTAGATAATAAGTTCAACAAATGACTTTATATGGGCATTTGTTGAACTTATTATCTGAACATTTCCTGAGGGAAACACTTGTCAATGAATGTTTAGTAAAGGAAGGTTAAAGAAGGCTCTCAATACAAAGAGTATGGAAATTATAACAACCTTTGTGCAGCTCTTGAGTCTTTATATTACATTCTCCATTGACACCAGTCACAATTGGGGGGCAGTAACATTCACACCACAGCTTTCTTTGACTAGGAGTCAAGTGTATTTTGAGGTGCAGACTAAAACAATTTCTTTGATATACTGTTCAATACGAGATACTTTACTGAACTTATCCATTTAAATGGCGAACAATGAAAGAATGTGATATTTAAACACATGTGGCCTGTTTTGAGCTATATATCTATATCTATATTTTCTAATGTCTGTCTGTCTGTGTTCTATATAAATTCACGTGGGACCATATAGCTGACACCAAAGGGGTCTAACAGGGGTAACTTTTCATGAGGAAGATAATAGTGAGGGTTAGAATTTTCTAACATGAAGCAGTTCTTGTCAGGGGCAGAAAATCGGAGGGGCAACAAAAGTTTTTGTCGCCAATTTCTACCAAACTTATACATAATCATATCCATGATATGAGGAATCTATTGGTGTGGTTTAAAGTTGTCAAAAGTGGCGTTCGAGTCAGGGGTACATGGAACGGGAGAGGGGCACCAAAGTTGGTAACATATGTTTAGCGACGATTTCCACCAAATTGATGCACATTCTTCTCCATGATACAAGGAATCTAATCGTGTGATTTGAAGATGCCAAATTGGTGCCCTTTGGATGAGAGATGGGGGCACTATATGTGATAAGAATTTACCACCAAACTTATACATAATCATCTCCATGATATCAGGAGCCTAATAGTGTGTCTTAAAGCTGTCAAAAGTGGTGTCATTCGAGTCAGGGGTGAAGGGGAGAGGGGCACCAAAATTGATAAAAACATTTTAGCACCAATTTCCATCAAATTATTCACAATTAAAGACTCAAAATCGGATGGGAGATTGGGGGGGGGGGGGGGGGGGCTATATTTGATAAGAATTTGTTTAGCCGCATATTACCACCACACTAATATATAATCATCTCCTGGATATCAGGAATCTTAATCATGTGGTTTAAAGATGTCAAAAAAGTGGTGCAGGGGTGCATCAGTAGGGGCACCAAAATTGATAAAAAAAATTAGCACCGATTTCCACCAAATTGATACACATTCTTCTCCATGTTAAAGGAATCTAATAGTGTAATTTACAGACGCCAAATTGTTGTCGTTTGGGATGACAGATTGGGGGGGGGGGGGGCACTAAATTTGACACCAATTTGTTTAGTCTCCAATTTCCACCAATTTTATATATATTCATCTTCATAATGAGTCTAATTGTGGCATTTAAAGATGTCAAAAGTGGTGCCATTTGAGTCAGGGACAGGGAGGGGAGGGTCACCAAAACTGATACAAATATGTTTAGAGCCAATACACTCATGTGCTCTGAGAACTATATGCATACACTCATGTGCTCTGAGAACTATATGCAAACAACATGGTAATTATAATGAAAATGAATTAATTACTCCAGCCATTTATTTATTATAATTACCATGCTGCTTGCATCTTTCATAGAGCACATGAGTGTATTTTGCACTATTCCATGGCTCAAATTCATTCATTTGTTGCATATATTCTGTTGAGTATAAAAGGAGATGGTCCCATGAATGACCATACATGTATTTAGTGTACAGTACCCCTTTAATAGATACATATATTCTTGCAAAATTATGGACATTGAACCCTCAGGATGGCATGTTAGAATGGCTCATGTATTATAACAATTGAGTCTGGCCCATTCAAGATATTTTCCACAAAAAAAAGATACAATTTGTCAAGAGAGATGGAAATAGTGTTCAAAAATAGTGGTAACAGTGTGCAGTCAAACACAGTCAGTAGCACATGACTTTTCAGGATCCTACAATACTGGCATCTGACAAGGGACATCTGCCCGATACAGAGGATTTTTTCATTTTTAGAACAGATCATAGCTGAACATATAATGTAACAACTTCAAATCTCGCTCTGTCCCGAGCACATGTCATGTAGCTGATATATAGCAACAATTCCTTCCAACTGAAAATATATAGTCAGTTTTACATTTTACAAGCTTTGTATTTCTAACAAGATTGTTGAAGTTTCCAGTCTCCATGTTGTTACATAAGTTGATCAAGGGAAAACCGAATTCATATTAAATCTAGCACCACGAACAGGAGTACCTGGCCACTTCCTTAAAACACCTGTATCTTCATTGAGATATGATACCAGGTGTCCTCAAAATCTTAGTCTGACCCACTAGATTTATATATACATCTCTATGTAAAACCAAATTGTCGTCTTATATTTTTGTGAATTAATGTGTTTATGATGTTCATGTTTTGATCCCAATAAAACATATGAAAAAACATGAACAAAAACACACAAAATACAAATGTCAATTCTAACCACATCGACTATACGATTTAAAGTTGATAATGCCTGAAGTACGTGCAGTTGTAAATAAATAAATACATCTTTATTTGTGGGACGAATTAATCGCGATAAACAAAAATGACACTCACTCTGACTAGGTGAGCCAATACTTATAATCCATGAATAAGAATGACTTTTATGATGCCATTTGAATATACAATTTACGAGAATATGTGTAACACTTTGAGAAAGAGTATATTCTCTATTCCCCCAAAATGTCCACAGTAGAGGGTTTCACATCACTTTAACCTGTGTAACGCCGGGTATCCCTGCTAGTAAATATGGTGATGGGTATATGCAGAATGAAGTCCTAAGAGGGTGAATTTAGTGATGCTACCTGTACAGCGGCAAATGTCAACACAAGCCATATTTCCTGAAAAATTGCACATAATTCTGCTGTGGTTAAGGTTTCAATTATTTAGGGCATTACTGTAGATGTGGTCAGTGTTCCAGATCATATGCTGAATATCTTACATTCCAAAATAAAATAAATGATTCTGAATTATGTTTATCCCTTACTTTACTAAATACACATTGACAATTAGTTCCTTAGTAATTGTTCAAATAATAAGTTCAACAAACGCAAATCCATAGGTCGAATTTTCAGCAGTGATACAACATTAGTTGGATATTTTACACCAACCTGTAATTAGTAGGGAATATGTTATATTTAGACCAACAGCAGCATGTTTCTTCTACTTTTGGTCCAAATTTTGGAATGAAATGGCCATCAGTTGGACATTTACAGCTGGAAAGTTTTAGATACAGTAATGCCCTAAATAATCGACTCCTTAACCACAGCAGAATTATGGGTAATTTTTCAGGATTTAATTGGAAATGATGGCTTGTTGCCATTCATCGGAAAGCTCTCACTGAGACCAAAAAACTTGTTAATTTGATAATACCCAACCCCGAAACAGAGACACTTTAGCCGCATCCCTCCTCATTCCTAATGAGCAGTCAGAAAAGACTGATATATCTGTGGTGCGAGACAGAAGCATAATTTATTATGTTACACTTCAAATTAATAAATGTAATCGTGATTTTGCAAAAACCCTCTGTTATAATGCAGACCTCAACTGTACAGTCTGTACTTAACACACAAACAACATGCATTCGATTCTGTTACAAAACTAATGTTCATTAAAGTATCCTATGTTCCTGGTATTACTATCAGTGGCTTGTTGTGATGTTATGTAATAGTGTATGGAAATAGGAATAATCTGCCGAAAATATAATTAATTAATATTTGATGTCCTTTGGCTACAATCCAAGTGGAGAATCATATACCATTATGACTTCCAATTTGTTAGTTTGGCACGTTTTTGCACTACAGTCTGCACATCTAAATGCCAGACGAGAGCCACTGTTGTTTATCTTGATGAACCATTTGATAACCAGGGCAGGCACACCCTAAGCTCCACTATTATAGTATCTAAACTAAATGGATTATAATATTATACATTTGAATGGTGTATAATTCATTCCGAGGTGTGGTAACGATATATGAGCAGATGACACAAATAGATAAATACAGTAATGCCCTAAATAATCCACTCCTTAACCATAGCAGAATTATGGGTAATTTTTCAGGATTTAGTCGGAAATATAGCTTGTTGCCATTCATCGGAAAGCTCTCATTAGGGCATTACTGTAGATAAATACAAGTGCAGAAGAATTCAACATATGGGTGGGAAATGTTTAGATAATAATTAAGTTCAGCAACCAACCTTGTTGAAGTTATTACCTGAACATTTCCTATGCCTATGGGATAACTACTCATCAATGATACTTTAGTATATAACTCAATAGCAGTTGAGGCCTAAGCAAAATGAGGTCCCCCAGAGGGTTAATTTGGTGATGCTAGCCCGCTGTACGTGCAAGATAGCATCACTAAATTCACCCTCAGGGGACATAATTCTGCAAATGACAGACACACTATTTCAAGGCTTGGTTTCTTTAGTTGTCAATAATACACAAAACATACTACAGTAATGCCCTTAATAATCGACCCCTTAACCACAGCAGAATTATGGGTAACTTTTCAGGATTTAGTCAGAAATATGGCTAGTTCATCGGAAAGCTCTCCCCGAGAGCTTTCCGATGAATGGCAACAAGCCATTTTTCCGACTAAATCCTGAAAAGTTACCCATAATTCTTCTGTGGTTAAGGGGTCGATTATTTAGGGCATTACTGTATACTGTAGTCAGTATTTATATAGGGCTCCTTCTGCACTTTTATGTATCTGTCATCTGCTTTTATCACCTTAACATCCCTTCAAATGAATAATAGACTTCCGATGTACACTTTTTAACTGACTGGGAGAATCCATTTAGTATAGAAAGGGTTAATACTGACCATATTATGGTACATTTTATGTCTCATTGACAACTAAAGAAACCATGCATATTTTAACCTGATTCTTGACATTGATAACTTGATAATGGCTTACTATAAGCGCATATTTTGTTGAAAGAGCAACAACTTTTTATCACCATTGAAGTTACAGCCCTCAATGCATTTCACATGATTTTTATGACAGCTAAAAATTCACTATCTGGTATCTTTGAGTACTTGCATTGGGCTTGTAATTGTTGATATTATTTCATGAAATACAATTGTTTCACAAGATCAAATTTCCAGTTGGGCTGAAATTTTAACAACATGATATGTAAATAAAAATTTCTTTTATTACTGATTTATTTCTCACAAATATAGATAGTTTAATGGCATTTGGAAGATCAAATTTGTCACCCGAAAGAGAAAACATTTCCTACAAAATATCCAGGAATCCTGAATAAGTTTAGTATAGTTTCATCCAAGTGCTTGAAATAAATATGATATAAACAACCATAATAACAAAATTTAAATATAATATTATGTTTTATAAATTATAATGCGTATCACAGCGACTATATTTCCAAATCCTTTGATTTATATCCAAGCCTGGAAATAACTCATATTTTGGTACCTGTCAAAATGATCTGATGGTGATATGATGGACATTCATAATTTTGTGCCAGTCATATAAATTTTCACAAAGTATGTGAGAGCTTTCCGATGAATGGCAACAAGCCATATTTCCGACTAAATCCTGAAAAATTATCCATAATTCTGCTGTGGTTAAGGAGTCGATTATTTAGAGCATTACTGTAGTATTGCCATGAAATAGCCTTCCGTTATGATCGTGGAAATAACATCTGTGGATGATTTCAAAACAATCTTTGACTCTTTCTTCTAACAAAAGAAGTACAAATATGACTGATCATCAGCACTGTTTGTGACATATACACTTACAAATGTATAATCAATTAATATTGGAACCGAAAGTCGCAAGACTTGTTCCGCAATAAATGATGAAGATGACATATATATATGGGCATTGTTCCAAATTTTGACTCATTTGAGGTTGTTGGCTGGTTATTGACATGTGACCGGATGCTTATTTCCAGGCTTGTTTATATCAAAATTGAAAATCAAAGTCAAGAAACACTGATATCGATCACCAGGATGTTTAATAAATGCAGAATACAACATCTGCAGTGAGATGTATTATACTCCCGCTTGTATCCACTGCATATATATGAACACAAGTGATGTATTACTTGTAAATTGTCCAATTGTGCATGTATCCTCCGGTTGTCATGGTCTACTGAGCATGATTGTTTGATAGGATCATCATATCCTAAGCTCGGCTAATGGCGCTAATCACATGAAATAAAAACTGTGTGACCGAATGTGCACCCTTGATTTTACTACACTGCTGAATGAATGTAACATACATGTATTCTTCAAATTTCCGTCATGAATGACATGGTCCCAAAAAGTCTATAATGTTGCTGTAGAATGCCTAAATGATGGCCTGGTTCCATGTGATATTCAAGTCTGGATTTAAAGTGATGTGAAACACTCTGGCAGGGTGAGCAAATAGAAATGGAGAATAACCTTTTTCAAAGTAGTTATTTTTACAAATATTAATCCAAATTGACAACACACTATCATTCTTATATATTAATTAAATGCAATGACGCTAGATGGCGAAATCATTTGCGTTAGTTTATCGCTGATTGTTGCGTCCCGAATTGAGATGTAAATATTTACAATTGAGCGTAGTTCAGATGATGTTTTCTGTGGAGTGGTATGGTCAATTTCTTTGAAATTTTCGGTGTTGTTAGTAAAATGCTATATTCCCAGGTTGACATAGAACCTGAGAACTAACTTATAAGTTTATCGCATTCAAACAAGTCCATAATATGTCTTTAATTTTTTTTATGTCAGGCTCTTAAACTAACCTGTCTGACATTTTCAAAAGTATGCCTGATAAAACAAATTGGTAACTTTGAGAAAAAATGTTAATTTCCATAATTGGCCTATATGATGATAAAATCTTTCAAATAATTCTATGTTTTTTCCCCATTTTTATACAGAAATCACAGTACAATTTTGTTTGATTTATTTTTATTAATTTCCCAGTCCTCGTAACAAAACAAGTTTATCAGTTTTCCTTTTCTCAACTGTCTCTCATTTAACTTTACTGACATTTAACCCTTTGAGTGCCAGGGGCCGATATTATCGGCCCTAAACCTACACAATAAGTCTGTTAAAGAATATAAGAATAAGTTATTAAAATTGTAAAAAAAAAAAAAAAAAAAAAAAATTGTTAGGCCAATGCATTCTCTTATATATGCGAGGCGACCTATGGTCGACTCGCATATATAAGAGAATGCATTGGCACAGGGTATATGGGTTGATACAAAAATCGGACCTGGCACTCAAAGGGTTAAGTGCAGTATCTGTTTCTTTTTTATAATATGGGAAAATCTTATTATTTTTATAACACTTCCTGCGTATTGTGTTTGACAATTTTTTTGTTATATGTTCAGAGTTTATTGTCCATGATAAGCCTGCCAATTAAACTAGTAGTGACCATATTCCTGAGACTGTCTCATGTCAGGAGGTTAAAGCTTTGATGACTGGAGCTTCCTGAATATTTGCGAAAACCCTTTGCCAATGCATTCTCTTATATATGCGAGTCGCCCATAGGGCGCCTATCATATATAAGAGAATGCATTGGCCTAACAATATTTACCTGATCTTGTAAGCCAGTGCATTCTCTTATATATGCGAGACTCCCTATGGGAGACTCACATATATAAAAGAATGCACTGGCACAGGGTATTTAATGCTGAACAGCGCAGCTCCCGTCATGAAAGGGTTAAATCCAGGTATGGTGACATTCATGTATGCTGCACCCTTGGTTCTTCAGCCTGTTTTTACAGCGCTGCCAATCAAATATTATCTTCTTCAGTTTTGCCTTTGTGTCATATATTTCAACTTGCTCCTTCACCTTTGGATGATAGCAACACACCATCTCATGGTTCCAGACCCCCTGAAGATTATATGGAATCACAAACATTTCCACACTTGGCGTTTTTTACAGAACTGCCAAATGAATGTTATCTTATTCAGTTTTCGCTTCGTGTCATACATTACAATTCGCTCCTTCCCCTTAGGATGATATCAACACGCCATCTTATGGTTGTCTGACCCCCCTGAAGATCCTATGGCATCACAAACATTTCGACACTTGTCGTTGTTTGTTACATCAGAAGGGAGGGAATTCAGTTCTGAAAATTTCTTCCCATAAAAAGTTGGAATAATTTGGAAAAAAGGAGAAAGATAAACCTCTGCCATCAACTATTTTCTTCACCATATAGATGTATCTCATATTTTAGTCAGTATGATCATAAACCAAATATAAAAATGATATTTATTTTTACAAATGCTGCATAAACCAGGCTCTAACCCAGGCTATTAACCATTGGGAGCCTCGCATATATAACTAAAGGCACTGGCTTGCAAGGTAAAGGTAAATATAGTTAGGCCAATGCATTCACTTAAAGGGAGACTCGCATATATAAGAGAATGCATTGGTACCGGGTTTTCGCATAATTTCAGGAAGTTCCAGTCATGGAAGGGTTAAATTGCTGTAGCCTAACATGTTTTTGCAGCAGAACCAAACGAATGTCTTCTTCAGATTTCCGTTATAAATATTTTACTTGGCCTAAATGTTGCCCCAGAAAGGCGAAATTGCGGGATGGTTCCATGTGACCTTCATGAATGCTGACCAAATGTGCACCCTTGATTCTCCAGTCTGTTTTTACAGCACTGCCAAACAAATGTTATCTTCTTCAATTTTCCCTTCGTGTCATACATTTCAATTCGCTCCTTCCCCTTTGGATGATAGCAACATGCCATCTTATGGTTGTCCGAACCCCTGAAGATCCTATGGCACCGCAAACATTTCGACACTTGTCCTCTGTTACTTCGGAAAGGAGGGAATTTCGGTTGACTAGTCGCATCTTCCGACGCCCGATCCGATATTTGTTGGGTATATCCGACACGCGTCGTCACTATCTCCTGTAGCACCACAGCCGGTCGAGTAGACGCCGGAATCGGCTTTCTGTCTGTATCATTCCCTCTAGTCATTGTATGTAAGCTGCTATCAGAAAGCGATAATTTTTTTATCCTGTCACGTGACTTTGCATTGAAATCGAGCGCCAGCTCTCCAGGAAGCAATTTAACAGCATTTTTATCGAAATCCGAAATGGTTTTAAAACCAAATTTATGTCTATTTTCCATTTTACTTCCCTGGGTGAATGACTCCATCTTTTTTAAAGCATTTTTTAGTGAATCCTCGAGTCTTTTGGCTCGAATTTTCAGACTGTTTAACTTCTCTTCAGAGATCTCGATATTGTTTGACTCGACAGCTTTCGACCATCGCAGTATGGAGTTTGCACTGCTGTTTGACGATGATGACACTTTTGAGTGATCCTTTATCCCCGGAAGTCTATTATTTGCATTTGCCGAGGTATTCGTAGCGATTGTTGTGACCATGGGTTTCGTTGATACACCTTTGTCATCAGTGCTTACTCTGGCTTCTGAAATGAGAACAATTCTCATAACCATAACCCTTTCTTTACTGAATGGATTCTCCCATTCAGTTATAAGAGTATACAATGGAATGGCCTATTATTCAGGGATGTTCAGGAAATATTAGCAGACAATGGTCGTTCAAATGGTCCATGTCTACAAAACTGAATAATAGAAGGTATCAGAATGAGTAAGAATAAACATTATGTTACCAAGTCTGAAAATTTATAGTGGGTCTTTCATTTGCAGAATTAGGTTCTCAGAGAGTGAATTTAGTGATGCTATCCGCACAGTGGGCTAGCATCACCAAATTATCCTCTGGAGACTTCATTCTGCATAGTCCTCATTTTCTGGGAAGTATCTATAGTCTCAAATTAACAATTGTTTATATTTACTTTTTCCCTTCTCTTCAGTTTCTATTTCCTCTAATTTGCAGAAGATAAAATGCATAATCGAGGTGACTAAATGGGTAAACATCACCAACTTCCACTAAAGAACTTCAATCTGACCGTAGGTCTCCCTACTGCGCGGGATAGCATCACTAAATTTACCCTCTGGGGACCTCATTCTGCAAATGGCAGACAAATTCTTTGCAGCCTTGTCTGTTACACACTCAGGCTAGCATCACCAAATTCACCCTCTGGAACCTCATTCTGCATGGCCTAATTGACAGGGACTCAGATTGAAGTTCCCAAATGGTGAATATTGTGATGTACACCCATTGGGAACCTCAATTATGCAATATGTCATCTGTCAATTTGGGGGTATAGAGAAACTAAACTAAAAAAGAAATAGAACTATGAACTATGTGAAGAAGTTTCTATAGAAATTTGATAATAAAGAATCTTTCCAGAGAAAATGAGGCCTATTTACATAATGAGGTCCCCAGTGGGTGAATTTAGTGATGCAAACCCGCTATGCGGGATAGCGTCACTAAATTCACCCTCTGGAGACCTCATTCTGTATGATGCCTGCACTTTTTAGCTCAACTTTACAAAGTAAAGTTTGAGCTATTGCCATGGGTTGGCGTCCGTCATCCGTGCATCAACAATTTCCTTCAGCATTCCCTACAGACCGCATCCCTTATCCGATCTTCACCAAACTTTTAAGAATTTCGATGAAAAACATGGCCAGCAGCCATCTTGGATTTCAAATTTGAATCCATCGGCACACCCTACAGCTCATATGGCCAGATCATTTTTAAATTGTCAGGCACGATTGCGATCGTGTGATAGATGGGAGCTTTCGAATTTAAACGATTTTCGATGAAAAACATGGCTCCTGCAGCCATCTTGGATTTTACTCTTTGCAGGACTAATTCCTTTGGCACACCCAAACTTCATTTGGATATTCGGGTGACCTCTAGATGGGAGCCTCTTATTGTGACCGAAATTTGTTGAAAAACATGGCCGAAATATGTTGAAAAACATGGCCGCCAGCTGCCATCTGGGAACCTACTCTTTGTATGACTAAATCCTTTGGCGCACCCTACAGACCACATCCCTCATCCGACCATCACCAAACTGCATATGGATCTTCGGGGTGACCTCTAGATTGGAGCCTCCTATTTTGACCAAAATTAGGATCTCAAAATTCAATCCATTAGCTAGAGCTGGGACGGTTATGGGTTTTTCGTGACCGGTTATGAACAGCAAAAAACCGCGATTAACCGGTTAACCACATATTATAGGTACTATTATGGGTGGGTAAGCCCAGTATGCAGAACGGCGATGATTGTGATGCTCACTGACATGGTAAGTTTGAGAACGGCTCCTGCCCATTATACAAAGAAGTTGTCACCCATGACACACATAATCACATATCTAATTAATAATTAATTACTGTATACACCCCGTCAGTAAGCCCAGGGGGCACGTGCACGTTTTTGTCCAAAAAGTGGGTACTGCATGGGCT
Organism: Siphonodentalium dalli; assembly: GCA_032622095.1. Lineage (NCBI taxonomy): Eukaryota > Metazoa > Mollusca > Scaphopoda > Gadilida > Siphonodentaliidae > Siphonodentalium > Siphonodentalium dalli. The sequence continues at coordinate 73,549,602 of CP136069.1, forward strand.
TACTCACAAGGATCCCCCCGTGCAAAATCTCAGTTAGCCTTGAGATGCTGGTTTACCATCGTATTTTATACTGATACCAAGAGTAGTTGCGTTATATAAAGAGAATGATGCGTTTTATTAAGATAAAATCATATAATAATAACAAGATACAGATGTCGACAGGTAAAACAAAAAATACAATTTATACGTTGTAAACATGCGTATGGAAAGGTTAATAGCGCACATAAATAGCACAAAGTTCAGAAGACGACAAGTCCATCGTCGTCGAAACCATCGAACTCCAGGTCGTCGTCAGAATCTTCCTCGAAGAAGAAAATTTTTATGAATTTCGCGGTAATCGACGAAACGTATTATGTACGTTCTGCAACAAGAACAATAACTCTATAAATTCGAGGTGGATTAATATTCGAATGGAAAAACTCATTATCTGATACTATTTTAAATGTAATGGTTCAAAAATGATTTAATATAAATATTAGCTGCTCTGATATATATATTGCCTCATGTTAAAATGAAATAATCCAAGATTAATTAACGGCAATTGAGCCACAAAGATTGTAAACGAATTAACACCAGAGAACGTGGCAACTTTTAAAAGTATGACTGCTCGTGGAAATTATTGGGCTCAATTTATATTTTCTTGGGATCAATTTGAAAACACAATAGTTGTGTAATGAGTTCACACCCAAATTTAGCCTTCAAAGAGCCGACGCACCGCGTTTGATGTTGTTCCGTCAATCTCGGATTCATTTTAATTGACGGAGACAGATTAACCCTCTTATAGCCAGTTATAGCTGACCATCACAGTGATCATACACTATAATAGTGATGTTACGGTTAACCGACCACGGCAAATCCGTGACCGGTCACGGCCATAGTTGGTGGTTAACCGGTTAACCGCATAACCGTCCCAGCTCTACCATTAGCATGGGCTACATGCCGTACTGTTTCATATTTAATCCACAAAAATTTTAACTTTTCCCAAGTTGAGCTACAGTGTCATTGACACTTTCAATATATACATTCCGGGGTATAAAAATAATTTCAAGAAAACCCATCGGTGAACAGAGATTTCTAACTGACTATTATTACTGCCCCCCCCCCCCCTTTTCGTATGCCAGATTCTTGGTGTTTTGGAGCCATACGCTGGATTCCATCTGTATCGTACGCCGGATTCCAACTACATAACTGGATCCCGTTTACAGATAAATTCAACAATTCAATCATATTTTTTATATTCATCACAATGAAGACTGCTCTTTCCAAATCAAATAAATATTATAGATATTAATTAATGTGATCACCTACTGTGATCTCACGAGAGCTTTCCGATGAATGGCAACAAGCCATATTTCCGACTAAATCCTGAAAAGTTACCCATAATTCTGCTGTGGTTAAGGACATTACTGTACATTGCTGTGGCTATTTAGGGCATTACTGTACATTCATTATATATATACTTAACCATCTTGGACCTATATTATATCCACCACTGTTGGATGGCGATCTCGCTGAATGACCAATGCGCTCGATGAATTACACTAAATACTGGGAAGAAAATTATCCCTGTTAATTGTTTTAAATTAACAGCATACAATGTTGTTTTTCTCCTAAAATAATTTGTATATACCGGTATTCCTTATTGTTAGATTCTTAAACTGGATCCTGGATTCCCTGTCTTTTTTAAAGCCGGATTCCGGATTCCAACGGAGGGTAACCTCTGTTATCACTGTAGATTGACATGGGTATTCCCAGCAGATATCGTGAATTTGAGTAGAGTCTAACTTACTATCATCACAGTAGATTGACATGGGTATTCCCAGCAGATATCGTGAATTTGAGTAGAGTCTAACTTACTATCATCACTGTAGATTGACATGAGTATTCCCAGCAGATATCATGAATTTGAGTAGAGTCTAACTTACTATCATCACAGTAGATTGACATGAGTATTCCCAGCAGATATCATGAATTTGAGTAGAGTCTAACTTACTATCATCACAGTAGATTGACATGAGTATTCCCAGCAGATATCATGAATTTGAGTAGAGTCTAACTTACTATCATCACTGTAGATTGACATGAGTATTCCCAGCAGATATCATGAATTTGAGTAGAGTCTAACTTACTATCATCACTGTAGATTGACATGAGTATTCCCAGCAGATATCATGAATTTGAGTAGAGTCTAACTTACTATCATCACTGTAGATTGACATGAGTATTCCCAGCAGATATCGTGAATTTGAGTAGAGTCTAACTTACTATCATCACTGTAGATTGACATGAGTATTCCCAGCAGATATCGTGAATTTGAGTAGAGTCTAACTTACTATCATCACTGTAGATTGACATGAGTATTCCCAGCAGATATCGTGAATTTGAGTAGAGTCTAACTTACTATCATCACTGTAGATTGACATGAGTATTCCCAGCAGATATCGTGAATTTGAGTAGAGTCTAACTTACTATCATCACTGTAGATTGACATGAGTATTCCCAGCAGATATCGTGAATTTGAGTAGAGTCTAACTTACTATCATCACTGTAGATTGACATGAGTATTCCCAGCAGATATCGTGAATTTGAGTAGAGTCTAACTTACTATCATCACTGTAGATTGACATGAGTATTCCCAGCAGATATCGTGAATTTGAGTAGAGTCTAACTTACTATCATCACTGTAGATTGACATGAGTATTCCCAGCAGATATCGTGAATTTGAGTAGAGTCTAACTTACTATCATCACTGTAGATTGACATGAGTATTCCCAGCAGATATTGTGAATTTGAGTAGAGTCTAACTTACTATTATCACTGTAGATTGACATGAGTATTCCCAGCAGATATCGTGAGTTTGAGTAGAGTCTAACTTACTATTATCACTGTAGATTGACATGGGTATTCCCAGCAGATATCGTGAGTTTGAGTAGAGTCTAACTTACTATTATCACTGTAGATTGACATGGATATTCCCAGCAGATATCGTGAATTTGAGTAGAGTCTAACTTACTAACTTGAGTAGAGTCTAAATTCACGATATCTGCTGGGAATCCCAGCAGATATCGTGAATTTGAGTTGAGAGATTTCTAACTTACTATCATCACTGTAGATTGACATGGGTATTCCCAGCAGATATCGTGAATTTGAGTAGAGTCTAACTTACTATCATCACTGTAGATTGACATGAGTATTCCCAGCAGATATCGTGAATTTGAGTAGAGTCTAACTTACTATTATCACTGTAGATTGACATGAGTATTCCCAGCAGATATCGTGAGTTTGAGTAGAGTCTAACTTACTATTATCACTGTAGATTGACATGAGTATTCCCAGCAGATATTGTGAATTTGAGTAGAGTCTAACTTACTATTATCACTGTAGATTGACATGAGTATTCCCAGCAGATATTGTGAATTTGAGTAGAGTCTAACTTACTATTATCACTGTAGATTGACATGAGTATTCCCAGCAGATATTGTGAATTTGAGTAGAGTCTAACTTACTATTATCACTGTAGATTGACATGAGTATTCCCAGCAGATATTGTGAATTTGAGTAGAGTCTAACTTACTATTATCACTGTAGATTGACATGAGTATTCCCAGCAGATATCGTGAATTTGAGTAGAGTCTAACTTACTATTATCACTGTAGATTGACATGAGTATTCCCAGCAGATATTGTGAATTTGAGTAGAGTCTAACTTACTATTATCACTGTAGATTGACATGAGTATTCCCAGCAGATATTGTGAATTTGAGTAGAGTCTAACTTACTATTATCACTGTAGATTGACATGAGTATTCCCAGCAGATATTGTGAATTTGAGTAGAGTCTAACTTACTATTATCACTGTAGATTGACATGAGTATTCCCAGCAGATATCGTGAATTTGAGTAGAGTCTAACTTACTATCATCACTGTAGATTGACATGGGTATTCCCAGCAGATATCGTGAATTTGAGTAGAGTCTAACTTACTATTATCACTGTAGATTGACATGAGTATTCCCAGCAGATATCGTGAATTTGAGTAGAGTCTAACTTACTATCATCACTGTAGATTGACATGAGTATTCCCAGCAGATATCGTGAATTTGAGTAGAGAGATTTTTTACTTACTACAGTGAAACCTCTCCAATCCGGACCCTCTACAATCCGAATCCCTCTCCATTCCAAACGAATTGTTTGGTCCCGAATTTACCCAAGTGCATTGTCACTAATGATTACCTCTGTAATCCGAAACCTCTGTACTCCGATTACCGGACGGCTTTATTAGTCCATAAGTGAACAAATACACTAATGTTTACCTCCAAAATCCGAACGCTGAAAAGTGATGGAAGAGACCGAACGCAATCAGTTAAAAGGTAATGATGTGAACGTTTCTGTTTTTGAGTTGACCTGTGTGTGACCCCGATCAACATCACAGTTAGTTACAAACGGACGATGTGTTCTTGGTAAATTAATCAAATTTTATTACAAATTAAAACGAATATAATGCCTGATAATAAAAAGATACGGCCATATTTATATTTAATCTTATTCGAAATAAATTCCGAAAGGGATACCAGGCGAACGCGCGTGAACACAGGTAATGTACTTTTGTACAATTGAATAAGCGTACCAATTTAATTAGCGGTCTTTTGTCTCAGAGAAGCTTTGAAACTGATTAAAACAACAGGTGTCTAATTGGATACGCCTAAACCAGAATTTGTTACTGCACTGCACCACTTCAGATACACATAGATACATGTTTGCTTATTTCACAAATTGATTGAACAATGCCTGGTGACTTAATCACAGATAATTAGAGCAGCGACACGTTGTTTTTACATCAGTTTTTGGGCTGGAAGGGACTCTTTGTTTGTACAACAATTGTCCAAACTAAACACTAATTAGCTAAAAGTACATGATGGTGGTTTATTGTCACCATCACAGTTTTAATCAACTTATCACAATTTAATGAGCCGTCGGAAAAACGACAGCTCAGAGTTGAAATCTACTGTCAACAACATTTTCAAAAACCGTGAATCACCGTAAAATGTATCGTTTCTGTGTTTCCAGGTTTATCTGTACATATAGTCTGGCTGTTGAAGGGTTGAACCCGGAAAAAATTCTTAACAAGCTGAATTTGGTGTCATTCGAAGCAGAATAACCCCCTGGTGAACATATCCAAAATCCGCTAAAATCCGCTTTGGGGAATTTTTTTTATTCAAGATGGCGTCCAACATGGCCGCTTGAAAGTTGAAAATTTCGAGAAGTCTATTGTTTGACTCACACAATAAAACTATCAACCCGTTTTATAACCAAAATTCCTTTTGTAGTGTATACAATATATTTCCAGAGCAAACTATGTTGTTTCCGGGTAAAAGATCTAAAGATGGCTGCCAAAATGTCACCCAAAACCGGAAAAATATGTGTTTTTTCTTTATTTTCGCACTAATTTTCCATATTATGAATCTATTGACTTTGAATCTCCCACCCGAACGAAAGATACATCTATTGAGTGTTGAGATTGCTTTCTGGCTATACAGCCACATTCAATCCAGTTTCTGATCAACAACCGTTTGCTCAAAATTCGTGCAAATCTCCTCACGACAATCCTCACAGGCAGTGACACACTTAAGTCCATTTTTGCAACAGGAACATTGATTTGTGCAACAAGGCTTTCTTGGCGACATTTTATAATTTCATTGAATGAATTTAAGAATATTTCTGGTGCTGGTTCTAGGTCAGTCATTATTGGGATAAGTATTGACCCCTGCTGTTTCCATCCCCAATGTCTTGGTTCTAGATATATGTTCCCGAGATATGCCCAGATTAAAACCTGTAAGTGAACCATAAGACTATGGAAATAGGCTGCCCTCTCTGTAGGTGCCAATTTCTGAGGTTCGATAGCAGACCGGCCGGAGGAAATCATGGTCATGAACTTCGCGTATATTGTTGTTCACTGGTTTTGTGTTTTGTGTTTGTTAAGTCTGTCATTGTGCCGTGTATTTTGGGCACACCTGTGCATGCAATAAACCCATTGATGGCGTACAGATTCAGTTATTCCCCTTCCTCGCGTAAGTCCACCCCGACTTTTGATGGAACGCATCAAGACTTGCTCAATAACTAGGTCACTTGATAGTCCTGCCCAAAACCTACTGCTCATTCGAATAGTATGAACACCATCCTCTATAAAACATTTGTTTAACCACGGATATTTCTTGGGTAAGTAAAGCATCATTTGCAAATACAAGCGACATCTCTTCGCATAGTGCACGTGCCCAGTGGCGGCAAACAAATTCAACATTTTTCCTACTAAATGGAGATTCCAATCTCCTGTTCTCTCAGCTCGAATAAAATCTTTCAACATTTCTATGTACTCCATATACTGTATCCAAAGTTTGCATGTTCTGGATTTCTCGCCAGGTACGTCTTGTAATATAACATAAGTTCGTTCAATTTGAGCAGTTCTATTGAATCGGAAACAGCCGAAACTGGGATGGTCCCATCAAACACTTTTTCATACAGATCATTTATCGCTTTCACTTCAGCCTGACTAAGCTTCTCCCCTTCGAAACTGTCAGTACCAGTTGAAGTGATTCTTTCGATTGCCGATTCTTCGACATTTGATGTCGAAGGTATTTCGATATTTAACGTTGGCGGTACTTCAACATTTTATTTTGCAGATAATTCGGTATCTGTTTGACCCCGCATCATCGGCTGTCGACTTGGAAATTTCATTTGAATCCTCAGAAATCAATTCACCCAACAGCTTGTTAGTAAGGGCTACGCCCACAAGGAAATGACCTCTGAGTGTTCGCGAGAATGCCTTCCCGGAAAGCATTGTGACAACTACGTTTGAGCCATAAGCGTTTTCAAGAGCCTCATCTAACCCCGACCCATTCATCATGGTACCAATGCTACCCATGAAACTCATCAGATGGAAGCCGCCGAGTCTACAAACTATTCCTAGTGACTTGGCTTCAATTATTTCAACCGCTTTGAACCAAAGTGGCTGGTCAAACGTCAAGCATGGAGTCACAATTCCCAACGCATGATTCTGAATATACATCAAAGTGGAAAACAAACAAGACTCATCTCATGGGTTGAGGTCTATTATCGGTAGAAAAAGAACTTCTGACTTGGCTGAAGGTTCTGAGCGATTTGAAGAAAAGATGTGTTCCATGAATCGAGACCAGTTCGGTGTATGCTTCATTGTTCGATTCGAAAGCCAACCGCAATGCCATAACAAATCAGTGTTCAAACCTGGAGGCAGTGTGTATGGGTTTTGTAACTCAAGCATGGGTCGTAACTTTATTGTGGATAATTCCAACTTTTTAGGTTTCAAATAGTGTATGATAGGCACACCTTTGTCTTCGATTAGTTCTTCAACCATAACACGTTTTTGACGAGTGATCACTTTTGATGTAGGTGTAAGCAGGGTCTCGTCCTTCGAAGTTGATACTGCGATTATCCCCATACCATGAAATGAACCTTTACCATCAATAGTAGCGACGTTGTGGTCGACGTTATCTGCTACCCACTGAGTAAAGGTACCTGGAAAATACTCCACTAGTGTACTCTCAAGACGTTCCACCTACATCACTGATTGCTTGTACCTGCTTACTTCGTCGTAAGTAGTTGAAACCCCCAATTTAGACAGTTCATCAACAAGCCACCTTGACCCGAACACGTGATCCATTTCAACCCCAATACCAAAAAGGGTAGTGTGATAACAGACCGGGACCTCGCATATTGCTCGATACTGTGACCAATGCTATTCTGTTCGATTTCAGATGGAACAAGTATCTCCAGAAACATTTGTAAATGGCGAGGAATCCATTTATTTCTGTCGTCAATATTCCCTATCTCTTCGCTGGTGGGGTAGGTTTTCTTATCATATGTCATTTCCCACAACTTTGCCCTAATCATCTTCGCGGCGGTCACAACAACTCTGTCTGCCTCCTCCTCCATGTCATCTTTCTTATCCGCATACCACTTGTCATTTATCAGGTACATGGCCATATCTTTGAAGCAAATGACGTTGCTACGCCCTTCGACTTCAGCAAAACATATATACTCCCCATACCGTTCTTCCGATTTCTGTTTAAGGCGTTTTATTGAATATGATTCTGACCCAATTGCTAGCTCTACCATTCGAGTATGTAACTCGGATAGAGTATACAGTTCTTACCTCCCCCAGACTCCAGCCATACACGCAACGAATCAAATGAGCGTTGCATTTCGACACTTGGTGTTCTGCCCTGTGGTTTTCTCTCAGATGGTTCCTCATTTATTTCTAACAAGATGCATGATATACGGCTTCTGCAGCAAGATCATTGCAACTTAGAATGCGTTTCTGAACCTTCAATGCCCACGAATCCTCTCTTATTCGGCAATGTTCTAAAACTTTACCTCTAATAGGGAGAGTTGCTACTGTTCGCACTTGCCTTCTACCGGGATGACGGGGATCTGGTGTATGGCACCCTTTCCACATAATCTTCTTTGAAATTAAATGGGTCTTGTTTAGACCTCATTTTCTTAGATAGCGGAACCGTATCCATACACACAGGATTGACACTGAAGGTTCTTTTCCTATCAGTGAAATCACACCTACAGTCTTTATGGACCAACTAGACCTTACCAATGGGTGTGGTTATCTGTTGCCCTTTAAATATTCAGATAAATGGTTATATCCTCGCTTATCAGAGAAGTCAATAAAAGTCTCCAATCCTTTTGCCATAAGTTTTACCAATGGATTTTCCTTAGTTAAGTGTCCACATTACATTGACATATGCTATATGAAAGGATAAGACGCACAAGTCCTCTTGAAAGTTGCTGGTCCCTAGATACGGGGTTGGTTCTGCCATCGCCGAACACGTACCAAACCAAACCAATGAGACTAGTATGAGAACTAAAAAAACACAACCAAGAAAAATGCAGTTTGAATGTACAATAAGCCTTCTGCGTATATGTGGGCACCGTTAGGTTTCAACAGAAGGCGAAAAATAAACACAATGTCACACAAAAACCTATCAAAATAACTATATCAAGAAATTATTTGCCACTACACGCTTGAATAAATAATCGCTACGTTTTATTTGATAGTTATATTACATTATTACATAAATCATTGAATTTATCGTCTTGGACCATTAAGGAGCGTTCAACATGAATCATTTCCCGATATAGAATGATAAATTCGAGACTGACTCTTTGTAGTTTAATGAAAGCTATTTAATTAAACGGAATTTCATCATGATATAAGAAATACGTTTTCCATTGTCCATATTTATGTAAATATATTATCTGATGACCTTGCAATTATATAATCGTTCATTATATATACATATATGTACTGAAAACAACTGTTATCTAGATCACTTAGCGCATATATAGAGTCGCGTAGTCACAATTACCTTCATAAACTACGTCAGACCCTCCCCTATTCAGGGCGCTGTAGAAAATTTTCCCCAAAGCGGATTTTAGCGGATTTTGTATATGTTATACTCGAAGGTCTCCTCTTTCCAACGATACCAAATTTAGCTTGTTAAGATTTTTTTCCGGGTAGGTCCTACAGTTCAGCTCCGACAGCCAGACTAATATATTTATGTCTTATTATAACATGTTTATCTATTGCAATTTTTATTTTTTTTATTTTGTAGTTTATTGAATAAAGTTTAATTAATCAGTACGGAGGTGTTCGGGTCTCGATAACTCTTACCGACAGCGGCAATATATTCCGATGGTTTTGCGATTTTTCTGTAAACCGAACACCTCTCTAAATCGAACAGAAGGGCTGATCCGAAGGGTGTTCGGTTTAGAGAGGTTTTACTGTATTATCACTGTAGATTGACATGAGTATTTCCGGCAGATATCATGAATTTGAGTTGAGAGATTTTTAACTTACTATCATCACAGTAGATTGACATGTGTATTGCGGGCGGATATTGTGAATTTGAATTGAGACATTTTTAACTCACTATTATCACTGTGGATTGACATGGGTATTCCCGGCAGATATCGTGAATTTGAGTTGAGAGATTTTTAACTTACTATTATTACTGTAGATTGACATGGGTATTCCCTGCGGATATCGTGAATTTGTGCCATCAAACTTCTTCTGCATCGCTTCGATCTCCTTCTTCATCCCATCTACCTCATCCTGTTTCGAGCGAATCACTTGCCTCAGCTTTGATATCTCTCCCTTCAGTTCAACGTTCTTCTTCTCTAAATGACTGTTCTTTATTCTAATTTTCTCATCAAAATTCCCTTCATGTTTATGATCACTATGAACCAAATGATCTTTCGAAGCATTTGATTGGTTATTATGATGCTGATGCATATCTGTTGCGTGTTTTGATTGGTTAATGTTTATTTCACTGATGTCTTTGACATTGAGAATCTTGAGGCAGGCCATCCTCTCGGCTATCAGGAACTCGATTGCTTTCTCAAGACTGTTTATATACATCGGTACCGCGATCTCCGGCTGTTCGTCATCAATGATGTCAGCATCCTTCAAGTCACATTTCTCAACCAACAGCGACCTGCAGTGAGAAATAATTATATCGTTTATATAGCACTTATTTCTTAACCCTTCTATGACTGGAGTAGGGTTGCCATGATTATTCCACGATTAATCGACTAACCTTTGACAGGTGCATTAGTCGACGGTTATTTACTTTTGTCGACAAATTGTCCGAAGTGTGGGGGTGGATATATTTGTGTATGTAAGCAGGACTATGCACCAATGACATGCATGGAAGTAACAGTTAATAGTGTATGCAACACAATGTACCACCCAATAGTCTGTTCTCTCATCAGACTAGCCACTTCCGATGCCTTTGATGTCACAGTCGACGTTTTGGCAGTCATCTTCAAAGAATTCTGTGTGACATATTCTCACAGTCCATGGCGGGCTGGCTGAATCCTTGGCCTTTGATGTCAGCGCCAATGAAAATATTTTATTGAAAATATCCAGGTTATACATGGCAGTAATTGTGACTGCATCCCTGTCACCCCCATAAAGCTCAAATATCTGCCACTGTGTATACCTACCGTATATTCTCCTTAACTTTTGTGCATGTGCACACGCTTCGCCGCAGTGTCACACCTTTAGCCGACATTATGCAAAGCATGTGCTCTGCCAAAATACGTATTACTTTACTTAAAGCAATTTTGCACAGTTACTGTGTCAAGCTCCAGAGTTCAGTCCCCTGCCATGGAGGACTTAATACTGCTGCCAGCACCTACACATAATGTGAATAAATCACTCATTTATTTATTTGAGACTTTTGTAGGTTACAATTAATTTTGCATTATTCTGAGAACTGAACTCAACTGTCCATATTCATTTGAAAATATTCTAGATCAAGCCAGAATGAATTGTAACTGACAAAATTAACAATTCAATAAAAAATGTTAGATATAATTTAGAAAATACACATGCCGGCAGCGGTCAGACATAGCGTATCGAGGGAAATGAACTCTGTTTTGCAGCTTGTTACTGTGAGTGCAGTTTGCAGAAACATCGGGATCATCAGCAATTCTGGGCAGTATTTAATTATTGTTAGTAAGGGCATGTTTATAACTACATTGGGACAAATGAGAGCATGAGTATTCCTTGTTGTATATGAAATAAAACACGGAACTCTGACAGTTTATAACTATGTTCAGAATGGATGTAAAGTAGTTATCGTAATTTCGTAATATACCACTTGTTTACCTGGATGTAATATAGGGCGCATATATGAACAATTAATCGACTATTACCGTCGACTATAATGATAGATTACTCAATTCTGAAAACTCATAGTCGTGGCAACCCTAGACTGGAGTTTCCTGAAATTTTGCCAATGCATTATCTTATATATGCCAGTCTCCCATAGAGACACAGAATTTAGTACCATGGGAGCCTGTGCACGTGCGATTATGAGGTCTGTCCGACATTTTTTGTGGAGTGAATATCACTCGTTTTCAACTTTAAATTTTCACAATACTTAAATCAGTATGGGGGGGGGGGGTATCCTTAGTCCCATTAAGACTGCCCACCTCTAGTTTAGTTTGGTTTCTCTATATCGCCAAATTGGCAGATGACACAATGCATTATATGGGTGCGCATCACAATATTCACCATCTGGTAACTTAAATTGAGTGTAGGTCTCCCATAGCAGATAAGGCCATGCAAAATGAGGTCCAGAGAGGATTAATTTTTTACGCTAGCCCACTGTGTGGGGTAGCATCACTAACTTCACCCTCCGGGGGACCTCATTCTGCAAATTCTGGCACCATATTTTGAGACCTGCTACGGTCCTACCTGAGTTGATTGTTGCACTCGGCCAGCACGGTCTGAGCATGCAGAGCATCTTTATGATTGGAATCTATCTGCTGCATCGCCATCTTCATTCTGGTCATCCACCCGTGTCGCTCGGCCTGCAAAGTTACAAATACAAATATCATTCTGGTCATCCACACGTGTCGCTCGGCCTGCAAAGTTACAAATACAAATATCATTCTGGTCATCCAACCGTGTCGCTCGGCCTACAAAGTTACAAATACAAATATCATTCCTGTCATCCACCCGTGTCGCTCCGCCTACAAAGTTACAAATACAAATATCATTCTGGTCATCCACCCGTGTCGCTCGGCCTGCAAAGTTACAAATACAAATATCATTCTGGTCATCCACCCGTGTCGCTCCGCCTACAAAGTTACAAATACAAATATCATTCTGGTCATCCACCCGTGTCGCTCGGCCTGAAAAGTTACAAATACAAATACCATTCCTGTCATCCACCCGTGTCGCTACGCCTACAAAGTTACAAATACAAATATCATTCCTGTCATCCACCCGTGTCGCTCCGCCTACAAAGTTACAAATACAAATATCATTCTGGTCATCCACCCGTGTCGCTCGGCCTGCAAAGTTACAAATACAAATATCATTCCTGTCATCCACCCGTGTCGCTCAGCTTACAAAGTTACAAATACAAATATCATTCTGGTCATCCACCCGTGTCGCTCGGCCTGAAAAGTTACAAATACAAATATCATTCTGGTCATCCACCCATGTCGCTCCGCCTGCAAAGTTACAAATACAAATATCATTCTGGTAAGAATGGCAACTGAAGTCTACAGTAGTTTACATGTAATATATGTTCATGAATAGGTGCCACTAGCAACACAATTTATGACAAACAGTCTCTGCCTATTAAATTTTAATTCTAGGAGTAGTAGAAACTATGATTTGATCAAGGCTTAATTTGTAATGGAAATTCATGGACTATGCCCTCTGAATGATACAAAATCAGCTGATATTTAATTTATTTAATTACTGCACATACGGCCGTGATCACTATTGCAAAGACAGGAAACCGGCACCCGATCATGTTATACGTAAAATATTTTCTTAGTTTCCACATTGCCGAATATATCGATTAACAAACGATACATTCTAGTGATGTACTATTTCATCGTTGACGACACCCAACTATGTACCCTACATTGACTTAATGAGAGCAATTTTGTCAATCCGAATAGCGACTAGCAGGTAATGGAACAATAAACATTATTTGTGTAATGCACACCTGATGTGTTATTCCTCCCAAATCAGGACATTTCACAAATAGCAACTGGTTTGGTCAAGTTTTCATTATTTATTGTTGTTTATGACCTGACTGTGCTGAGCTATCGAATATCATCGCATTAAAAAGTGAGAGATTCACCCACATGTTATAGTCCAATCATGGACAGCGAACAGGCCAAAAAAATTATGTCACAGTGACCTTTAGCGAACTTGTCGACTGCATGTGCCATTTTATTATATTCATATATGCGATGTTTAGTATTTAGTATTGGCTACTGATTTTTATTTTACATTGAACACAATTTAAGGCAAATAACGTGTTCCATACCCGATGCGATGGCATGCATACTGTACTCATATGCATAAATATGCCTTCCTTCTATAGAGTATAGGCCTACCCACGACTTTTACTATCAAACTTGTCGCGGCTTTTTAACAGCCAACTAATCAGACATAAATGCCCCTGATATCACCCAATGTCGATCACGTTATATGATGTGTCATGATTATGTAAAGCGATATTTTCAGTAAATGAGGCATATTGGCCACACCAAAAACCGATCACGTTTGCTAAGTATCAGAATTAATTGGCTATTAACCCTTTGAGTGCCAGGGGCCGATCTCATCGGCCCTATACCTACAAAATAAGTCTGTTAAAGAATATAAGAATAAATTATTAAAATTATTAAAAAAAAATTGTAAAAAACAAAAATTTGTTAGGCCAATGCATTCTCTTATATATGCGAGGCGACCTATGGTCGACTCGCATATATAAGAGAATTGGCACAGGGTATATGGCTTGATACAAAAATCGACCTGGCACTCAAAGGGTTAAGTGTGTCCACACCAAAAACCGATCACATTTGTTGAGTGTCACAATTTATTGATTATTATCAGTCCTTCAGTGGACTGATACCGGGCTGCGTCTTTAAGTGCGGTCACGCTAACGTACTTCTCATGATCCATGTCAGACATGCAGCCCTGGGAATTAGCCTAGGCAATAGGCAATGCCTAGGTAAAAGCAGAGGCAAAATCAGTTTGCCTAGGCAATTATATTGCCTAGGTAAAACAAGTTCATTGGGTTACTAAAATTTATTTGTGTCTATCAGAAATAGAACCTCTTTAGCCAAAATGACTTCCTTAAATCACTCTTTACATATATTGTCCTAAAATTGTTTCCATGGCACTGGGCCATTAACTAGCTACCCATAAGGGCACTAGTTTTGGAGATGATTTGTGGAATGTATATAAAATTATATGATCAGTAGTGGCCAGGAAATGTTCTCCAAAATAACTAAGCATTTCAGGTTATTATTGAATCATATTGATTTGAGATGGCAATATTGTTGCAAAATTGCCTAGGTAAAATCTATTTTTGCCTCGGCCGATTTCTTTCACCTAGGCAAAAAGATTGCCTAGGCAAATTTTCCTTAATTCCCAGGGCTGGACATGTATTCCGCAAAATGCTGGTCAAACCATGTGGAAGTCTGAATTTCTTCTATTCTTCTTATACTTATGTGGACAGTTTAAACACAATAGAACTGTCATTATAATGTAAAAATGTAGTATATAACCAAACCAAGAGCTGTAAACTTGATTTCTTCTTGGTAGCAACTGTGGCGTTTGCTTCAAAAGACGCTCCTGAGGAAAAGTGTTGAATTTTATCGCATCTTTCTTCCAACAAATCTGTATGAGACTTCTTCTTCTTGCCCTTCTTACCAGAACTGGAAAGTGAGGGGATGTGGGACGCCTGTGTTCACCCATGAGACTTGTGTGAGATTTAAAAATGATTGGTTGTTCACGCTTCGCTTAACAAGGCAAGTCAATTAATAGCTAAAGGGCATATTTCTAACTTCATAATGAATAGTCGAGGTTATGAAGTAAAATTGTAAACACATTCACTGTTAAGTGTTTATAGTCAGAATTCAACCTTTTCTTTACTAAATGGACTCTCCCATTCAGTTATAGAAGTCTATATTGTAATGGTCTATTCTTAATCCTGAGGGATGTTCTGGAAATATGAGCAGACGACTGATGTATGAAAAGATTATACAAGTGCAGAAGAATTCATATTGATTGGTGGGAAATGTTCAGATATATATAAGGTCAACAAACTATGGTCGTTTGTTATACCCCCATCCAAAAGATGGGAGGTATACTGGATTACATGTGTCCGTTGCAGCCCTCATAATTGGCTACGGCAATCGGCAATGCCGAAGCCATTTGCTGAAGCAAGCTGGGCCACGATAAAGGGTTGCTGTAGCAGATTGCCGAAGCCAAACAATCTGAATTAAAAGGGATGCCGTTGAGGCGTGCGTGCATCCGTCTGTCCGTGCATCTATCCGTCGGCCTCCACTCATATATCTCAACCATGGGTTATCGAATTTGGTATGCAAGTTTGGCATCAGGAGGGCTTTCAAAAGAGTGTTCATTGACGTTGTTCATATTTTCTGTTCAAGGTTTATTCCCCTTTTTTTTCTGAAAAATGTTGGATTTCAGTCCGTCTGATCATATATCTCAACCAGGGTTTATCATATCTTGATGAAATGCAGGTTTGGTATCAAGAGGGCTTTCAAAAGAGTGTTCAGTTATTAATTTGTATTTTCCGTTCAAGAGTTATCCCTCTTTGTTCATCTGAAAATGTTTAATTTTTGTCCATCTTAATTTAAATTTGGTTTCCGTCTTGATCATGTTTCAATTGGCACCATGGGGGTATCCCAGCACCTGATGTACAATTATCTGAACATTTTCAAAGGAAATTCTCGTCAAGGAGTGTTTGTAAAGAAAAGGTTAACATACCGGTAACTATCGAGTAGCTGTCATTAAAAGAGTAATTGATTTTCCCACTTAGCATAGTGATTTAACTTCACAGTATATTCAGTTACCGGACATAGCATATACGTATAGGTTATAACCCGCTTGCAAGAAATAGAGACCAAGGCACGTGGATTGGAGCGATTTTACTGGCCGAGGGGTGTGAATCGGTTTTATATATAAAGACTCTTTATTAAAGAGTATATACAATATATTCCATTGTAATAATCAGTAGTATACAATGATCACTAGTTGGCTTTTTTGCTGATGACGTTTATCCAATATATAATATGTCAATTGCCGATACCAAACCCGCCTCAAAATCCAGTTAGAAACCGCAGTGGACAAGCCTGGAAATATGTGCAGAATGAGGTCCCCAGAGGGTGAATTTAGTGATGCTATTCCACACAGTGGCTAGCATCACCAAATTCACCCTCTGAGGACCTCATTTTGCTTTGGCCTCATCTTCCGGGAAGTATATATAGTCTTAAATTAACATTGTTTTAGTTATATTTTCCTTTCTGGGAAGTTTCTGTATCACCTAATTTGCAGACAATAAAATGCATAATCGAGGTGACTAATGGGTGAAACATCATCAACTTCAACTGGGGAACTTCAATCTGATTCTAGGTCTCCCATAGATACTTCCCAGAAGTTGAAGCCTAAGCAGAATGAGGTTCCCAGAGGGTGAATTTGGTGATGCTATCCCGCCAGGCTTGGAACATTCATTTCAGTGTCGGTTTTGTTTTATAGTTAACCATTTTAGGTATTATATATAAAGTGAGTGAATGGCCAGGTGACACATCTGACAGGGTCAGTGAAAATCACACCTAGCCCTTCAGAATGACAGTAACAAGTGAAAATCACACCTGGCCCTCCGGAATGACAGTAACAAGTCGGAATGGAAGACTGGCTGATGGATGAAAGCACCTTTCCATTTGTCAACTTAGGTATAGTGAAAGACATAATGGCTTAAAATCTGTCATATAATTTCCCCACATAATGAAGGTGGTACATATTAATTGTATGGATGCCATTTCATGATGAGAAAGGCGATGATGTCTGTTAGGAATGTTAAATATAAGAGGCTAAATATTATAATGACCAAGGTCCCAAATTATCGCAAATTGTACCCTCGTTCTCATGACATGAATTTTGAATTGGAAGCAGGATTAAAATGAATTTTGAAAAAAGTTTTAGAATATACGAGTTCCAAAAACAGCAGAAATTATTTTATGCCAAAGTAGAATTTAGACATTTTTGGAAATTTACTTCCAAAAAGTTACCAAAATGTTTCGATAGGTTCATTACAAGCCTTGAAATAGTGTGTCTGTCATTTGCAGAATGAGGTCCCCAGAGGGTGAATTTAGTGATGCTACCCTGCATAGTGGGCTAGCATCACCAAATTCACCGTCTGGGAACCTCATTCTGCTTAGGTGTAAGCAGAATGAGGTCCCCAGAGGGTGAATTTGGTGATGCTAGCCCGCTATGCGGGGTAGCATCACTAAATTCACCCTCTGGGGACCTCATTCTGCAAATGACAGACACATTATTTCAAGGCTTGAGCGTATGTCACATTACTTTTCGGCTCGTTATTTGCAAGATGTTGATGGTTATGATAGAAACTGAACAGAAGGGAAAAAGTAACTCAAAACAATGTTAATTTGAGACTATAGAAAATTTCCTCTGGGGACCTCATTCTGCAAATGACAGACACACTATTTCAAGATTTGCTTGCATATTGATTTAACTTCAAAGTATATTTACAGTTACTGTAATAGTATATACATATAGGTTATAACCCACTTGGGTTTATGTACAGGAAATAGAAATTTGGTATGCAGGTTTTCTATCACAAAATACATGTCAAGTTCTTATTTGGGTTCCGCCTGCCAATTTTCACCAGAGTTATGGCCCTTTTTGTTGGAATTTGCACTCGATTTTAATTTCCGGATGATAACTTTATAAATCTGAACTGAATGGAATGAATTTTGTTATATGAGTTTACTCGCCCAAAATGCAGGTTCCGCTCACCAATATGTACCAGTTGGCCCTTTGTTGGAATTACCACGGGCGTATTTTGTCATGCCCTAGCGTTGCTCTTGTTTGCTGATGACAATCATCCAATTGCCGATACTGAACCCACCTGAATGAGGGGACGCCTGATGGCAACTCACCTGAATATGTGCCATGATCCAGTTAGAAACTTCAGTGGAACATTCGTTCCAGCGTCGGTTGTAGTACTTGCTCGCCACATCTTCCAAATATGTTGCGACGACAGTCCGGATATCATCATCAACCGCTGACGAGTTTCTGGTCTTCGTCTCGATAAACTGGAAGTCACTTGACGTGTCTGATAAATGCTCGACTGGCATCGTTACTGCCATTCGGCTAGAGCTAATTGTGCCGTCCTGCTTCCATCACCTGCCATTTACACGCTGTCGTTTGGAGTTTCTGATCCATGTATACAATCACCATCCTACAAAGAGTTTTGTGAATGTCAATGCTATACCCTACATCAAGCCTTGAAATAGTGTGTCTGTCATTTACAGAATGAGGTCTCCAGAGGGTGAATTTAGTGATGATACCCTGCATAGCAGGCTAGATCACCAAATCACCCTCTGGGAACCTCATTCTGCTGAGGTGTTAGCAGAATGAGGTCCTCAGAGGGTGAATTTGGTGATGCTAGCTCACTATGCGGGGTAGCATTACTAAATTCACCCTCTGGGGACCTCATTCTGCAAATGACAGACACACTATTTCAAGGCTTGCCCTACATTGCTTCATGTGAGTGATGTTGACGGTGAAGATCAATGGTACAGTAATGCTCTAAGTAATTGACTCCTTAACCACAGGAGAATTATGGGTAATTTTTCAGGATTTAGTCAGAGATATGGCTTGTTGCCATTCATCGGAAAGCTCTCGCTAAGAGCTTTCCGATGAATGGCAACAAGCCATATTTCCGACTAAATCCTGAAAAATTACCCATAATTCTGCTGTGGTTAAGGAGTCGATTACTTAGAGCATTACTGTATTGTCCAGTGAGGCTAGTTAAATTATACCATTGTTGTATCACATGATTGAATTTTTATACGCCCGTTTGAAAAAAACGGTCATATTATGTAAATGGGTTGTCCGTCTGTCCGGCCGTCGTCCGTCCATCCGCTTTTGGTTTCCGGATGATAACTTTAGATTGAATCAAGTGAACTGAACCAAATTTGTTATGTTAGTTTACCAACCCAAAATACAGATCAAGTTTGAATATGGGTTTCGTCCGCATGATTTTGACTGAGTTATGCCCATTTTTCGACTTAGATTTCACCTGATTTGCGGTTTCCGGATGATAACTTTAGATTGAATCAAGTGAACGGAACCAAATTTGGTATATTAGTTTACCAACCCAAAATACAGATCAAGTTCGAATATGGGTTTTGTCTGCATTATTTTGACTGAGTTATGTCCCTTTTTCGACTTAAAATTTACCTGATATGCGATAGCTTTAGATTCAATTGAATGAACTGAACCAAATTTGGTATACAGATCAAGTTCAAATATGGGTTCTGTCTATATGCCCCACTCTACTCCAGAAACGGGCGTATTATGGCACGCCCCAAAGGCATGCTTTTGTTACCTTTTTGATTGGCTGTTGACCCCAGGTCACCAGCAAGTGTGTCTATAATGTTAATAACATCAAGCCCTGAACTAGTGTCTGACATTTGCAGAATGAGGTCCCCAGAGGGTGAATTGAATTATGCTATCCAGCATGGTGAGCTGGCGTCACCAAATTCACCCTCTTGGGACCTCATTCTGCTGAAGCCTCAACTGCTATGTGAGACCTAGGATCAGATTGAAGTTCCCCAGTTCAAGTTGGTGATATTCATCCATTGGTCACATCGATTATGCATTTTATCTTATGCACATTAGGGGATATATAGAAACAGAATAGAAGGAAAAATTAAGTAACTAAAACATTGTTAATTTGAGACTATAGATACTTCAAATAAGATGAGGCCTAATCAGAATGAGGTCCCCAGAGTGTGAATTTAGTGATGCTAGCCCACTGTGCAGGGTAGCATAGATAAGTTCACCCTCTGGGGACCTCATTCTGCAAATGACAGACCGCTGTTGCTCTACACTCAGAGATTTCTTTCCTAAGATGACAAAATAAATCATTTTCAAATATAGTAGTACACGTAGTTATAAAAATAACAAGATGCAAAAGAATAATCAGTAATAAATATCATTTACTGATAAAAACTTGAAAATGATGTCTACTAGATTGCGATGAGCGCAATGTTAGTATCGACAAAAACTTTTTCGGAAGTCTCTATTTGTCTCCGTTTTTTTTATTTTTCATTTGCAATGCAAATTGTTCCGAGTTCGGTAAGGAGAATTTAAAAAAATATTTCTCAGAAAAAGTTAATTTTTCGCTGCTTCATGACCATTTGAACCAAAATAAATGATGAAATCATGGGATGAGTAGACTGGATCAGGGTTGGCTGGACCCAATATTCTCTTGCCAAAATTTTTGCCAAATGAATTTTTTTTGTTGCCAAATTTCAAAATGATATGCCAAATTTAATTGATGGTATATTATAATTGGGGAAATTGAAGGAAACAATAAATATCTAAGCGACACCAGAAATTATGTTTAATGTTACTAAGACAGCAATCATAGCATACATATTATTTCGTCCTGTGTCTTAGTTGGCAACAAAGCCGAACCACCAATTGATCCCCCCGCTCACCATTCACATTTGACTGATTAAACTATTGTCTTATAATAGCTGGTCACAACACACAGGTATCATAAATATGCGGTGCAGTGTTGCCAGTATAAATGTGCGTACACATGGGATTAACTGTGTAAAACAATGAAGAATTTTTTATTTTTTTTTTGTTCAACAGCAGATCAAAATTTGCACGAATCATATACATGAGTCTGTTTCAGCTAGTTAACATAAGGGCAAGTGCTGATGTGTTCACTTCGGAAGTCAATCTCGGGTAACAGACAATATTTATGTGGATAAAGTCCTGGCTATGCTAGTGCATCATTAAATAACCTGTGCTAGTGCATTCTCTTATATATGCGAGCCTCCCATAGGGAGCCTCGCATATATAAGAGAATGCACTGGCTTACATGGTCATGGTAAATATTTTCAGGCCAATGTATTCTGTTATATATGGGAGACTCGCATATATAAGAGAATGCATTGGCACAGGGTTTTCGCAAAATTTCAGGAAGCTCCACTCATGGAAGGGTTAAAAAGTTTGATTTTAGAAGGCGACCTACATTTAATATACATGTGTTTATGAACTTCTGTTTAATTGATATTCCTAGACACACTGTTGTATAAACGGTAAAGTTAGGTGCATTGATTCTGTCGTAAAATGTTGCCCCAAGAGCTATACTTGGCAATCTCTCATATCTGCCAACAATGAAATATTGACACAATACTGTAGGAAGTCTTTGGGGTTCCTCACAGTGAATCAGTCAGCTTTTGTACTCTTCAATCATAAAGTATCTATGTCTGTATGGTATTCATTGATTTTCCGAGACTGACACACGCAAATGAAATCTAATGGATTATAAAACATTGCATATTGGAGAAGATAAACTTCAGAAACTTTTTTATAAGTGCTCCATGAATACTTTACTCTAAGTTTTTGTATTGATTTTTATCAAACACCAGAGATGGAGATACGGCTTGTAATCCATTGTTGGTAGCATCTGCCATCAGTAAAGGACTGCAATATAGAATTTTAGCCCACCCCTGGCCAAGTGTTCCTGCTAAAATGTGCTATGATGCTGGTGGGTCCTGCTGAATTGATAGATGCTGGTAGGGCAAACTGATGCTTTTAAGAAAATATACCGTTATAATCTGAACATACCCAGGAAAAGCCATTATGTATGCCAAGCATTCAAAAATATATATATTGCAAAATATATTGATACTGGTTGTGCTAGTTGTTGCAAATTGACTATAATACATGATGGCTTTTCATGTCATATTTCAAACACAAGTGCAGCCATTTTCAGCTCAACTTACTGTTGTAAGTTTGAGCTATTGCCATGGTTTGGCGTCCGTCGTCCGTGTGTCCGTCAACAATTTCCTTTGGCGCGGGCTACAGGTTGTACCTTTGGTCTGATCTTCATGAAATTTGTCATGAATGTTGACATTGACATGTAGATGGGAACGAGTAATTTTGGGGTCATTCGGCCAAAAAACATGGCCGCTGGCAGCCATATTGGATTTCAAGATCATTACAGGTCGTACTGTTCATCTGATCATCATGAAATTTGTCATTGATGTTAATAATGACATGTAGATGGGAACGAGTGATTTTGGGGTCGTTCGGCCAAAAAACATGGCTGCCAGCAGCCATCTTGGATTTTACTCTTTGCATGACTAAATCCTTTGGTGCGGGCTAAAGGTCGTTGTTTTGGTCGGAAGTTTATGAAATTTGTCATGGATGTTAACACTGTCATGTAGATGGGAACGAGTGATTTTGGAGTTGTTCGGCCAAAAAACATGGCCGCCAGCAGCCATCTTGGATTTTACTCTTTGCATGACTAAATCCTTTGGCGCGGGCTACAGGTTGTACCTTTGGTCTAATCTTTATGAAATTTGTCATGAATGTTGACATTGACATGTAGATGGGAACGAATCATTGTGGGGTCATTCGGCCAAAAAACATGGCCGCTGGCGGCCATCTTAGATTTCAAAATTAAATCCATTGGTGCGGGCTACAGGTCGTACTGTTCGTCTGATCATCATGAAATTTGTCATGGATGTTAATATTGACATGTAGATGGGAACGAGTCATTTTGGGGTTGTTCGGCCAATAAACATGGCTGCCAGAAGCCATCTTGGATTTTACTCTTTGCATGACTAAATCCTTTGGCGCGGGCTACAGGTCGTAGCTTCGATCGGAACATCATGAAATTTGTCATGGATGTTAACAATGACATGTAGATGGGAACGAGTGATTTTGGGGTCGTTCGGCCAAAAAACATGGCCGGCAGCAGCTTTCTTGGATTTTACTCTTTGCATGACTAAATCCTTTGGCGCGGGCTACTGGCAGCCATCTTGGATTTCAAGATTCAATCCATTGGCGCGGGCTACAGATCGTACTGTTCGTCGTACCTTTGGTCTGATCTTTATGAAATTTGTCATGGATGTTAATATTGACATGTAGATGGGAACGAGTCATTTTGGGGTTGTTCGGCCAATAAACATGGCCGCCAGAAGCCATCTTGGATTTTACTCTTTGCATGACTAAATCCTTTGGCGCGGGCTACAGGTCGTAGCTTCGATCGGAACATCATGAAATTTGTCATTGATGTTAATAATGACATGTAGATGGGAACGAGTGATTTTGGGGTCGTTCGGCCAAAAAACATGGCCGCCAGCAGCCATCTTGGATTTTACTCTTTGCATGACTAAATCCTTTGGCGCGGGCTACAGGTTGTACCTTTGGTCTAATCTTTATGAAATTTGTCATGAATGTTGACATTGACATGTAGATGGGAACGAATCATTGTGGGGTCATTCGGCCAAAAAACATGGCCGCTGGTGGCCATCTTAGATTTCAAAATTCAATCCATTGGCGCGGGCTACAGGTCGTACTGTTCGTCTGATCATCATGAAATTCATGGATGGGGTCGTTTGGCCGAAAAACATGGCCGCCAGCAGCCATCTTGGATTTTACTATTTGCATGACTAAATCCTTTGGTGCGGGCTACAGGTCGTACCTTTGGTGTGATCTTTATGAAATTTGTCATGAATGTTGACATTGACATGTAGATGGGAACGAGTCATTTTGGGGTCATTCGGCCAAAAAACATGGCCGCTGGCAGCCATCTTGGATTTCAAGATTCAATCCATTGGCGCGGGCTACAGGTCGTACTGTTCGTCTGATCATCATGAAATTTGTCATTGATGTTAATAATGACATGTAGATGGGAACGAGTGATTTTGGGGTCGTTCGGCCAAAAAACATGGCTGCCAGCAGCCATCTTGGATTTTACTCTTTGCATGACTAAATCCTTTGGCGCGGGCTACAGGTCGTTGTGTTGGTCGGAAGTTTATGAAATTTGTCATGGATGTTAACACTGACATGTAGATGGGAACGAGTGATTTTGGAGGCGTTCGGCCAAAAAACATGGCCGCCAGCAGCCATCTTGGATTTTACTCTTTGCATGTCTAAATCCTTTGGCGCGGGCTATAGGTTGCCTTTGGTCTAATCTTTATAAAATTTGTCATGAACGTTGACATTGACATGTAGATGGGAACGGGGTCATTTTGGGGTCATTCGGTCAAAAAACATGGCCGCCAGCAGCCATCTTGGATTTTACTCTTTGCATGACTAAATCCTTTGGTGCAGGCTACAGGTCGTAGCTTTGGTCAGATGGTCATGAAATTTGTCATGAATTATAACAATGACATGTAGATGGGAACGAGTCGGTTTGGGGTCATTCGGTCAAAAAACATGGCCACCAGCATTTTACTCTTTGCATGACTAAATCCTTTGGCGTGGGCTACAGGTCATACCTTTCGTCAGATCTTTATTAAATTTGTCATGGATGTTAACACTGACATGTAGATGGGAACGAGTGATTTTGGAGTCGTTCGGCCAAAAAACATGGCTGCCAGTGGCCATCTTGGATTTCAAAATTCAATCCATTGGCGCGGTCTACAGGTCGTACTGTTCGTCTGATCATCATGAAATTTGTAGGTCGTAGCTTTGGTCAGATCTTCATAAAATTTGTCATGGATGTTAACAATTATACGTAGATGGGAACGAGTCCTTTTGGGGTCAATTAGCCAAAAAACATGGCCACCAGCAGCCATCTTGTATTTTACTCTTTGCATCACTAAATCCTTTGGCGCAGGTTAGACATTTCAATTAGCACCTTTCCTATTCCTCCATTTACTGTCAACCATTAAATTATTCCCCTACCTAAGTTGAGCTACAGTGTCATTGACACTTTCATTTTATTTTTCAAAAATATATATGTACTAGCAGGTGACCCGACTTCGTCCGGGCTTTGACCTTGAATTGACAATTTTGAAGGTCAAGGTCAGGTCGGAGTCACTATTTGACCCGTCCAAAACACTCCCCGGACAAAATTACCGGTAGGTATCAAATTTCGTCGAAATCCGTCCTGCAGTTTTCCCGGCCATAGCTAACAGACAAACAAACAGACAGAAGTCCCAAAATATATATTAGACTAGTCGATGAGCCCGACGTCCGGGCTATTCAAAAACCAAATTTCAAGTCGATAGCTCTACCCGTTTCCGAGATCTGGTCTGCGCATGCGCGAAGCTGGCGTCGCACGGGCTCGGCGATCCGATAAAATTCGTATCCGGGGCAAGATACATTCACATACCAAATTTCAAGTCGATAGCTCCACCCGTTTCCGAGATCTCGTCTGCGCATGCGCGAAGCTGGCGTCGCACGGGCTCGGCGACCCGATAAAATTCGTATCCGGGGCAAGATACATTCACATACCAAATTTCAAGTCGATAGCTTCAACCGTTTCCGAGATCTCGTCTGCGCATGTGCGAAGCTGGCGTCGCACGGGCTTGTTGACCCGATAAAATTCGTATTCGGGGCAAGATACATTCACGTACCAAATTTCAAGTCGATAGTTCCACCCGTTTCCGAGATCTCGTCTGCGCATGCGCGAAGCTGTCGTCGCACGGGCTCGGCGACCCGATAAAATTCGTATCCGGGGCAAGATACATTCACATACCAAATTTCAAGTCGATAGCTCCACCCGTTTCCGAGATCTCGTCTGCGCATGCGCGAAGCGGGCGCCGCACGGGCTCGCCAATACGACAACGTCCACCGCCTGGTCAAACTACACACACGCACCAAGTTTCGTCCCGATCGGTCGAGAATCGTAGATTTGTATTAATGACAAACATACAGACAAACATACAGACAAACATACAGACAGACAGACAGAGGTCTTCAAAATATATATGAGATAGCAGATTAGCCCGCCACTGGCCGGATTCGTCCCATGGCTTTGGTTGATCCATTAATTTTTGTTTTTCAAGGTAACCCCGTACAGGCATGCCGACAGCATGCTGATGCCCAAAATATCATTTGCGGGTACCCGTTTCAAGGTCAAGGTCACGTCGGGTGGACAAACTGACCCGACAAAAATATTCCACGTCCCGAGTTGACCATACATAACACATTTCACGTTGCTGCTGATGCCAGAAATATCGCCCAAGGTCATTTGCTGATACCCATTTCAAGTATTGCCCGTCCCGAGTTGAGCGCACCGATTTAGCTAACAAAGCAATCTCGACTCAACACCCACGCCTGGATAATTACTGACCGCTCGACACCTTGTAGCACAATATGCAATCAACAAACAGCGCTTACTGACCACTCGACACCTCGCAGCACAATAGGCAATTAACGGACGGCGCGCATTAACTATCACGCGATTAACCCATGAACTACCCATTGCGGTGGCGGGGGATTGGAGAATGAGTGCTCTGACGTTCTCAGAAGCGGTGTGATGACATTCCATCTGGGATTTTACCCTTAGATAGGAAGTTTGGGCTCAATCCGTCTGACAGTTTTCCCGGCCATAGCTAACAAACAAACAACAAACAAACAGACAGAAGTCCCAAAATATATATTAGATAACTTGAATGTTTTATACAGACACTTACTTTTTCTCAAAGTGCTCTGATTAGCCAAAGACCGCGGAAATGACAACTTTAGAGAAAATAACGGCACTTTTTCGTAGCGGCATCAGTTTGCCCTACCAGCATCATAGCATTTCAGCAGGACCCCCCAACATCATAGCAGACTGGCACACTTGACCAGGGGTGTAGCCTGTTATCGCTAGCATCAGTAAACACAAGCTGACCTAAAGGCACCAGAAGTAATTCAAGAGTGGGGGGAGGGCAACTTTCAGAAGAGGGCACTTTTTCCAGTCAGAGGTATTGGCATAAATGTTAAAACACTTTCCTGGACCTAGTTCATATGAAACTACTTTAAGGGATATATTTGTTATATGTTTGCCTATAAAATAGCGGAAAATTACCGAAATGTAGATCCTCGTTGT
Source organism: Siphonodentalium dalli (assembly GCA_032622095.1). Classification (NCBI taxonomy): domain Eukaryota; kingdom Metazoa; phylum Mollusca; class Scaphopoda; order Gadilida; family Siphonodentaliidae; genus Siphonodentalium; species Siphonodentalium dalli. The sequence goes on from CP136069.1 coordinate 73,577,088, forward strand.
ATCTATTAGAAGCCACAGTGAAATACAATTTTGTTATTCCACTGCAGCTTTCGTTATTTCACTGTAGCTTGCCGGTTGTTTACATGAGCGCGAATTGTTGTACTATTTAATACAAATGAAAATGTCGCAGAATTTAGCAACTTTGAGCATTAAATAAGGTGCATATATTTAATTGTAATACGACCTTGCCTAAACCTACATACAAGGCTCGTCCTGATTGGTCAGTATCCCGTATTCCCATGGAGACACGACCGTCTCAAACTTTCAGAAGTCAAACCACACGGGCATTGGTCAATGTCATGCTATAGACTGAATAAAGAGACATATAATGACTACCTATATACTGTACTATACTGAGTTTTATTTAAGATAGAACATAAATAAGTATCAACTTAATTTTTTTTGCCAAAAAGGCAAAGAAAAGGGGTCGCCGTTCAATAGTGACGTCATGTTTGACGTTACAGTTCTAAGAGAAGAACTGTTTGGTGGAAAATCATACCATGCAGAGCTAGAAACTGGGCTATTATATAGCAGGTTGAACGTATGTCACTACAATTTCGACCAAAACATAGTCGAATTACAAAATAAATAAATCCATTGCGCATTGGCATGTATAGTAGAATTTGACCACAGAAACTTTGCGTCGTCCTACAATCACTTTCTTTGTGGTCAAATTCTACTATACACGCCGATGCGCAGTGTATTTATTTCTTAAATAAAAAGAATATCTACAGTTTTTTGTTTGAGTACCTGAAACATCTTATTCGTGTCTTGCAACCGCTCGTGAAAATTTGTATTTCTTTCCAGACACTCATGAGATATTTCAGTATTTAAGCAAAACTGTAGGTATTCTCTATCTCTTAGGACATGTCAGGACAATTATATTAACCCTTTACCCAACAAACCGGCCAAAACCGGCCAAATAAAGCTTCAACAGCCTAAAATATCTTGGGTCTGTCTCAATAAAACCATACAAATATGGATATCATTGGAACCGGCTCATTGACCACATTGTGATGGTTATAGTTATGCCCTGTGCCAATGCATTCTCTTATATATGCGAGTCGACCATAGGTCGCCTCGCATATATAAGAGATTGCATTGGCCTAAAAAAAATCCTTTTTTTAACACTTTTTACCATTTATTCTATACATTCTTTAACAATTTTATAATTTTTAATGTGTTAATCCAATGCATTCTCTTATTTATGCGAGGCGACCTATGGTCGACTCGCATATATAAGAGAATGCATTGGCACAGGGCCCTTCTGTTGGGTAAAGGGTTATATATAACATTGCTGTTTTAGCTGATATCAGTCTGTAACCATACACTGAGAGTCATAGTACTAAGGCTATCATGGCATGGTCTCGTCAAATTGTCATTTCCGGATGCTTCCTCCAAATTATGTCACATCGCGTTATGTTAATCACTTCGATTGGACACCTTTATCTTGGAGCTACTAATTATGAGTTCTGATTGGTGCTACTGAAGTGGAATGCTGCAGTTCAGAAAGTCAATGACAAGTAATCAGATCCATTATTTACATGTGGGTCTGTAGTTAACTTGCAGTAATGCCCTAAATAATTGACTTCTTTAACCACAGCAGAATTATGGGTAATTTTTCAGGATTTAGTCGGAAATATGGCTTGTTGCCATATTTCCGACACAATCCTGAAAAATTACCCATAATTATGCTGTGGTAGGTCATCACTGTAGACAGAGCTAATAAATAAGGGCATTTCTTGCCATTATATGAAGAATGAAAGAGAAATTATTGGGCCCCGGCCCCTTTGGTGGAGGAAAGTCGGATACAGTGTGTCTGATATTTGCAGAATGAGGTCCCCAGTGGGTGAATTTATTGACGGTATCTCACATGGTGGGCTAGCGTCACCAAATTCACCCTCTGGGAACCTCATTCTGCTTATGTCTCAACTGCTATGGGAGGCCTAGGATCAGATTGAAGTTCTCCAGTTTAGCGGATATAGAATCTGAACAGAAGGATTTGTGTCCTCAATTTCTGCCTTCTTCTACCATCTTCTTGCTGCAGGCTTTGGGTTATACAGTAATGCCCTAAGTAGTGAGAGCTTTCCGATGAATGGCAACAAGCCATATTTCCGACTAAATCCTGAAAAGTTACCCATAATTCTGCTGTGGTTAAGGAGTCAATTACTTATGGCATTACTGTATCATCTGTCACTTTTTGTTCTCAATCATAAAGTATCTAGATGTCTGTATTCATTGATTTTCGGAGACTGACACACACAAATGATATCTATAATGCATTCTTTCTAACATTGCATCAAAGAAGATGAATTTTAGAAACTTGTTTAATATATTGCTGCAGGTTATTACTTTACTCTTAGTTTCACTATTGATTTTTATCGTACAATAAGCATACCTTTAGATTCAGGCCTGAGAATAAGATGCCTGCTATTTGCAGAATGAGGTCCACAGAGGGTGAATTTAGTGAAGCTATCCCGCATAGTGAGCTATCATCACTAAATTCACCCTCTTGGGACCTCATTCTCCATGGCCTCATCTGCTATGGAAGACATATACTCAGTTTGCAGTTCCTATTGTGATGTACACCCATTGAGAACCTTGATTATGCAATGTGTAGTCTGCCAATTTGGGGATATAGAGAAACTATACTAATTAAGAATACAGAATCTATGTGAAGAAGTTTCTATAGAAATTTGATAATAAAGAAACTTTCCAGAGAAGATGAGGCCTCCTAAGCAGAATGAGGGCACCAGTGGGTGAATTTAGTGATGCTAGCCTGCTATGCGGGATAGCGTTACTAAATTTCACCCTCTGGGGACCTCAGTCTGCAAATGACAGAAACCATAGTTACAGGCTTGTACACTGCGGTTTCTAACTGGATATTGAGGCGGGTTCAGTATCGGCAATTAACATATTGGATAATCGTCATCTATTCGCCCTCTAGGCTGATCCTTGGGTGGTCTTGTATGCTTTAAACATTAAACACTAAAAATTAACTTTATTCTGCTCAAATTAGAAATTTCTGAAGTTTACAATTTATATTCATCATTAATTTGATTTCGAAGATAACGTCCTGACCATGAACCTCCACCCAACCATTAGTGCTGAATTGTATCAAATCGCTGTGACTTTATGACCCAGATGAGAACCAGATTATAATGGCAGTGAATAAAAATGGACAAACTGAAAGAGATTTCATTGAATTGAAGAAAAGTACAGGTATCATTTAAAAACTATCAAGACTTTGTGAATGGGTCCGAACCTTTGTACTTAAAAGGTATCATTTTAAAAACCAACAAAGAGTTTGTGAATGGGGCAGGACTTTATAGTATGTTTTGTTATCTACTTATGTCATATGAAATCATAATAGGTTTTAAGGGCGAGGTCAAGTGATCAATTTTCATTGGCGATTTCCATGCAAACCCCCAGAGCAAAACTCTCAAGAGTGGCAAATATTTTTGGGTGTGATCTGATCTGGGGTCGATTTAGGGAACCTCGCATATATAAGAGAATGCATTGGCGTAACAATATTTGCCTTGACCTTGTATAAAGCCAGTGAATTCTCTTATATATATTCATATATAAGACAATGCACTGGCACAGGATCTTTAATATGCTGCTCCAGCACAGTTCCCACCATCAAAGGGTTTTAAAAGCATGGTAAACTCCGGGTTTCTGCTGAATTGGAACTTCTCTCACAAGGAAATTAAATTTTCTGCGGACAGTTTAATATGTGGCTATTTTTAGAACATTACTAAATTTATGTTTTATAACAATTGTATATGCAATATTTGTAACATGGTATTTAACATCAGATGTTTCCTCATGTGTTTGTTTGAGAACAGCAGTGCTACTATAAAGTCCCTCTAAACGAGTTTCCTAGAAATATTGTTGATCTTGTTGTGCCAGGAAGAGATGGACGCATCTAGCCTTCACTAAATAAAGTTATTCACCAAAGTAAAAATAAATTGTGTTACTTTTGAAACACATGACAAAAATACACATGGGATTGTATTCACCAGCTGGGTTTATATACAATCCAGTTAGTTTATACAGGTGGATGATCAATGTATCTGTGATGGTCGATCGGATAGACATTGCCGCAGTATAGGATTATCCAATTATTAGGGGATTAGACAGCACTCATTGATGAACCACTATTGTTTATCACCAGTCACAGCTAGCACAGGTACATTGTACATTCAGTTGCTACCAAATAAACTACCCGGTTTATAAAATAAACCCAGTTGGTGAATATGAGCAGCAAGCCTTGAAATATAGTGTGTCTGTCATTTGCAGAATGAGATCCCAAGAAATTCACCATTTGTGGACCTCATTCTTCTTAGGCCTCATCTTCTGGGAAGAATCTATAGTCTCAAATTAACATTGTTTTCAGTTACTTTTCCCCTTCTTTTCAGTTTATATATCCTCTAATTTACAGAAGATAAATTGCATAATAGAGGTGACTAATGGGTGAACATGCCAACTTCAACTGGAGAACTTCAACCTGATCCTAGGTCTCCCGTAGCATTTGAGGTCTCAGCAGAATGAGGTCCCCAGAGGGTGAATTGGGTGATGCTATCCCACCATGCAGGATAGCATCACTAAATTCACCCTCTGGGGATCTCATTCTGCAAATGGCAGGCACACTATTTAAAGGTTTGAATACGAGCATCCCTGATTCCTGATTCTTATTAAAGATTGTCTATCTCTTCCTGGCCACAATTACAACAACAACATAATTTTTATAAACCCGATTTCAAGACTACAAATAATTTTTCTGTTAACCCTTTACCCAACAAACAGGCCAAAACCGGCCAAATAAAGCTTCAACAGCCTAAAATATCTTCGGTCTGTCACAATAGAACCATACAAATATGGATATCATTAGAACCGGCTCCTTGACCACATTGTGATAGTTACAGTTATACCCTGTGCCAATGCATTCTCTTATATATGCGAGTCGACCATAGGTCGCCTCGCATATATAAGAGAATGCATTGGCCTAAAAAAAATCTTTTTTGAACACTTTTTACCATTTTTTCTTACATTCTTTAACAATTTTATAATTTTTAATGTGTTAAGCCAATGCATTCTCTTATATATGCGAGGCGACCTATGGTCGACTCGCATATATAAGAGAATGCATTGGCACAGGGCCATTCTGTTGGGTAAAGGGTTAATTAAACACTGACAAACTGAAGATTGGGTACTGTATATTATTTGTCTATAAAGGCATAATAAAGTGGTTTATTCCTTAGGTTGTAGAGCAAAATATCTGACATTTTGCCGTGGTGGAAAGTGCTAACAAGATAGTGTTCTCCTACTTGCTATGTTTCTGCGAGTCCTGCGGAAACATTCAGAGCATAGCAAGCAGGAGAACACTATCTCTATCTGAGATCCCCTGAAGTATTGTGACCAATCTAATCTGTTGAAAAAAAAATAGCCTGAATTTTTTTTAATTGTATGTTATATAGCAGAAAATTCAAAATAAAACCAATTTTAGTTGATAGAAGCATTTGCGGACAGGGGTCTTCCATTCATATTTATTATCTTATACCCAGGAAACTGTATAAACCTAGGAAGAGATAGACAATTTGTAAAGGTGATAATGACAATTTGCTTCTCCATCCACCAGATAAATATCAAGAGTCTGTCAGCTTGGGTTCAACAACAACTACTGTGATCCAGTGGTTTGCTCAAGTTTCATTTGAAATTCAATACAAAATGTAAAAAGTATAAGCAGGCTGATGAAACATGTTCCAAGCCAATCTTATCAGGTACATTATTTAAACATTTTCTTTATTGCACCAAGTTTAACCCTGAACCATTGGCAATTCTGTAACTTTTGTTCTGAATATTTGTATGGAAATCCTCGTTCAAGATTGGTTGGTCACTAAACCTCATGCAGTCTTGATAAAAAAAAAAGCTGTGGATTTTATAATAACTGGACCCCCGTTTAGCTAATATTCTTATCTCTAGAAAAGATGAAATAATAATTTAAAAGTATAGTATTCTGCAAAAGATTTAGAAAACAAAAGTTCATTCTTTTTAGAATATTATCCAAAAACATAAAAGAGTCTACACAATTTTGACGCATTTTCTCCAACGTACAAATTGAAATTTCCTGATCAGACAGATTATGAAAAAGAGGCCATGAATATTACTTGTTAATGCTGAAGAATAAGAATTTATCTCACTGAATACTAGTTAGTCTTCAGAAGTAGATAAATGCCATTCGTTTTATAAATGAAGAAATAAGTGTTCAGAACTAAGTAATGGTCGAATAGCAATCCAAACAGTTCATTAGTCTTCAACTTGCAATCTAAATACATCTAAATAAACTTGTATGAAAGATTTTTAACATTTAAATACTAGTTGAATGCTAGGTGGAGATTTATTAAGCAATAGTAGGAGTTCATTACAGATTAGAACTTACCTTATGAGGTGTAACTTCACTGCTGTTTCCATGTCACGATTTCTAAATAAACTTGTATGAATGTTTTTTAACATTTGAATACTATTTGAATGCTTAGTGAAGATTTATTAAGCATACAAGTTCCTTATGGATTATAACTTACCTTCTAAGATCTACTCCACTGTTCATTTATTCTCTTTGAATGCTGTTTCTATTTTAACATTTGAATGCTAGTTGAACGGTTAGTGAAGATTTATTAAGCATACAAGTTCGTTATGGATTAGAACTTACCTTATAAGATGTAACTCCACTTAACATATATTCTCTTAGAATCCTTTTTTTATGTCACAATTTCCTGTGGCAGGAGAACCTTAAGTAAACCAAGCTATTTAGTTTTTATGTGTACCGTCGCTCCATTGATCGATATAATTTAAACTCCTGAAGACCTATCGTGAAGTAGACTGTGTGATCGGAGTGTGTGCTGCATTGATTAGCAGGCAGGTACAAATAGTTACCTGTAGTTATCACCTGCGATGACAATTAACTGTGTCCACCAGGTATTTGTTGCATTCATATCTCCAACTCATTAATTGGTCTCAATGAAATTAGTTGCCCACTTAATTTCTAAATTGGTGGTGCATTTATTGAAGGAATATGCCTGGTTTATAAATCAAAATGTTTCGTAAATTCGTAATGAGTATTAAAGACCATCATAAACCCTATCCAAAATGTGGCCAATTATCCTACGTCAATATTTCTAGGGTGAAATTTGTTTTTTAAATGTTTTAATTAATATTCTCTACTAATCAATATCTGGTAAAAATGAGAAGATAATATTACTGGAGTCAAATTTTTTAGGATGAAATAATTATTATATAAATTATATTTATGTTTAATATAGAGCATAAGCTTATTGATGTGGAATAAACTCATTTGATGCGTCCAATCTTCAAAGACATGTTGTAATGTCACATATAAGGCCAAGTCTGCAAATAGTGAGTCTGATATTTGCAGAATGAGGTCCCCACACTAAGGGTGAATTTAGTGAAATTAACCCTATGGGGACCTCATTCTGCTTAAGCCTCATCTTCTGGGAAGTATCTATAGTCTTAAATTAACATTATTTTTAGCTCTGCGGGATAGTGTTACGAAATTTGCCCTCTGGGGACCTCATTCTGTAAATGACAGACACACTGAACTCAGGCTTGGGTACTTGCTCAGCGGTGGGTACAGGACATCCCCCTCGTTCCCCACTCCTGCACCTCGGCCCTGCTGCTCAGTGTCCTTGCCCTTGCCGCTTGTGGTCTCATATTAACCCTTTACCCAACAAACCGGCCAAAACCGGCCAAGTAAAGCTTCAACAGCCTAAAATATCTTCGGTCTGTCTCAATAGAACCATACAAATATGGATATCATTGGAACCGGCTCATTGACCACATTGTGATAGTTACAGTTATGCCCTGTGCCAATGCATTCTCTTATATATGCGAGTCGACCATAGGTCGCCTCGCATATATAAGAGAATGCATTGGCCTAAAAAAATCTTTTTTTAACACTTTTTACCATTTTTCTTACATTCTTTAACAATTTTATAATTTTTAATGTGTTAAGCCAATGCATTCTCTTATATATGCGAGGCGACCTATGGTCGACTCGCATATATAAGAGAATGCATTGGCACAGGGCCCTTCTGTTGGGTAAAGGGTTAAGCCATTCATGATGGGAGCTGCGCTAGTGCAGCATTAAAGATCCTGTGCCAGTGCATTCTCTTATATTTGCGAGTCTCATATAGGGAGCCTCGCATATTTAAGAAAATGCACTGGCTTACAAGGTAAATATTGTTGGTCCTATGTATTCACTTTATATATATGCGAGCCTCCCTATGGGAGACTCGCATTTATAGAGAATGTATTGGCACAGGGTTTTCGCAAAATTTCATAAAGCTCCAGTCATGGAATGGTTAAGTATATCAAATACACTTGTACCCCAAATATCAACAATGACCTGTTTTATCATGCTGCCCAATAGAAAGAAAATAAATTATACAGATTAGATCAGTTGTGAACATAATTTACATTACCAGTATGTGTAGTACCATGTGTTGTACCATACTATGTGGCACTTGTAATTCCTCTAATAAACTGGGGTGCAGCTGTTATTTCACTCTGTGGACTGCTGTGGACTTGTATTTTTGTGAACAGAGCAATTATAATATAAGCCAGATACATTAAGTCTGCTCTAGATAAAGCCTTGAAAAAATATTATCTTCATTCACCCTCAGATAACCACAGGTCCCCTGGTGGTATACCAACACTACAATTATATAATACTAGCTGATGTGCCTGACTTCGTCTGGGCTATTTAGGAATTTCGTTGTAATCCCCTCCTTCTGGGCAGAATATACAATGTCTCGACAAACTATTGTTCGATCGGTCCAGAAAAATAGCATATATGAGCGAGATCAAGGACACGGTCGCACGTGAAATTGACCTGCCCATATTGTTCCTGGGAACAAAGTACTAGTAGGCCTACATACCAAATTTGAGTCAGATCGGTCGAGTTCCAGAAACATGCCTACATGAGTGTATATGAGCGAGGTCAAGGACATGGTCGCATGTGAAATTGGACCTGCCCATATTGTTCCCGGGATCTAAGTATGCCTACATACCAAATTTGAGTCGGATCGGTCAAGCAGTTTTCGAGTCTTATAACACACACACAGACAGAAGTTCCAAAATATATAATAGATAGTATACACTCGTAGTGGTGGTATTGCACCAGGGGACTTGTGCAGATAACTGGATACTTATTAGTGATGTGTAGTGGCCTGATTCCCATTCATTCACTGCTAGGGTTTCCAGCTAATTATGAAGTTAACCCTTTCTATACTGAATATACCTCACAAGACTCTTGATTGTGCTCCATATCAACTGCAGATTAACCATCTCTTTACTTAATGGGTTCTCCCATTCAGTTATAAAAGTATACATTGGAAAGGTCCATTATTCATTTGGAGGGGTGTTCAGGTAATAAAACCCGATGACAGACAGAAAAACGAGAATCCATGTGAGGTTACTTAAAGAATGAGAATCCATGTAAGGTTTCTTTTCCTGTCCTCGAAAAGGTACATTGCTTTATCTTTACACGAAACTGACTAAACTAATTGAACCAGTACAAACGATCTCAAATTTATCAAAAAATTTAAGAAAGAAGATACACATTTTCAGCGCTATATCAACAAATTTGTTCGGAAATATTTGTGTGCAGTATTGAGATACATGTACCGCGTCTTTCCAAATTATGTATTTTGGGGTCCGAAAGAGCCATTTACATTTAATTATGCCACTTCACATTGTAGATGCACAGATGTACCTGAAAAGATTTTGTGTACTTCTTACAACAAGTGATGAACTAATTAATAACGATTGTAGAGGTTTTATTGCGATCTGGTCAGGCCTGAATTTAGTGTGCCGTACATTTGCAGAATGAGGTTCCCAGAGGGTGAACTAATGACGCTATCCCGCTCAGCAGTCTAGCATTACCAAATTCACCATCTGTGGACCTTATTCTGCTTAGGCCTCATCTTCTAGGAAATATCTACATGTAGTCTCAAATTAAAATTGTTTTTAGTTATTTTTCCCTTCTGTTCAGTGTTCAGTTTCTGTATCCCATAATTTGCAGAAGCTAAATTGCATAATCGAGGTGACTAATGGGTGAATATCACCAACTTCAACTGGGGGACTTCAATCTGATACTTGGTCTCCCATAGCAATTGAGGCCTAAGCAGAATGACGTCCCCAGAGGGTGAATTTGGTGATGCTAGCCCACTATGTGGGATAACATCACTAAATTCACCATCTGGGGACCTCATTCTGCAAATGTCAGACACACTAAATTCAGGATTGGATCTGGTGATATTCTGAGAGATGGTTGGTGAATATAAGCTGAAATTTTCTTTGTCCATTTTCATAAAAATCTGGCCATAAATTGGCTATTAAAAACCCATTTAATTTTCGAGTCACCGATTATTTTTTATAGTGCCTTGATATAAGGTTTTAATAACAACTATGACATAAAATATGATTAAAATATTGTAATTCATCATTATTTGGAAAATCATTGTCTCAGAAGGTGCCCATAAAGTAATAGAAAATATCTGAAATCATAGAAACATTTCCCCTGTCTCGCTCCCAGAATGCAACAGAATTCAAACTTGGATATAGAGTTATTCCCCTTCCATTGAAAATAATACACTTTGCACTACAATTCAGATGAAACTTAAGCACAAAAATATGTCAGTACCTCAACAAAAACAACATGTTCACAGTTTATTACACCGCATAAGTTGATAATACAATGTTATGAACTTCCTCTTTTTTTTGGAAGTTTCATTATCCCATAATTTGCAGAAGATAAATTGCATAATCGAGTTGACTAATGGGTGAACATCACCAACATCAACTCGGGAATTTCAACATGATCATAAGTCTCCCATAGCAGTTGAGGACTAAGCAGAATGAGGTTCCAAGAGGTTGAATTTGGTGATGCTAGCCCAAATTTAGTTGTTTTGTTTAGGTCCATTGCACAGGCTGCAGTATCTGTGCTGAGGGAACAAATTCAATCAGATAGCTTCGCTAAATTTACCCTCTGGGGAACCTCATTCTGCAAATGTCCCACACACTAAATTCAGGCTTGGTACTTAAAATGATTTGCTGCACTTCTTACTATACATACTACCATTTATCTTAGGGGATAACAGATGGCTATAAAGCATCAGGAGACACAGCTGGGGATCTCAGTTCTATTCCAAGGAGTTTACTGTTGGTAGTCTCTTATTAACTTATAGCTAATTTCTGACATTGAATTTCAACAAAGTTACCAACATTCTTGGAAAATAGCAAAATTGTTCTTCCATACAAACATTTAGCATTACCTACAGGGGTGGGGGAAGCATTGAAGGGCTGAACCTTCAGAAGGGCACAGGGGCATATCCATATAGGACATGGGGGCTGGGAGGGATTCAGCCCCCCCCCCCAAATGTTTTGAAAGCTCAAAATTTTGGCAATTTTCGGGAAATTTTAGATATTTTCAGTCAAATTCGGGGAAATTGAATGGTATTTCAAAGGTAAGTAATTGTGGCAAATTACAGTATTTTTCAAATGTTTGCTTAAATTATACATATTTAACGTTAATTTGAATCTATTTTGTTATATTTATGTGTTATATATAATACAACCATGAGTATATCATGTAGAAAAGTTTTAGCAAAAAGTCTCAGCTTCCCGAAAAGTTTGGCACCCGTACGGCTATATATGCACAGGGCCCGACAAGGGGACTGAATCTTCAAAAGTTCCGACCAGGGCAGGGGAGTTGATGACACTGTATAGTCTGTGTCCCATGGATGGCATCATTATCAGGCGTCCCAGACTATTATCCTTTTGAATGATAATTAACTTCTCTCATGTGTAATATCGCTCATAGACCTATCATATCAGCCATGTATAATGCCATATCTCCAAAACAGAATGTCATTGACAGATTTGCAGAGGGAATTGGCTGCTCATCAGAAAGTACTCAGCTTATTGCATTTGATGTACACAGAATACATAGACCATAGTTGTATCCAGTGATAAATAGAAAATAACATCAAATCCTTTAAAGTTGAAACTACTTTCTATATTGTAGTCCTGCTGTCTGTTTGTTGCATGGTATCTCCTGGGGACACTTGAGTTATTACCTCGAAAGTTTCTCTGGACCCTGTGGTGGGAGATAATTTTATTTCAGTCTGCGAGTTATGCAGTAATGCTCTAAGCAATCGACTTCTTAACCACAGCAGAGAGCTTTCCGATGAATGGCAACAAGCCATATTTCCGACTAAATCCTGAAAAGTTACCCATAATTCTGCAGTGGTTAAGAAGTCGATTAATTAGAGCCTTACTGTACATCCCCCCTGGTATCAGGGAAGGGGGAAAGGCCTGAGAGACTTCACCCTTTTCTATACTAAATGGATTCTCCCAGTCAGTTAAACATTGTACATTGGAATGGTATATTATTGATTTGCAGGGATGTTGAGGTTATATAAGCAGACAACAGATAAATAAAAGTACAGAAGGAGTCCTTTTTATTGAGGGAAATTTTTTGATAATAAGTTCAACAAACAACCTATTTGTTGAACTTATTATCTGAACATTTCCTATGGGATAACTACTCATCATTGATGCTTTTGTATAGAAAGGGTTGAAAGCTTGGTTTCATACCTATACAGTAATGCCCCAAATAATCGACTCCTTAACCACTGCAGAATTATGGGTAACTTTTCAGGATTTAGTCGTAAATATGGCTTGTTGCCATTCATCGGAAAGCTCTCACTGAGAGCTTTCCGATGAATGGCAACAAGCTATATTTCCAACTAAATCCTGAAAAGTTACCCATAATTCTGCAGTGGTTAAGGAGTCAATTATTTAGGGCATTACTATACTACCCCTGATTACCTTCTCTCAAAACTGAGATGTTGGTGCATATGACTTGCTAGAGGTTACTTGTTGTCCCCCGAAAAACAAAAAATTCGGGGGACTATTAAAATAGCAGGTATCCGTCCGTCCGTCTGGAAATGGTTTCCGGATGATAACTTTAGTTTCAGTAATTAGATCAAAAGCAAATTTCAAGGTGAGTTTATCAGCCCTATATACAGGTCAAGTTCGAATATGGGTTTGCTCCGCCCATTTTTGCGAGAGTTGTGGCCCTTTTTCGACTTGGAATCCTGTCAATTTCTGGTTTCCGGATGATAACTTTAGTTTGTGTGATCATATCTGAATCAAATTTAGTATGATAGTTTATCAGCCCAAAATACAAATCAAGTTCGAATATGGGTACGATCCACCCATTTTTGTCTGGTTGCTTCGGATTTAGGGTCCTTATTATTTTTTTCAGAAAAGCTGATGCCCCCAATGAAGCCACTTTTTCGGGGGACACTGTGGCCGGACGGCCTTTTATTTATTTCATACATATACATTTGCTCCATGCAGTGTATAGTACTAGAAACTCTTAGACTTTAAGGTGACCCTTGATCATTAGGAAAGGGGTCGCTTCGATGGTTACTGCATGCACTGTAGTCTGTATCCATGGCTAGAATCATTATCAGGCATCCAAGAATGATTATCTTTTTGAATGATATCCCTCATAAATACATGTATATAGTATCCAATAGAAAATTACATCAAATCCTATAAAGTTGAAATTATACTTTCTAAATGGTAGTCCTACTGTATGTTGCCTGGTATCTCCTGGGGTCACTTGAGTTATTACCTCAAAAGTTCCTCTGGACTCTGTGGGGGAGGAGGGGTAATTTATTAACATCTCTGTCAATTGTGTTTCCCTTCTGATATCAATCTGTGGGGTGTTGGAAGCAACCAGTGTTAATGGGTGCATGATTAGACTTTAATTGACATGTAGGTTAATCCCAATTACAATCAGATTTTATGATTTTTCTATTACTCTATGGGCACTTTCTGAGACACAGACATTCCATATGGTGATGAATTATAGTATTTTAATCATATTTTATGGCATAGCTTGTTATTAAAACTGTATAATCAAGGCAATATAAAAATATTATTTTGTGACTCGAAAATTACATGGGCCTTTTTAACCTCTTCGCTGCTAAATGACGTTATGACGTCGTGTGCTGGGCTGTTGACGTTATTGCAATTTTCCAGTGGAAAAATATAACGGGAACATTACAAGAACCATACATATGACTCAATTGAAAGGCTATTATCATTCACAATCGTGGAACATCATACACTGTTTGAAACTTTGAGATACAATTATTCCAATGTACCAATCTCTGAGTTCCAGTTATGAATAATGGCCTACTGTTAGTGTGCTGAAGTAGGTCCATAGTACATACGGACCAATCCATATAGCACACGGCGTGCACTTTTACGTCCGTAATAGTAAGGACGTCATAGCAGCGAAGAGGTTAAACAAGCCTGGAATTAACACAAATTTTTGTATTTTTCTAATGCATATATGCATGTTACATATGCATAGTCATGCTACAAAACTAACACATTTTTATAACAAATTTTATGTTTAAATATCCATGCTATTTTATTTTTATTTCGACAGACCGACCCAACTTTTAGAGGAAATTATCCATTAACCAAATTCTTATAAAAAGAAAGACCTAACAGAACTATACTCACTCTTCATATCACTCCAACAAATGATTTTAAAGAACTCCAAGAACATGTAACAAATGACACTTCACAATCAGATGTCACGGAATATTCTCCAAACTTAGCTACCACCAAATTATTTGAACAGAAGGTTGTGCCAAAAATGTTCCAACAATGAATGGTCGTTAATGTCCCATCTTTGTGCGATCTTGGCTTGTAAAACCAATTTAAATCAATACGATAATATTGAGATCAGTAGTGCATGTATCAGTGATCAGCCTGATATTACAGTTATATCTATTTACTCTAATATTTACTGTGTCATGTCGTTGAGTGCCGTCAATTGTTTCCACTGTGTACCTATCAAATAGAAACTAACTTTCTGGCAGCAAACGCATGTTGACACACCTTTGTAGCTGTTTGTTTAAGGGTCTGCTGCCATTTGTTACGTAAATTCATCGAAAAGGTGTCTCCTTCATATCCTGAGGGACACTGCATTGATAATTATTCATATCATCATGTTAGTGTAAACTTGGTGCATACTCAGGTTATACCCCCACACAAAACAGGTGCCCCAGCTCGACCCTTTTTCAGTACAGCAAACCTTTGTACGAACACCCATGTTGTAGGAACACAGAGATGTTACAACTTGTAAGCCCATGTTGAATAATTATATGTATAGGGGTACATACAAGCCAGAACACTTTTCCACTGGAAAACGGCAGCAATAATGTCCATAATTAAGTTCGCTATATTAAACTATAAACAAGTCTTAATGTGTATCATACTTATATCTATGTATCTGATACTGATTTAGTTGTAGAAGAAAGGATAGGTGATGACTTTCTACTACATTTCTTATTTTACAAGAACATCTCATCCACTTCATTATTCCGTATTTATGCACATATTTTAATTTCCCAATTATGTCCTAAATACCCACACATAATAGTAACTTGTAACATGTGTAACTATGGTATTGCTATGGAGAAGCAGGGACTAGTCTATAAGGCAACTTGGAAGACATCTTCTCCCTAAAATGTGCCACTTCTCCCTATTTTTGTTCCAGGGAGAAGTGACTTCTCTCTCTCATATATATGCATATATCTCAACAGCATATTTAAAGTATATTTACTGATTACAATACTGTTCTTACTCACTATTAATGGTTTTATAAATGGGCTCTGGTGTTGCCTAAAAATTATTGGATCAGAGAAGGATCATGATGGGGGTGCAAATTGAACTTCAGTCCTTGTTACTACTCCCTGATGACAGTCCACTTGTCTTCTCCCTAATAACCTAATGACTTCTCCCAATTTGAAACCTCTGGAGGCTGGTTCCTGTGGAGAAGCAATTGGCGGTAAATGTCACATGATTTCATGGTGCAAAACCTGTATGTTTTAGATATCAGCTCAACTTGTAGCAAACATGTGATTAATAGTTGGGTGGTGAGGATAATTAACCTCTCTGCACTGAGGCAAGTGATATACTTACCAGTAATTGGCTTCATTCAAAATAAGACGGTCCCACCTGTTCCCACCCAATATGTGCAAATAGCATGTCTGTCATTTGCAGAATGAGGTTCCCAGAGGGTGAATTTAGTGATGTTAGCAGCACCAAATTCATCCTCTTGGGAACTCATTCTGCTTAGGCCTCATCTTCTGGTAAGTATCTATAGTCTCAAATTAACAATTTTTTTTTAGTTACTTTTTCCCTTCTGAAGTTTCTATATCCCCTAATTTACAAAAGATAAAATGCATAATCGAAGCGACTGATGTGTGAACATCACCAACATCAACTGGGGAAATTCAATCCGATCCTAGTCTCCCATATCAGTTGAGGCCAAAGCAGAATGAGGTTCCCAGAGGGTGAATTTGGTGATGCTATCCCACCTTGCAGGATAGCATCACTAAATTCACCCTCTGGGGACCTCATTCTGCAAATGACAGACACACTATTTGCAGGCTTGTTCACAGCTATTTGTAATCTACCCTGTTCTCTCTTTCAGTACGGGAAGCTGTGCGGCTCAATAAGCTGCTGATGTACCTCAATGAGCATAATAAATGTCTAGTAAACAGTTACAAACAAGAAAAGGATAGCTTACAAAAACAAGTCATCAGCCTCAACTTACAAGTTAAATCGCAGGACCGAGAAGTGTCCCTGGCTGATAAAGATGCTCAAATAAGACAGTTGGCAGCACAAGTTAAAAAGGTGACTAAGCACAGGGTGATGACAGTAATGCCCTAAATAATCGACTCCTTAACCACAGCAGAATTATGAGCTTTCCGATGAATGGCAACAAGTCATATTTTCGACTAAATCCTGAAAAATTACCCATAATTCTGCTGTGGTAAAGGAGTCGATTATTTAGGGCATTACTGTATATGTTTTATAACCATCCATCCACTTCCCTGAAAAAATACGGGTCAAATTAGATTTTGAGTTTCAGCCGCCATTTTTACCAGAGATAAAGGCTTTTCCCATTTCATTAACCCTTTCTATACTAAATACTCATTGATGCAGTGATTGATGAGTTGTTATCCCTCAGGAAATGATCAATAATTAGTTCAACAAAAAACCATAGGTGTTTGTTATACCCCCCCCCCCCCTCCCCCTGCAACAAAGTTGTTGGGGGGGGGTATACTGGAATCATACTGGAGTCCGTGATCCATCCGTCCATGGACACAAATTTGACCAGTTTTTCTCAGTCGTATTTTAATCCTTTTCCGTGAAACTTGGCGCAGACATCAACAACCACGGTGAACCTGTGCCCCTGCGATTATGACATGTATCCGTTTTTTTTTGTGGAGTTATCCCCCTTTTTCGACTTAGAAAATGTTCGCAACATGTAATAATTTTATCTTAGCTTTTTTCCTACATTTTTAAGTCAATTTTTTTTAAACTTGGCACAAATATTTAGTACCATGGGAACCTGTGGACCTGCGATTATGACGTCTGTTCGACTTTTTTTAAGGTGGAGTTATCCCCTTTTTTTGACATAGAAAATTTTCGCAACATGTATAATTTTGTCCAAGCTTTTATTCTTATATTTTTAGGTCAATGTTTTTGAAACTTTGCACAGATATTTAGAACCATGGGAACCTGTGCACCTGCAATTATGAGGTCTGTCCGAAAAAAAAATTTGTGGAGTTATCCCCCTTTTTCAAATTTTTCGCAACAAGCAGAACATTGTCCAAGCTTGTATTCCAACATTGCCAATTGGGCAATTTTGTTTACTGTTTTGCTCGACTGTCACAGGTGGTATCCTTAGTATATCTCAGTGAGAGCTTTCCGATGAATGGCAACAAGCCATATTTCCGACTAAATCCTGAAATATTACCCATAATTCTGCTGTGGTTAAGGAGTCTATTATTTAAGGCATTACTGTATATTTTCTATAATTATAGTACATAGCTTGAGCATAAAAGGCATTCACCTTTAGATATATATTAGATTTATGGAGCACCCATTCAGTGTGAGTGTTCATTGCTCCAAATATGCTTAATTCAGTGAGCATGGGCACACATAGCTACTTCTATAAATCCTTCATTCCTGCTTCCTAGGCAGCTGACCTGAGAGGTAATTTTGGTGAAACTTTATTTCTCTCTATATAAAAGACATCAGGAGAAATTTGATACAGCAATTAACCATTTCTATATTAAATACTCATTGACAAATCTTATCCCTTAGGAAATGTTCAGATAATAAGTTCACCAAACAATCGGTTTGTTTGTTGAACTTATTATCTGAACATTTCCCACCAATAAATAGTCAGCGCTCTTATTACCTGAACACTCCCTCTGAATGAATAATAGATGGTTCCAATGTATACTATCCATTCAGTATAGAAAGGTTTAAATTATTCAGATTCAGGGGCACCGGTTGCAACCAAGAGCAAGGGGGAAACTTCCAGAAAAGGGAACTAATAGAGTAAGAGATAAATCATAAATGCTAAAAAGCCAAAAATTTAGCGTGCAGCTTGAAGTAAGGGTTAGAGCATAGTTCATTACCAAAATCAATCAAGTTGGAGCAAGATTTATTATGGAAAAGAACTTTCCATGCTCTGACCGACTTAGAACACAATTTACCGCACACAATAGGATCAGCTGGAAATCGCTGTTGAGTGTGTGTTGACTATGACACACAACCCGTGCACTGCCCGACATTGAACATGCCTTGGAAATTAGTGTGCTTTACCAAAAGTTTGGGAAAGATTGTAACGATGGGATTGTGCTCTAAGAACTATAAATGGCATTTGTTGGAACTTATTTATCTCAGCATTTCCTTATGCAAAGTCAATGAGTATTTAGTAGACAAAAAGTTGAACTACAAGAATGGATAAACATTCATCTACATGGGTGGCACAAGCACTAAAGGGCAAGGGGGGTCATTCTTCATAAGGGCACTTAAATTATGCATCTCCATTAGAACCAGAGGAAATAAAATAGATACTTATTGAAAATTTTATTTTTTTCTACTCTGGTGATTTTTTTGGTAGGACGATCCAAAAACCAACAAAATAAATAAAAAATGGCCTACAGTAATGCCCTAATTAATCGACTGCTTTTAATCGACAGGAAATCTGGCTTGTTGCCATTCATCGGAAAGCTCTCGGGGAGAGCTTTCCGATGAATGGCAACAAGCCATATTTCCAACTAAATCCTGAAAAGTTACCCATAATTCTGCTGTGGTTAAGCAGTCGATTAATTAGGGCATTACTGTAAATGATCTTAAAATCAAAAATTAATAAGCAATTGCTTTCCTGTCTATTTGACAACAATTCAGCAGAAGTAATAGTAGTTGTATGGCATAGATGCTTATTTATCAATATATGCCAATCGGTATTCATTAAGGTTGACAAGTTAATCACAATTCATTATATATTGTGTTAGTTATTTTTGTTTATGATGACAGATCCTGCATTAGATGTGCACATCGGTTTTAAATTTCTGGCCCAAAAAATTATAAAATGGCCAAAAGAATTTTCTTGCCAGTGACTGGATCCTGCCCCCTACTGTGGTGCCCCTGATTATATTACTCTCAACCTGCCATAAATACATATCTATATGATTATATAGTGTAGAGATGTTAGTAGATCACCCTATATATGGTATTTTACACAGTACCAAATATACTAATATATATCTTACCAGAGACAAGGCTCACAATTACGATTTTAGCAAAAACACACCATCTGTCATATTCCTCATTGATTCCTTTCTCCGGTACTGAGGGTAAAAACTAAAAAATTCACAATTTCAACCCACCATCTTGGCAGCCATCTTTCAGTCCGTTATTATAAATAACTCAAACAGATCCTAAAAACACAATAATTATGCTAGTGGTATGCTTTTCTGCTTCTTTGTCCCCCGACATTCCATTGGTGTGTCCGACGAAACTTTGTCAGAGCCTGTATTCCGTCATTTTCTGGTTAATTTTTTTTTAATTTGGCACATATATCAACCAGCATGGGAACCTGCGCACCTGCGATTTGAGTTCGGTCTGACTCATTTTGGCAGAGTTATTGTCATTTTTCGACATAGAATCGTACATCCTGTGATGCATCTTTTGACCGAGCCTGTATTCTGTCATTTTCCAGTCAATTTTTAAAAAACTTCGCACAGATGTCAACCAGCATGGAAACCTAAGCACCTGTGATTTTTAGTTCAGTCGGAGTTATTGCATTTTTCGACACAGAAATGTTTTATGTTTTTTATTTTAGAGTTGTTGACCCTTTCTTTTGAATTTTGAATATGTGTAACATATTTAGTGAATATGCATTTGTATCATATTGGTTTAATCAATTCCTCCTACAGTTTGTATTATAGAGATCTGAACCTGCCACCTGCATTAATTGGGGGACATTTTGGTCAGCAACTTTTTATTTCCAGTAGAAACAATCCTCGTGGCAAGGATGGCCATTTTGCCCACCATTTTGGTTTTACCAAAATTCCTCAAGGCTGACAGCTGATCAGTCAGTGGATCCTACATAATGGTGCCCTAGACTACTGGAATCCATTGAGAAAAAAACTTTATATGCTAAAACATGCATTTGTGCCTTGGTGGCCAGACTAGTATATATTGGTATTTTTCCCCTGGGCCCTGTGGTATTTTTACTGTAATTCAAATAAATTTTTACTGTAATTCAAATAAATTTTTACTGTAGTTCAATTAGTGATTAATTCATTGATTTGATGTGGATGGGGCCTGACTTTACCAAGCAGAGATATCAATTGAGGGACACACCAGAAATCTCCAGGGACATTTAGATGAGCGGTCTTGGCCCCAACGGGGCTTATTTTTCGAGTTTAATTTTTTTCTTTACACACGGAAAAATTATACATCATATGAAAGTAGAAGATGTAGGCTTCATGTTCCGCCCTGCTGTAAAATATGAAAGTGGTGCCGTTGCCATGGAAACATAATGTAAACAATGTAGACACAGTTTGATATTAAACCATTTCCGCAAATGGTAAAAACTAATTTAAGCCCATTCTAGGACAGGAACAGACGTTGAAGATCATTTATTGATGATTTGTCCACTATAACTATGTTCCAACGATTCCAGTGTTAAATAGGATGCTTATATAGGTTATACGGGTCTTTATTGCCATTTTGGGGTGAAAAATGGTGATTTTTGCAAAAAATGCGATAATTTTGGAATTGGAACATTTATTGAATCCTACATTGGTTACAGTAATAATTTATGCATTATTATGATGGCATCATACGTGTACTTAAAATTAATTTGGATAAAACTGCCGAAAAGGCCCAATACCAAGAGAAATACCTGTTACCATGGAAACGATATTTAAAAATACAAAAAATGCCGTTATTGGAAAGAAATGAAGACCTATAACCCTTGCGACACAATATAACTTTTTGAAATTTGTTTTTTATGACATGCACTTTTAATCTGGACTTCTGTGTTGGGTAATTGATGCGGTTTATTCAGCTGTTGTCATGGAAACGGACCAAATTTCGCCAAATAATGATGTTTTTTCCCATAGAGCTGACATTTACAGCATGTAATTTTATGAAGCAAAGCGTATTATGACAACCCGTTATAGATGTCTCAAAACCTTTTTCAAAGATTACTATTTCCCAATTATCCCAGTAGTAGCTAGGATGCACATATAGGATATGAAGGTTTTATTGCCATTTTGGGGTAAAAACTGTAATTTTTTGCAAAAATTGCGATAATTTGGGAATTGAAACATTTATTTGATACTACATTGGTTACAGTAATAATTTATACATATTATGATGGCTTCTTACGTGTGCTTCAATCTAGTTTTGATAAAACTGCAGAAAAAGCCCAATACCCTGAGAAATACCTATCACCATGGAAACGATATTAAAAAATACACAATATTTCATTATTGGAAAGAAATGAAGTTCTATAACATTGCGACACAAATTAACTTTTTGAATAATGAATAATGATGTTTCCCCCTATAAACCGGACATTTAAATTGTGAATTTTATAAAACAAAAGATATTGTAACAACCTGTTAAAGGTATCTCAAAGTCTTCAACTCATATATATAATACAATAGGGGATAAGAGCACCCCTAAGACGACTTTCCTGCAGGTTTGCCAGACATTATTGCAATTATATTTGGCTACTTTGTCAATATTGGAGGTTAGTTAGTCAATATATGCAGCTAATTTGTCAATATATGTGGTTAGTTAAGTCAATATATGCAGCTACTTTGCAAATATATGCAGCTACGTTTCCAATATATGTGGTTAGTTAGTCAATACTTTGTCCATTAATTTGGTTAGTTAGTCAATATATGTAGCAAATTAGTCAATATATTTGGTTAGTTAGTCATTATATGCAGTTTCTTTGTCAATAAATGTGGTAAGTTAGTCAATATATACATCTATTTTGCCAAAATGTGCAATTGCATTGACAATATATCCAGCTACTTTATCAATATATATATATATATATATATATATATATATATATATATGATTAGTTAGTCATTGTTTGCAGCCGCTTAGTCAATATATGTGGTTAGTTAGTCATTATGTGCAACTACTTAGTCAATATTTGTGGTCAGTTAGTCATTATAGGCATCTACATTGTCAATATATGCGGTTAGTTAGTCATTATATGCAGCTACTTAGTCAATATATATGGTCAGTTAGTCATTATATGCAGCTAATTAGTCAAAATATGCGATCAGTTAGTCATTATATGCAGATACTTAGTCAATATATGCGGTTAGTTAGTCATTATATGCAACTACTTAGTCAATATTTGTGGACAGTTAGTCATTATATTCATCTACTTAGTCAGTATATGTGGTCAGTTAGTCATTATATGCAAATAATTAGTCACTATTTGGTCAGTTAGTCATTATATGCAGCTACTTGGTCAATATATGCGGTTAGTTAGTCATTATATGCAACTACTTAGTCAATATATGTGGTCAGTTAGTCAATATATGCAGCTACTTAGTCAATATATGCGGATAGATAGTCACTATATGCAGCTACTTAGTCAATATAAGCAGTTAGTTAGTCATTATGTGTAGATACTTAGTCAACGTGTGTGGTTAGTTAGTCATTATATGCAGTTACTTAGTCAATATAAGCAGTTAGTTAGTCATTATATGCAGTTACTTAGTCAATATAAGCAGTTAGTTAGTCATTATATGCAGCTACTTAGTCAATATATGCGGTTAGTTAGTCATTATATGCAGTTTCTTTGTCAATATATGTGTTAGTCAGTCATTATATGCAACTACTTAGTCAATATATGTGATCAGTTAGTCATTATATTTTGCTACTTAGTCAATATATTCGGTTAGATGGTCATTATATGCAGCTACTTTGTCAATATATGTGGTCAGTTTGTATTTATATGCAGCTACTTAGACAAAGTAGATGCATATATTGACTAACTAACCGCATTTATTGACTAAGTATCTACACATAATGACCAACTAACCACACCTATTGACTAAGTAGCTGCATATAATGACCAACTAACCATATATATTGATAAATTAGCTGCATATATTGTCAATGCAATTGCACATTTTGACAAAGTAGATGTATATATTGACTAACTGACCACATTTATTGACAAAGAAACTGCATATAATGACTAACTAGCCACATATATTGACTAATTATCTACACATAATGACTAACTAACCACATTTATTGACTAAGTAGATGCATATAATGACTAACTAACTGCATATATTGACTAAGTAGCTGCATATAATGACTAACTAACTGCATATATTGACTAAGTAGCTGCATATAATGACTAACTGACCACGTATATTAACTAAGTAGCTGCATATAATGACTAACTGACACATATATTGACTAAGTAACTGCATATAAATACTAACTAACCACATATATTGACTAACTAACCGCATATATTGACTAATTTGCTACATATATTGACTAACTAACCAAATTAATGGCCAAAGTATTGACCAACTAACCACATATATTGGAAACGTAGCTGCATATATTTGCAAAGTAGCTGCATATATTGACTTAACTAACCACATAGAGTGACAAATTATCTGCATATATTGACTAACTAACCTCCAATATTGACAAAGTAGCCAAATATAATTGCAAAGAGGCTGCGTCTATTGACTAACTAACCACATATGTTGATATATTAACTGGATATATTGCCTGAGCTTGACATAAGGCAGCTATGGCGTACCATATCACCACATTTGCATAGCAATCCTCACTATTATCACACTACATGACCCATTTTAATCATGCAGGTCTACATTTGACCCAAAGGGGTTCGGATGTGATATATTCCAGGAACTTGTTATGCCGTTATTCTGAGTAAGTACAGGTAATTACTATTTAGGGATGTAGCTTATAATCATCAACTATTTGCTTTCAAATCAGTTTCATAATTCCCAGACAGCGAATCTTTTAAAATCCTATCATGGCATTTTCCAGATACGTGGTGTTGGTTTTTAAACATACCCGTAATTTTTCACACAATTTCCAATAATAAAAAAAATTGTGCAAAACACATCACTATTTAGACAATTTTCGTCTAGATCCACAGAAACAGCTGAGAAAT
The DNA here is from genome assembly GCA_032622095.1 of Siphonodentalium dalli. Lineage (NCBI taxonomy): Eukaryota > Metazoa > Mollusca > Scaphopoda > Gadilida > Siphonodentaliidae > Siphonodentalium > Siphonodentalium dalli. The sequence goes on from CP136069.1 coordinate 73,601,782, forward strand.
TGGGAATAAAATGATCAAAACACATGGACTCTGAGTCTGATGAGTACCATGTCAGGGTGCGTTCACATAATGGTAAATTTGTCTGGCAAACCTGCAGGAAAGTCGTCTTAGGGGTGCTCTTATCCCCTATTGTATTATATATATGAGTTGAAGACTTTGAGATACCTATAACAGGTTGTTACAATATCTTTTGTTTTATAAAATTCACAATTTAAATGTCCGGTTTATAGGGGAAAACATCATTATTCATTATTCAAAAAGTTAATTTGTGTCGCAATGGTTATAGAACTTCATTTCTTTCCAATAATGAAATATTGTGTATTTTTTAATATCGTTTCCATGGTGATAGGTATTTCTCAGGGTATTGGGCTTTTTCTGCAGTTTTATCAAAACTAGATTAAAGCACACGTAAGAAGCCATCATAATATGTATAAATTATTACTGTAACCAATGTAGTATCAAATAAATGTTTCAATACCAAAATTATTGCATTTTTTGCAAAAATTAACAGTGTTTACCCCAAAATGGCAATAAAACATTCATATCCTATATGTGAATCCTAGCTACTACTGGGATAATTGGGAAATAGTAATCTTTGAAAAAGGTTTTGAGACATCTATAACGGGTTGTCATAATACGCTTTGCTTCATAAAATTACATGCTGTAAATGTCAGCTCTATGGGAAAAAAACATCATTATTTGGCGAAATTTGGTCCGTTTCCATGACAACAGCTGCATAAACCACATCAATTACCCAACACAGAAGTCCGGATTAAAAGTGCATGTCATAAAAAACAAATTTCAAATTTTTGTATTGTGTCGCAAGGGTTATAGGTCTTCATTTCTTTCCAATAACGGCATTTTTTGTATTTTTAATTATCGTTTCCATGGTAACAGGTATTTCTCTTGGTATTTGGCCTTTTCGGCAGTTTTATCCAAATTAATTTAAGTACACGTATGATGCCATCATAATAATGCATAAATTATTACTGTAACCAATGTAGTATTCAATAAATGTTCCAATTCCAAAATTATCGCATTTTTTGCAAAAATCACCATTTTTCACCCCAAAATGGCAATAAAGACCCGTATAACCTATATGTGCATCCTATTTAATACTGGAATCGTTGGAACATAGTTATAGTGGACAAATCATCAATAAATGATCTTCAACGTCTGTTCCTGTCCTAGAATGGGCTTAAATTAATTGTTACCATTTGCGGAAATGGTTTAATATCAAACTGTGTCTACATTGTTTACATTCTGTTTCCATGGCAACGGCACCACTTTCACATTTTACAGCAGGGCGGAACACGAAGCCTACATCTTCTACTTTCATATGATATATAATTTTTCCGTGTGTGAAAGAAAAAATTAAAACAAAAAAATTCTGGTCAAGACCGCTCATCTAATTGACGTTTCATCATTAATATGATTAGACATAACGATATTTCCATTGACCATTAATATTACTTCATGAACTATAATTGTATGTAAATATATGCAATTTGGAACAAACTAACAGGTGAATTATGCAACATCTGGTGTTACTCTTGTCTATGCCTTTCTTTACTGAGTGAATTCTCCCACTCATGTATAAAAATATACATTGGTATGATCCAAGCTTGCAAATAGTGTGTCGGTCATTTGCAGAATGAGATAGCGGGCTAGCATCACCAAATTCCCCCTCTGGGGACCTCATTCTTCTTAGGCATCAACTGCTATGGGAAGTGTATATTGTTACAAATTAACATTGTTTTAGTTACTTTTTATATGCCCTTTTGAAAAAAAGGCTGTATTATAGTATTGGTCTGTCCGGCCGGGCGTCCGTCCGTTAACCTGTTGTCCGGATGATAACTTTAGTTAGAGTGAACCAAAATTAGTAAAATTTGGTATGTGGGTTTATTAGCCGAAAAGTAAGTTCAAGTTCGAATTTGGGTTCCGCCCGCCAATTTTCACCGGAGTTATGCCCCGTATTTAACGTTTTTTGACTTAGAAAATCCTTGAAATTTGTTGTCCGGATGAATGAATGAATGAATCCAAATTTGGTATATTACTTTCTCCCACCAAAACACAGGTCAAGTTCGAACTTGGGTTCTGTCCGACCATTTTTGGCAGAGTTATGCCCCTTTTTCGACTCAGAAAATTCAGTTTTTCTTATGTTTTTTGGTTTCTGGATGATAACTCGATTTTGGAATGTTTATACGCAAAACCCGTTTTTTTTTGGATTACATATATCAAAATACAGCTCAAGTCCGAATTTCGTTTTAATCCGAGAGTTATGGCCCCTTTTTTGACGTAATTTGACTTAGAAAATCCCTGAAATTTGTTGTCCGGATGATAACCTTAACTAGAGTGAACCGATTTCAATCAAATTTGGTATGTGGGTTTATTAGGAGAAAAGACAGCTCAAGTTCGAATTTGGGTTCCGTCCGCCAATTTTCACCGGAGTTGTGCCCCTTATTTGACGTAATTTGACTTAGAAAATCCCTGAAATTTGTTGTCCGGATGATAACTTTACTAGAGCTTATTGGATTCAATGATAATTTGGTATATTACTTTCTCCCACCAAAACACAGGTCAAGTTCAAATTTGAGTTCCGTCCGCCAATTTTTACCAGAGATATGCCCCTTTTTTCCCCAGAGAGGGCGTATTTTGCACGCCCAGCGTAGCTCTTGTCCCTTCTGTTCAGTTTCTATATCCCCTAATTTGCAGAAGATAAAATATATAATCGAGGTGACTTAATGGGTGAACATCACCAACTTCAACTTCAACTTCCATAGCAGATGATGCCTAAGCAGAATGAAGTTCCCAGAGGGTGAATTTGGTGATGCTAGCCCACCGTTTGGACCTCATTCTGCAAATGACAGACACACTATTTGCAGGCTTGGTATGGTCTATATTCATATGTTCAAGATATGTAAGCAGACGACAGACAGAAATACAAGTGCGGAGGGATTCCTATTCGCGCTGGTGGGAAATATTCAGATAATAAGTTCAACAAATGGCCTATTTTCTAAACATTTCCTAATGGAACTACTCATCAACGAGTATTTAGTAAAGAAAGGCTTATTAAAGGATTTATTCGGTCTAGAAACTACAAAACGCAATCGGAAAGCCCTCCCTGTTGTGATTAAAATGACCCAAGTCCCATTCCGATCGCATTATAAATAACCCGTAAAATAAATAAATAATACCACCACCGGTATTCGGAGATTTCCGTGAATTGACTACGAGTGACGTATTTGTGGGCGAGCAAATCAAAAACACAGATTCGGAGCTGGAGTTTATTATGCTGACTTCGGTGATGTAATCGTAAGTCAGCCGATACTAAAATGTGGAGTCGTATGTTCGCGTGTGGTGTATAGATTTCGTCGCTATTCAATGTGTTATCTAATTAATGAAGATAGTGTGGCCGCTTTGGCCGTTTATCTGGAATAGAAAACAATAATTATGTGAATAAAGTAATTAGTAGCGCCTAGAATGGTTGTTTTTGTAGCCATTTATAACATTCCGCCACGTGTCTGTTTTGTTGAATAGATGGCAGTAGTGCTTTGATTGTCTCGTATTCACTCGGTGATTTGAAATCACTCAGTGACTATTCATCAGTGTCAGTCGCGAATTTGTTTGCACTGTAAAATGCCCCAAAGTGAATATAAAGGGTGACGGAGGATCCCATTCACCTGGTCATACATAAGAAGCGCCTGCTGAATAATGTTAACTCTATTTATGCGCTTTTGTTTTTGTTTTTTTTGTTTTTTCGTTGTTTTACTTTCGATATAAATATCCCGAGTATCTGTCATCTCCACATATGCCAAGATGCCTAGCAGATGTAGTGTGTTCGGTTATGGGCGGGTTATCTATCCATTATTAAGTACCTCCAAAAAGACAACACAGTGCGTAATTTAGAACGCTCTTTATTGTCTACCGCTTTTGTGAGACGGAAGCATGGACGCTCTTTATATTTAAATGTCACAACACCACATACAAAATCACCCATGACATATCGAAATAGAGCATGTTCATAATTGAGAACGCTCTTTATTGTCTATACCGCGACGAAAACATAGACGCTCTTTATTAGAGGCAATCATTGAATTGTTTCTAGGCTAACAATTAAAAAAAAAATTCTCTCTAGAAAGTCAAAACGGAAAATAAAACGGAAAAAATAAACGAACAACAAACACAAACTGAAAAACAATGCCAGGCTAGCCTTCAATTAAAAAAAATATCGTTATACCAAACTGCAGCCTAATTAATAATTATTGTAGTTTCGACAGTCTGTTGTGTATTCGAGTGAATTATTTTGTTTACGCACTTATCGATCTTGACTGGAAGGATTTTAGCAAGCTGTTCACAGTCGTGCACTTCTCCACACAATATGTTTCGTGTGAAGAAACAGACAGGAACATTATTATGACGAATATAAGCCATCATGATACATGTACTAGTATAATAACCACCACCTTTTTAATCACACCCCATTTGTGTTTAATTGTACTCCTATAGCGCACAACGGGATGACACTAGTGTGTAAACTAGCTTCCGAAATTGGTACTATACAACGAAGAAGAAGCTATATGGCCTAACTTGTATTCTTTCAGAAACAGTTAATTAGTTTCGCATGAAATTCCACTCGCTCATTGCATTTCTGCATAAATTAATCTCATTTCACACAACTTAATTTTATTGCCTCAAAGTGCATTTTAGCCATCATTATTCGTTATATAATCCAACATTCTAGCAAATCCAGTTCATAATTCAGCACATTCAAACAGTTTTATTCCGTGATCGCTATTTATCGTAAAGGCCTTGGTAATTAACCGGCGACTGCAATATTTTATACGTAATTTATCAACTCGTTACGCGATTGGCAGAATTATTTCAAGCTCCACCCACCGCTGTCAACGGTAAGCGTCGATGCAGATGATCGGTCATGTGACCGCGTTGTGGTCATGTGATAGCACTCACGTGACTTACACTTTGGATATTTCCGCGATTTTTTTAATATCATAATAATAAAAATACTATCTGCTCGATTTTGAATTTTCTTGGCGAAATGGGTCTGTTAGACATATATTATTAGTATTATGACGATAAAAAAAATCCAATTAAGCGCCCCTCAATTCCTATTTATTTGGTTTCAGGGGTAAAAAATATTTGATTCGAGTCGAGGAACCCACCTTATCAAAGCTCAGAGTTATTAGATGTCGACGAGCCGATGGTCTTGGACCAAATTGATAACTTTAAAATTAAGAGGCTTTCTGTTGATAATAATGCCAAATTTCATCGAACAACATGTTGATAAATAAGAAGTTTCGGGCAATTTTATACAATAGTTGACAGTGGTCAGGATTATTTTTGGGCAATTAATCGATTCTGATAACTGAAGCAGCATTTCTAATAATGTTGTTGTTATTGGTATCTTATTATTTGGGGACCATCGAATCAGATTGAGTACCTTTAATGAAGTTGTTTTTAAGATTATTATGATTCGGGGGGGGGGGGGGGGCACTGTAAGGCAAGCAGGCATAAAGAAATATGGTGCTGGACATTTGCAGAATGAGGATCCCAGAGGGTGAATTTAGTGATGCTACCCTGCACATTAATTATGTGGGGACCTCATTCTGCATGACCTCATCTACTATGGGAGAGCTAGACACAGATTTAAATTCCTAGATGGTGAAGATGGTGATGTGCATCCATTTGGCACCTCCATTATGCATTATGTCATCTGCCAATTTGGGGATATAGAGAAACTAAACTACAAAAGAAAAAGAAACTAAAAAACTTGTTAGTTTGAAACTAAAGATACTTTCCGGGGATGGTCCACGCCTAAGCAGAACGAGGACCCCATGCAGAGGGTGAATTAGTGATGCTTTTCTGCTGTGCATGGTAACGTCACTAAATTCACCCTCTGGGAACCTAATTTTGCAAATGTCCTGCACCATATTTTGCAGCATGTAAGGCAAGGGGGTTACAATCTCTAGGTAGAAAGGCACTTTTCCCAATGTACTTTATGATTTCAGTCGAGGACAAGGGGATGGAGCCCCTGGATGCCCTATGTACACCACTGTTATGATGCCATGCCAATCTATAAAATATCTTTCATTCAGCTTGAAGAAGAAAAGAGAAATGTAGAAGATGAACTGGTGACTGAAAAGCAAAGAGGCAAGGTGAGGCCACACCATTAATCAACATGTTACATGTAGATTGACCTTAACCCTTTCATGACGGGAGCTGCGCTGGTGCAGCATTAAAGATCATGTACCAGTTCATTATATTATATATGCGAGTCTCCCATATGGAGCGTTGCATACCGTATATAAGGGAATACATTGGCCTAACAATATTTACCTTCTTGTAAGCGAGTGCATTCTCTTATATATGTGAGGCTCCCTATGCATTTATATAGATAATGCACCAGTGCAGCTCCCATTATGAAAGGGTTAAAATAGCCCCTGAAACTGTTGCACAAATGTCATAATTTTGTTTAAATAAAACTGATATTAAATGATAGACGCTTTTACAGACAGGCGTCCTCGATTCATATTTATCAGTTTAATACCCTGAAATGTATATAAACTTGCTGGGAAGAGATCGACCATCTTTAATAAAAACTGTTATAATTACAGGCAACATTAACCCAGTTAGAGGAATCATTCGCATCTACCGAGAAGCATATCCTGAATGCTAAAACCCACAGAACAGATTTATCTAGATGTGAGGAGGAGTTAAACCGGCTGAAGGAACATCATATGACAATTACGTCAAGGTTCGATGAAGTTAGCAAACATCTGGAGAATGAGAAGGAATTGCATGCTCAGGCTGTGGAAACAAGGGACAAACAGGTAGAGTAATGCCCTAAATAATCGACTCCTTAACCAAAGCAGAATTATGGGTAATTTTTCAGCACTTAGTCAGCTGACTTAGTCGGAAATATGGCTTGTTGCCATTCATTGGAAAGCTCTCACCAAGAGCTATCCGATGAATGGCAGCAAGCCATATTTCTGACTAAATCCTGAAAATATCCCATAATTCTGTTGTGGTTTAGGGGTCGATTATTTAGGACATTACTTTAGCTCTGATATGGCCTCATTAATCATTTCCTGTTTATCAGGCCCACACACATGATCCCAAAATCCTGAGAATTGGAAAATTGAATTTGTGTGGCCCTAAGTTTTGTCTATATACTGTAACTTGTGGTTTTGAAGATATGTGTTTTATTGCTTATATTACAGACCATAGCTTATAAAGAGAGGATTGATTCTCAGACGGAAGATTTACAGACGATCACCGGCCAGAGGAACGACCTTGAGGAGCAGACGGAGGAACTCGAGAGCAGAAATCTTCAATTGATTAATGAGGTCATGGAGCTAAAGGTGAGATGGAGAATAGACCCTGTAAACCACTGCATTATCTTATATATTCGAGTCTCACTACACGCGCTTAAACGAAGCATTCCATCTCTACATCCGCTATTTCTGGGTTTAACCCTTTCTGTACTAAATGGATTCTCCCACTCAATTAAAAAGAGTAAATCAGAATAGTCTATTATTGGCTTGGAGGGATGTACAGGTAATAAAAGCGGGCAATAGGTAAATAAATCCCTGACACATTTTTTTATGAGTTTGCAGATGCAATACAAGATGTGTTTAACCAATTACAGTAATTAATCAGAAATTTCAATCAGGAAATGGGTCTATTACATAGTACACTTATATAAAAAAAAGCATAACACAATTATTCCGTAAAGTTGGAAAATTTTCCCCATCAGATTGACCGCAAATAAAAAGGTCACACACGCAGAGTTTTGGGATCATGTGTACAAGCCTACGAAAGGGGAATTTGACTTTGCATGTTCTTAGTATATCATGATCAATCTAACAAGAAACTCGCCTTCTTGTTACATCTTGAATAAAAAGTGGCACTTATTTTCTTCCTGAGGCCATATCTCTATCATTTCCATAAGTTTTTCCTTGTCACATAATGGACGATGTCTAAGTAATTTTGGTCATCACTGATACATGCACATTCGTCATATTTAGTTGAAATAAAGCGATTTAGCAACCGGTGAATTATTCTGAGAGTATGACATACAGTAATGCCCTAAATATACACCCCTTAACCACAGCAGAATTATGGGTAATTTTTCAGGATTTAGTCGGAAATATGGCTTGTTGCCATTCATCGGAAAGCTCTCAGTGAGAAAATGTGCAGACGTGAGAGCTTTCCGATGAATGGCAACAAGCCATATTTCCGACTAAATCCTGAAAAATTACCCATAATTCTGTTGTGGTTAAGGAGTCGATTATTTAGGGCATTACTGTAGTTCCCTAAGATATTCAGATAATAAGTTCAACAAACGACATGTCCACAGTGAATATGAATCCTTCTCCACTTGTATTATATTTTCATATGTCTGTCGTCTGCACATTTTTTTCTGGACACCCTTCCAAATGAATGATCGACTATTCCAATGTATACTTTTATAACTGAACGGGGAGAATCCGTTTAGTATAGAAAGGTTTAAACAACAAATAGGGTTAATGTCTTTTCTGTTCTTTCTGTTTGTTGCGTTAGTTGTATTTGACACCCTGGTTCCCCATAATGGGAACCGAGGAGTTCAGTCTTTAGCCTAGTTTTGAAGTCAGTCATAGAGTTTGAGAATCTAGTGTCTTTTTGTAGTGAGTTCCAAGCAGTTGCTGCATATGAATTGTATATTCAGGTAACACAATTCATCGGGAGGGTGTTCCCTTGTTGAAATGAGCAGCCTGTGGCCATTTGTTGAACTTATATTACCTGCATATTTCCTAAGGGAACTACTTGTCAATGAGTATTTAGTAAAGAAAGGGTTCCATGATGTACTCACCAGGGCTCGATTTAACTGGCTTTGAAACGCAGTTTGCGATGCAATTTCCAACTTCTGCTAACCAATTTACAATGAAAAAACATTGTATTGTCAGGGAATGCTATACATAATCCACCCAGTACTGCAAAATGCTATCCAAATTTTAAAAATTAAATCAACAGTTGTACTCACTGGCATGGTATCAGGCTAATATTATGAAACCTATTTTATTATTATTTAGATTGTGTGTAAAAATATTTGGAATGAGACATGCTACCTTAATATTAAAAAGATATTATTTGGTATTTAACCCTTTACCCAACAGAAGGGCCCTGTGCCAATGCATTCTCTTATATATGCGAGTCGACCATAGGTCGCCTCGCATATATAAGAGAATGCATTGGCTTAACACATTAAAAATTATAAAAGTGTTAAAGAATGTAAGAAAAAATGGTAAAAAGTGTTAAAAAAAGATTTGTTTTAGGCCAATGCATTCTCTTATATATGCGAGGCGACCTATGGTCGACTCGCATATATAAGAGAATGCATTGGCACAGGGCTGACTGTAACTATCACAATGTGGTCAAGGAGCCGGTTCCAATGATATCCATATTTGTATGGTTCTATTGAGACAGACCGAAGATATTTTAGGCTGTTGAAGCTTTATTTGGCCGGTTTGTTGGGTAAAGGGTTAATAGCAGTCTATTTATATGTCATATTTGGTTTACAACATTATTTTTCAACAGAATATAATGGAAAATTATACTTTGTATGTTGCTTTTAACTGGGGGTCTGTAACCCTGAATACATCTTTAATCTTTTCTATACTAAATACTCGTTGACCAGTAGATCTCTTTGGAAATGTCCAGATCATAAGTTCACCAAACCACAGACCATTTGTTGAACTTATTATCTGAACACTGCTCATTAATGAATAGAAATACATTTTCACTTGTATTTTCTGATTAAATATCCTTGAACATCCCTCTAAATGGAGAGTAGACCATTCCAGGGTATACTTTTATAACTGAGTGGGAGAATCCATCGAGTAAAGAAAGGGTTAATCAAATCATCTCTTATTGCAGGCGATAGTGAATGTAGAGAAACAGGATGATGGGGATCAGACTGAGTTATGTATGCTACACGCCATTGACCACGCCTGTCAGGTGTCGCCCAGCGTCAGTGATCTGTCTACACAGACTTCTCCTCCCTCATTGGCCGATACCTGCACACAATGCATGGTGGAGAGCTGTGACGTTGCCATGGAAACCATTAAGTGTTCATTTCAAAACATTGGTAATCAGACTGCGCACCTGCAGTTGAGAACCTGTGAAACTCAATGCGAATTATCAGTAACTACGCAGACTTCTCAGACCGAATTCCAGGTCACTGCACAGAGTTCGCAAATGGAACGCCAAGTCACTGCACAGAGTTCGCAGACGGAACACCGAGTCACTGCCAGTGTTGCAACACAAACTGATGGCCACTCTTATTTAGCTGCTCCATGTGATGTTGTTAAACCTATAACTTCTGGTTACGGTTCCTTGAAGCATTCTATATACGCAGAAACTGAGACCGAAATTCCAACTAAATGTGTCAAGTTTTCTTGTGATACGGTGTCAGTACTAGAATGTAATCAGGGACTAATTCAGCATGAATCAATGCTAGAAAGTAATCAAGAATTAATTCATCATGATCCGACTCTAGAAAGTAATCAAGAATTAATTCATCCTGATTCGACACTGGAAAGTAATCAAGAATTAATTCATCATGATTCAACACTGGAATGTAATCAAGAGTTAATTCATCATGATTCGACACTGGATTGTAATCGAGAGTTAATTCATCATGATTCGACACTGGAAAGTAATCGAGAATTAATTCATTATGATTCGATGCTGGAAAGAAGTAGAAAATTGCGTCACCATGATTCTGGAAGTGATGTTAGTGCCTTAATGAGAATGACATCAAGTAATCTCAGTTCACCTCCTGAGGAGTCAAGGAGTAACAATACAGTCAGACCAACACAAGAAGATGATATCGCTGGAAAGGGACCTGTTCCGTTACTTCCTTTGAAATTGGAATGCACATCATTCAGTGGATATAAGAGGGTGAAATTTGATATTGCTGCATCAGGACCATCAACTTTGTCAAGTGCAGTGTCGGGAGAACATTCCAAGCAGACTGATGTATCATTGGGTAGACAGACACAAGTTGACCTCCTCCCTGAAAATCAGTCAGCAAAAACTATCTGTCTCTCAGGTGAGTTGCTCGAAGCTGTATCTTATTTAACCCTTTCATGGGGTTCAATACGGGAGCTGCGCTGGTGCAGCATTAAAGATCAAATGCCAGTGCATTCCATTAGATATGCGAGTCTCCCATAGGGAGCCTCACATATATAAGAGAATGCACTGTTTTAGAAGGTTAAGGTAAATATTGTAAGGCCAATGAATTCTCTTATATATGCGAGGCTTGATCCCTATTATTTAAGAGAATACATTGGCACATGGTTTTCATAAAATTTCAGGAAGCTCCAGTCAAGAAAGGGTTAAACAATTTGTTTCATTCCAAGGATCAAAACAGGTTGATAAATACATGCAGAGTTGATTTGAGGGTATCACCCCCCCCTTTTCGGTACGCGGGATTCAGGGTGTTTTGAAGCCGTACGCGGGATTCATACCCCAGAATTAACTGGTATTCAGGTTCAAGCAAAACATCTTGGACGCAGGTTTTGATGGCGCAAAATAATATTTTTGTGCTAGTTATCTGTATGAATGAGTGGGTAGAATAGCTTCTTGGGCATATTCGACCACTATGCCATCATAAAGTATCATTAATCGTATCATAACGGCCTCATAACGCCCATAACGTGACCGGCGTCAATTTGTATGTCATTTATCGCATATTATTTATTAACATGTATTCAGGATTCACCCCCCAAAATTAACTGGTATTCAGGATTCACCCCCCCCCCCAAATTAACTGGTATTCAGGATTCAGGGGGGAGGGGGGGGGGGGGTGATACCCTCTGATATGTCTCAGAAAGACTTTTGAAGTCATAGAAATTAATTAATAAAGCTACAAGACGGTTTGCGCTCCAAAATAAACTATCAATATTCGCTTTATAATTATTTTCGGTATCGAAATAGGTTGATAAATACCTAAACTACCTTTCCAGGAGCATTTTATGTCCCAGAAAGACGCATTGAAGTCTTAAAAAATGATGAATGGTGCCATTTGTATTCATCAGTATTCTGGAATCGGAACGAGAATCTGGAAAATGTATATTGTGTTATCTTTGTAAATTTGTTAAAATTGTGTCCGTATGAAGTTCAATGATCATTTCAGCTAATTGTAATGGATAATTGGATTTGGTTGTTCTTTTTGGTCTGTTGATAGCCCAGTTTTAGGGGAAAGGATACCCGCTTACTATGGGGTTTTATCCATTCATTGTAACAAGAGTTACAGCCCTTATTGGACTTTATAGAATTATATTGAATTTTCACTCCATACAGACATTTTGCATTGTTACTCCAGTAGCAAAGAATAGACTTGAATGTTATTTTGTATGCTAGTAGATCAGTATTGATGTAGTCCAGGCACATTAGACGTGAAAGTGGAAAAGTAAGGAAATAAATCTGGGAATTAAAGCTGATTTTTTTATATTACTTAGGCCATAACATCGCAGATGCATCACGAAAAGTCCCCAAAAATCCAATTTGACCTTTCTGAGTTACACCATTTTTAGTCGAGTTTTTCAAAAACTCGATTTATGGTTTGACGAGGGACTGTTGGCGGGCGGACCTAAAGAATGCCTTATAAGACATTTGTAAATGGATTCAAAAACATTTTGGTATGTGAGTTGCTCCCAATGACTATTTACTGCCTGTAGAAAATGGGTCATGTCTGAACTTTTTGACATGAGTTATCCATCTTTGATGCCGTTTTTGCAATTTTATCACCTGTTAGTGCGATAACTCAATCAAATATTAACTGATTACAACCATATTTGATATATGAGTCTCTTGCAACAAACAATATCTCGGACGAGTTCGAAAACCAGGTTTGTCTGAATTTTTTCCCCGGAGTTGTGGGCCTTAGTTCGTCTTTTTTTAGCATTTTTTTCACCGTTAGCGCGATAACTGAATAAAATATTAACTGATTCAAACCATATTTGATATATGAGTCTCTTGCAACAATATCTCGGACGAGTTCGAAAACCAGGTTTGTCTGAATTTTTTCCCCGGTGTTATGGGCCTTAGTTTGTCTATTTTTAGCATTTGTTTCACTGCTAGCACGATAACTCAATTAAATATTAACTGGTTCAAACCATATTTGGTATATAAGTCTCTTGCAACAATATCTTGGAAGAGTTCGAAAACCAGGTTTGTCCGAATTTTTTCCCCGGAGTTATGTTCCTTAGTTTGTCTATTTTTAGCATTGTTTTCGCCGTTAGCGCGATAACTCAATCAAATATAAACTGATTCAAACCATATTTGATATATGAGTCTCTTGCAACAATATCTCGGACGAGTTCGAAAACCAGGTTTGTCCAAATTTTTCCCCCGGAGTTATGGACCTTAGTTTGTCTATCTTTAGCATGTTTTTCACTGTTCGCGCGATAACTCAATTAAATATTAACTGATTCAAACCATATTTGATATATGAGTCTCTTGCAACAATATCTCGGGCGAGCTCGAAAACCAGGTTTGTCCGACTTTTTGGGCCTTGTGTGGGCCTTATTGCCAAGTTATTGGCAGAAGTTTTTTTCGACTGCCAATAAACTCGACATAGCATCTTAGATGTGTACCCTTTGTTTCCATATAACAAACTTCAGTACACGATTCTCGAACCAAAGACACCCCTCCAAAGTGGAACTTTGAATGAATTTCGCAGATATGGATTTGAAATAACACACTGAGCCAAAACAATGGTGATTTGTTTGGGAAGTTTCAATATCCCATTATTTTCAGAAGAAAAAATGCATAATCGAGGTAAATATGGGGTAAACGTCACCAACTTCAACTGGGGAACTTGAATATGATCCTATGTCTCCTATAGAAGTTTGCAGGCTTGATTATAGAAAGAGTCATGAGCACTATGACACTTTTTTTCTCAATTTTTCAGAAAATAAAGAGAAGTCTGAGCTGAGTCCATACAGTAGATTTACGAGATCCTTCCAGGCATCACTCGATCAGTCGTTAAACAGAGCGTTGTCTGTTTCTCGGACAAATCCATTAGCACTAGAAAAACAGAACTCGCCATCTGCAACTTACAGCTCAATAATAAGTAACCTGAAGAACGGCTCTTCAGATGTTAAGACAGATAATCGAGTATGTATTAATGATAGTGTATCTCTTTTAAATATATTGCCAGGGGACTGTCCTCACAAATGACATGTGATAAACATGAAATGCAGGAAAATATCATCACCGCTGATAACGATATAAAGAAAGCCAGCAAACGGCACGCAAGGTTTGTCCGGAATTTGGCTTTGGTGTTTTGTAATGACGGACACTACTGAAAGCACAATCGTCTTTGGAAAAACCCATTATACCAGTGAAAATATCACCTTGATAGCCTTTGGAAAATGCGTTATATCTCAGGTCATCTTGTAACGATTGGACTGACTTTTTGTGTGTCGTATTCTAAGACAGGACATGGTCAAAATTTGGGTGCAATAGGAATGATATATTTTTAGATGCTCAAAAATCATGACAGTTACAGACAGACACATGCACACAGACAAATACTTGGCTTTTATATAAGTATATTGCATACCAGTTGACGTGAGGCACATGTATTAAACGGAATCCCAGCCATTGAATACATAGTGTTGTATACCACGAGTGTTGTATACCATGAGTGGAATACAAGTCGGAACTACTTTGAGTTGACGTTGTTACCAAAAAGCGATGAAGTACGTAGGCCTACATAACGTCAGCAATCCGCTTTGGGTGAAGCACAGATAATTTACTGTTGTTGCTTAAACCACAACAAAGGTTGTTCTAGTATCAATGGTAGTCACTGTCATGGATTAAACTTATTCCGACACAAGGGTGTGGAATAAATACAGAGCACAACTTGCATCAAAATCTAGAATATTTTATCGGACTCATAGCGGACGGTGCATTGTCACATTTCACTCAAGCTCTGCTTTCATGAAATATATCCTTTCGCCATCTGGAACTCATTCGATAAACGATTCTCTATTAACTCTTTCAGTGCCAGGGGCCGATGAGTAAACCTACAAAATAAGTCTGTTAAAGAATATAAGAATAAATTATTAAAATTGTAAAAAAAAAAGAAAAAAAAAAAAAAAATTTGTTAGGCCAATGCATTCTCTTATATATACAAGGCGACCTATGGTCGACTCGCATATATAAGAGAATGCATTGGCACAGGGTATATGGGTTGATACAAAAATTGACCTGGCACTCAAAGGGTTAAGATGCATTTTGTGTTCTGTCTATTTCAGGGGTTTAAAATAATATTCAGGCCTGCACGTTTCAAAATCATGTGTAACCAATTTTTCGTTCGCCTGGTTTGTGCTTAGGTAACCCATACCATAGGTTAGCAGGAAAGTTACACAAACTGTTATAATCACTAAAACTGGTAATATTAACTACAGATGGGCAACTCATTGAACTACCATAATAAATTTGAATGTCTCATTTTTGGGACTTGATTGAGCAAAAATTAAGGTGAAAATTAGTTAACGCGAGACCTGTATTTACAAAACTTTGGGATGACCTGTTTTTCATTCACGGCATTTTCATTTTAGATAACCTCCAGGCGAACTGAACGGTTGTTCACCTCAAATTTGCAGGCCTGATATTAATAGATATGAATTGAAGACATCTGTTAGGAAAAGCTTCTATCAATTAATAATTTTGTCTGGAACTTTTTTCAAATATTTCTTCCTTCTAACGCGATAGGAAAATGAGCTATTTTTATAAAAGAAATCTCGAGGAAACGTATGAAGCATACCAAGAGGGAGAACTCTATTTTGTTAATACCCTCAATCAAGGCAAATTTCATTTCAACTAAGAAATTTTCGCCGCGGATTACACTCGGCTGCAAAATCTTCAGTTTTGTCTGTTTTATTCACATAAAAAAGCTATTTGTACCTATTTGTAATCTTGAAAGCGTGATTTATAAAATTTATAATTGTGCACCGGAAGAGATTAACATTTTTACACTGCGAATATCTTAATATGTCCCAGCAAACCTTGCATAGGAATGTATTTTGAGCATGCTGTACATATTTGGCTTCCACCAATTATCATTCAAACTTTCAGACCAGATTAATTCACAAAGACACTAATTTTGTTGGTGACAGTCCAGCCTGGTCTTCAATGAGATCCCCATCTTTATCTGTGAAGCCTGTCGTAAGTTCACTGACATCTATTGAGAGGCCAACGACAGCACACCTTATCCATAGTGAATGGCGAACGACGGCAAACAGAGAAAAGCCAACGACCACGCAGCTTATACAGGGAGACCAGCAAATGCAGTTTGATCACAAATCAAAGTTTTATGACAGTATTCAAAAACAAGGTACAGTAATGCCCTAAATAATTGACTCCTTAACCACAGCAGAATTATGGGTAAATTTTTCAGAATATGGCTTGTTGCCATTCATCGGAAAGCTCTCACTGAGAGCTTTCCGATGAATGGCAACAAGCCATATTTCCGATTTAATCCTGAAAAATTACCCATAATTCTGCTGTGATTAAGGAGTCGATTATTTAGGGCATTACTATATGTCCTATCCTGATGCACCATACTAGAAATGGTCCTGGAAAAGTTATGAAGACAGGCACCTACAGTTCACTATGGAAAATTTTGGAAATATCCCCCTCTACCGCTGCCGAACTGGAAAAGTCATGGAATTATAAAATGATCCTTGAATTACCTTGAAGATGAAATGCTTGCCTAAAATTCATCTTTATTTCATTTTTACCCATAAAATAATAATCTAATAATAATAACCAGTTTTATAACCAATTACTTGCTCTAACACGCTTTTAACCCTTTGAGTGCCAGGTCCGATTTTTGTATCAACCGATATACCCTGTGCCAATGCATTCTCTTATATATGCGAGTCGACCATAGGTCGCCTCGCATATATAAGAGAATGCATTGGCCTAACAATTTTTTTTTTTTTTTTTTTTTTTTTTTTTAAATTTTTTTTTACAATTTTAATAATTTATTCTTATATTCTTTAACAGACTTATTTTGTAGGTTTAGGGCCGATGAGATCGGCCCCTGGCACTCAAAGGGTTAAACATTACAATATTACCTCAATCATTTGTAAATAAAATTATGAAGCAGGCATATTTTTATTCCCACTTTTTACGACAAAACTTTTCACAGGATTTTATACAGTTTACTCACGAATATCAAATATATTGTTTGGGTGTGAAAAAATAACCTAATGGTTATAAGCAACTAAATAATTAAATTATGCCCCTTGGCATTTGTGTATGGAAACTCGAGTCAGCATAAAAAAATTCCGGCAGCTGAATGGTGTATAATATCTTCGGTTGTTTAATATGAAAGAAAAAAGGAATTCATAGGCTATGTTAATTCCTCAGCCATTTGTGTTGGATTGTTGTCAAGCATCTGCGTTGGTCGCCAAATTGGGTAGGGGGTGGGCGTATTTTTCATTACTGAAATTTTGTGCACAGAAAGGAGTAGTTGTGGAAATGTCAATTTATTTCCAGGAATAAGTATGGTAAGGCGCCAATTTTCTTTTTGGCAACTAATGTCCAACATGGAGTTCTAAACGCCAAAATATCTCAAGTTGGCTCAGTACCGTGGCATGTCTTAACCCTAACACTGTCACCGATGGGAAATAATTAGTTGATTGTAACCTAATATATGTTTCTCATCCCTCAGGTGACCATGGAAAGAATGATGTCAAACTGAAAGGAATTCTACGAGGTATGTCCATGATCCTATATGCATGTCAGAATTGAATATAGGTTTATGGTTTTGTTTTTGTGATTGGGGATCAAATAATAACACCAACAGCAACAAACAGCATGCTTTCTTGGTAACAGGTTCAGTTTCCTGCTTGTACTGACAAGGGTTGCCAAAGTACCGACGGTACCACAACTTTCGGTACCGTTTCTGTATTAATGTTTAGTACCGCAAACCGGGTCGGTATCGGTACTCATTGAGTGGACTTTTATACTGCAAATAACTTTGGTTTCGTGGGGTTCCATCATCAATTATTCTTTAAGTTCGAGGTTTAGTCAAACAACGAAAATAAAAATCGCAACGACATTTACGATTAAGTTGTTGTCTGCGGCGGTTTTCGGCAAGTCGCAAAGGGAGGATTTTTAAAAGACAGAATACAGAGTGGAATGAATGTAGACATATATGTTTGACTACTGGGCCGGCTAACATTGTAGGTTTGTATGGATACACGGTAGTGACGGTGTCGCGGTACACCATATTATTTGTGTGGTAATTAATCAAAGAACTCACTAATCGGCCATATTACTCGCATGTTGTAATTTCATAAATGATGTCACCCAATGAAACCAAAGTTGTTTCCAGTAAGCCTAGTTGTAGTTGGCTAGTTCGAAAATTTGAAATAGATTTTGAGAGAATGTAGACAAACACTCTGTGTCTGTGACAACTTTATATCACGATAAAAGTTAAAACAAGGGAAAATAAAACTCAATATATGTCACTCATGTGATCATAAGAATCATTACATCATAATACGTCTGGTAACTCTGCCCTGGTTGCCCATGCCTCCATGTCACGACTCACAAGTCACAACTCACAAATATCCTGTCACTCGAGTTATACAGTGTCAACATCCACTTTTCGGCCGCATCAAAGAAATACAGTTATCACAAGCGCCCACACAATGCATGCATTCTGTCAATTTCGTGACAAGTTGTCATTGAATGTGCTGACGATATCACGTTAACCCATCGCAGTTGTGTTTGGCGTTATGTTGAGCTGCTTAATTAACCCTTTATATTCGTTAAGAGGTATATTAATAGAAATCAACTATCAGTACCGAGAACCGTCGGTACTCGACATCAGAACCGGTACCGATTTAATTCCTGATTACCGCCGATTTCGGTACCGGTACCTATTGGCAACCCTGCTACTGACCTAAGGCCTGAAAATATGGTACTGGACATTTGCAGAATGAGGTCCCCCGGAGGGTGAATTTAGTGATGCTGCCCCGCACAGTGGGCTAGCATCACCAATTTCATCCTCTGGGGACATCATTCTGCATAATCTCATCTGCTATGGGAGACCTAGACTCAGATTGAAGTTCCCAAATGGTGAAGATGGAGATGTGCACCCATTGGGCACCTCAATTACGCATTGTGTCATCTGCCAATTTGGGGATATAGAGAAACAAATTGGATAATAAATTTAAGTTACTTTCCAGAGAAGATGAAGCCTAAGCAGAAAGAGATTAACCAGATGGTGAATTTAGTGATGCTAGCCCGCTATGCAGTTTAGCGTCACTAAATTCACCCTCTGGGGACCTCATTGTGCAAATGTCCAGCACCCTATTGTCAGGCCTGACTGCAGTGTCCACTGACCTTGCCCTCATTTATCTTCCTGAGGATTACACCTACAGGCTGCAGCTATATATTATTAACTATAATAATATTAGCATTCCTATAATTATACACTATCTCTGACCTTTATCAGCCTTCCTTTACACTTCAGCTTCCACTATGGTACAGTACTGTGAACCTGTCAATTAATTTCAGGCTAATCTCTTGTGTTCTGACACTTTTATATCATTCCTACTTATATTGTGTATAAACATCTTGATCTTGCTGTTTATCTGAATCATATTGCCTCCAATGTTGGTATGTGTCCATCTCCAAAGGAATTGATTAATACATAAGCCACAAAAACATTACATTTGGCACAAATGAATTTCTGGTCAGCGAGAACAGTAGAAATTACTCAAAGGGGGACTGTACACTAAATCCCACCATTTATTGGACTGCATGTCTCCTAATTTTATACTCAACATGAATATATGCAACAAATGAATGAATTTAAGCCACGGATTAGTGCAAATTACACTCAACATGGTAATTATAATGAAAATTGAGGGAAAGGATAACCACATACTACGGGTTTTCGTACATTATTTTTTACCAGAGTTACGGCCCTTGTTTGACTTGGAAATTATTGAATTTTGTGTCCGTAAGAACATTTCAGCTTGTAACTCGGGCGTTAATTATCAGATTTTGTTGTCCTTTAGCATGGTGATAGCACATGTTGGTGGAAAGGATACCCACATACTACGGTTTCCATCTATTAATTTTTACCCGAGTTACGACCCTTGTTTGACTTCGAAATTTGTGAATTGAGGATTTGGGGGTATATGGTGGAGACCTTTGTCTGTCTGCCCTTTGCCAGAGTTATGACCAGGGTTAAACTGAGAGAAATGCCCCACTATTACTTCATTTTCTCTCTAAATATAGCCAATATTGATTGTACAGTCGGGGGGGCGTTGGCCCACATTTGGCACTGCCCTTGTTTAATTATTTGGAGTGTGAATATAAACTAAATTAGGACCACAAATTTAATGTCTATGGCAACATCATGCCATATTTTATGTTTAAACGCTATAGTTACGGCGCTGTTTCATAGATTGTTATGTTGTTGTTTGAAATTTTGCCAGGAAGAGACAGAGCAGCTTTAAAGATGGTCTATCTCTTTCTTATAGATTTCAGGGTATAAATTAATAGGTATGAATCGAGGATACCTGTCAGGAAAAGCTTCTATCAATTAATATAAATTTTATTTTGAATTTCTTATGATATTCGTGGGACAGTTTTAGGGGCTATTTTTAGAACATAAATTCCTTGTGAAAACATTCGGAGAACTCTATCTTGTTAGGGGCCTCAATCACAGAATATTAAAGATACAGGCGGCCTTCCTTGTGGGTATGTGTTAAAATAGTCACATCCACTAAAACCACCATAAACAAAAAGAATATTAGATAATAGACAGATGTTGTTCTTATACCAATCATAAATATTGCGTAGATTGCATGTTATTGTCACGTTTGTACCCTTGGTTGTCAGTTCAAAATCCAGCTAATCCACATTAATTACTTCATGATAGGGAAATGATCAGACAGAAATGTAATTTTTCTCGCAAAGAGATGAATATTTTTCAACGCAATTAGTATTTTCTCCTATAAACCTATATATGGTAATACATACCAGATAAGGAATGAGTCGTATTGTGAGTTGTAAGCGCACCAAGAAGGGGTTTTACAACAGACGTAAAGCGTGTGAATCTAAATAAGGAAATGGCGCAATATCGTGACTCATCTTATAAACAATCCACTGCATTTTTGCGAGAAACTAAACAACAGTCGACTGTATTTTCTCGGACACAAAACGTGTTTTGTGAATAATATTGCATTCATATCATCATTATGCTATACTATTAATATATTCTTGAGGAAATTATCATAAATTGATAATGTTATTTCTACATTATAACCTACAATGAAGGCCGCCTGTCCCTTTAATGATCAGTTATGATTACCATGCAATCGGACATGAACATAAATGGCTGACCCATGTACACGCCTCGGTGTGTGCACGTTAAAGAACACTACTGGAGTCACCACAGGGTTATAAAGTTACTCAGCTGTGGTAGCACCTGGACCAGTGCGTCTATAACCAGAATTGGTTCCTGCACTGAAATATCTACAGATACTTTAACAGAGAATTACGATCATAATAAACCACTTTATTATACCTTTATAGACAAATAATATACCCCATATTTTATTCACAAAATAGCTATTTGTAATCTTGAAATCTGGATTTATCAATATCATGATGTTGTAATTGTGTCCCAGAAAAGATAGACCATCTTTAATTAAAGATAGCCCATCTTTAATTTTATGTGTTTTTCAGATCCAAGCACCAAACGACAGAGACCACCAGATCAGCATATCACCTTCGACAGAAACGGAAAGGGAGATAACTCATTGTATTCTGATGAAGACGATTTTGAGTCCAAACCTGGTAGCAGTGCTATTATTGACGATTTGAGATTTGATGACATCACGAGCATTAAGGGGCGTAAGCAGGAAGGTTCAAAGCCAGTGAAAAAGAGAAGGCTGTATAATCCCTGTGGCTCTCTTATATAAACATTCCCTAAATCAAGTCTTGAAATAGTGTGTCTGTCATTTGCAGAATGAGGTCACCAGAGGGTGAATTTAGTGATGCTACCCCACACAGCAGGCTAGAATCACTAATTCAGTTTCTATATCCCCTAATATGCAGAAGATAAAATGCATAATCGATGTGACTAATAGGTGAACATCACCAACTTCAACTGGGGAACTTCAATCTGATCCTTGGTCTCCCATAGCAGTTAAGGCCTCCGCAGAATGAGGTTCCCAGAGGGTGAATTTTGTGATGCTAGCCTGCCATCCGGGACAGCATAACTAAATTCACCCTCTGGGGATCTCAATCTGCAAATGACAGACACACTGTTTCAAGGATTGCCCTAAATTCATCTGTTTTGTATTATATTTAGGCCACGCAAAGTCAATTTCATGTTTCTAAGGCCCGTGCGCATGAGTCCTGAAACCCCACGCATGCAACCTTTTCATTCGCGTTTCATATGTTGAAAACAATTATAATCGGTACAATATATTTGCGATATGGTTTTACCGGTATACATAATTATCTGTTTCCCAATTCGTATTTCTGATTCATTATCATGTTAAACATTTGTTAAACATGTGATGCATTTCGACTGCAATCTTGGTAAAAAATGTGTTGGTCATACTTTATTGGGCGATTTTTTTATGAAATAAATTACATGGAATCTATCAACTAACTTTTTACAGACAATTCTAAATAATAATGGCCACAGACAACTGAAATTAGACCCGGATCTAGCCGATGTGGAGGTGGACTGCTTCATTGGCATGTGCCCCAGAAATAAAACAAAATAAACATCAATACGTTCGTGCAAGATTTTCAACATTTTCTTTTTGAGAAACAGGAAATTGACTTTGCATGGTCTAAATTCATCTGTTGTGAATTCTATTTATTTGAGAATTATTTTAATAAATTGTTGAAATTTCCAATTTAGTTTTATTTCTAGTAAATTCCACTTCACAACGGAATGTGACTTACGTGCATTGCATGGAGTATGGATGCAAGTTGGTCTGACATTTTTTTTCGCAAATGCTTTCCACACATTGAAATTTCAAACCACCAAAGTCGGTGGAACAAAACAAATTCAACATCCATTTCTTATACTTGCACTAAACTGGATTTTAAAAGAGCAGTTATAGCGCCCTATTCATCGATACTCATGTAGCACATATTGCATCCGTACAATATGGAAACAAGTTGGGATATGAATGCAACATCACATGACATGATTCCAACCAACCAATGTCATCTATTCAAGTTCCACATTGCGAATGCATGTAGGAGTGTAGAATATATTGTCTTATAATCCAAATAAATGGCAGGCATGTCAGTTCCTTTACTGTCTTAACCCTTTCAATGATGGGAGATATGCTGGTGTAGCATTAAAGATCCTCTGCCAGTGCATTCTCTTATATATGCGAGTCTCCCATAGGGAGCCTCACATATATTAGAGAATGCACTGGATTACAAGGTCGAAGTAAATGTTGGTAGGCCAATGTATTCTCTTATATATACATTGGCCTAACAATATTTACCTCTCCCATACCCTTGTCTCCCTATAGGAGACTGGCATTAGAGAATGTATTGACACAGGGTTCACTGAGAGCTTTCCGATGAATGGCAACAAGCCTTATTTCCGACTAAATGCTGACAAGTTACCCATAATTCTGCTGTGGTTAAGGAGTCGATTAGTTAGGGCATTACTGTAAGTTAATGAACACAAACACAGTGCAACACAAGTGATATTTCTCAACGCTATCTGTATTTTAGAGTTATTATTCGTTGCTGAAAATGTACACATTGACAGCTGATAAAGTTGATTTTTTACATGTGGAATTTCATCACTGGAAGGGGGATATGCTCAGAGCCATACAGAATACATTTTAAGTAAGGGTTCTGGGATACACAAGGGGAACTTGGTTATGGTTACAATAGTGTAAGTGTGGTTTGAATCGCCCCTACAAAGGATGCAGGAGTAAATATTATGATAGAATAAAATAGACACTGGGTTCTGATTGGTCAATTATATAGTCTTGTCCGGTTTTTTTTTCATAAACAATACAGCACACCTCTTTCCTATAAATTATTCCTTAGGTACATTAATGCCCTAAATTATCGACTCCTTAACCACAGCAGAATTATGGGTAAGCTTTCCTATGAATGGCAACAAGCCATATTTCCGACTAAATCCTGAAAATTTACCCATAATTCTGCTGTGGTTAAAGAGTCGATTATTTAGGGCATTACTGTAAAATACCCATTGTCACAGAAGTTAACCCTTTGAATTTTGTGGTGAGAAAAATGGCAGTAATGTTTTTAATGCAGTTTTGACCCCAGTTACGAAAGTTACCCCAAATATCAATATTTCTGATTTTAGCACCTTGGCTGCTAAACGTCCAGATGGAAAATTTCAAGCTGTGTGCTAAGGACCTACTTCAGCATACTAGGGGTCACTCATTATTCATAATCTGGACTAAGAAATTAATGTATCGATACCAGATCTCCATCTCAATGCTTGAAACAGTGTACGATGTTCCAGGATTGAAAAGATTAAGAAAATTCAGGATCTGGGCCTTATACTGAAAACAGTATATGCTTAAATGTTGACTCTGAGGCTTGTGGAAATATGTTAACCAATACTTGTAGTAACTGAATGTTACTCATTATAAAGTCAGGCACATCCTGAATTAAACTATAATAGTTCAATAATGATATTGCTGTTTTGTGAATTCGATAAAAGAGGGATATTTTTTTTTTTAACTATTCAAAATCAGTGTTGCACTAATTCATTTGTTTTTTTGATGGAATGACTAGTCCTGATCCATGATAGCACATATGACAAGGAAGTCAGTAGTCATTCAATTGATCTAATTATTGTTTTGAAGGATCGGTTGTGTCGTAATGTTAATGTCATTCAGAAAGGCATACTTTTGCCATTGTTAGCCCAACTTTACTTTATAAAGTTTGAGCTATTGCCATAGATTGGTATCCATCATCCGTGTGTGTGTGTGTGTGCGTCCATAAAAAATTTCCATTAGCATCGGCTGCAGGTCATACCTTTGGTTGGATCATCATCATGAAATATGTCATGGATGTTAATATTGACAGTCATTTTTGGGTCATTTGACCAATTTTACTCTTTGCATGACTAAATCCATTGGCAATGGCTACAAGTCGTACCTTTGGTCTGATCATTATGAAATTTGTCATGGCTGTTGACATTGACATGTAGATGGGAATGAGCTGTTTTGGGGTCATTCAGCAAAAAACAAGGCTGCCTGCGGCCATCTTGGATTTCAAAATTCAATGCATTAGCACGGATTGCAGGCCGGAATGTTCTTCTGATCATCATGAAATTTATCGTGAATGTTAATATTGACATGTAAATGGGAATGAGTCATTGTGGGTCATTTTACCATAAACGAGTCATTTCGGGTCAATCATAAAAAAAACATGGCCGCCAGCAGCCAGCTTGCATTTCAAAATTCAATCCATTAGCACAGCCTACAGGCCAGAGTGTTCTTCTGATCATTATGAAATTTATCGTGGATGTTAATATTGAATTGTACATGGGAACTAGTCATTTTGGGGGTCATTCGGCCATAAAACATGGCCGCAGGCAGCCATCTGGGATTTTACTCTTTGCATGACTAAATCCTTTGGCATGGGCTACAGGTCCTGCCTTTGGTCGCATCATCATGAAATTGATCATGGTTGATATGTAGATGGGAATGAGTCACAATAGGGCACTTTTACTGAAATTTTTGGCTTTCCTTCTTCTTTACCATTCTATTCATTGCTCAGCAAAAAATAAACTCCTTCCCAAGTTGAGCTATAGTGTCATTGACACTTTCACTAACAGAGTATTAGCTAAGGCAAAAGGTTGCAAAACAAATTATATCTGGAGAAGGTTCATTTGCTGCAATATTGTTAAAGGGGCACTTTGATTATTGCGATATAACCAAGAAGCGGGCCCCGTTGGTTCAGAGTGCCCGGATGAAGATAATTAATCGAGTGTGCTTCTCGCAGTACGAGTTAACTGCATGGCCTCCTAATAGCTATAGCCTGATACCGGAGTACGATGCGTATGTCTCTTGGGAAAGCAGACGAAATTCCTAAACGATGTACATCTGTTAGGAATTTCGTCGGCTTTTCAAAGAGACAGGCTATTTGGCCATGCGTTTGTCACAACAAACCTGTTTCTTGCGTGCATGCATAATTCGTGTTTTATTGATAGTAATGATGAAAAGAGTAATGGCTTGTATTAATCGAATAATATAAATGAAGTTAGTTTGCCGCATCGTAATCAGGATGGACTTTATTTTACCTGCAGCTACGGACTGTTCATTCTTGAAAGTGCAGCCTATACTCGTATAGTAAAACTCGAAATTATGCTTTCAAGATTCATATCAAGGCGACGTCCAGACGCGGGATGTTGGTCAGTTTCTGTGCCGAGGCTAGGGACGTACATTAGCGATGGCGGGGTTGTTGGCGGGGTGTCACGCGTGCAAATATATACATGTAGTGACATTAGCACTAACCTTTACTAATAAAAATAAATTGAGTTCGTGTGTCTGTCCGGAAAAAGGCGACAAAACGACTTAACCCCTCTGAAAATGTGGTCATAGGGTCATATCATACACGTAACCCGGGGATTAAGGGCGCTAATAATGTTTATGACTTTGGCTATATATATATAGGCGATCAAACGGAGTGGCAGATCGGCAGATTAAAAAAAAAATCGAGGGATGTTTTTGAATTTGGGAATAGATTTTTACAATTAGTTTTGCTTCATCCTATTTTATGGATGTTAGTGTTGAAGACTATTATAATATTTAAGGAAGGGGCAGTCCTGTCAACAAATTTGGTATTTTGAAAAAAAATTGATTTTGAAGCCATTTTCACCAAGCTTGGTGTTATTTCTTTAAAATGGGGAATTTGACCCTAAAAATAATATAATAAAAAAAATTCCCGGACCCCTGTGTCTTATATATATGTACTTTTAGTATTATGACCAATTTGTGCCAGGGGCCAGTGGTAGTACTATTCATGTGTGTTTCCGAATACGTTGTTCGAATAAATAGGATTATCATTATTTGTGGCTGAGACATGAGAAGCTGCATAATTTGATAAATAAAACGCTATTTCAGAATGCATTTTAGCTCAAGCTGCTGAACATGAAAATTCAAGTTGAGATATTGCCAATTTTTTCCATGGGTTGGTATCCATCGCCAGTGGTTTCCGAACATAAGTACGTCCGTCGACAATTTCCATTAGCATAGGCTACAGGT
Organism: Siphonodentalium dalli; assembly: GCA_032622095.1. Classification (NCBI taxonomy): domain Eukaryota; kingdom Metazoa; phylum Mollusca; class Scaphopoda; order Gadilida; family Siphonodentaliidae; genus Siphonodentalium; species Siphonodentalium dalli. The sequence goes on from CP136069.1 coordinate 73,629,126, forward strand.
TGTAACTTTGGTCGGATCATTATGAAATTAGGCGAGACTGTTGGAATTGGTAACATATAGATTGGGAACGAGTCATTTTGTGGGCCAGTCGGCAAAAACATGCATCATATATCTCAAATTTCAATCTATATAGTATACGGGCTAGATTCCGCCATGCACCGAAAGCGTCAAAATGTGCGATATTAGCGCATGTTTCGGCGCGCCGAAAGCGACAAAACGTGCGCCGTAACGACGCACATTTTGTCGCTTTCGGCGCGTTACTAATGGCGCACTTTTTGTCGCTTTCTGCGCGTCGAAACATGCGTTAATATCGCACATTTTGTCGTTTTCGGTGGCGGCTTCTAGCCCGTATACTATATATAGATTGAAATTTGAGATATATGTTTCCTAATGTTCCTAATAGTATTCCATACCAATGATATTCCAACCCGGGGATTAAGGGCGCTGATAATGTTTATAACTGTTGCTATATATAGGCGATCAAACGGACGGGCAGATCGGCAGATTATTAAAAAATCGATCATTTTTTGGAATTTGGGAATGGATTTTTAAAACTTGTTTTGCTTTATCCCATTTTATGGATGTTAGTTTTAAAGACTATTATACTATTTAAGGAAGGGGCAGTCCTGTCAACACATTTGGTATTTTGAAAAAATTGTGATTTTGAAGCCATTTTCACCAAGCTTGGTGTTATTTCTTTAAAGTGGGGAATGTGACCCTAAAAATAATATAATAACAAAAAATTCCGGACCCCCAGGGACCCCTGTGTCTGATATATATGTACTTTTAGTATTATGACCATTTTGTGCCAGGGACCGGTGGTTGTACTATTCATTTGTGTTTCCGAATACGTTGTTCGAATAAATAGGATTATCATTATTTATGACTGAGACATGAGAAGCTGCATAATTTGATATGTAAGACTCTATTTCAGCATGCATTTTAGCTCAAGCTGCTGAATATGAAAATTCAAGTTGAGATATTGCCAATTTGCCATGGTTTGGTATACCCATCGCCAATCACTGGTTTGCGAACATATATAAGTACGTCCGTCGACAATTGCCATTGGCATAGGCTACAGGTTGTAACTTTGGTCGGATCATTGTGAAATTTGCCATGACTGTTGACATTGGTAACATGTAGATTGGGAACGAGTCATTTTGTGGGCCAGTCGGCAAAAACATGCATCATATATCTCAAATTTCAATCTATATAGTATACGGTCTAGATTCCGCCATGCACCGTAACGACGCACATTTGTCGCTTTCGGCGCGTTACTATAATGGCACACTTTTTGTCGCTTTCGGCGCGCACCGAAAGCGCCATTAGGAAGTGGCCATAATAGTATTCCATACAATTGATATTCTAATGCAATTATTATGCTGATCGCCTCATCATTCTTTGTGTCTGGCGAATTACAATTCATGCTAATGGCAGACATTTGTATATGGCGCTATCACAACGATCATGACATTTGGAACTTATTCCCTTCCCTATATATATATTCCTTATTTTCAAAAATGTCGCTTTCGGCTGACTTGACGGCATGGGTGTGTGGCCCGCCCCAAATACCACATAGAAACACCCCGACCTCCACCCATCACCCCCCGCGGGTGGTACCACCCCGAGGGGTGAACATTGGGTATGGACCATTTTCGAGAATGGTAAGGATTTCGACCGATTTAACGGAATGTGTGGGTGGCCCGCCCTAAATACCACCTAAAAACACTCCTAGCCACCACGTATCACCCCCGGGTGGTAGGCCTACCTCCCAACCCAAAACATATAATATATGGGAGGCCAAATTCACATTTAATAATGAATTGCCACATATTGTGCTTAAGCGCAAATAGGGCATTTACGCTTAAGCGTAATTAATTACGCTTAATTGCGCAATCAATTGCGCTTAAGCGTAATTGTGACTACTATCTAACCTACCCATAAACTATTAGCATGACCTGGTGTATCACCTAGCAACACAAGATGAGCATTGGGCTAATTTTGACCTGTACTCAACAGTCAAACTGTGGGTATGTGTTCAACAAGGAGAATCCCCTAATTACATATTATCAGCATCCCTCTATCCAAAGAATTGATGTCGCCTTCCCGGAACTCTAGGAATGTTTTGTATGATGTTTTTAATGTATTTTTGCACAGATTTTAGCCTTTACTATGGTAATATCCTATACATGCATGCTGTGTCACTGCATGAGGGCTTTCTTACCTCATACAGTAATGCTCTATTTAATCGACTTCTTAACCACAGCAGAATTATGGGTAACTTTTCAGGATTTAGTCGGAAATATGGCTTGTTGCCATTCATCGAAAAGCTCTCGAGAGCTTTCCGATGAATGGCAACAAGCCATATTTCCGACTAAATCCTGAAAAGTTATCCATAATTCTGCTGTGGTTAAGGAGTCGATTAATTAGAGCATTAATGTATGGTTTACTTATTGACTTAAATCAGGGGGAAAAAACTCTATTTTCATATTATCAGCATCCCTGCAGCTGATCCCTGTCCAAAAAATGGTGTGTAATTACTGGAGCTTTGATGTCTCAGTCCTGAAGCTCTAGTTTTTCTTATTAAATCAGCAGCTCTTGCACAAATCTATAGTATTTCCATGATCATATAGTGTGAATGTGGTGTCACCGAGGGCTTGCTTCCCTCATATGGTGTGCCTGTATACTCGAAAATTTAAGAAAATCAATGTCGCCCCGACTAATACAGAAAGTAATGCTATTGCAAGTAGCCCCAACTAATATATACCGAAGATAATATAATGCTATCACGAATAGCTCCAACTAAAACAGAAGGTGAGACTATTGCGAGTCAGCCATTTTGATAAAGAAGTTGGGCTAGCTCCCTACCCATCCAAACCAATGAAACCAAGAAGTGACATGTCAATAGGAGTTAATGCTAAGTTATGGAGAAACCTATTTATTCACCAGGGGTGTTTTGTTACATATAACCATGAATTGCGCTTAAGCGCAAATAATTACGCTTAAGCGCAATGATTGCGCTTAAGCGCAATTGATTATTAAATGTGAATTTGGCCTCCCATAATAATAGCTTACTAGAGACTGGGACTCATATAATATATAATAATATATTAGTCCCAGCTACATGTAGGTAGAAATGTGAACAGTAGACATCCTGAGATACGAACAATATATATTATTGATTGTTTGATTTTCCAACCAGTATTTAGTGGGGGAATGTGTTGTTTTTAGACCAACAGCAGTATATTCTTCTACTTTTGGTCCAAAGTTTGGTCGGAATGGCTATCGGTTGAACAATTTAGGTTTAGAGGGTGTTAGGTTGGACATTTCAGTTGGAAATGTTTGAGGTAATGTCAAGATGGACAAACCCAAGTTTCCCAACCACCCACCAATGGGGACCATCTACATGTAGCCACCTCCCCGGTTATAAGGTATAAGACACATTGGCTACATGGATGCGACTAGAGATCTCCATTGTGGGGGGGGGGGGGGGGGGGGGGTCTCCAACGATAACTTACTATTATTATCACAGCTCCCAGTTAGTGGCCAAGACATAAATGCTATTCTCTCCAGTCAATTATTTACCAGATCGACATACTTCTAAGTTAGGAATGAAATAGACAAGACAAGAGAAAAATGTAATCCTGTCCATTTTGGTCAATACATGTAGGGATTGTAGGCGATCACTACCATAAATATGGTAATATAATTTTTTGCCTCAAGGCGACATATCATATTTCTGAATGCCATGCTACATGTAATTAAATATGAAATGTTCCAGATACCATAAAATCTCTTACAGGTACCGGTACTTAATCCGATCAGAGGGTCCCCATATAATCACATTCCAACAACAACATTTTTTGAAATGACGCTTCAGTTTTCAGAATCTAATAATTGCCCAAAAATAATGAAAAGCACCATCAACTATAGTATAAAATTGCACAAAACCTGTTATTTATCAACATTTTGTTCAACGAAATTTTACCGGTTTGTCAAATATCTGACACAAAAAGCCACTTGATTTTAGAGTTATCCATCTTTGCCCGCAATTTGGTCAATGAAATTCTTCTCGATGACTTTCTATTTTGCCGGTTTGTCAAATATCTGACACAAAAAGCCACTTGATTTTAGAGTTATCCATCTTTGCCCGCAATTTGGTCAATGAAATTCTTCTCGTTGACTGTCTATTGGGCCACTATAATTAAAATAATAGATTTATAACATCGATATCTGATCACTCTGAGCTGTGGTGGGTGGGTTCCTCGACTCGAATCAAATATTTTTTACCCCCGAAGTCAAGGAAATAGTAATTTGCGACCGTTAATTCGGATTGAGTACCTTTAAGATCTAACAGCAACCATATCTCAACCCCACTACAATCTGGGACTAATATATGTTATACATGTATTAGTCCCAGCTACAATCAGTGAACCTGATGAATAATTTTAACCGCATCTGAAAATGAAAGAAACATCCCACACCTTGTCTACGATATAATGAAAGCCATAATTGTAAATCAATCAGCTCTGCGTGTACCGGTATACATGTATATGTACACATATTGGACCCACATGAATTGCTATATTCTCCATGTTAATTTAAAACGAGCGCACCACTTTAACAAACTCATTATTGAGTATTATATCAATAGCGATGTGTTTGTTAAAGTGGCAAGGTCATTTTAAATTTATACTCCTTTTAACATCAGTAGGCCTACACAATCATTCGTTGCATAACTTTCATTAAATTTTCCTAGTACTGAATATAAACAGTACTGGTACAATAACACTAGCAGTACTGGAACCGACCATACTGTACATGTAGGTGTCTGGCCTGTTTATTACCTTTTTAATTTGTTCTGATACATCAGGTAATATAATAAATGATAGTTCATTCAGACAACATCCTCTAAGTTGCGTAATAATAGAGACAAACTAATAATAGTGATGGTGGGATTTTTTAGCTAAAATTAATAATAGTAACCACAGCAATTTCACTCTATGTCTCTTAGTGATCTGATCATGGGAAGTGTTCTCCAAATATAATAACAGTGTTGACACTATCATATTATTGACACTATTATTGCACATGAGAGTACCGTTACTAGTACATGTAGATGCTAATATGAGTAAGTCATTATCAAGTCTGGCTCTTCTTGAATTCAACTATCATAGTGATATTCAACTACATGTATTATATCTTAATTGTACTACCATACACAATGTATACTGGTACGGTATATACGTAAACTCCAGGTTTTCTCTATTTTTAATAAAACTTCATGGAATCATCTCACTTCGTAATGCACAACCACTTAAAATGTACATATATATAACACTATAATTTTAACAGAGCAAATGAGAAGGCATCATATTCCAATATAAAAAGAATTCTACAGCTTATTACAGGAGACCTGTTTATTTCATAATGGCAGAAGTACATGTGCATGTACCGGTATGCCATTTGAATGACATTATAAATAACTTCTCACCAAGATGATTTCAAAATTCTAACTACTAGTACAAGTAAATCAGTTAAATAATCAAAAATGCCAGCACCGATATATATACTGTACTTAGTACATGTAGTAGGTACCGTACATGAGATATTTTCACCACTTCATAATAGTTGAATATATACGGTACATGTACCGGTACAATGGAATTCAAGTTGTGTCAGACCTGTTGTTTGGCATAAACAATGTACCAGTAAGTGACTTTGGTGATCACTGTTAGTCATTGATTTTGATAACATAAGTTCATGATTTTTACAAAATAATTTTAATGAATCAAAACCATGTGCAGCCGCATGTGTAACATGTAACTGTCTTTGTCCATTACTCATTATCCAAGTCTGGTTTAGTCTTGATCTAATGATCAAAGGCGGAATGTTACTAGTATGTACCGGTAACTTATGATCATGATCCGGGAGTCTGGTGAATTATAATCCATTTCACAGCATTGTCCATGTCTGCATGTTTCATGACATGTTTGGTAAACATCCTCACTCGATTCACTGACACTGGTGAGTGGTGCCATTGCCATTCTGATTCTCCAATCTCCATATCATGTTCTACCCTTCACAAGTTCACACACATGTAGCTACTGTATTTCTAATCAGTCTAATGTACTATGCAGAATGATAGAATCTGAATTCTGAACATTCAATGACCTTTTACGGCGTCAGCGTTGACTGCATTTCAGCGTTGACTGCATTTCAGCATTGAAGGGCTGAGGAGTCCAGAATAGAACTATAATCATCAAATTTGCAATAATCATTACATTCACATTGTTTGCATTCTTCCATTGCCTTGGGTCAATCAGTGCTATTCACTTATTCGAGTCAATGTCCATGATAATAACAGTTGAATACGGCATAGCCTGACCTGCCACACTCAGTGACTCACACACAGTGTCTGTGACCAGTCCAGTGTTAGTTCAGTCATGAACGTAGTGCGTATCCTTCTACGCTGGAAGCAGCAATCTGCGAAAGCGGTCATGTTGACCAACTTCACAAACTTGACAAAGTGAAAGTCCAGTGTGCGATATTCGGATTGGTCCCGTCACTTCACATGATATTTTCTGATAATTAAGCGGTATTTCTAACATCCAAACGGGTTAAAACAGTCTATATCTAATCCGTTATGTACACGAAAGAATGAGATACACATTTTCTGCGAATAATGAACGAAACAAGCAGATATGACAGATGAAAAAACTATTTACTTTTAACACATAAAAATTGCACACCGGAAGTTCGGCTGCGCATTGCGAATGTGCAGGGGTGGCGAATACGGACTGTGAAATAACGTACTCTAACTCTGGGAACAATTTATCCCCAATTTCATGCACAAGAATGTTTAAAAATTATCATAACATATTCGACTTGTTTTTAATTTGTTTTCATGAAAAGGAATGATAAAAGGCACAATAACCATATCTAGAACGACAAATAAATCCAAATTAGCCATTTCCCCGTAAAATTTCGGTCAGGCAAGCGAGGTACAAAAATGTATGAATCTGAGTACGAAAGTCAGAGTGTTCCTCTATCGTATTGCAATAATCGCCAACCTATTATAATATAAAAAAGCTATGCAGGGGGATAACTCGGAAAAAAAATTATTGTTGCGGAAAAAGTCTCATTGTGAGACTTTAAGAGTATAATTTGGCTGTGCACTGTGATGATCGATCGAGCGACTCCAAGTTTTCCACACAAAAATACTGGGAAATAATGGATGTAACACTCAAATTCAAATATAATAGATAAAGATACATAATCCGAATTAACGATCACAAATTACTATTTTCTTGGCTTCAGGGGGTAAAAAATATTTGTTTCAAGTTGAGGAACCCACCCTTCAAAGCTCAAGAGTGTTGAGATATCGATGTTTGAAATCTATTATTTTTCACCACCGATAATTTGAAGTGGCCCAGTAAACAGTCGACGAGAAGACTTTCTCTGACCAAATTGCAGATGAAGATGGATAACTCTAAAATCAAGTGGGCTTTTTCTGTCAGATATTTGACAAACCAGCAAAATTTCGTTGAACAAAATGTTGACAATTAACAGGTTTGGGGCAATTTTATACTATAATTGACTGTGGTTAGCATCAATTTGGGGCAATTACTTGATTCTGATAACTGAAGTGGCATTTCAGAAAATGTTGTTGTTGGAATCTGATGATATAGGGACCATCAAATTGGTTTGAGTACCTTTAACATTCAAATTCAACAATAATAGTTAAACATAACTATAATAGCTGTGTCTGACCTGATTTATATATGTACACCGAAAACCAGACCTACCTCTTCAGTACTCCATAATTATATAATTATATGATGTGCATGGTTGATTGCCTTCATGCCTCTTGTGGATACTACAGCAGAAGAAACAAGAGATGGACTGTCGTCCGGTGCATACCCCCTCATGGCATACCGCCTAGTGTGGGCATATCTATAACTTATGATGGCTATACTCAGACATATGGACCCAGAAATCAGCATTTTCATATAAACAAAGATGAATAACTATAGAACAAAAAACCAAAACAAACATTTGAATGTGCCATTAAATGTCCTCATAGTGGTGAACATCCATACAAAATTTCATTGAGATCCGAGCATTACTGTTCAAGTTATGAGCTGAACAGACATCGGATGGATCAAACAGCCAACATTTCCAGATAAACAAAGATGAATTACTCTAGAATGGAAAAGCAGAACAGAACAATGGAACACCCTATTGAATGTCCTCATAGCAGTGAACATCTATACCAAATTCCATTGAGATCCCAGCACAACAGTTGAAGTTACGACATGAACAGACACCAGACGGACCAAAAAGCCAACATTTCCAGATGAACAAAGATAAATAACTCTAGAATGGAAAAGCGGAACAAAACGATGGAACCCTCCTTTTCATGTCATCATAGTAGTGAACATCCATACCAAATCCCATTGAGATCCCAGTACAACTGTAGAAGTTACGACATGAACAGACACCAGACGAACCAAAAAGCCAACATTTCCAGATGAACAAAGATGTATAACTCTAGAATGGAAAATCCAAACAAAACGATGGAACCCTCTATTGAATGCCCTCATAGTAGTGAACATCCATACAAAATTTCATTGAGATCCGAGCACTACTGTTCAGGTTATGACATGAACAGACACCAGATGGACCAAAAATCCAACATTTCGAGATAAACAAAGATGAATAACTCTAGATTGGAAAATCCGAACAAAACGATGGAACCCTCTTTTTAATTTCCTCATAGTTGTGAACATCCACACCAAATTTGGTTGAGATCCCAGCACAACTGTTGAAGTTACGACATGAACAGACACCAGACGAACCAAAAAGCCACTATTTCCAGATAAACAAAGATGAATAACTCTAGAATGGAAAATGCAAACAAAATGATGGAACCCTCTATTTAATGTCCTCATAATAGTGAACATCCATACCTAATTTCATTAAGATCCGAGCACTACTGTTCAAGTTATGACACGAACAGGTATCGGACGGACGTACGGACGCATGCACGCACGGACGGACGGACAGACAGGTGCAAAACAGTATACCCCCCTTTTTTTTTTTAAAGGGGGTATAATGAGGAAACAATTACATTATCCATTCACACAATGTCAGCAGTACACCATACACCACATACCCTGATCAGAGAAACCACAGTGGAATATTACAGCCCTAAGCTAGATTAATTGTTGACTTCAATTTTATGGTTCCCTTTGGAATAGGCACGTGTTTGTGCAGGCTGCGCTGGGAGCAGGGATATGCTTGCCATAATCGTTTTCATTTCATGTCCACATAAAAAAGTGACATATTTTCAGTTGTTGGCAGGCAATAAACAACTGGTTATTATAAATCTGGTAAAAACGTGAGAATATTACTGCCCCCCCCCCCTCATATCCATGCCTGCAAATAGTGTGATCTCATTTGTAGAATGAGGTCCGAAGAGGGTGAATTTAGTGATGCTGACATGCAAGGCAGGCTGGCATCACCAAATTCACCCTCTGGGAACCTCATTCTGCTTAGACCTCAACTGCTATGGGAGACTTAGGATCAGATTGATGTTCACCAGTTGAAGTTGATGATGTTCACCCATTAGTCGCCTCGGTTATGCATTTGGTCTTCTGCAAATTAGGGGATATAGAAACTTCTCAGAAGGGAAACTAACTAAAAACAATGTTAAGTTGAGACTATAGATACTTCCCAGAAGATGAGGCCTAAGCAGAATGAGGTCCCCAGAGTGTGAATTTGGTGATGCTAGCCCACAGTGCAGGGTAGCATCACTAAATTCACCCTCTGGGGGACCTCATTCTGCAAACGACAGGCACACTATTTGCAGGCCTGGCCAGATTCCATTCATATTCTGACTTTACTGTTCCCACTTGGAATAAATGTTTGTGTGGTGATGGTGAAGGCCAAATGAGATGTGTTTGATTTAGTGGCTCACTGGGGTATAATGATTCAAAGGCAGTGCATGTATATCTATCACCACAACTACATTACAGCTAAACATGCTCATAAATTAAATTAAGGAGTATCCACTTCTGAGCTATGTCAGAATTGAGGTGGAGAGTTTAGATGAACATACACAGAAAACTACTTAATTGTTAAGCTGGAGCACCACCTGAAGGAATCTATGCTGTAGTAATGCCCTAAATAATCGACTCCTTAACCACAGCATAATTATGGGTAACTTTTCAGGATTTAGTCAAAAATATGGCTTGTTGCCATTCATCGGAAAGCTCTCATTGAGAGCTTTCCGATGAATGGCAACAAGCCATATTTCCGACTAATTAAATCCTGAAAAATTACCCATAATTCTGCTGTGGTTAAGGAGTCGATTATTTAGGGCATTACTGTATCAGAAGACCACATCAAGCATATTATATAACAATAAAAAGGTGACCTTGGTCATATTTTTAGAAGGGAACTTTTGGGAACTGCATTCTCAGCAATTATAAAATATTATTGGAAACGATTAACAGCCATAAAAAAGTACATGATCTGAACTAGTGCAAGACTCAAATGAGTATTTGATAGAGAGCAATACTGCTTCAAGAGAGTTAACCCTTACATGACAGGAGCAGGCTGGTGCATCATTACAAATCCTGTTTCTAGTGCATTATCTTATATATGCCAGTCTCGCATATATAAGAGAATGCATTGGCTTATATGGTCAAGGTAAATATTGTCAGGCCAATGTATTCTCTTATATATGCGAGGCTCCCAATGGGAGACTCGCCTACAGTAATGCCCTAATTAATCGACTGCTTAATCACAGCAGAATTATGGGTAACTTTTTAGGATTTAGTCGGAAATATGGCTTGTTGCCATTCATCGGATAGCTCTCAAGCAGTTGATTAATTAGGGCATTACTGTATATAAGAGAATGTATTAGCACTGGGTTTTTCGCAATATTTCAGGAATCTCCAGTCATGGAAGGGTTCTGATTTGATGGTCCCCATATATTCAGATTCCCACAACAACAACATTTTTAGAAATGGCGCTTCAGTTATCAGAATCGATTAATTGCCCAAAAATAATGCTAACCACTGTCAACTATAGTATAAAATTGGCTGAAACGTGTTATTATCAACATGTTGTTCGATGAAATTTGTCCTTGTTATCAACACAAAGCCTCTTGATTTTAGAGTTATCCATCTTCACCCGCAATTTGGTCCGAGACCATTGGCTCGTTAACTTTTTACTGGGCCACTATTAAGTCTCGTTTGTGCAAAATAATAGATTTCAAAAATCGATATCTAATAACTCTGAGCATTGATAAGTGGTTCCTCGACTCAAAGCAACTATTTTTTACCCCCGAATCCAAATAGATAGTAATTGATGGGCGCTTAATCAGATTATGCATCTTTAAATACAAGAAAGGTAGATCAAAGCATGCTGTAAAACTAATCGCAGGGACGTTGATAGAGTGGCTTAATTTGTGGAAGGGTGTCCACCTTGGAATTTCCAACTGAACACCCCCCCCCCCCCTCCTTTGAAGCAGACAAACAAAATTTCCAAGTCTGAGAAATTCCATTTTCACAATCCCCTTGGGTTGGAATTTTCCAAATGGCACCAAACATTTCCATGTAACACCACACGATGGTTGGATATTTACAACTAAATTACCATTTCAGTCCAAAACTTTGACCGAAAGGAGAAAAATATGATACCTCTGATCTATAAAAATGTTTTGAATAATGATATCTCCAACTAACATTTTGGCAGCCTGGCAGGCATGAAAATTTTGGCCAAAAAGTATGGCCATTTTGATCATTTAAAAGGTCAAATATGGTATAATACAGATTGGTATATATACTATACACTTGATTAAAAGTACTCAATCTGATCATAGGGTCCCCATATCATCAAGATATAACAACTACAACATTTCTTCCAAATACTCTTTAGTTATCCGAATGTCAACTACGGTATCAAATTTCCCAAAACGTGTTATTTATCAACATTTTGTTCCTTGAAATATGGCCGTATTATCACTTGAGTATTCACAAAATTTGGCCATATTACCACATGTTTTTAGAGTTATCCATCTTCAGACACAATTTAGTCCGAGACCGTCTGTTTGATGACATGTTTCTGGGCCACAAATAATTGCACATCTCGAGAAAAACTTCAAAAATTGATATCTGATAATTCTGAGCTTTGATGGGTAGGTTCCTCAACTCGAATCAAATATTTTTACCCCCCCCCCCAAAGCCAAAGAAATAGTAATTTAGGAGCGTTAATTGAGATAATCCATCTTTAACTTGACCATTATTATGAGCTAATTATTAACTTTATACTTGTTCTCGGTGAAAATACAGTAATGCCCAAAATAATCGACTAATTAACCACAGCAGAATTATGGGTCATCTTTTCAGTATTTAGTCGGAAATATGGCTTGTTGCCATTCATCAGAAAGCTCTCACTGAGTATAGCCTTATTTTTATTTGGAGTGCTGTGTATGGTCAGGACGACAAACATATATTACAAGTGCAAGTTCATTAGTGGGGGGAGGGAGTCAGATAACTAATATGTCAATGAACATTTCCTAAGGGAACTACTCGTCAGTATTTAGTAAAGTAAAAGTGTGCACACAAAAACGGTCAAGAGAGTTGTATTTAGTAAAGTAAAAGTGTGCACACAAAAACGGTCAAGAGAGTTGTTATTGAACTTGAAGCAGAAGATTCCACCCTTTGATCAACAATAATTAAGGACTGAAGGACCCTAGACAGCAACACTTATACCATCGTACCATCTTCCGTAATGTTAGGCCCTTGAAAATAATAATTCTCAAGTTGCTGCTTTGTTGAGATCACAAAGTACGAACTGGGCCAACACCTCATGCAAATTTAATTGACCGGACCTACACCATATTCCAAATTCGCTCAGACCCCAATAAACCCAAACAGATTTTCTTTACCGAAAAACTAAACGGAACGAGTTACTCTTTATTTGAGATATATATGGATATCAACATAAACTGTGTAACTCTTCTCTTACTTGTATAATGAACCATACTATTATACATGTAAGTTATGAATAACAGCCTGAGTAAACTGTGTGTCCCAGATACTCAGAAATGGGTGAAGTTTGATCAGGATATGGCCAGAGGTTCTCATCCATATGGGAAGGTGGTACAGATCGGCGGCGACTGACGAGGAGGTTTTTTTGGGGAAAGATCTTCCGATGTGATACCAATAGAGAGTATTCCCATACCAGACAAGATATCAAAGGATACATTAAAGGGGTACTGTACTGTACACTAAATCTGGCCACATATGGAGCCATCTCCTTTTATACTCAACAGAGTATATGCAACAAATGAATGAATTTGAGCCATGGATGAGTGCAAAATACCGTCACGTGCTCTATGAACGATGCAAAAAAAAACATGGCAATGATAATTCAAATGAATTTATTACCCACTCATAAATTCATTTTCGTTATAATTACCATGTTGTTTGCATCATTCATAACGCACATGAGTGTATTTCGCACTCATCCATGGCTCAAATTCATTCATTTGTTGCATATACTATGTTGAGCATAAAATGAGATGGTCCCATAAATGGCCGGATTTAGGGTACAGTCCCCCTTTAAACGTTAGGTTGGTGTCGCCGAGCGAACATGCAGTGGAACGTGCTACAAGTCAGCCTGAACGAATTGGCAGTCTGCACAATGACAAGAAGAATGGATTAGAGGATATAATAAAAGAGATATCATAGTCCGTGGGCCAAACAAGATATTTTTCGAGTTGGCTGCACCCCCCCCCCCCCCTCCAACAAAGGTTTCTACATATCAAATTAAAGGTCATCATATGGGGCATCAGATTTTGCTTGTTGCCCGTTACAGAAAGTGTCCCAAAATAGATTCTTCAGGGAAGACAACTCTTACCCCTAAAATAAAATGAAATTTTTCTTGAGTACAAGTGTATAGCATAAACAAAATATTGCGGTTATAAACTGCACAATATATAGTTTATATTAATAAGAAATTATCATAAAATGACACGAGATACAAAACTAGACCAATTTATGAGCTAGTTAGAAAAAATTGCGATAAATATTTTGAAATCGCGAAAAATTACTTGGATTTTGAAAAAAATGATCACATATAAATGGCTATAACTTGTGAACCACATGGGCTATTGATCCGGAACATGGCTCAATATTTGCCCCGATGACATATCAAAACGATTTTAATAATGGAATGCCAAGAATATTGCTATGAAAATGTTGTATGAGCGTAAACTTAACCCCACCCCCTGAAATATAACTTTTGCAGAAAAACGAATTATGTAGTTTACACTTAGAATGCTGCATGTCAAGTTGGTTTTAGAAGCATAAACTGAAACAGTGTACATAGTGATGCAGGGAATGATAAATAACGGTGTCTGAACGTGATCTAAGATATTTTACTAATTTCTGTAAAATTTACAACATTTTTATTAAATTTTGATAGGCTATGGTATAGCCTCACGTAAGTTCAGAAAACCTCATACGATCACCTTTCTGGTAATTATTTCGTATATTTTTCAATTTTTACTTGAATTTTTATGTAAAGATTATATACATACATGTATATATTTCAACTGAACACATATGGCTACAAAGGCTTATGAGTGAGACTTACGTTACACAGAACGATATTTTCTTATTTGTGCCGCGCATGTCGGGACAGTGATCACAACTGACAACAGATACGGCATTATATTTGACAATAAGTTCAGGATGGCATCCAAATCGGCCAACAAAATCGAAGTTTCTCACATTTTCCTTCACAAACGTGACTGAGTTCGTTGGGGACAAGGGAATTGTTAATCATGAGTTCACTGGTAACCATAAACAGACCTTAGAACCCTACTATTGTTTCAATTAATTTAAGTTAATGAGTAATTGGTTGTCTTAAGGACTATAGATACTCATTTATTGGGGGAATACTTGATACAAGTCAGTGTCTAGAAAGATTAAAACAATCATCACTATATGTGCCTTTTGGATCAGTTTAGATAAGTAATATCAATTTATATAATGTTTCTGAAGAAAATTGAAATTGTATGCTCAAATTACCAGCCTCCAATTTCAAGTTGCATATCTCTGATGTGTTCAGTTGAAATATTTTATATTAAAGAAATTAGTTGTTATACAGAGTACTTTTTGTCAATAAAGAAATGACTTTTGCAGTATATAATATTGTGTTGCGAAACAGTTTTCTACTACTTCCTGTTCTATAATTTGAGTATCTGTAGTCCTTAAATGTTCTCTCACTCTAATCATCATATGAGTCGCCAAAATTTACACTGTTTCGGTTATTGTAGACATTCTGACATACATCGTTACATGGTTAGTCTGCGCTGAAACAAGATCATTAACATGAATCTTTGCAGCCAAAGCTCCGTTGTCACAGTCGATCGGGAGGAACTATAATCCATCTGGTTTGTAGGACTCAATCAAAGAGCGATCAGTCATGGCTGTCATGGCATGGTACACCAGGCTTGGGAGTTAGTATGATGTGCCAATCACTGATATAGTTCGCACGAAGATGTTGGTGTGATTTTTTAAGGAGTATGTGGCTGCTGGAGGTAGAAGATGTGTTCGAGTGTTCTGTTATACAACATAAGAACGTGCGCATTAATTTGTCGAATAGACAACATTATGGCCCATCATAATATAGCCCACATGCAAACTCTTGGTAGGATATATAGTGTCAACATTAATAGATTACACAAATTGATGCAAATTTAAAGTCGCATCACATTTTACTGCTTTTGACTATTAAGTCAAACGGATTCATTGTATGTGTATTTGTGAATGTCGTAGCCTGT
The DNA here is from genome assembly GCA_032622095.1 of Siphonodentalium dalli. Taxonomy (NCBI): domain Eukaryota; kingdom Metazoa; phylum Mollusca; class Scaphopoda; order Gadilida; family Siphonodentaliidae; genus Siphonodentalium; species Siphonodentalium dalli. The sequence goes on from CP136069.1 coordinate 73,644,991, forward strand.
TAACGCGTGAATTAGAGGCAAGGTATCACACACCTCAATGGACAATACTGTCCGCTATGTCCTTCACGGAAATGACACATGACTTATGTTTGGATTCAGTATGAAGAATTATCCTAGCTCCTATTCATTAAGAAACATAACATTCTGGTATTTCGACATGTACGTCAGTGGAATAAAAATAATAACTAGCTTCCGACCGATGCGCGCTGCATTGGCTGCATGTAACAGTATACCTGTATCCGCTTTCTCGTGGTAACATACTAGCACGAGATCAGGAACTAACTCTAAGCGAACGTCGCCATTCAGGGACCATATCACGTGACCACATGGCAAACATAATTCAGTGCTTTTGAAACACATGTTGATTCTGCACTCGACCATTCGCGAAAAATATAGAAGCCTGTCAAGGAGTCTTTGTTATCACCACCTGATAAATATTTGACATTGTCTGGAACTGTTTCATGGACACAGGATGTGTGAAGCCTTGCTTGAATACCAGGATTGTATTCTCGGGTTGCAGGAAAAAGGTAGCATAATGACTTATTCTGAAAAAAGAATTACAATGTATCATATTATGCAACAACTTCAACAATCTACTAATATCCATGATGACCTACTTACACCCTGTCAAGAATTTGTATGTGCTTTATGTGAGAAGCCGACATGTATTCAAGTCGACGAATTACGATAATGTTTCTCCTGTTGTTAAACGAGAACAATAACAAAACTGCAGACTTCTTAAGCAACACTTTTTTCTTGCAAACTATCAGGCAATTACTTGGTACAATAACTCAACCCATTCTGGAATGCCATGTCCTTATAACCCTATGCAATTTGGGCTCCATATACAGTCCTATGTTGTGTGGCATATATAACCATAGCCCTATATATAGTGCACAAGATACATGTTTATGGTTATATGATAACAACGCTAGGCATTGTGACTTAAGGTGTTCCTAACGTATGCCCCTTTACCTATATGCCCGTTTTGAGTGTCATGTAAATAATGTTATCCCCTGGCCGACGCAGAGCGGGAATAATCAGCACCCAGATGCACATGCATAAAAACGAATCTATAATGAATCAATGATGAAGCAGCAAGATTCAGGCATTAATCATGATCAAGCGTAATCGTGATCGGCCAGTCCAATCTCATTGTCTCTTTAATGCCCGTCGGGTTTATAGCAAAGATCAACACTATTATAATCTTCGGATTGTTAACAAACCAAAATGATTTCAGTTGGTCCAGAATATATACCCACAAGCTGGGCAGAAACATAACAGCTAAACAGAGTCAAATATTTTTTCCTAAAATACTGAAGTACTGAACCTTTTGTCATGCAGTGTATCGGATCGCCCCGGTAGCCCGGTCCGTCCCCCAGCGCTAATATATAATCAAGCCATGGGAGTTCTGCTTGTCTCCCTCAAGGTTGAAAATAGGTCTGGCTATAAGGACACCGCAACAGAAGTACCGGTATAGAAAGCATAGTCACCGTGCATGAGATATATGAGTGCATGGGATTATATGGGTTTGGTTTTCCTTGACGGCCATCGCATGGTCGCTGCGTGAGGAAGCCCTACATGTAAACAACGCATTGATGTTCATCCCTATCCAAATGCAGTTATGGAACTACTGAGATTTGCAATTGGCTACAATGATTCATGCGAATTGTTATTTGGCCGCCGACATGTCAGGATGTACTAGTATATGAAATGTGAGGATATCTGCATGGAATAACCGAAGTAGTGCCAATTTTGACTTAACTGGCTACCCTGAGGATGAGCAGAGTTATTGGGCATTTTCGTCAATCAATTATTCATCACAATAAATGAGTTGGTACAAGATATTAGAGTTCTTTAGTTTGTCGAGGAGCACCAGCGAATGCATTCTTAATGAACAATTCCATTATCCCCATATGACGAACCCAGTTTAATTTGTGTCGGTAAGTTTGAACATCTTCGATGTTGGTGGCCGTTTTGGATGCAATCTTAAAACAATTATCAAACATGAATTGTCCGATGCTGAATATATCGTCAATTGTATCTAGTGTCACAAAATGCGCCACAAAATAAGAAAATACCTCCCAGTAAAACGTAAGCCTCACTTGCCAGCCTTTGCTAATCATATGTGACCAGTTGAAATATATATATAATCGGCTTTGTACACAAATTCAAATAAAAATTGTAAAAATATGAAATAGTTGACAAAAATGTGATCATGTGAGGTTTTATGAATTTATATTTTCTGGACCAACATCCTCGTGTGACGTTTCCATACACCTATCAAAATTTAATCACAATGTTGTAAAATATTGATAAATTAGTAAATAATACCATTTTTCACCATTTTTCCAGATTTTCCCCCAAATTTTCATCTTAGAACATGTTCGGACAAGGTTGTTTATAATTCCCTTTCATCAATCTCTACACTGTTTAATTTTATGCCCCAAAAGCCTTCTTTGCATGTGGCATTCTAAGTGTAAACTATGCAATTCATTTTTCTGAGAAAATTATATTTTAGGGGGTGGGGTTAAGTTTATGCCCACAGGGCATTTTCACAGAAATATAATTATCAGTACATCATCCAATTGTTTTGCTAGGTCTTTGGTGCAACTTTTGAGATATGTTGCGCGTCAATAGCCCATGTGTTTCACAAGTTGCAGCCAATTATATGTGACCCTTTTTTCAAAATTCAACTAATGTTTTGCAATTTCAAAATATTTATCGCAATTTTTACGAACTGGCTTATACATTGGTTCAGTGTTGTATCTCATGTTGTTTTATGATGATCTGTAATTAATATAAACGATGTCTTGTTCACTTTATAACAAGTCATATTTTTATACGCTGACACTTGTACTCGATGACATTTTAATTTTATTAAGGTGTAGGAGTTGTCTTCCTTGAAACAATCTATTTTGGGACACATTCTGAAGCGGGCAACAAGCAAAATCGGATGCGTCATATAATGACCTTTAATTTGATATATATAAAAACCTTTGTTGTGGGGGGGGGGGGGGGGTGTTGCAGCCAACTTCTAAACTAGAGGCTTTCTGAGAATTGGCCCACGGACTATCAATTATATTATTCACTAAATATGTCAGACGCTATTACTATGTATACCCCCTCCTCACAAAAAAGAGCTAATTATGAATATATTTGGGGAGAGTGACGAAAAACTTGACGAGTACATCGGAGTGTGATCAGGCCATGCACCCGTTTTACATTGTATTAAATTAATAGTGAAGCGGACGGAACCGATTTCAGAAAGTTTTATAGTCCATCGGGGCCACACACAAGCTTGTGATACATCATTTTGAAGGTTATGACATTCCGCAGCGGTTAGGACCCGGTGTGAAATATACAAATGATGCAAAAGATGTTTTTAGCGGATTAAGTGCCAAAATTCAGCAAAAATCCCTGTTTTTGTAAAATGCGGCAAAATGAGAAAATAAAAGTATAGAAACGCGAACATTTTGCGCTAAAATATTGTAGTCGACATACCTCTAGATATTTACTATGATAGTGGTACGATTTCTCTGATATAACAAAGATTTTTTTTTAGATTTATTATAAAAATAGACAAAACAGCGAAATTTTTCAATTTTTTGGCGTCACTTAATAGGCGATAGATCAATATTGTTTTGACCAGGGATATCGTATATGGTCCAAAAAAGTGCGGATATATATACCGCATACGATAATATGCTAAATATGTCGTTATATTTAACACGTGCTGTGTTATGTAAGATTATTTCAACCCTCACCCCAAAATTCAGCAAAAAGTCTCTGTTTTAGGGAATTCGGCACAAATGAATACAAAAGCACAGGTATTAGGGATATTTTTGTGCTACGATATAGCAGGTTACATACTTATAAATACAAAATATTGAAATGCCATGTTTGCGGTGATAGATGAAAAAATATCTTAAATTTACTTGGAAAATAGACAAAAAATCATGAATTTTCAGTTATTTCGCCCCTCTTAATAGGCGATTATTCAATATTGCATTGAATGGAGATCCCGTATATAATCTAGAAACTTGTGGAAATATATACCTCATATGATTGTTGGATAAAGATATCATTCTTTGTCATATATGCTATGTGGTGGTAGATTGTGTCACCCCCACCCCAAAATTCAGAAGAAAAAAAATCATTTTTAGAAATTTCGGTATGGCAGAATACAAAAGCACAACAACTCCGATTGTTTTGTGCTATTATATTGCAATCTACTCACTTCGAGGTATACATTGTGATAACGCCATGGTATCATTTACAGATGCCAATATTTTTTAGTGTTCTGGTGAAAGTAGACCGAAAATCGTGAAATTTAAACTTGTTTTGCCCCTCTACATGGGTGATAATTCAATTCCATTTTCAACAATAATCCAGGACAAACTGTCAAGAGTTGACGAGACACATAATGCATATGAATGTTGTCGGATTGTGTCATCTTCTGTATCATTTGTTTGGTTACGTTATTGCACACCTCGCCCCAATAACACAATACATCGCAATATGAGACAAACACAGAATATTCCTATATACATTTATGCATTATACACACACCTTATCAAGCTGGGCGTTTGATAGTTACCTGAGTTGAAGAAATTACATCATTGTATATGTTTGCTTCGCATAATATGGCTTCACAGTTGTATAAGATTATACGTATTGGGAGGTTTGGTGAATGTTAATAGCCAGGTTCAGCCACACGTACTTGTAACTTGTAACGTGTGTTGTCATTTCCAACGAAATCACCTGACTGACATGACCATTCCGCCAACACGTACTGCACCAAACAACCGTTTAGACGTTTTGTGTCACTTGTGCAGCATTGCGAAATGTGTGTCAGAGAGGTGTCCAATCTTTATGACAATCGACGAACCTGTGCTTAGTGAACTTTTGTTAAATTCTTAAAAAGCGGTGACCACGCCGTTACTTTTCCCAAAAGGGTTGTTTGTATCTGGGTGCAGAAATGTTCTCCAATGCAGGCGCATAGCCTACTCTTCTTCGATACACATTGAGGGTTTTTAACGTCAATGCAATGGGCATGAATTACCCACGAGACGGCACAGCCATTACGGTGAGCTCGCGATCTAATCACATCTAGTCGTTGGCTCGACCCTGCAAGTTGAGCCAAGGGGCCGTGTATTGAATGAACCTGGAGCCACCTGGGACTCGATGTTTCACACAAGGGCTGCCACTTCCATTTAATCCTATAATAGAATTGTTTACATCAACAATACTGTACAAACAGTATAAACGCTGTCTTTCTGTGGCTGTCCTATCTGGGAGACATCATCCACGATTTTGCCCTATGGGGATCTTCCCACAGTATTTAGGGTTTTGATGCGTCACGACCTTCTTGGTCACAGCCATCAAATCGAGCCTTGTCATCAACATTGCGATGCTCTTTAATTATATCTATCGTCCTTGAATCTTGGGGTACCCATGGCGCCGTTTCTGGGTTGGGCCATATTTCTTGGAATATGATGAGGAACAGATGCCGTAATATCTCCAAGGACCTGATCATTACATGTCGAATTTCTCTGGCCATGTATGGCTGTCAATGTGTCAGTAAGAATATATTTCTCCTGTGCATTTGGTTTCCCTTCAAGATAGGGTGGTTTTGGTTCAGCTCTTTGGAACTCATCCCCATTGCGCATGGTAGCAGAAACTGCTGCTGTATTGCCATGTGATCATGAATACCCATAGGTTCGGTAAGCTTTCTAAGCATTTGTGAATTTCCAGAACTTCCAGGAGTCACATGGCATATTCTGCCAATATATGTGTTCTCTCCCATAGCTGGTGCCTATGCAGCCTATCCGTGCTGCTTATCGCGGTATAAGTGAGCTCGTGATCCTCAGTTTCAATAGTTCCAATTCCTTCTGGGGAATTTGTGTTGATGTGCTCTGAAACGTGACGAGAAGATACTATCTCTGGCAGAGTTTCCGATAAGTCAGAAGATACAACTCGGTATGCCTTATTCGTTTCGTTGGACTCAATGATCAGCAGCTCGCGTGCTACATCATTTATGTAACATATGGCATATATCCACAACAATATTATTCTTTCTTATAGCGTTTAGGCCAAGAATTCCGTCTTGGCTTATGTCAACCACTATCATGCGCTGTTTGATAGTATCATCTTCGACCATTATCTCACATTCTGCTGCACCATGGTAATCCATTTTGATTCCATTTATTGTCTCCAAATCACCATATAGATAGGTATCCAGTTTTTGTTTATCTTCCGATAAGTAGTGATACAGTTTCCTTGAGAGCATGGAAACTGTTGCGCCAGTACCAATTAGAACCATCACTGGCTGCCCATAGAGATTGCAATCTAAATACAGGCCTCCCTCTTCAGAAGAGCTGTGTCTAACAAACTCCTTGGAGTTAGGATGTCCACTTGTGCTCGGCTGGTCTCCACTTCCACGATAGGCATTAGGACACATGTCGCATGGATTGTGAGAAATTCTGCATCTGGTGCGTTCTTTGTATTCGTTTGTGCTATAATCAGGATTCTCATTATAATTCTGTCTCCATTGTCTATCGCCACGACAGTCACTCCAGGACTCATTTGTGTTACTCTTTTTCTCCTTGTTTTGGTTCTCCAAGTTTGTCATTCTTTGTGCTATTTCGCCATTATTCACATCAGTCAACATTTGTTATATCTCCTTCATTTCAACGATGGACTGTGATGTCTGGGTGGTTGTGAGCTATCCAGAGTTTTCCCATTAGAACCAGTTTGGGGCTTCAGTTCATATGTTATCTTTTTGGGTTCTTCAAACTCTATATGTTTGCTTTGTGTTCGGTCTGATTCGTTTACTGCCCTAGCATAGTCTTTAGACTTGACAAAAGCGTCTAATTCAACTACATGTCTTATGCTCTCTCCAAGAGAGCCCGGTCGTGCTTGTTTTACCCTGAGTCGTATATCTGGATCATACAACCCACCAATGAATTGGTCCTTTGGCAAGGTGTCTCTAAATTCATGTGATGGAGTATGATATGCCATATTGGCCAGACGTCGGATGCTCTGTCCCAATTCAGGTAGGCTCTATTCTGCCCTTTGCCGTCGTTCACGCACTTGTACCATATATAAGTCTATCGCGACAACAAGAACGCTGTAGTCTTCTTCTCGTCCTGGGAGTAGATCGCCGAGTATTCCTTGAACCAATCCTCTCAAGGATGCGCCTAGACAAAGGCCCTTGTCATCAATTTCCCATCCATTTATTTTGGCACAAATTTCAAAGTGTGCTTGGTAATCTAACCATTATCTTGTACCATCATATCTATAAGTGTTACAAATTGTTTCCGTTTTTCACCGGATTTTCTAGGAATATTTCGGCTCGGGTGGTATTTAGCGCAATGCATTACCATGCATGCCTACCGTAAATTATCATTTGCTGTGTTGGCACTCGACAGCTTACGCATAATAACCTACTGCACATATGAATTATGAATATGATGCTACAGCACTAGAATATGTGTTCTTTCTATCAGTTGTCGATTTTCAATAGCTGTAGTTACGATTACGGATTCGAGAAACACAAGTATATGGGCACGCGAGCTTTGCATGCATTCATCTAGTGTACAACTGACAACATTTATGTTTTTGGTGAGGGGTGACACAATCAGCACCTATCACAAAGTATGACATAACTGGCCTATGAACATATGCCGTGAACATTTCCACAAATTTCCATGGCGTTACCATACTTGTTTTCTATAAGTATGTAGACTGATATATCTTAGCAGGAAGATATCTCAAATTATCTGATTTTTTATTTCGTTCTGCCGAATTTCCCCAAAACAGTGACTTTTTGCTGAATTTTGGTGTGAGGGGTAAACCAATCCAACATAACACATCACTTATTGAATATGTTGACATAAATAACATGTTGTCATATGCGGAATATATCTCCGCAGTTTCATAGACTATATTGAAGATCGCAGGTAAAAAAAAAAAATGAAAATTTGCGGTTTTTGGTCTATTTTTTCAAAACAATCTCAGAAATCTTGATAAATTTCAACGAAATCGAGCACTGTCATAATATAAATATAGAAGTAGGTAGAATACAATATCTTGGCGTAAAAAAAATCGCGTTTCTCTACAGTTGTGTCGCTCTTAGCCGCATTTATAAAAGATAGCGATTTTTGCTGATTTTTTGGCGCTTAAACCTCTCAAAATCATCTTTTGCATTATTTGTATATTTCACACCGGGTCCTATCCGGTGCACAATGTTATAACCTTCAAAATGATGCAGCACAAGCCCGTGTGTGGTGCCGATGGACTAAACTCATACTTCTAGTGAGCTTTTTGAGTTTGTCCGCTCTACCTATAATGACTTATGTTCACAGTGGCTAAACCGTACAAACATATAATCGGAAGTTGCTTTCGCCAAGACGAAAAATTATATTTTTAGAAAATAAATACTACAGAAGAATCAAAACAACACCATAACAACAAGTTTTCAGACCAGATAGACGGTTTCCCAACAGCAACAAACGTAAGTAAAAATTGTGCATATACATTTGCCGATCGCAAGCGGGCTCCAGTTCAGCGAAGGACTCTTTTTTTGTAGATAAAAACGGCCTTTGATCACTTCAGAAAATATTTTTCTCGCGAAATATCCCTCTTCAAATGTAATTTTAACACATATACAGCATACCTGTATGTCGGAAATCCAACTATATCGCAACAGAAAGGCCGTTATCATGCGTTATGTGTGCAACATATATTGACATTACCTTGACTCGGGTGTATTCACAATCTGAAAGTAGAGACTATCTATTTGGACAACCCACTCATCAGTCTCTGTACGCCTAGTTGTGTACGACGACAATCGTCAGTTGCGACGTTATACAGGAATCGTACAGTAATGATATGTTCCTTTCGACCCATTTAAACATAACTATATCTTCGAAATGTCACGCCATTGAACTTATAGACTATGTCTGAATTAAACAAGGTATTCTTAATAACATTTAGCGACTTTTATTCGACTCCGAAAGTAACAAACTGTTTTTGGGGGCGGGTGCTGTATGTTATATTCTGTGATGAAACTGTGTATACGTGGGAATTTTTTAATAAAACATACAGGTCATATGTGCATCATCGCCTTATATTTACGGTGATGTGACGAAGGGGTCGTGACTGCGAGTGCCTCCCTGTGTATCACTATATATACCGTACATGAATATCGACTGGCCAGTCCCGAAAAGTCCTACAGGTGCTAGCTTCGAGTTGCACCTCTTGGATTGGAATTTTCCGGCAGAGACTCACAGACAAACGATTGGAGAAAAATACCCCAACCCCACCCTGCCCATGCATTGGTAGTTCGATTTAGATTCATATTGAAAACCCAAAACAATGGGGGTAGATAGCGCTCGCATATCACAAATTCCCTGGATACAGGACTATATATGCCCACATTTTAGACACAGTGTCTCCAATAAAACCACAGACGTCCACATAAGTAGACTTGGCTAAGATATGTGTCGATAAGACATATTGTGTCACAATTGGGACGACAATATCGCAAGTGTCAATGTTCGTTAGCTGGAAAGATAGACTGTATTTTAGGCTCACTGTGCCTAAATATGTCTTCTGATCGGGGGGGGGGTCGGAAAACATTTCCAGGCACATATGATGGGGTGGGTGTGTGTCTCTCGGGTCCGAAAAGCAGTTTTTTCCATGTGCCAATTTTTTTTCCATTTCTGCTATTGAGTCTTATTTTGATGTGTTTTGAACAGAAACAGGTCATATATAGTTAATAGCAATGTTATACTATATATGGAGGTTATCAGAAGTTGGATCAGTTGCACAATGGCCAACAATAACCCAAATTCAACTTGATAGAACAAGAAACTGCGCTATTGGAAACATACAATTTAATCAGGATCCCATCTACTGATACAACAAAATAAGAATAACTATGCAGAACTCAGCTGAAAATAAGCAATAAAATGAAAGCACACTTGACCATATGTGACATGGAAATAAATATATAATAAATAATGGAATAAAATAGACTTTTGACAACGTAAAACATAAAATCTTAACATATAAATTGAAGGCCAGCCGGGTCAGCTTGAACAATTTCAAATTGTTTTCCAAGTTAATGTGGATCAGCTTGTAATGTTAATCACAGTAACAAAGATGTTATCGTCACTGATATTGTGAGCAAAAAAGAAGATAGATTGGGCTATCCATCCATATGTTATTCCCAATTATTACGAAGCCTATTGCTTCAGGCAGTGGCTACCAGCCTGCCATTACACGCTATAACATGTTTCCTCCGTTCTGGTTTCTGAGATGCCCCAAGAAGAGTCATGCGGGTATATCATGGTTATGTTTGGTATTAGCATTATTCTTCAAACTGGGATGAACTGGGATGAACAGTTGTATTTCCACATGTTTGATAAACAATTTTGTTCAAGCAATATATCACATAGCAAATATCAAAATATCAAATAATCTGAAATGTGTTGTACCATGTAGTCTGTAGAATACTCAAATGTGATTATGTGACTAGATCATGTGACTATATATTATGAAAATGAATGTTAATAAAAACTTTGGCACTCTGCCTATCCCTAGAAATGTGATTATGTTGACACATTTCTTGATTAATGACACTTATAGGATAAACTCAAATAGTATCGTTATCTTCATTATGCACTGTTCTATTAAAATCTCGCGCAATAAACTATTTAGGGGGTGATAGTCCAAAACTGACAGGAAAAAAATTCCTGAAACGAAAACAAAAAGGGTGGGTGTCCAAAATTGCCTGGAAAAAAAGGCGGATACGAAAGAAATTGGGTGGGTGAGTGGACTGAGGCCGGAAAAAATTTAAATGATCATACGTGCCTGGAATTTTTTTCCGACCCCCCCCCCCCTGTTCTGATCATAATATCGATCTGAAAAAGTGTGTTATGTACAGAAATACTCCGTTAAGAGAGATGTCATGCGATGTCGATTTTGATTGTACATGCATATTTCAGTTTCCTGTCGCTTAAATCAACAAATCACTCCAAGTGCTGATAACGAACATTCAAGACTTGAGGTTTTATGTTTTTCAATAAGTTTAATTCTACAGTATTATATTATGTTTACTTAATTTTATTTAAAATGTTTTTGGTACTTATATTGAAAAGATAGAGTTTCATCTCTTGAGTCACCGGAAAACGAGCAGTAATATGCATGATATGTATACATGTAGAGCAGAAGTATTCAATTACGTCCCATGCGTTTCGATGAACTACATCATGTAATTCAAGGTCATAATACATTTTAAAATAAATTTGATTTTTGAGACAATGCAATTTTTTTTAGATTGGGTGGGATACGAACCCCGGCCCGACGGCGAGCGCACCTTGCGACTCAAAGTCCGACGTCAATACCACACAGCCACCGAAGCAACCCCCCCCCCAAAGCATGTTCTAAGAGCAATGCTCGCCATGTTTCGGAGGCATAACATATATAACATTGCTGCTGTGCCGTACATCCTATATACATTTTAAAATAGGTTACAAATACACTTAAAGGGGTACTGTACGCCATTTTCATTAAATTTCCGGTGATAACAACGATCTAATATCGATAATATATAGGAACATAAGTAATTTGAGTCGTAGATGTATTCTGTAAACGCTCAGGTTAATAGGCTATCTTAAAATTTAATAATTTAAAAGTTAATAATTTGATATAAATTGAATTTATGACTGGAGCCATAAAATGGCGTCGACTAAATTACGAATTTCCGTGTACACGAAGTAATCAAATAAAGTAATTGAGGGATACTGGATTGTTAAACCGATCGCACACACGATCGTTTAAAATTATGATGATATGGGGAGAAAACTCAAGCTACTCACTGACTAGTGACGATACAATAACTTAAATGAGAATATGGGACTAGTATGCATATAATATAACTTTAATTTGGTTCATTTGGTTGAAAACTGTACAAAAATTACTCGACAACGACAATTTGTATTTTTGCATTCCGGTAAATTTGCCATCCGTAACACTACTTCGTACTCAACAGACTTTCAAATAATGGAAAAAGTGTTACCTTATTCTCCAACTCGGAGACTATAGAAACCAACAACAACATGTTGGGTACAGTATCCCTTTAAAGATTTCAGCACAGTATCTATTGACACATATAGTTACGTTCGGTGCTTGAACATATATAAGAACAAATTTTGTCGAGAAATCGGAAAACGGATGTGGAAGGGAACACGTGCACCTTCGTCGTGTGAATGAAGATTAATAATGACCATCGGGAGGTGGAACATGTCTAATATTTTGGACAACTTAAACAACTAGGCGTACAGAGACTGACGAGTGGGGTGTCCAAATAAATAGTCTCTACTTTCAGATTGTGAATACACTCGAGCAAGGTAATGTCAATATATGTTGCACACACAACGGCATTTCCGTTGCAATATTGTGAGATTTCCGACAAATGCCGTATGTGTGTTAAAATTATATTTGAAGACGGAATTTTTGCGAGAAAATTATTTTCTGAAGTGATCAAAGGCCGTTTTTATCTATAGAAAATAGTCCTTCGCTCAAATGGAGCCCGCTTGCGATATGCAAATGTGTATGTACAATTTATACTGACCTTTATTGCTGTTGGGAAACCGTCTATCGGGTCTGAAAACGGTGTTGTTTTTATTCTTCTATAGTGTTTTCGTCTTGGCGAAAGCAACTTCCGATTATATGTTTGTACGGTTTAGTCACTGTGATGTTGCTGGTGCAGCAGCTATAGCTGTGGACTATTATGAGATAAAGCTGAAAACAAATCAGCATGCATGGGCTATATGGCGAAAAGCGGTTGGCTGCATTTTTTTGTCACAAATTTCACAAGCAGCTTTATCAGCACGGCCGCGTGTATACATACTGTTGGCCAAATATTTGAATGATGTGGTCTGATGGCGGTTTTATAAATAGAAAATTGGGTTTTCCGGTTTATTTAAAAGTCGAACTACGCGACCAGGAGGCCGAGTCCGGTAAAAGGTGTAGTTGGGAATTTCAATTTCTTTTATTGTCCTTTACATTATTATGTCAATAATGTTGATTTTTGGTTTGTGACAAGCTATGTCAATTACCAATAAAAGAAATTTAAAAGATAATTTGTAAGTCTTATATTTCAACTTTTATAGATTTTCGTTCTGCAGCTTACTGATGGTTGTGGTGGTTATTTTAACGGAATTCTGAGTTGGTCATTAGCGAAACCAATATATTTTATATTCTATAAATAAAATCATGGGTATATAATATATGATCTTGTTTATGGATATTGTAGGAAGACTAATCTGGCCGTGTCAAATTGAGCTATAGCGATGGGATTTCTCGCAGGACAACACATTTCGGGTTTTCGTGGGGTGTGTATCCGCTGGATGTCTTATAGTTGCAGTATGTAACGATTATGACCGCGTGAATTGCTTTCGATGTTTATGTACGAACAATGGCTGGGCCATGAACTCTTGGCGGGAACACAATACCTTCGATTTTTTATCTGCATTTAGAAGCTTTCTGGTGTGGTGAATGAGAAACCTGCAATAATAAGCCGTAGCTTTTTGTAATAATTTGAAGGATTAGTTGTTTTAACGGAATTCTGAGGCTGTGCATTCATGTAACCAATATATTTGATATTATAATTTATATTTATGGCTAATAACATGATCTTGAGGGCGTTACCGTTTCTGATTATGGTTTTCTTGTATATTATATAAGCTGTCCCATTTGTGGTATCTTGAACACATAATCCATTGTGTTTATTACGCGCGCCGTGTATATACTGATCTACAAATTATATATAGCTATGGTTCGCTGGACGTTTTATTTATAGATTATGGGGTTTTTTTTGGGACGGATTTAAAAGTCGAACTGCGCGACCAGGAGGCCGAGTCCGGTAAAAGGTGTAGTTGGGAATTTCAATTTCGTTTATTATCCTTTACATTATTATGTCAATAATGTTGATTTTTGGTTTGTGACAATTACAAGTAAAAGAAATAAAAAAGATCATTTGTAAGTCTTATATTTAAACTTGTGTAGACATTTTTCGTTCTGCAGCCCACTGGGGGTTGTGGTCGGAGACGGCCGAGTCGGCCACCTGTTCGTTAATTAGGTGCCGGTTGTTATTGTTACTTTATTTTAACGGAATTCTGAGTTGGTCATTTGCAAAACCAATATATTTTATAATCTCTAATTACAATCATGCATGGGTATATGATATATGATCTTGAGCGCGTTACCATTTCTGACATTGGTTTTCTTGTATCCTCTATGATGTATCCCGCCATCTCCTCGTCAACTCATGCATGTGGAAACATCGGTACATGGATCCGCGTGAATTTAATTGTCACTATAGCTCCATATATAAGCTACATCAAATTAGTTTTTATGTGTGCATACCCCAGATGGCAATATACAGGTATCAAGTTTATGTAAATCAATATTTCTTTTCTGTTATCATTTTAGTATCAGTATTCGATTGACTTCCAATAGGCCCAAAACCCAAGAAAACGCGTCGTTTTGAATGTATATATATGCCCCCCCCCCCCCCCCCCCCCCAGATCCTACCCAAGAAAGTGGCGTACCCCCTCTCTCGTGGTCATCTTCGCTTCGCGATTCGGATGATGCAATACGCATCATATCTTTAAAGCGCCCCCTTTCAAATTTCATGGAACAGCCACTGAGTCATGGTCCCCCACGCTTCACTTGCATATATAATAGATGCTAAAAAAAAAAAAAGCCAATAGAATTATATCTCAGTCTGCATTTTTCTGCACTGCATGGAACTGCATCGAATGCCGTGTCATTTAGTGATTGTATTATCGATAAATTCATCGTCTATAACATGAATGACGATTTTACGGAATCTGCCAAACATCTATATTCTGTGAATCGATATATAATTGACACGATGTCTGAGTGCTATCTATCAATTCTTTATCATCGTAATTTCCCGACTTGTTTGAGTGAGAAATGATTAAGGGCACACAAAGACACGGTCTCGATGTTTGGTATGGAACTTTCTATCAATTTATATTTCATTTAGTTTCAAAGAATTCAATTTTGTATGTTGCTGTTGTGACGGGAGTTCTGGAAGCTGAATACATTTTAAACCCTTGCTATATACTAAATGGAATCTCCCAATCAGTTATAAAGGTATACAATGAAATGGTATATTATTCATCGGGAGGTGTTTTCAGAAATAATAAGCAGACGACTCGGGGACGACTGATAATACTAAAGGTGCAGAAGGAGTCCAATTTATTTGAGGGAAATGTTCAGTCCTGCTCGTTTGTTGAACTTATTATCTGAATATTTCATGCGATAACTACTCATCAATGAGTTGTTGGTATTGAAAGGGTTAATGAAGACAGTAAATATATTTTGTATGGAATGACGAGTTTTTGTATTTTTATTGACAGGAACCTATATACGTCACCAAACAAGCAAGTCTCTAACACAAAGCGGTTTTGATTTTTAATTTATTTACAACATAGAAGCGTTTGTCTGGCGGGATAATCTATAGTAATTGAGCTGTGGAAATTCACAATGCACATCAAAAATCAGTAATCGTTAAAAACTCATATTTATAACTGAAATTTACAAGGAAATAGGTATCGATTGTGCTCCGATTAACATCAAACACACTTCAACCATTTAATAAACCTTCCTACAATGCACATAATCCCTTTCGCTCGTACGTTGATATATCTCATGCAACCCATATCATATCATTAAAACAGCCATTACATATTTCCTTATCTCTCACTGGGTATTAATAGGCGCGTGCTACATATCACTTGGCATCGCGCCAACAAAATGACCGCGCCGCGTCTTCACATTGATTCAGGCGGATTAATACTATTTCGAAAAGCCGCGCATGACACCAACACCAGCCAATGCAAAAATAAAAGCTTTGTTCAATAAAGTTAAATTCTTGTCCAACTTCGTTACATAAACGAAAATAGACACAAATCAAAGAGGCAAATTGGGGGACTGTATTTTCCGTCGCCAGCCCCAGAGCGCAACATGGGTTCTAACGTCGACATGTCCGAAAATCTGGAATGATATTGTCCTTTGTATGGTACTTTTCGCATCCTATATCGACAACTAATTAAATCGCTGTGTAACTTTGCACGGACTTCGTTTGGAAATAAACCATAGCTGGTTAACTACTGGGTGATACTTTCCGGCCGCATCGGGCAACGAGAATTATAGTCAGTTATGTTGGACAAGCGTCCGTTGAAGTTTTATCAATATAAACCTCCCCATGCATGGATAGGAATCCTTCTGCACTTATATATTTCGTCTGAACATCCCCATTAATTAATAACACACCATTCCAATGTATTTTGTATAACTGAATGGGAGATTCCTTTTAGTATATAGAAAGGGTTAAATAATTATTCTCATATGGAGATAATTGGAATTGCGTAAAATCCACGATGTACCCGGGCATTGTGCTTACCCGTGCATGTGGGTATCTCTGTCAACATGTGGAAATTACGGGAGGGGAAATCACGATGCAGGCAATGTGCATATACATCAAAGACAACATATTGATTACAGCAAATAAACTGCGATGCAATTAGCGTTTCGTGCAGAACATTCCTGTTCAAATTAAATGCACATGGCTCGTTCTAGTCCAAGTCTTCTTGTACTAAAACCAGCTAAGATATTGGGATGGCGATGCTGGTGTTTAGTCCAAGACCGCCCTATATGCTCGCTTATGACACGGCTTAAGCGTTAGTGACCCGCTCAAATAAAACCACAATTATATGAAATAAAATATCACAATTGCGACAATAAACGGATATTTTCCGCAGAAGACATGCTATTTTATCTGAAACCCACATCAGTTGTGAATTTAAAACGGTAATTTAATGCGAAAAGAGACATTTACCTCAATGTTTACAATTTTTTAAAAGTATGCGAACTCGGTTGACCTCGCGAACTGTGTTCGGCATTTTCCGTTGAAAATATTCCGTAGATTTTGGACAACAACGCAAATTACGATGAATTCTCCATTGTAATCGTAATTATGTGTGTCAATAAATAAAATAATAAATAGATTAATTAAACATTGGAGATATAAATGTAATACACTAAATAAATGAACCTTAAGTTTGAAAAGTCCCACTAAAACGGAAGAACTATATTTCGAAACTGTGTGATTCGGTTCTCCGATTATTTTATCAACACAGATGTCAAAATGCACATCACACGCATGGCAAGTCAGACACAAGAGTTCTAATTTGCTCCAATTTTGACAAGTTGCTTGCGAAAATTGTCAACAAAACTACCGTTCTGATCCTCCATTATGTCATCAAGTTTTTAGTGCGGGAATTGTTCTGAAAGCACATAGAAAACTGGACTTTCGGGCGATCGGTTTTCGCCATTTTTGTTCGGAAAACCCGCGCTATATATATAAACGGAAAGTAGAATTCCCAGAACAAACAGCGGATTATGCCGAACTTATTCGGACCACTTCGGCTTTCGGTTAAAACGTAAACAAACAGAGAAACAAATCGATGTTTGTGGCAATCAACCGGAATATTCTATGTGTAATTTAACATTAAAGTTAGATTATTATACACCATTATGACCATAAGATGTAAGCCTTTCCGATGTATATAGCATCATGTAGTGATTTGCTAGGTAAATCGAGTAAAATACACCACAAATTCCCGCCACAGATCGTGGGCGTAACTCGTGTGATAGGATTGGTATACAAGCGGGCTTGGACTAAACACCAGCATCGCCATCCCAATATCTTAGTTGGTTTTAGTACAAGAAGACTTGGACTAGGCTCGTTCGAACCCCAACGCTATATCTATATTTGCGAATGTCCGTCCGTCTGTCTGTGTTCCATAGAAATTAACGGGGAACAATCTATATCGCTCCAAAGGGGTCTAACATGGATAACCTTTTACCAGGCAGATAATTGTGCAGGTGTATATAAACATTTTCTAACGTGACGCCGTTGGTATCAGAGAAAGTTGGGCGCAGGTTGTTATCAAACGTATATAGTCATTCCCCTGATGCGGGAGTCTAATTGTCATTGACACTTTCATTTATATCTGTGATGATTCTTGTAACTATATATGTAATATGTCCAATAAATCATTAGTATAGTGGACCATGCCCCTATGCATATGTTTGTCGGTAATATACACGTAGACGGTAAAATAAATCACAGATGAACCAGGACGAACCCCAGAATGTACATGTGTATGCATAATATTAATGGGTTCAACATAAACTTATAACTGATAGGCCTACCCATGTTGATACTCCAATCATTTATTATGTACGTTATCTGTTTGGTGAAAGAACCCGTTGTTTTCTAGACTATACATATTATACTATAGTAAGTTATATGATTTCACAACCAACAATCAATATGCTTTAGTCATTTCCTGATGAACCGGGAAACTACAAATTAAAACTTGCTCTTGTTGTTTTGTTTGTGGTGTGTTTGTATTTAGCCTGTTGGTATAACGGTTTGATGTTTTATTCGGGGTTTGGTGTATGGACAACGCTGTGTGTGGTATTAATAAGAGGTAAATTAATAATTTTCACAGTACGACAGCGTCACTTGCATATGGGTCGGTGTTGCTCTAAACCTACAAAGAAAGGACAAACTAAACAAATTAAGCGATCTGAGGTAAGCCCAATGTACCTTGTAGATCCGGCACGGAAATTCCAATTTACAGAGACAGTCTGCGGTTTTTGTGTATTCTATATTGTAATCTGACCCTATAATGTATGCCAGTTTTAGTGATGCATACAACAGTCCCCTTTTAGTATATATCAACATTCCGTGTATATCTATTTCTCTATATATATATATATATATCTACACTCACACGCGCATTCGCGTTGAGGAACATGAATGCATGACGTTGCTTGGTCGAAATTACGTCACATGATGTCGCGCGCTGGCCCCAAATTGCATCCATTTTTGTGTAGACGCAACTTGCATCAAGTCACGAGAATAACGTTGAAAATGGGCGCTTACGGCTCTTTTAATCTGCCAGTTGACTCGGTTAAATTGAGTGTACATCTGTGTAATGGATGTTGATTTTGTTGCGTTCCGTAGAGTATGGATGCAAGTTGGTCTGGACGTTAAAATGTCAGACCAACTTACATCCATACTCTTTGGAACGCAACCAAATGTTATGTGTCACTTTAGGGGCAGACTCACATGTTTTGCATACAGGCGAAAGTGCGTGAATTTCGCTTATCACCATCTTCATTGTATATTGAATTTGGACGATTATTAAGAGACGACAAAAACATGGATTTTAATTCATCTGAGAGATTGAAAATATTGTTTTTTTCTTCTTCTTTTTTTCCCTTTTGTTACCAAGAACTTCTACTAGAATAATTAATAATTTAATACAACTCTCATATCACCAAATAGCTTATTATCTTGGCTATAATTATGCATGAGAGGATGCATCGTTTGTATCATAATGTTGAGTTAAATTTTTAATTGCATAATATATCATTACGCCACACCGTGGTGTTGCTTGGTATGCAGATTTTCATATTCTGTGGTCGATCGATAATCCACTGGGCGACTGTATTATTATGGTTACCGATAGAGTCACGATAGTACAACAAAGATTAGCACATGTGTTTACGTCACCGGTGTACTTGTGGGGGCGTGTTTCTATTATGAAGGTTCGCTATCCCGAAGATCCGCTATTCCGAAGGTTCGCTATTCCGAAGGTTTTTGTTATTTTTAGGTTAATTCTATATTCTAAAGTATTGAGACTAATTTGAGAGGGTTCATTATCACAAAGATTCTTTTTACGGAGTGTGCGCTCACATCCGAACTGATCCTGCGCGCATACCGATACAGATACAGGAGGAAATAACTTAACTTAGAACATTAAATGTGATTTTGTTTTGTTTTCGCGGGTTTTCTTGAGATTTAATGTCATTACGTGGGCTCATACTTTTGAATTCTTGGCATATAATATGAATGTTGTGGTATATTGTGGACCCTCCCGCATTGGGACATGACACAGGTACAGTTGACTTAAGTGATGTTCTGTGTGGGCTCCAATTTGGAGTTCAATATTTTAAGGGCCAAATTTAGGATTTTATGGGCCCATACCTTTGAACTCTGGGCATATAATATGAATATTGGGGGCATGTCTCTATTCCGAAGGTTCACTATCCAGAATGTCCACTATTCCGAAATTTCTCTGAATGTTCGCTATTCCGAAGGTTCACCAATTAGAAGGTTCGTTATTCCGAAGGTTCTGTATTCCGAAGGTTTTTGTTATTTTAATTCTATATTCTAAAGTATTGGGAGGGTTCATTATCACGAAGATTCTTTTTATGAAGGAAATAACTTAAAACATTAAATGTGATTTTTGTTTTGTTTTCGCGGGTTTTCTTGAGTTTAATGTCATTACGTATGACTTTAATTCTCATTAAATATTCACGCCAAGCAGCCCACACAATTGCTATGTTTCCATGCGATTTAATGTCACTACGTGTGACCTAATATCTCAATAATCTGAGGCAAGAGTACGCCTGCTAAAGGCGAATTATAACAGTGGGGCTATAACGCTCAATGAATACTGGGAACTATAACAAACTGCGCAGCAGAATATCGCTGATTAAACGAGTATGAGATGAGCCTAACTGCAATTGTGACTGTTTAAAGGCCCACTTAATTTTCGAGTCATTCATTTTCGTTAGAGTATATACGGTTTTAATAACAATTTATGCCATAAAATTTGAATAAATTACTATAATTCATCACCATTTGAAACGCAGAATCCTTCTATCTCCTAGTTTGAAACACCTTTAAAATAGCGCGACAAGTCGTGCGTCGTATATCTAGCAATTAGCAACTAACATGTCCTCTTCGGCTTTCCATAGATTTCAACGTAATTTGATACTTATGGGTATTTGTGTCCGGGAAGTGTTTTGGACGGGTCAAATCGTGAGCCCGACCTGACCTATACCTTTAAAACTGTCAATGCAAGGTCAATTTCGGTAAAACGGACAAATTTCGGCGAAATTTGATACCTAGGGATACTTTTCTCCGGGGAGTGTTTTGAACGGGTCAAATCGTGACATCGGCGTGACCTTGACATTCAATGTGGTCAATCAAAGGTCAAATCGGGTAAAACGGATGGATTTCGACGAAATTTGATACCTAAGAGTACTTTTGTCGGGGGAGTGTTTTGGACGGGTCAAATCATGACTCCGACCTTACCTTGACCTTCAAAATTGTTAATTAAAGGTCAAGTGGGGTAAAACGGACGGATTTCGACGAAATTTGATACCTAGTGGTACTTTTCTCCGGGTGGGGGTGTTTTGGACGGGTCAAATAATGTCCCTGACCTGACCTTGACTTTCGAAATAGTCAATTGAAGGTCAAATCGCGCCTTTCGCCGGAAATCAGATGGGAAACATCCCGGACGAAGTCAGGCCCATCAGCTTGTGTAATAAAGAAGACAGTTTGAAGAAAGTAATGTATAACACGAGAAACGGGAAAACTTGAAATATAGAAGTATGCAAATTTCCCAGATAAAATTTGAAAGCTAGTTTATAGAATAATTGTATTATAATTTATATTTATGGCTAATAATATGATCTTGGTGGCGTTACCATTTCTGACTATGGTTTTCTTGTCATAACTGTGGCAGACTCCAGCAGTTATGGGGACGATCGTAGGTTGAGATTTTTCTCTTCGTGGCCGTGATCCGTCCTGGTGTTGAAGTAATGGAAACAACCGTGGCGTTGAATATATTTATTTAGAACGATTTTAGTCCCGTGGTTGGACAACAATGACACAGCAAACGTGTGGACTTCTGGTAGATGGAAAGACGAAGTGAAGTATCAAATTCGGCGCGTGGCTTTTATCCAAGCGGCCAAATTTAATGTCCTCATATATCATTGGGGTAATAAAGTTGTAATCGCACAAGTTACCAGCGACACGCGACAGTAACATGACTGTTATCAAATTAATAATCATAATTAGTATTGTAATGTAGCGATGATCCGTCAAGAACCAGACAGACCTCATTATATAGGCTTCTTGCAGGTGTGCTTATTGTTTGTAATTAGGACCGTTGGTTTGTTATCACAATGAACAATCACCGCCATAGATACATGGATTAAGAATTTAGAGAATGGCCCTTGTTCGTGGTTAGGTAAAACAATGAACAAGGAATTTAACTAATTTAGGAAGATTTTGGAAAGATCTTAAAGAGGCACATTGTCATTATTATCATAATTAATTTAGGGGGCAAATATTATATCGATAACGGCATTCAGTTACAACTGCACCGTGTTTGAGTATTATATATATCACTGTATGGATCTTGATGATACTGTAATCGAATGGTTTGCCTGCCAATAAGTAATTTCCGCGCGAAAATAGACTGATGACAATATAGCGCCCGACGATGTTTAGACTTCACCGTGATTGAGTATCATTGTATAGATAGCCTACCGTAAACGAATGATTTGCCTGTCAATCATGGAGGGGGGGGGGGCGTGAAAAAAATTCCAGGATAAAAGGTCCGGGTGATGGGTGGGTAGATCTGAGGCCATGAGCGTCTGAAATTCGGAGCGTCTGTCGCAAATTTTTTTTTCAATCCAATGCCATGTAAAGTTTTTTTTCTTCCAATTCCATGTTTAAAGATGGTCTATCTCTTTGTAAACATATGTTATATAGTTACCGGGGTATAAAATAGCAGATACGAATCCCCTTTCCTCTGTCCGGAAATGCTTCTATCCATTAATATTGATTTTATTTCGAATATGTTCTGGTCTAAAAATGTGTGTTTGTTTAGCTATTAAACGAACAATAGTGGTTTCTGTTAGCAGATACCCGAAATTTTATTTTGTAATTCTGTCACAAATAAACGTTAATTAGACTCATTATCGCGTATAACTATGAAATAAAACAATACAAACAATGAATCTGGGAGATTTGACGTTCAGGGCATAGCTTTCGGAACACCATAATGATCTCTATCGATATATGGCATCGCCTGTTATAAAAATAGCACAATAAAGTGTCCCATTTATTAATCTCACTTTATAATAAAATATTCGAAATAAAATCAATATTAATTAATAAAATCTTTTCCGGGCAGGGATTTCCAACTCAAACGTAATATTTCATACCCAGGAAACTATTTAAAATTTGTTATTTAAAGACGTAATCCATCTTCAAAGATAAATTAGGACTACTCAAATTATTTTAAACGTTCAGGCTTATAAACTGGACCAAAATAGAGCATTACTCAAGAGAAGGGGGCTCATAGTTTCAGTAGTTGTTCTTTTATAATACGATATCATGGGGTGGGTCCCGCTTTTAACGAGGGAAAAAATGCATTGAAAAAAATAAATTCTATCAGTTCTCACAAGTTTTCATTGTTGTTTTGGCCTTCAATTATCACTGCGATGCCAATATCAGCTCATTTAATTCTTCAGGTGCTTTAAATGGTATCCAATATTGAAAGATATACAGATTTCCTCTATCATTGTATGAACAAACTTTGGCGTGCGTCCCCACTCCCCAATTGCCCTTGGAAAAATCTTGTGTTGGATGGGTGGGTGTCGGAGATCGGACAGGAAAACACTTACTTTCCGAGGTGGTGGGTCCCCAAAATATTTGCACTCATCCATGCATGGCACAAATTTATCCATTTGTTGCATATATTCTGTTGAGTATACATGGAGATGGCCCCAAACATGGCCAGATTCAGTGTACAGTACCACTTTAATAAATGATTTCTAACACGCAGTCGGTGAACATTTCTCTCTTAATGAGTATTTGGAACATAAAGGGTTAACCGAGACCTCGTTTCATTCCTATCGACTGGCAGATTATTACGCAGACTGCCTTTGTGTTATTACCCAGACTGTTAATAGAGTTATGCGTATAGCACGTATTCTCGCGGCACTCACAGGAGAGCACGTATTCTCGCGGCACTCATAGGAGAATTTATAAATGTACTGAGTTTTGGCATATGTGGGGGGATTCAATAAAAAACACATGCAATGGAATGCAAAGCAGCACATGGATGTATTATTCATGCTTCGTTTTAACCCTTCCACGACTTGAGCTTCCTGAAATTTTGTGAAACCCGGTGCCAATGCATTCTCTTATATAAGTATGCGAGTCTCTCACAGGGAGCCCAGCATATAGTATGTGTGAAATAATGAAATATATCTGGTTCTCGAGTGTAGCTGCATATATATTAGATCATGCCACGAATCTCTACTATTATTATGGCTAATGCCCGTAGAGATCATATTCCACCAGTACAAAACCTTGGAACTTTTTGAAGTTTTGACAGGGAACCTTATAAAGTCGAAAACATAACACAGGGAATATATTTCTTAGTTATGATATGTTCCTTAATTATGTACTTCACTGAAGGTAAAGGTTCCAATTCGAATTTCACGATTTAAGTGACTTTGTGAGCGATTTTGCTTTATTGCGTCGCTTACAATCATGGAATTTCTCATGGGTAATTAATTCAATGTTTATTGCGATATCGGCTCACAAAAGTCATAGAAAAACATACAATTTTGAGTTGGGACCTTCATCTACAGTGAAGTACATTATTAAGGAAAATATAACAACTAAGAAATATATTCCCTGCATTATGTTTTCGACTTTATAAGGTTCCCTGTCAAAACTTCAAAAAGTTCCAAGGTTTTGTACTGGTGGAATATGATCTCTACGTGCGTAGCTAAGAGTTGAGATTCATGGCATGATCTACATATATATCACAGCAACAGTTTTTACATATTGAAACAGCGTTGATCTTTCTAGCGTATTTTTCTGTGTCCCGAATTTTTAAAATGTTAGTGTATTTACAGGGAAAATTCAAACTTGGCAGTTGATCAATGGTTTTGCATACTTTTTTATTTGTTCATATGTACCCACTGCCAACTGCACGTGTCCCTTTAATATATTATACGTAATCAGACAGACGAAAACATGTTGTGACTTTTATCCAATGTTTTTTTTTGTAATTATCTTTTTTTTTTAAACTGTTTTACTATTAAACTTTTACCGGTAAAATTTAAGGGGCTTCGCTCATTCTGAACTCCTCGACCTGTGACCTCTGCGGGCCAAACGGTGACGGAATCTGACGAGGTTTGCCGAATGGGGCTTCGCTTTCGAAATGGGAATGGGCCTACTATGGTGTGCAGATGTGATAAATGTTTTCCGTTTTCTTGTTGGTGCATATATCTGATGTCTCTTCTGTAAAATATTTAGGTAATCAAAACAAATCAGACGACAGTAACGTTGTTCTTCTGAGTATGATGTCATTTTGAGATAGTTAATAAGCAGACCCAAGTCTGAAAACGGTACAACATTTGAATTCGAATATACATGTATGGGACCACTGTAATTTGTATATTAGGCATATATGACTGTTTGTGTTAGTCTTACATCATCAACCGGACAAAAATTGCACGAAATATTCACCAAAAATAGCTATGTGAGTGTAGATATGTACCATGATAACACTTAAAGTGATGTGAAACGCCCCGGCATGATGATCAAATAGAAATGGCGAATACTCGGTTCAAATTGGTAATTTTTATAAATAGTATATCCAAATTGACAACACACACCGTCATTCTTATATATGAATTAAATGCAGTGACTCTCGATGGCGAAATCGTTTTCGTTAGTTTATCGCCGATAGTTGCGTCCCGAATCGATAGTAAATCGATAGTAAATTGTCGGCGATGTTAGTAGAATGTTGCATTTCTCCAGTTGTCATATAGCACCCGAATACTAACTTATCAGTTTCACGCACCCGAACAAGTACATAATACGTCTTTAAAATCAACATAGTTTTTTTATCATCATCATAGCATAATACAATATGAAAACTTGATTTGAAATGTTTATTTGACTCGAATTGGTAATTCATTGTGTTGGTATCAACCTCTAGATAGATACATTAATTTATTTATTTAGTTATTGTTCCCCCAATAATGCATGGTTCATGTATATGACATAGTGTCTAAATATAAAATGCATTAGTCAATATCATATATATTTCCAGTTAATTTGACCCTATATATATAGCAGTAAAATTTGATTTTTATATTTTCAGGAAGTGAATATGGATATGATAAAGTCAGTAGAATTTCCCTCCAAACACAAGAATGGCCCCGGGTTCGCTATACTCCAAGGAGATGTGACCAAAACGAAGAAGGGCGTGATCGTACTGCAGGAGTGGTGGGGGCTAAACGAACAGATCCAGCAGGAGGCTGGAGAAATCACAAAGATGGGAAACTTTGTTACCATGGTACCCGATCTCTATCGAGGTAAACTAGCAACAGATAACGAAGAGGCCAATCATCTCATGACGAATCTAGATTGGCAGGGTGCCATTCAAGACATTGAAGGCGCGGTCGAATACCTACTGGAATTAGGCTGCACTAAAGTGGGCGTTACTGGATTCTGTATGGGCGGGGCTTTGACGCTGGCCTCCGCGGCTCTGGTAAAGACCATCAGCGCGGGCGCTCCGTTCTATGGTATCCCTGGTGACCAACTGGCCGATGTCTCGACCATAAATATACCAATTCAGTGCCACTTTGGTTCCAAAGATGACGTCAAAGGATTCTCATCGCCAGAAGACCAAATGAAATTGAGGAACAAACTGAACCGCGGTGCTGTCAAATACGAGTTCTATACTTACAATGCTGCGCATGCGTTCACAAACAAAACGGGGCCGAACTATAACGAGGCTGCATGTAAACAAGCACTCGCTCGTCTGGTCAAGTTTATGCAGACCCACTTGTGATGTGAATTGAATAATTATTTTATTTTTTTTACATTTTTCGACTCCAAATGGCAGGAAAATCCAAATTAACCAAATAATTTTTTTCCTTCCAAGTAGACATAATAATGGTATGAAGTAGTAATTTTAAAGGCCCACTTCGTGTTCGAGTCGCCGATTATTTTTTCTATAGTGACTTGATATACGGTTTTAATAACAATCTATGCCATAAAATATGATAAAAATACTATATTTCATCACTATTTGAAACATATTGTCTCAGAAGATGCCCACAAAGAAATAGAAAACTGCTGAAATCATAGAATGACCCCCCCCCCTTTGGATCACAGAATGCAACAGAATTCAAACTTGTTCAATGGAAGGGGAAGAACACTATCTTTAATATATAGAGTTATTCCCCCTGCATTGAACATAATACTGATTTTTACTGCAATTTAGATGACAAAACGCGTTGGCAACTCAACAAAAACAACATGTCATCAGTTTATTACACCGGATAAGTTTACAATACAATGCATTGGAGCTTCCTCTTTCAATTGGTATATAATATGGCATATATTTTATATAATGTAACTGGGGGTTCGAAAATTAAGTGTGCCTTTAACACCGACAATGTTGCAAAATAAGTTATGATTTAGCCACGGGGCTTGCTTTACCAAAATCGCGACAAAGTCACTGGTGGGTATCATTCAGCGTCGATTCGATCATAGCCACCAGTGATTCCGTCATTTTCAATGTCATTTTCGTGAACCATATATATTTATTCTTTAACGAGAGGCCGATCACGATTGGCAGATGTTTAACCCATACCTTGGCGATAGCGATTAGCTATTTTCATAAATCCTTACACCAACCTTTTCAACAATTCACACATTACTATTAAAGGTACTCAATCCAATTAAACACCCCTCAGGTACTATTTATTTGGCTTCGGGGGTAAAAGATATTTGATTTGAATCGAGGAACCCATTCATCAAAGCTCAGAGTGAGCAGATATTGATTTTTAAATCTATTATTTTTCACCACCTGGAATATTTGGTGGCCCAGTAAAAGTCGATGAGAAGACCAAAGAGCAGATGAAGATGGATAACTCTATAAAATCAAGTGGCCTTTTTGTGTCAGATATTTGACAAACCGTCAAAATTTCATTGTACAAAATGTTGATAAATAACAGGTTTTGGGCAATTTTATACTATAGTGGACTGTGGTTACGATTATTTTTGGGCAATTAGTCGATTCTGATAACTGAAGCGGCATTTAAAAAAAATGTTGTTGTTGTTGTTGGAATCTGATGATATGGGGACCATCGAATCGGATTGAGTACCTTTAAGTTCAAAAGTGGCATAAGACTTATTGGGCACCTTCCGTATGAACATGGATATGGCATTCGATTTCAACCTATTACCGGTAGGTCACTCTAAAATAGATATGTCTTATAGAGTGATAAAGCTAATTAAGCTCAGTCCATAATCAGACAGAAGCACCATACATAACAGTTAAAGATATAATAGTTATAATTTTGGTAAAATATGATTGATAATGATTGGATATAACATATTTTAAAGCATAATTATGAGATAACTAGAGGTGAGATATGAGAATGGTCAGATTGAAGACATTAGAGTCATTACATTGGATAGCATACTGTATGTCTATGGAATGGGTGTGTTAATTTTCTTCTAAGCTGATCATTGGGAAGATACAAGTCTATAAACAGCAGAAATATAATTCAAATTAGGGTTAATATTTTCAAAACCATTCAATCGATACCAAATCTATAGTAACCTGGATGTGATTATAAGAGTGATTGGGTGAAAAATGTTTAGTTATCACATTGTGTCAACAGGATTTTTGGAGAATGTTAATATTTTAAAGCAAATAAACCAAATGACCCTCTCTATGTAGGCTATGGCTGTGTTATCATATACTATGATATGAAATATAAACATAATCATTGACAAATATTTGAGTTATCAAATCATTTAGCAAGGGATTAATCTTAACCACACTAATGAACTGATCAACACAAAATAATCTATAAAAGCATGTAATTGGATTTAGAAGCCCATACAATAAGTCAGTCTCAAGAATACAAGCAACGTTATTATTATCATGCACCCCAAATGCAATAGAGGGAATTTCAAAATAAGATATTTCCTCTAATGATGAATATTCAATTGGTGTTACAAATCCTTACTGAACCTGGCTCAAAGTGAAAGGTATAATTTAATATCTGCCTATCCGCTACCATGTGTCTATGGAATGGGTTAATTTCCCAAGTGAAAAGTGGATCACCATCAACCTGGACATAGAATCAGAGAACGGTCAATTGAAAAGCATCAAAACCATATGATGTGTGGAGAGGGTTAATCATTTTCAATGACATCATATGATGGAACTACGGAATGGGTGAGTAAATGTTTTTCTAAGATAAGGTACAGTGTCTCTACAGCAATGTCTGCTAGCTGGCCATGGTACTGGTGTATTATGTCAATAAACTGTACGTATCCATAGCTAACTATAGAATCTAACAATTAACTGCTCTGTGTGAATGTCTTTCTCTTAAAGGTACTCAACCCGATAAAACTCCTCTCAATTACTATTTCAATGGCTTCGGGGGTCAAAAATATTTGATTCGAGTCGAGGAAGTCACCCATCAAAGCTCAGATTTGTTAGATATCGATTTTAGAAATCTATTATTTTTCATTATCGGGAATTCTTTCTGGCCCAGAAGATAGTAAAAAATTCGTTATTATTACCCACTTGATTATAGAGTTATCCATCCTTGTCTGTTTGAATAGAATTTTGGCGTAAAATCTCGAGCATGTTACCAAATTGACGGCAGTTATAAGTACTCATCTCGAGAACATAAGAATTTTCAAAAATCAATATCTAATGACTCTGAGCTTTGTTTGATGGGTTCCTCGACTCGAATCAAATATTTTTTACCCCCAAAGCCAAAGAAATAGTAATATAGGACCCTCTGATCGGATTGTTGTTGTTGGAATCTGTTGAGATGGGGACCCTCTTTACGGGTTGAGTACCTTTAAAATTCTCACAATGTATTACATGTAATTACATTATCAGTTACTTGAATTATAAAGGGCCATAACTCTGTTGGAATATATCGGATCAAACCCAAATTCCAACTTGATCTGTATTTTGGGGTGAGGACCACATGTACCAAATTTGGTGTCGATCAGATGAAAAATATTTAAGTCATCACAGCTTGGATGAATTCTATTTAAAAACAAGAGTGGAAAGGGTTAACTAAACAATACCAAAATTCATACAGATGAAGAATGTGATAATAAAAACCTAGGTAAGAAATATGAGGCATATCAGAAGAAAATTGTTTAACTTAGATGCATCAGATAGCATTTGTGTGCAGGGTTAATTATTTTTTAAACCGATCAACCAATCAATACCAAAAACTATACAGGTGTCAGAGGTGCGTGTCATCTTAAACCTACATATAAAATATGAACACAATCGGACAAAAAATACTTTGGTCACAGCATCGGATAGCTCATGCCTACGCGTGGATGCAAAGTGTTAACAATTTATAAACTGATCAACCGATCGATACCAAAAACTATACAGGTGAGGAGTGTGTCATCATAAACATGCACATAAAAGTTGAACACGATCCGATAACAAATATTCGAGTAATCGAATCGGATAGCAAGTGTCTACGGACAGACGGACGGACGGACGGACGGACGGAAGAACGATGGATGGTTGATCCGGACGTCAGCATTATGTGTAACCAAACATGGTATGGGTACACATAAAAACAAATGGTCTCGACTTGTTCTACCACGGGTAGGGGTATATCTCGATTACTGGAACTCGTTTTCGATTTGGTCGCTGCATTGTGGGTGCTGCAATTCAACCAAATTTATTATCAGATACCTGGATACTCTCATCGTATGGCTATACATGTTGAGATGAAACACCATCACATTCTTCTGTCAAGATGAGTCCCGTTTAGTAAGTGATGTTAACACATCACATATATTACATAGAAATGTACTGGATAACATCATTTCTGGTGATATACAGGTCACAAATTTCCCTCCGATCTGGTGCCGGTGAGGTATTTTGGCTCATTGACTAGTTCGTGCTCTATCTCTATACCTCTACAACAAACTTTCTACAGCACTTGTGCTGAAGGCAAGTTTTCTTTATTAGTCTCCAAATACACACGAGAAACGTCTGGTATTACAAATATTGCACTTAAAAGTGTTTTTAGAAGATATATTTTCAATCGATAAATATACACAGTGAGTCACAACTGAACACTGCATGCAATGATTTAAAAATAACCACATATTCTGTCCAAGTTAAAGGTACTCAATCCGAATTAAACGCACCTAAATTACTATTTCTTTGGATTCGGGGGTGAAAAATATTTGATTCGAGTCGAGGAACCACCCACCAAAGCTCAGAGTGATCAGATATCGATATCGAGATGGGCAATTAAATGTGGACCAGAAACATGTGGTCAAACCGTCAACTGATGGTTTCGGCCAAATTTGCGGATGAAGATGGATAACTCTAAAATCAAGTGGTAATACGGCCAAATTTCGTGATACCTAAGTGACAATACGGCATCATTTTGTTGAACAAAATGTTGATAAATAACAAGTTTTGAGAAATTTGATACCATAGTTGACAGTGGTTAGCTTTATTTTGTTGCAATAAGGCGATTCTGATAATGAAGCATAGTTTGAAGAAATTTTGTTGTTACTATAACTTGATGATATGGGGACCGTCTGATCGGATTGAGTACCTTTAATGATAAAAATTGTGAAAGAAATGGTTTCCTAGTGGAAGAAGCTGAATAATTATCCATTGAAACTTTACCAACATTGAGCAGATGCAGATGAAATAGTAAGTTGATAATTTGTGCATGGGACATACACTGAAAAGTTTGTATGTGCATTTGTCAGCTTTCATTAATTAGTCTTGAACACTACTCCACGCGTCTGGTTGTTGTGGGGGGGGGGGGGGGGTCAATCGTAAATTTGAAGTTGGATACTCCCATCCATCTAACTACGTCACCCGCATGTAATACCAAAATGTAAATACCTATATAGCCCCTATACTTGTATAGAAATATAGATCAATCTGACCAGTATAGTTTCGGAATATAACAATGCAATATGTACAATTTTTAGATTTATTTTTGTCAAAAATTTGTTTACACAATATGAAAAAAATTAATATACTAATGGCAGTTATGGCTCAAAGAGAATGAAATAATGAAACGTATTGGCACTCAAGGATTATATATTCACAGGCACATTGACACAATTTGTATAAAATTTAACAACAAACTATGCAGAAATCAATTATATAAATTTACATGCCGATACATCACGGGAAAATAAGCCAGATTTAGATGTGCTTACGTCACACTTCGGACCTCAAATACCAATATTCTATAAAACTCCATAAATGTGGCGGAAAATACCCTAATGCCGGTAAGCTGAAATTTAATTTGTCGTTAACCATGGCCAACATTCAACGCAAGTTTTCGCTGTTGACTGAAAAACATATGAAAATTTTATCGAGTTTGTTTGGAAAGAATATAGCCATCTCAGTATTGTGTATTTTCCTCGCCACACATACAGCATATTATAGCGTGCCGATGCTTGAAGTTGAATATGGGGAATACGACAAAACGAAAAAATAAAAAAGATAGGCATAGATGTATTTATATGGGCGAGCCGGCCCTGTCAAACGGCCAGCTTTTTCCCCTATGTAAACACTTTAACCCCGACTGAGAATGATCGGCGTAGCGCAATGTAATGTTTCAAAATAGCAATAACCGATAACATTCTATGAATATGAAATAGACATATGCTTGGGTGTGACTCCACTCTCTGCTAATAAACATATATAATGAAGGCGTTACGAAACCATATGCATGTGATTGGGCGAGCTGGCTTGGTTGGCATAGCTAACGGTTTCATATAAACATGCCCCGAAAGGAGAAAACGACAGGTTTCCTTAATACTGCACCATCTGAGTAAAATATGCATGAGCAAAAGACGAAAGAATGTATAGGACATAAACACATGACACACTCAACAAAGATAATTACATGTATACACCAGTTGTACGATAGTACACGGTGTTGGCTCACAAACATGTTTGCACATTTCATGTTGGAAGCTATATGAAATAGTGACAAATGGTTTGGAACTGAATGAAAGTTGCTGCTACAATGAGAGGCACTACATATATATTTTTAAAATATGAATGATGGCAGATGCATTTTTGCCATTGTGGACCCGATACATGCATCATTGATGAAATGATCAAATGAAGCAAAAACAGTCACTTTAGCAATCTGAAGAAAAAAAACTCTCAAAAGATTATTTTATATACTAACTTATCATAATTATCATAATATAACGAGTCACGACATATATGAAATAAACTTGTTATGGGATTTTTCTTTTGAGCACTCACCCTCTGGGGGGGGGGGGGGGGGGGGGGGGGCTCATTATGCAAATGTCCAGCACCTGATTTTATGTAACCGATTTATGTACATGCATGAGTGTGTGTAAATGCAGGACCAGGAACATATATACGTCATAATTTACTCTAAAATGGTGGCAAGATATCACGCCTGGCAATTTCAACAGTCATTTTTTTCTATACAGCTTTCTAAAGATATCCCAACTATTTTTGTTGTTGTTGAGATTCTGTCGTTAAAAATTAACAATCTCGAAAAATGGTGACCGAATTCACTTGAACATGCACGTGCCAACAGTCACATATATATGGGGACGGGATTCGTTGTTACCTGGCAAAATTGATACATGAATACAGTAATGCTCTAATTAATCGACTCCTTAACCACAGCAGAATTATGGGTAACTTTTCAGGATTTATTCGGAAATATGGCTTGTTGCCATTCATGGTAACAAGCCATATTTCCGACTAAATCCTGAAAAGTTACCCATAATTCTGCTGTGGTTAAGGAGTCGATTAATTAGAGCATTACTGTAGTTCAAGCATTCGCTGTCTTTTTTAGTTAGGTTATTTATATATGCAGGCGAAGAAAACGACGAATGCCCACTTCGACGTGAGACATCTTGCCGCCATTTTCGAGGAAATTATGACGTATAGATTCCCTGCACTGACATAATTATAAACAAATGGGTACCGTACCTGAGTTCTGAAATGCATGGTAAAGTTGAAGGAAGAACTATGTATAGAACGTGGTATCGCCAGGAATGCTATTGCATACTCTTTTTATATACAAGTCGATGAACGTAGAGTGAGTTGGTGTAATCCCTCTATATTGACGAATGCAAACTGAGCACATTTGATGGTAATCAACAGATTCACGCGCATGATGTATACCTATACAGAATGACATTGATGGTGGTATATCACATTAGTGAAGACAAGGACGCGGTCGAAGATGGTGTCTCATTTCAAATGATGAACCAAAATTTAAAAAAAATTGGGAAAATCCAGTGTCTATATGAAGTACGGAATAGAAGTTTGAAAATGCAACCACGCGAATCATAGCAATAATTTGGACTAATTATTTTTTTTCTTCTTATTTATATTTGGGTAATCGTGGGATTTCTGCGTGAAAGCTGCTAAATTTTCTTAATTCTAAATCCCATACTTATATATAGGCGAAAAACAAGCGTCAATTGCGAATGAACACTCCCGTCAGCACGGGAGACGTCACCTCTCAGCGTCCCTGTGTACTTCACTCGAGTTATCGAACTTCGGTCTTCTCGGCGCGCCCAATTTGATGTCTTGTAAATCTTTTACTTCAACGAAAACATGATGACGATAGCAGATATCAGGAGCATAAGGCTGGGGAGAGAGGTACCTGTAAAGAAAAGGTTTAAAGATGCATAATCCAAATTAACGCTTCCAAATTACTATGTATTTTGCTTCGGGTAAAAAATAATTGATTCGAGTCGAGGAACCCACCAATCAAAGCTCGGAATGATCTGATATCTATTTAAAAAATTGGTTATTTCCCGAGATAAGTAATTTCTGGCAGTCTGGCAAATATTCGCTGACGATCTCGGACCAAATTGCGGACGAAGATGGATAACTCTAAAATCGAGTGGCTGTGGGTGTCAGATATTTGACAAGCCGGCCAATTTTCGTTGAACAAAATGTTTATAAATAACATGTTTTGGGCAATTTTATACTAGAGTTGACTGTGGTTAGCATAATTTTTGAGCAATTAATCGATTCTGATAACTGATGCGGCATTTAAAGGTACTCAATCCGATAAAACTCCTCTCAATTACTATTTCAATGGCTTCGGGGGTCAAAAATATTTGATTCGAGTCGAGGAAGTCACCCACCAAAGTTCAGATTTGTTAGATATCGATTTTAGAAATCTATTATTTTTCATTATCGGGAATTATTTCTGGCCCAGAAGACAGTCAAAATTTCGTTATTATTACCACTTGATTATAGAGTTATCCATCCTTGTCTGTTTGAATATAGTTTTGGCGTAAAATCTCGAGCAGGTTACCAAATTGACGGCAGTTATTAGTACTCATCTCGAGCAATTAACAAATTTCAAAAATCAATATCTAATAACTCTGAGCTTTGTTTGATGGGTTCCTCGACTCGAATCAAATATTTTTTACCCCCAAAGCCAAAGAAATAGTAATATAGGACCCTCTGATCGGATTGTTGTTGTTGGAATCTGTTGAGATGGGGACCCTCTTTACGGATTGAGTACCTTTAAAAAAAGATGTGTTGTTTTTGTTGTTGTTGTTGTTGGAAGCTGATGATATGGGGACAATCGAATCGGATTGAGTACCTTTAATACATTCGTCAATATATACAGTTTAACCTTTCATGACAGGAGCTGCGCTGGTGTAGTATTAAAGATCCTTTGCCAGTGTATTTCTCTTATATATTCCGAATCTCCCATGCATAGGGAGCCTCACATAATATATAAGAGAATGCACTGACTTACAAGGTAAATTTGTTAGGCCAATGCATTCTCTTATATGTACGAGGCTCTCTACGAGATACTCGTATATATAAGAGAATGCATTGGCACAGGGTTTTCGAAAGCTCCAGTCATGGAAGGGTTAAAGACATATTATGTACTTGTTCGGGTGTGTGAAACTGATAGGTTAGTATTCAGGTGCTATGCCAAATGGAGGAATGTAGCATTCTACTAACATCGCCGAAAATCTCAAGCAATTCGACCGCACCACTCCATAGAAAACATTGTCTGAACTATGCTCAATTGTAAATATTTACTACTCGATTCGGGACGCATCTATCGGCGATAAACTAACGAAAACGATTTCGCAATCGGCAGTCACTGCATTTAATTAATATATAAGAATGACGGTGTGTGTTGTCAATTTACATATAATATTTGTAAAACAACTACTTTGAACAAGATTATTATCCATTTCTATTTGATCACCCTACCAGCTGACCCTACCGGAGTATTTCACATCAATTTAAAACAGCACACGTTCAAAAGAAATTCAAATACCAATATTTGGTGGATTATTATTATTAGAAATGCCTATGAAAAAATAAAAATAAAATAGAAATAAACATTATATATGTCTTCTTTTTTGGCGGCTAAACTTAAAGGTACTCAATCCGTAAAGAGGGTCCCCATCTCAACAGATTCCAACAACAACAATCCGATCAGAGGGTCCTATATTACTATTTCTTTGGCTTTGGGGGTAAAAAATATTTGATTCGAGTCGAGGAACCCATCAAACAAAGCTCAGAGTTATTAGATATTGATTTTTGAAATTTGTTAATTGCTCGAGATGAGTACTAATAACTGCCGTCAATTTGGTAACCTGCTCGAGATTTTACGCCAAAACTATATTCAAACAGACAAGGATGGATAACTCTATAATCAAGTGGTAATAATAACGAAATTTTGACTGTCTTCTGTGCCAGAAAGAATTCCCGATAATGAAAAATAATAGATTTCTAAAATCGATATCTAACAAATCTGAGCTTTGGTGGGTGACTTCCTCGACTCGAATCAAATATTTTTGACCCCCGAAGCCATTGAAATAGTAATTGAGAGGAGTTTTATCGGATTGAGTACCTTTAATAGATACTGTGGTCAGTACATTTATTGGTAATATCTTAATTTTAATTTCGATCACTAAAGTTGCTTTTTGGTGAGCTACCATTGTTGATAAAATTGTTATTGTTATAAGTGGGTGATACTGGGACCCTCGAAGCAGACTGGGCATCTTTAACCATTTATGAACTAAATACTCATTGGTGAGCAGGGTTGGTGATTTTTTTTATTTTTGAGAATAACTGTTTTTTTAAATGGATTAAAAAAAAGTTTTATTCAGATTTTTTTATTTAATTAGATATTTTGAAATTTTATTTCTAACTGTTATGCAATTTTTTCTGATAAATGGAGGATCTAAAAAGTGCTCTTTATTATATCGACGGCTGAATTAATCAGAATTCTATGATTGTCTATCAATCAAACACAAATATCATGGCAGTACAGATATAGCGACCATGAACTTTATGTATACACTTAGGTCAATGCGGGTTCCAATGTTGTGATATCTGGAAATGTAGAACGTATACATGTACTACTAAATTAGTCAATTTGAACTTAAAAATTAATATGTTATCAATCACGTTGGGTTTTTTAGTGACGTCATACAATATTTTATTGCAATAGCACCTCAATGGGCAGTTGCAAACATATAACATACACCTATAATATAAAATATACAGTAATATAAATTCAACCATAACTCGAATCAGTCCAAATTATGTTCTGTACTCAATCATAAGTTGTTCATATAATTATTATGCAATTGATAAACTGGTCGCTTTCATACTTCGTCGGTGAAAGTTAGATTCTTAGACAGTAACGTGACTTGGCTGTACTATTATTATTATTATTATTATTATTATATATACATTTAAAACGCATTCCACAATAAATTTGTTTCAATGCGCGTACATAGAGTGGTTAAAAAATCTTATTATTTAAAAGACACATGAGCAACAAAGATAAAATGTGTAGCTGATAACAGACCAGTTCAAATTCTCATAGGATAAAAAAGATGACTTGAGGTAAAAATGATACTCATAACAATATACAGGTTCCATTAAATAACCAAACATATTGTATCATTAGAAATCTCAAGTGTAAGCTCCAGGATGAACATGTGAAAGAATTCAAGAGATCTACATTTGAGGACTCTAAACGAGATGGCCATAAAAATAAACTCAGAACATATAGATTGTTTAAAAATGATTAGGTCTTAGAGACTTACTTTAATAATAAACACAACATCTTTAAAAGATAGGATCAGTTTTACAAAACTCCGTGTTAGTGATCACAAACTCGCTATTGAACGAGAGGCCGATCACGATCGGCAGATGTTTAACCCATCCCTTGGCGATAGTAAATTGTTAAGATCAGAATCATAATCTTTTAATGTTGAATTATAGAGTATACTGTTATGATCTAAAGTAGTATATGACAAATGTACATAATAACCAGTAATAACACAAATTATTGGAATGTATGAGTCAATATAGAAGGGTTAATATAACATCTAAACTCTAGAGCCTGTCACCACTATCATAGTGTGAGCAGTTCTATTCATGTTGTTGCAAATTGCCATGAGAGATATCAAAATAATATAATTATTTATTTAATGGAAAAGGTTAAAAGACATGGAATGGGTAAAAGGGGTTAAATCACCTATCTCTGTCCTGTTTGATCCAATGTAGTCCCATCATCCAAGGACTTAGAGAGCTCCATTGGTCTAGTTAAATAAATTCACCTGGCTAAGTTGTGGTTAAAAAGATAGCTAAATCAATTTATCCAATAATTCACTGTGTCTCTTATACAGACCTAACATATGAGGGCTATAAATAACTCTCAAAGCAATAAACTATATTGTCTTTTATCTTGCTCACAGAGAAGCAGGTATTCATTAATTGTAAGTTACTTGGGTTATAATCTGGATAATTCTTAGTTTAAAAAGGGCCATATCTCTGGTATAACAAATTGGATCTAACCCATATTCAAACTCGTTCTGTATTTTGAGTTGAGAAACTCACATACCAAATTTGGTTCCTATCAGATGAAAAATGGTTGATTTATCGAAGTACATGTATGTGTGAATCATATGTCAAAGGACCATAACACCATTAAAAAAAATCCGATCAAACCCATATTCGAAATCAATCTGTATGTTGGTCTGAGAAACTCATACACCAAATTTGGTTCCAATCAGATAAAAAATGTTTGAGTTACGGCAGAATGCGTGAATTCTAAGTCGAAAAAGGGCCATAACTCTGTCAAAAAAAGTCGGATCAAACCCATATTCGAACTCGATCTGTATTTTGGGCTGAAAACCCCATATACAAAATTTGGTTTTGATCAGGTAAAAAATGTTTGAGTTATCGCATTACACGTAAAGTGTCTACGGACGGACAGACAGACAGACGGACGGACAGACGGACGGACGGACGGACGCACGACGAGTGGTCAATCCGGACAACGACACTATGTTTACCATACATGGTATGGGTAAACATAAAAAGGTAGACATCATCAGCCTATAATTAAGGAGGGGAAGAGAATGTGCCTTAAATGCAGGACCGGTTCTGATATAGAAAATGAGTATTATTTCATTATGGAATGTCCACACTATTGCGATCTCAGAGATGAACTTTTCCAAATTGTTGGTAGATATCACAGCTATTTTACAAGTATGTCAAACGATCAGAAATTTAAAGGGGTACTGTACGCCAAATGTTGTTGTTGGTTTCTATAGTCTCCGAGTCGGAGAATAAGGTAACAATTTTTCCATTATTTGAAAGTCTGTTGAGTACGAAGTCATGTTACGGATGACAAATTTACCGGAATGCAAAAATACAAATTGTCGTTGTCGAGTAATTTTTGTAAAGTTTTCAACCAAATGAATCAAATAAAAATTATATTATATGCATACTAGTCCCATATAATCATTTTAGTTATTGTATCGTCGCTAGTCAGTGAGTGGCTTGAGTGTTCTCCCCGTATCATCATAATATTTTAAGCGATCGTGTGCGCGATCGGTTTAACAATCCAGTATCCCTCAATTACTGTTTTTGATTACGGTAATTCGTAATTTAATTGACGCCATTTTATGGCTCCAGTCATAAATTCAATTTATATCAAATTATTAACTTTTAAATTATTAAATTTTAAGATAGCCTATTAACCTGAGCGTTTACAGAATACATCTTCGACTCAAATTACTTATGTTTCTATATATTATCGATATTAGATCGTTGTTGTCACCGGAAATTTAATGAAAATGGCGTACAGTACCCCTTTAATCTTCTAATGAAAAATGATAACCCTGAAATAAGCAGCAAAATCAGCAACGTGGTCCGGCGCTTCTTTGATAAGCGCTCTGAATGAATATTATGCTTGCCATCACACAATAAAATACATATAGCTAGACATGCCATGTTCACATGTAATTGTTTATTAATTGTTTATTGTTTTATTATGATTTGTATTGTTAGCATACTGCCTTTATTGGTGTTTATGCAAATAAATCGTATCGTATCGTAACAAAGTTAAAGACATATTACTGATAAGTTAGTATATTCAGATGAAATGACAACTAGAAGAATGTAACATTCTACTAACATCGCCGAAAATTTTAAGCAAATCGACAGTACAACTCCTTAGAAAACGTCGTCAGAACTACGATGAATTGTAAATATTTACTACTCGATTCGGGACGCATCTATCGGCGATAAACTAACGAAAACGATTTCGCCATCGAGAGTCACTGCATTTAATTCATATATAAGAATGACGGTGTGTGTTGTCAATTTGGATATACTATTTATAAAAATTACAAATTTGAACAGATTATTCGCCATTTCTATTTGATCGATCTTCATGCCGGAGTGTTTCACATAACTTTAATCATAATTTTGGAAGGGACATTTTGGGAACAGCGGTCTCAAGAGAGTTCGTACTCACATCCAGTGCAATGTTCACTCAGCATGTCTTTGTACACGTCCATCGATTGTTTTATAGAATCCGGCAGGGCGTCGCAGCTATCAACCACATCAGACACGCATGTCATATACTTCTGCAACGGACTGTAAGAGAAATACATACCGATAACATATCCAATGATGTGTGGAAGGGGGTGTCTCACACAACATTGGTCAAATTTTTCAACAGTTGGAAATATCATACTTGGCACAACATTTTAATTAGTTGGAAATTTCCCACAAACAATAGGTTGAAATTGTTCTCGTATATATAGTTTGATTTTCTAACAATTTATATTAGTGGAAAATGTGCTGTCTAATTCAGACCAAGATTTGCATATTTTTCCTATTTTTTTGCCAAAATATTGGACTGATGTACGTGACCATCAGTTGGGAAATTTTCCAACCTTAGGTGGGTGTCATGTTGGAAATTTCAAACACTCGGAAAGCTTGAGGCCAGTCTATAGATGCTATTATTTTGCAATTTTCATGTTCAGATTTTAAAATGTTCTCATATCGGGCCGAACTAAGGTCCTTCCCCGCGTGGCCAGTCAGAAACTGCTAATTAATTTAAGAACGAGAGGGCGATCACGATCGGCAGATGTTTAACCCATCATACCTCGGCCATAGCGATTAGGCCTAGGTGTTTTCAGACCAAACACTGACCAGACTAAACATACGCCTGTACGCATAACGTGGAGACTAATCAGATAAAGTATTGCTTTGGATAGCATGTGTTCATATTATGGTTATAGGTAGGGTTAAAACCGATAAATCGAAACCAAGATCTATACAGGTGAAGAGTGTGTCATGATTAATTTGGATGTGCATTATGAGAGTGATCGGGTGGTAAATATTTGACAGTGGATCTAGCATGTGGCTACGGAACGGGGTTAATATGCGTGTACGGTGTTAATATTTGAGGCAACTCAACCACATGACACCAACTATACAGGTCAGGGGTGTGTCGACATAAACTTTGCCATGATATATAAATGCAATCTGATGGCAAATATTTTAGTTATCAGATCAGATATATTGCCTGTGGTCGCCTGAAGGGGTCAATATTTCCCGAACTATTAACTCGACTACTCAATACAAAATAGTTCACACAAAGCATGTGACTGATGCCATAGAATACCATGTGTTTGCAAATTGGCCCAACATATACTGCTAGAAATATGATCCACCCCTTGTACAAACACTAGGTTGGAAGCTTATTGAAGTACATACATTAAGGCACATGCACTTGAGGGTTTTTTTTAAAAACAGGGCATCACCTACAATCTATAAGAATATTCAATATGTGTTTTATTGAGTGTTCATTAACAAATAAACCTGATTTAAAAAAGTGTTAATTTAATATTTGCCTGCATAGTTGAAACAATAGCAATGTAGATGTATTTGTTTGTTTGTACCCATTACACAAATAATTCATATGGACTAGCAGCCATTATTTTTATTTAGTATTGATAGCATGTGTCTATGGAGCATAAGGGTTAATATAATATTCAAAACCAGTTAATCAATCAGTACCAAAATCTATACAGACAGAGTGCAAGATACACATAGACAATAAATATGAGGAAGATCCCAAGAATAGCATGGGTCTATGGAATCATTGGGAAGGGTTAATAAGCAGATTAATACCAGACACCTATGCAGAGGTGTGTCATCAGAAACCATGTAATGAAATTTCAACAGAATGCCAGTAGAGTGGCATCCATTAATCACATTTTGACATATATGAACACACATTAAATACAAGCCCTGTGTATCTGCACTAACCACAGTGCTGGCCAGCATAGCGCAAAAGAAAAAAATAATAGCTTACTTCCAATAAATCACATTCCTCTCCAGGAGATAAAATCTTTACATCTCACAGTGGTCAACAGTGGGTAACCTGTTATCATTAGGAATTAATGAAAAAAAAAATGTAATTCCATCGACTATGTCGTTTATGTACACGAGAAAGATAAGCGTGCCGAGTATGGATTCTTGAGGCACTCCTGTTGTAACTTCTTTCCATGGAAAATTAAAGTTAGAAATTAAAAAAAAAAACATCGAATAAAACACGATTTGTATTTTGGGCTGAGAAACTCGCATACCAAATTTCATTCGGAACGGATATAAAATGTTTGAGTTATC
Organism: Siphonodentalium dalli; assembly: GCA_032622095.1. NCBI lineage: Eukaryota > Metazoa > Mollusca > Scaphopoda > Gadilida > Siphonodentaliidae > Siphonodentalium > Siphonodentalium dalli. The sequence goes on from CP136069.1 coordinate 73,688,046, forward strand.
GCAGCATGTGTGAATTCTAAGTAGAAAAGCACCGTACAAAAATCTAATCAAACCCATATTCGAACTCGATCTCTATATGAGTAAAATAACACTCAATATGTCAATTCCAAATTAATAGAAGTCGGTTCAAAATCAAAATACGTCAAATGATAATCAATTTTCAAAAACATTAGATAATGATAAACCAATTCAAATTCAATGAGCATCTTTTGTGTTCTATAGTAATACTATATGTGAATCCAAACTAATAAAAGTTGTTGGAAGTCAGCAAACGGCGATGAATAGGAAAGAATTCTATGACGAAAAACAATGTAATTGATGTCACACAAAATTAGATGTCGCTTGGCGGCGTGCAAAACACTACAAATGCAGGGGGGGGGGGTTTCCGACACGTATGCTGGGGGTGGTGGGTGTCAAAATAAGCCCAAAGCAATTTTTTTTCTCCTTCGCACCTTTTATTGGATTTTTACTAGTTTGTACTGGTTTGTAACACTAAGAAATCAATGATAAGGAACTGCAGCAACACTAAACACGCTAGAGCCATTGGATGTTGGTTTGTGCCTCTTTAGGACAAGGGAAAGTATTCTTAATGCAGCTGAATCGCCCATGCATTATTCTATGTAATTGACATCAAATAAGGATAACTTTAAAGAAATAAATTTAATGCCAAATCTGTTCAAACATGGACATTAAACACTGATGTATACACTGATGTATAAAGAAAAAAACACGTAACATACCTAGACTTGTGAGTGGATAACACATCATAACACTGTGAACGTTTTAAAATTCCTAACCAATCCTGACCAATCTTAATCAATTGGAATCGTAATATTAACTTTCTTTGATTTCCCATTGGTGATCCTGGGTGCTCTAGTGTATAACTATATGTGCGATAAACATGTTTTAGTAATGTCTAATGAGTCTGGGTGGCACGTATCATATAATAATTTAACCTATCTGATATAATACAATCACCTATCTGGTGTAAAACAATATCACCTATCTGATGTAAAACAAAATCACCTATCTGGTGTAGAGCAATATCACCTACCTGGTTTATAGACATAATATCTTTATAAATTATAACAAAACACAAAAACTAACGAGAGGCCGATCACGATCGGCAGATGTTTAACCCATACCCGGGCGATAGCGATTAGCTATAACTGATAATTTATCAAAGATATGAACACAGGTATCCATATATCAGCACTATCTTGAATTCAATAGCTCAAATAATTTGTCTTAAGAAGGGGTTAAAGTATTTGTGGTTGCGAAGTGGGGGGGGGGGGTGTTCTAAATCTAATAACTCTATCCTTATTCATCCAAGGACCTCTCTATGTGAGATCCAATGGTTTAGTTATTTCTGAGGATATGTTTATAAGTTGAAGTTAGCTCATTGGAAACAAAACTACCAGCTATTCAAATCTCATTCACTTCTAAAGAGAAATTATAATTAGTTGACAAGCCAGACTGCTTAGAACAACATGTGGGATTCCATCTCATATTTAATTTGAACTTTAATGACCCCCCCCCCACATTCTTCCCAGTTATTATTTGTTTATCAATCATGTCAAAAATTCATGTAGTTTATACAATTCAAAAGTGTTATCTATATAATGTTATACAGCCATGTTATACAGCCAGTATATGGTGTGGATGCTGGCCCCAATGATCCCTAAATCGAAAAGATTACCATAGTTAATTTAAATGAAAGTAACACTGAATCAAATGGTTTCAAGACATAACAATATTTTACAAGTAGCTTGCAGACTAAAACACATAACCTTCACTGTTAATCTTTTAAGCACTCTGTGGTCCCCAAAATTCAGTCAACCATGACAATATGAACAGATGGGAAAATAAGGTTCCTGGCAATATTATCTGCCATATTGATTTTCAAAATAATGCATCACATATAATCTGTAAGCATATTCAATTGGTGTCTTATTGAATGTTCATTAACTAATGAACCTGATTCAACAAGAGGGTTCATTTAATATGATTCTGCATAATACAAACAATAATGTAGATTTATCAGCTTGTAACCTATTGCATATAAAAATTATATTGGCTATTAGCCATTATTTTAATGTAATATCAAAAGAATCTGTCTGAAGGGTTAATATATTTTTCAAAAATCAATTAATCAATTCCACAATCCATAGAAGTTAATAGTGTGAAGATAACCCAAGATAAGACATATGAGGAAGAGCCCATGTGCATTATAGCATAAATCTGTTGGAAACTTGGAAAGGGTTAATTATTTTCTAAGCATATCAATGGAATATAGAAGACAATTGTGTAGGTCATGGGTCAATTATCAGGCAGCCTGTAATGAAATTTCAAAATTAGATAAACAAGAGCCTGGTGTCATTTATCAAATTTGACAATTAACCAGCCATCAGTATAATATTGTTTGTTTATCTTGGTATCCATCTAACCACTTGGCCATAGCTAAATAGCAGATGTCATTAATCATTTCCTGAGCTGTTTATAATCTGCATGGGCATACACCATCATTATATTTCTAATAGAGTTGTCCACCATTCCACCATATACCAGTGTATTTCATGGAACTACATTATAAGTCACTTGAATTATAAAGGGCCATAACTCTGTTAAAATATATCGGATCAAACCCAAATTTGAACTTGATCTGTATTTTGGGGTGAGGACCACATGTACCAAATTTGGTGTAGATCAGATGAAAAATGTTTTGAGTCATAGCAGCTTGCGTGAGTTCTAAGTAAACATTAAGAGTGAAAAGGGTTAATTAAATAATACCAAAAATCATACAGATGAAGACCGTGCTAAGGAAAAACCTAGGTAAGAAATATGAGGCAGATCAGAAGAAATATGTTCAACTTATTACATTGGATAGCATGTGTGTGAAGGGTTAATTATTTTCTAAACTGATCAACTAATCGATACCAAAAACTATACAGGTGAGGGGTGTGTCATCATAAACCTACATATCAAATATGAAAACAATCAGACAAAAAATACTTTGGTTACAGCATCGGATAGCTCATGCCTATGTGCGGATGCAAAGTGTTAATAATTTCTAAACCGATCAACCGATCGATACCAAAAACTATACAGGTGAGGAGTGTGTCATCATAAACATGCACATAAAATTTGAACAAGATCCGATAAAAAATATTCGAGTAAATGAATCGGATAGCAAGTGTCTACGGACAGACGGACAGACGGACGGACGGACAGACGGACGGACGGACGGACGGACGAACGACGGATGGTTGATCCGGACGTCGGAATTATGTGTACCATACATGGTATGGGTACACATAAAAAGGTCTCTAAAAAGGACTACCACACACATTTTGGCACTAAAACAGTGACTATTAATTATGATTAACTGTGCACGCTGTGTCAGTGACCGATTACCCACCCAGGCATAGCTGCTATTCACAATAGCAACAAAGCTGCTTAATAGGTTTTGTGACGAGAAGGAAATTGAATGCAACCTGGACACAATACAATGACTTCAGTTTAGCAATAAAATGTTCGATGGTATATAAATATTAGAACGTCAGTTTGTCTATAAATGTTCGATATAATATAATGATTAGAGCATGTCTTGTCGTTGACTACGCGAATGTAGTGGCCAGTGGGAATGGTGTAGTTCACTCGCCTTCGGCTCATGAACTACACCCTTCCCACTGGCCACTACATTCGCGTAGTCAACTCCAAGACATGCTCTATTCATATACTAAGCTTTAAAATAAATTGACTGCAGAGCTGTGGAAATATGATATTTAACAAAAACGATTAAAAATCCACTGCAGTCAATAATATACTGCTAGAGACCATTCCTGCTGTTCATTACTAGATTCACTGAATCTCAATGTAGGAGGTTTGGTCCTGGTTTTCTCTGTATATTTGTATTTTGCGTTCCACAAGGGGGTGGGTGTCAAAACATGGCTGGAAAAAACTCTATGAAATGGAAAAAATTTGGGGTCGGGGGTGGGTGGGTCCAAAAAGTGGTCATCGGCAAAAAAGTAGCGTACGTGTCTGGAAATGTTTTCCGACCCCCCCCCCCCCTGACAAATGGGGAAAATACTAATGCTCTCTCGCAAACTTCGAATTTCAAGTGCGTGTATGGCGTCATATACATATAGAGTTCTCTAAACCGATCAACCAATCGATACCAAATCTATACAGGTGAGGGTGTGTCACCAAGATGCATTAGAAACCTGCATATACAACATTGTAATATACGACAATCGGATGAATCTTTATACTCGAGTTATCGCGTCGGGTAGCATCTGTCTACGGGCAAACGGATGTCTCGACGCACTGGCAGACTGGCGGTCGGACTACGGATGGTTGAATCGGACATAGGCACTATGTGTACCACACCATATATGGGTACACATAATGGAAGTGTCAACGACACTGTAGCTCAACTTGGAGGTGACATAATGTCACACATTACAGTCAGTTGATCATAAGAAATGTGGAACGTTGAACTGCCGATGGATTTAAATGTGAAATCCAAGTTCCCATGAGCATGTGAAATGAAATATGAACCAAAAAATTGATGGCTCCCATCTAGTGGTCGCCCCGAAGAACCGTATGAAGTTTCGGTGGCGATCGGATCAGGGATGGGGATTGACGTTTCTCATGCAAAGAGCAAAATCCAAGATGGCTGCTGGCGGCCATGCATGTTTTAAAAGAAATTCAGAACTTTGATGGCTCCCATCTTTTGTGTCGTTGATGATCCATATACAGATTGGTGAGGGTCTGATAAGGATGTGGTCTGTATGGTGTGCCACACTGTTTACATTTGATAGCTCCCATCAAGAGATGATCCTATAAACATGACTGTAAATTTTCAAAACAACTCTCCAATAAAAACGGACTGCATGCATGGTGTGCCGATGAATTCAAATATGAAATCCAAGATGGTTATTTGCGGCCATTTTAAAAAACAAATTTCGGAAAATATCGATGGCTCGCATCTAGAGGTCACGTCGAAGATCCATATGAAGTTTTGGTGAAGATCGGATGCCGGATGTGTCTTGTATGGTGTGCCAAAGGAAATTGTTAACGGACGCGCGCACACACGGGCGGACGAACGACAACCCAAGGCCAATACCTCAAGTTCAGCTAAAATGGCATAACTCCGTCGCCAATTAAAGAGACATATTTAGATTATGTATATACGTACGGACACAGTTCTTCTGGGTCATCTCCCGACATTCCTGTCGGAGGTCGGCAATTGGTGATATCAGAACATGCGCCATGGGCTCGGTCAACCAAGGTAGCTGGAAGGAATACAAAGTTATACATGAACTCATTCATCAGGATTTCAATAAAATTCGAACTGAGGAATAACCTTTCCAAGTATTACGAAAAAGGTTATTACTCAATAAATTATAAGAAAAGATAAATTATTAAAGGTACTCAATCCGATCACAGGGTCCCCATACCATCAAGATACAACAACAACAACAACAACAACTACATTTCTTCAAAATACGCTTTATGTTAGAATGTTAGAGCAAACAACTGTGAGTTTGGACATAATTTGGGTATCAGCTTGTTTGAAATACGGTATAGCATATGCCTGCAGCTACCAAAATGCTATGTAATAAATCATTGACCTTGTTTATTACCTTTTCCTCATTTCTGGTGGCGCTTCCGATCGCTTCGGCCATTTTGAATGCATGTGCATGTACTTATAAACTCGAAACCACGTGATTATTAACTAAATTCGCGTCTTGAAACCATCGTTATGCAAACAAAACTGTTACAATGATTAGTCAACAAACATCGCCAATCAAGTGCAAATATTTTTTTCTGGATGTGAATTTTTAGAATATATACAATGCTTTTAAAGACATAATATGGACTTGGTCGGGTACGTGAAACTCATAAGTTAGTACTCAGGTGCTATGCCAACCTGGATATATACTAAAGAATTCTATTAACATCGCCGACAATTTCAAAGAAATCGAGAATACCACTCCATAGAAAACATCGTCTGAACTACGCAAAATTGTAAACATTCGGGGCGCATTTATCGGCGATAAACAAACACAAATGATTTCGCCATCGAGAGTCATTGCATTTAAATAATTTATCAGAATGACGGTGTGTGTTGTCAATTTGGAATAATATTCGTAAAAAATAACTACTTTGAGCAAGATTATTCTCCATTTCTATTTGATCACCCTTCCGGGGTATTTCCCATCACTTTAACTTCGATCGGCCTAATTGCTAGCGTTGTAACAATACAGCCGACATCACCTTTACTTCAGTTAATCCCCTGCCGCATGTCTGCAAAGTGAGACTGACCCCGAATAAAATACATCCCTCCAAATGAATAATAAATGAATCCATTTAGAATAGAAAAGGTTAATACTGAAATATGTATATATATGAATTGTGATATGCATGTTTGCGGTTTGGGTTTACAGCCTCCGTTTTGGTTCCTTTCACGACTGTTGTAATTGGGTAAAATGGGATAAACCTGTCCCGAATTTTATTACAATTACAATCATATTTCTCACTCCTACATTCACCCACATTTCTATATATAATTTTAAGACATATTATGGACTTGTTCGGGTACGGGAAACTGATAAGTTAGTACTCAGGCGCAATGCCGATCTGGATACTATAAAGGATTCTACTAACATCGCCGAAAATTTCAAAGAAATCGGGAATACCACTCCATAGAAAACATCGTCTGATCTACGCAAAATGTAAATATTCACATGGATTCGGGACGCAACTATCGGCGATAAACAAACACAAATGATTTCGTCATCGAGAGTCATTGCATTTAATTAATTTATCAGAATGACGGTGTGTGTTGTCAATTTGGGATAATATTCGTAAAAATAACTACTTTGAGCAAGATTATTCTCCATTTCTATTCGATAACCCTTCCGGGGTGTTTCACTTTCACATCACTTTAATATGGCTTGTTATCACATCCTAATTTGAACTGTTGTAATGTCCATGTATACATTATCGTAATGATCTGTTTTCTCTTGTTCAAATATTACTGTTTTACACTATATTCAGAACTGGCCAACATAATTTTCCGGTCAGCGTGAACCCTGCCTGGGACCTTCACCTACTGTGAAATATATTATTATGAGGGGGGGGGGGGGATCAAGTGACCAACTTTGAATGGTGATTTACATGCAAATATGCGGTGCAAAAGTTACAGAGTTGCACATATATTTCTGAGTGTGACTTGAATGGTATAAGTTGGAAAAAAAATTCAGGTATTTATCTGGCGGGTCCGCTTGGAACTTGAAAAAGAATATCTATTGCAAAATTTTATAATTTACCTAGCTCGCCTTCCAGGTAAATATTAAATATTATGACTGTCCAATGATGTGCCTGCATGCTTTGGTTTCCGAACAATTGCTTCGAACATAACTTTTGCTCCGGAGATTTGCAAGGAAATCCCCTATAGTTGGTGGACCCAACTATTCAAACAGAGCTAAACGCTCTGATTATAAACGTCAGGATTACAGATTAGGGAATCCCCATTCAAAATTGTTCACTTGACCCCCCCCCCCTTTAAAGGCACGTGCGGCCTTGGCGGTGGTTATCCTGTGAAAATATATCCACCCGTCAAAAACCGCCACAAACAGAAAGAACATCAAAATGTAGATAGACTTTGTCCGTATACAAATAAGAAATATCGCATAAACAGTATGTTATGGTCATATGTTTGACCATTGTTATGTAAACAACAGCATAAAAAGTAACTTTTCTGGTGTTTGTTTATATTATGATGGTAAACAAAAAGAGCGTTCTTTGTTGGTGAATACCTGAAATGGAACTAATAAAGAGCGTTTATGCCATTTATGTGTGATTAGCCAGTAGCATTGTGCTGTCTTCTGTAACACAATCAGGCTCTTGCTTAGGTAAAATATAGTAGGTCTTTGTGATAACATGCTGTTTACGCGATGGTCATGGTATATATGAACGGAACTGTATGCGTTTTAATGTTTTTCTGTTTACGGTGTTTTGAACAAATATGAATATTTTCGACAATTAAGGCCGCACGTGCCTTTAAGGAGCAGGTATTAGCTGAAAAATATATTAGCTGCAACACTTTTTTCAATGTTCTACACTTAACGGTGTAAATATTGATATAAAGTTCCAGGTTTTGCGGAGTATGATCTCTACGGGCGTAGCTAGAAGATATTCATGATATGATATCTAGAATCTTTATAAAATAAGAAGCGATATAATTATGTTTAATACATATTGGTCTGCATAGAGTCACGAATACATCTTTAATATTAATGTATAAATATTCCAATTACATACCAATTGCCAAGCACACAAGAACGAAAACTATTTTAGCCATAATTGTTCACAAATTAATCCCCGAAGCTTTCTGATGTCGAAACTATAGAAGCTATACACAGCGCAGTGAAGTATCTCAGCCTGCGGTGCCACGGCGTCAAGCGGACGAATCTATTTGTGTGGTGGAGGTGTAGTAATTCCAATTACAAAATCCTGAGTTTCGTTGGTTACCGGGCATAACGACACAGCTAGCTAATACGCGATACGAGATTTTATATTGAGATTGGCACTCGCAGAAACGACTCCGGAATAGAGTTTTTTTGGCAGCTCATATGGGCGTAAATCATATATATATATATATTGTAAATACTTGTTTATTACCTAATATCATTGACTCGCCGAGAATGTAGGGCGGCAGTAACTGTTGAAAAGCTGATTATACTGTATATATTATTGTTGGGCTTATCATCCTAAATTATGTGAAGCCACTGACCGGTTTGACCTCAAACCTGAATTTAGTGCGTCTGGCATTTGCAGAATCAGGTCCCCAGAGGGTGAATTAAGTGACGTTATCTCGAAAAACGGGCTAGCATAACAAAATACACCCTCTGGGGACCTCATTCTCCGTAGGCCTCGTCTTCTGGGAAGTATATTTTGTCTCAAATTGATATTGTTTACTTACTTTTTCCATTCTGGGAAGTTTCTATATCCCATAATTTGCAGACGATCAATTGCATAATCGAGGTGACTAATGGGTGACCATCACCAACTTCAACTGGGGAACTTCAATATGATCCTAGATCTCCCATAGCAGTTGAGGTCTAAGCAGAATGAGGTCCCCAGATGGTGAATTTGGTTACGCTAGCCCACTGTACGGGGTATCGTCACTAAATTCACCCTCTGGGGACCCCATTCTGCAAATGTCAAACACACTAAATTTGGGCTTGTTCGACCTTCAACAGATCACGGAACATCGTCTTAAATCGATATAATCGATATAACGATTGGGTATATATAGAATTGACAAATTCTGCAGCAAATCAGACTTCCTTATAATACAATTTAACGAACCGAAGCTGCAAAACAGAGTTCGAAATTATCATTCCCCTCGCTACGCGATGTCTCAACGCTGCCGGCATGTATTATATCTTAATTAAATCTAACATTTTTTATCGAAGTGTTTTGTCAGTTACAATTAATTCTGATTTGATCTGGACAATTTTCAAATGAATATGGACAGTTCAGCTTCTCAGAAGCAGAATGAATTGTAACCTACAAAAATCTCAAATAAATAAATGCGACATTTCTTCACATTACGTGTAGGTGCGGGCAGCGGTAAGTCCTGCATATAGAGGACTGAACTATGCATGGAGCTTGCAATGTTTCAAACCACCGCCCAATTCACATGTGCATATCTTATGGAGCTGAACTAGAATCATCCCCGCCAAATTTAAGCACAGCCAGACCGAACTGGAAACGTTTATCCTCTTCAAGCGATGCTCTCTTGCTTTATCAAGCACACGTTCGCGAAACTTTACCAACATACGCTATTCAAAACACACGAGATTTAGACACCTTCTATGACGATGTCACAAACTGTCTCAACGAGTCTTCACAATTATTCGTGGTCCCGAAGAAATTTAACCGACATCTGAAGCCCTTTTGGGACGAAAAATTTAAAACTCTGCACAAAACAATGACATCTTATCGGCGCATTTGGCTGGAAACAGGCAGTCCACGCGATGACACTCATCATGCGTTTCGTGACTACAAGGACGCAAAATGTCTCTTTCGACGTGAGTTTAGAAGGGCCAATCAACAATTTCTAAACAAAACTGACGAAAGACTTGACACACTGGCAGAAACAGATATTGACAGCTTTTTCCGAGCTTTTAACTCTCATAGAACACGGAGAAAGGCCCCCGCTCAAAATTTATTCGAAATTGGCGACACCATTTTACGCGACCCCTCTGATGTGATCGAAGCTTGGGCAACATATTCCAAAACTCTTTACACTCCTCTTCAATGTGAAACTTTTGATCAAACCCACTTTGAAAAAGTCAATGATTCAATTTCCCGTGACCATAGTGATATAGCAGGTAATCTAGATCCACTCTTGTGCTATAGTGTTACATCAGATGAAATCGAAAATGTACTCAGATCAGCATAAAGGGGGAAAGCCCCAGGTCATGATTTCATTTCATATGAACACGTTGTATATGGAGGTGAGAGTATCTTATACACCATCGCCCACATGTTAACCAAAATCATGGAATTCAATCACATACCACCACGGGCGAAAATCGGAGTTATTGTGCCTCTTTATAAAGGGGGGAGCAAATCTAAGAAAAAAATTGACAATTACAGAGCAATAACTTTACTTCCAATTCTCTATAAGATTCTAGAAAAAATCATACTCCATCGCCTGGAATGTCACGCACCACAACTTATCCAAGTTAACTCATTACAGCATGGATTTCAGAAAGGGACCGGCAGCATGCATTGTTCTTACATCATCAGTGAATGTATCTCATATACTAAAGAGTTGCACAGTCCCCTCTATGCTTGCTTTCTTGATGCACGTAAAGCATTTGACACAGTTTGGATAAACGGCTTGCTATTCAAATTACTTCAGAGAGGCTTTTGTGGTAAAATATGGCGTATCATCAAAACTCTCCTGTGTGGTATACAATGCGTTGTCCGCTTTAATAACTCAACATCTAAACTTATCCCCATAAACCAAGGAACAAGACAGGGAATTATACTAGCCCCGCTGTTATACATGATGTTCGTTGATGACCTATTAAGTGAACTAGTCTCAAGTCCCCATGGTCTGCGGTTGAATTCCACAAACTGCGTGGCACCAACACAAGCCGACGACATGACGCTGTTGTCACTGACGGCAACAGGTATTCAGCACTTGTGCAACATATGTGGAGAATTCAGTCGGAAATGGAGGTTTTGTTACAATCAGGACAAGTGCAAGGTGGTCGTGTTTAACGAAACAAACTATATTGCAAAAAATCGCAAGATAAATACATGGATCCTCAACGACAAACCGGTGATAGAATCAGACACAATTACACACCTTGGCATCCCTTTATACATCGTGAATCACATTCTAACAAGTTCTCCAGTCATATATGTGAGAAAATTAGATCAGTTTATCTTATGCTAAGTAATGCCGGCATGTACGCTGGGGGAATTACTCCACTTAGTTGCTTTACATTATACACCTCCATTGTTTTACCTAGAAGTCTCTACGGGACAGAACTGATGTGTGGGCTCAGTGAGACAAATGTAATATCTCTGGAGCGAGCACATAGGTTCTGCCTAAAACGTATCCAAGGCTTGCCCGCGCGTTCCCGAACTGACATTGTCCAATCGCTCCTTGGAACAAGTTCCCTGTCGTCGGTTATTGATAAACGTAAACTCAGTTTTTTCGGAAACCTCTGCAGAATGCCGCAGGGAAAATCGTCGCAAGAAATATTCACATCACGTTTAGCCGACCACCTCTCACAAACGTCAACCGACGACTCTTCATTTATCAACAATATTATATCTATACTCGAACGCTATAAGTTATGCTCATATCTCCATAACTTCGCCACACATGGAAATTTCCCATCCAAATGCGAATGGAAAACAATCATCAAACTACAAATCAACAAAATACAGAAGCGCGAATGCGAAGAGCGCATGAGAAGTTCTGATTCACTATCAACCTTCGCACAACATCATAACATATTGACAAAATCTGTTCTTTGGACGTCTTGCAGATCGCATGCACACGAAAAACATAAATTCTTGCTTGTTGCAAAACTACTGAGTCTATCTACCTCACCGGAATGTGGAAAATGCAAACTGTGTGGCAAGGATTATGATGATATTGTTGAGCATGCCTTACTGGAGTGCTCGACGACATCAGAGGTGAGAATACAAGTGTGGTTCTCACTAATTGACATTTTTGGCATACCCTGTTTTTTACACATTGATTCTCTCGCACACAAGGACCAAGTAATGGTATTGCTCTCCATCCTATCCGATGACATCAGGAGCAAAATATTCAACTAACGAGTTTCTCTTTTCGCTGTGAGGAAATCCTACGAGCTGTGGTCACATTACACAACCAAACTCAACATCGCCGTAGACACTGGCAGTAACATGCTTGACAGCCCTTAACTGGTCTCAATTTGGTGCTCTTCATACAACAAAATTATCCGAGTCACATTTTATTTAACGCATACGCTATTGCTTATTCGGCATATTCGGTAAAACATATCAACATGCTCTGGGTCAGCATCGCTAACTCTGAAAACGGAATAATAACATCTAAACTACCATAACAACTTCCAAGTGAGGCATTGGCTGGTATGCTAACAGGGTCTTCCCAATCAACATGTATGCAAATACCTCTCTTCGAAGTTAGAGTTACTGAGAATCAAAATAAAACACCCTCTTTCAAATTGAGATATGTACATTATACAGTTTTGTTTAATTTTGAGTGACTCGTCTGAAGGCTTCATGCGAGCATGATGTTCTCTTGCAAGTCTCTCTCTCTATATATATATCCATGCATCGTCTGATTATATGCTTGTTTATGTCTGATTGCCTACTGGATTGCCTGCCAATACCCCGGGTGCATGGGTTTATGTATGTATGTATGTATGTATGTATATACGTATGTATGTGTGTATGTACGTATGTATATATGAATGTATGTGTGTATGCATGAAAGTATGTATGTTGGGATGTGTGTGTTTATGCATATATGTATGTATGTATGTGTGTATGTATGTATGTCTGTATGCACGCACGGCCTGTTGTATGCATGGCAAACAGTCTGCTTACCGAACTCTATTGCTGTTTGAGCATGGCTGCCTCGTCCAGTGTGTGGCTGGCTTATCTGTCTACCACACACATTAATGTTTGTTTACTTACATATTCCTTTTTTTTGTATTCGTTCATTTGTTCATTGCAATTGTGTAAACATTTAAAATATATTGTAACAGCTCTTCGTTAACGGAGGAAATAAAGGATATATATATTAACCCTTTCTTTAGTAAATGGATTCTCCCATTCAGTTATAAAAGTATTGGAGCGGTCTATTATTCATTTGTATGGGGTGTTCAGGTTCAGACGACATGCGGAAAACTGATAATACAAGAGCATGCAGAAGGATTCATATTCATTGGGGGAAATGTACATTGTACACGCGTGCAACTCCGAGCGACAGATTATCGGGTCTACAAACCTAAAATGATGAATCAGCAGTTTACATACTAAAATGCGGAAAATTATATTTCATTTCATTCATAACGAAAACAATCGCCCGATGGTTGTGCACATGAAATCGGTGCGCTATATCAAAATACAGTGAGAGAATATGGGGCGCCGTTCTTCTATTTATTACCTATTTAGTGATATCACTAATTCATTTTATGATATCACAAAATCGATTCTTATTATTTTGTGATATCACAACATCGATTTTGTGATATCATAAAGTGAATTAGTGATATCACAAATTCGATTTTGTGATATCACATATTCATTTTGTGATATCACTAATTCTGACAACACGACTATTTAATTACATCACTAATATTATTTTGTGATATCATGAAATATTTTGTGATATCACAAAATCGTGTAAATGAATTTATGATATCACAAATTTGATTTTGTGATATCACTAAATGCTACTATTTTGTGATATCACATATTCGATTTTGTGATATCATAAAATCATTTAGTGATATCACAAATTCGAATTAGTGATATCACAAAATGATTTTATGATATCACAAAATAGTAACTATTTTATGATATCACATATTCGATTTTATGATATCACAAATTACACGGCTTTCTGAAAATACGACCCTAATGAACGATCCCCGTGTTAAATTAACTGATTTTGTGATATCACTAATTCGAATTATTGATATCACAAAATGTTGGAAATTGTGATATGTGATATCACAAAATAGTAAGCATTTAGTGATATCAATAATTCGATTGTATGATATCACAAAATGTTACATAAATAGTAGAATGGCGCGGCAAGCTATGCCATTTCCTATTTATTGATATCACAAAATGAATTAGTGATATCACATATTAAATTTTATGATATCACAAAATGAATATGTGATATCACAAAATAGAATTAGTGATATCACTAAATGCTAGTATTTTGTGATATCACATATTCGATTTTATGATATCATAAAATCAATTTGTGATATCAAGAATTCGAATTTGTGATATCTTAAAATATTTATTGATATCACAAAATAATTTGTGATATCACAAAATGAATTAAGGATATCACATAATCGAATTAGTGATATCATAAAATGAATTAGTGCTATCACTAAATAGGTAATAAATAGAAGAACGGCGCCCCATACTGTATTTACTACTATTTAGTCACCTATTATCTTGTTTTGACCACCAAATTTTTTTTAAAGTTTGCAATAATGGTAATTCTTTCGGTATTGATAACAACAATATGAACTGAGCCAGACATAGACAATTTTAATCCTAAAACATAAGAACTAAAAACACGTAAGAATTCCTTACCAATTAATGTCATTATGGCAGTGGTATCTCAGCGGAGCGATGGGAGATAACTCTGCCTGGAGTTTGATTCATCGGGTGCAATTCAGCAGAATTATCCCCAATAGTAACATGGACGACGATAGGGGGTTCCAACTGGGGGGGGGGGGGGGGGGGGGGGAGACAAAACTGGGTAATGCATTGTCGTGCAGAACAGACCTGTATGTGCCACATTTCCAATGCCCAAGTCGATATAGACCGAGCGGAATCACTATAACCATTATAAATACATGCATGACATTGGTTATAATAAATAATATATCATTACCACTGTTATCAACGTATATGATACATTCATCAATATCGTCGTTTAGTTATAATTTTGTATGTTTCCTCCGGATACTTGCCCCCCCCCCCCCCCCCCCCCCCCCCCCCTCCCCACATATGGACACAACACCCTCGCACATTTTGCACGAAAACTTTCCCACAACAGAGTTAATTCTCCTTAAATAGTTAGTTGAAAAGTGTCATATGGCATAGAAATCTAAATAAACGACGATCTTGATGAATATATCATACGTTGACAACAGTGGTAACGATATATTAATTATTATAACCAATGTCATGCATGTACCGATAGTGGTTATAGTGACTCATCTCACACGGACCAATGGGAGAGGTGCGGTCGGTGGGTGCTATTTTCTGTGTTTTTGCGTACATTCATAGCCAATTCGACGGCAGTGTATGGGTTAGTATATTCACTTCCGCTAGAGCTAGCGACTTACCCGATCCATGGATGCAGAGGGATATTCGCTGCACGATATGACGTCCCTTTCCGTTGTCAAGCAGCTTGGGGAAGTGCGGTCGGTGGCTTTTTGGATTTTGCGTACCTTTCGGAACTGACCGCAAGTTATGGGTTAACAGTTGCGTTTCTGCTTGAGCTATCGACTTGGGGATTGGAACTTTGGTACATACAGGTATATTGTGCACGATATATAGTGCATGTCCCATCTCGTTGGGTCCCCTTGTGGCGGTGCGGTCGGCGGGTGTTATTTTCGGCGTTTTTGCGTACATTTATAGCGAATTCGACAGCCACGTATGGGCTAATATATTCACTTCCGCTGCAGCTATCGGCTTGCCCGTTCGCCCATGTACGCAGAGGAGTATTCGCTGCATGATATAATGTCCCCTTCCGTGCCCAGGCAGCTTGGGGATGTGCGGTTTTGATTTACGTACCTGACGGAACCAGCGGCAAGTTAGGGGCTAACAGTGCCGTTTCCGCTCGAGCTATCGACTTGGTGATTGGAACTTTGGTACATACAGGTCTTTTCTGCATGACAATGCATGCCCAATCTCGCTCGGTCACCTGGTGGCGGTGCGGTCGGCGGGTGTCATTTTCGGCGTTTTGTGCGCATTCATAGCTAATTCGACAGCAGCCTATGAGTAAAAATTATTCACTTCTGCTACAGCTTGCGACTTGCCCGATCGCCAGTGGATGCAGAGGGGTATTCGCTGTATGCATGATATGATGTCCATTTCCGTAGTCAGGCAGCTTGGGGGAAGGTGCGGTAGGTCCCTTTTTCGATTTTATATCCCTAGCGGAACCGGTGGCAAGTTATGGGATGTCATTTTCGCCGTTTTTACGTACATTCATAGCTAAATCGACAGCAGCCTATGGGTAAAATTTAGTCACTTCTGCTACAGCTATAGCGACTTGCCCGATCGCCCGTGGATGCAGAGGGGTATTCTCTGTATGATATGATGTCCATTCCGTAGTCAGGCATGCAGTCAGGGGAGGTGTGGTCTGTTGGCTTGTTTACACCACAGAAATTGGAATCACTGACCTTTATGAATTTTTTTTTGAGTTATAGACATTAAGTTTTACTTAATTAAGTTTAAGTTTAATTAAGTTTAAGTAAAACTTAATGTCTATAACTCAAAACAAATCTCAAAAAATTGCATAAAGGTCAGTGATTCCAATTTCTGTGGTTTACACCCACAGTGCATTTTTCCACAAATATAATTCGCATTCCATCATCAAAATTGTTTTGTTGGGTCAATGTGGCAATTTTTTTTAGCCATGTTGCGGGTCAATAGCTTATGTGACTCACAAGTTATAGCCAATTATATGCAACACTTTTTTCAAAATCCAAGTAATTTTTCACAATAATTTATCTCAACTTTTTCGAATAAGCTTACAAATTGGTCCATTATTATATCTCATGTCGTTTTGTGGTGACCTATTATTAATATAAACGATGTCTTGTTCATTTTATGACAGCAGTTATTTGTTTATATGTGGACACTTGTCAGTACTCTATGAATTTTTCATTTTATTTTAGTGGTAAGAGTTGTATTCATTGAAAAATCTATTTTGGGACACATTCTGAAGAGGGCAACAAGCAAAAATGACCTTTAATTTGATATATAGAAACCTTTGTTGGAGGGGCGGGGGTGAAGCCAACTTCTACACTAGAGGCTTTCTGATAATTGGCAAATAGATATTTCATGACTGTGCTGGTGCAGCATTAAAGACCCTGTACCAGTGCATTCTCTAATTTATGCGAGTCTCCCATATATAAGAGAATGTACTGGCTAACAAGGTTAAGGTAAATATTGTGGCAGACTCACATATATAAGAGAATGCATTGGCACAGGGTTTTATCAAAAGTACAGTATAATCTGTTCATCTGCTCATATTTTCGGAAACATTACTCCAGATGAATAATAGACCATTCCAATGTATACTTCAATGAAAGAGTCCATGACACTGTAGCTCAACTTTGCGAAGATAAATTTTTGTGATGAGCAATAAATGGAATGATGAATTGAATTTTGAAATCCAAGATGGCAGCTGGTAGCCATGTTTTTTTTCCGAATGACCCCAAAATGACTCGTTCTCATCTACATGTCACTAAAAATGACTCGTTCCCATCTACATGTCACTGTTAACCTCTTCGCTGCTAAATGACGTTATGATGTCGTGTGCTGGGCTTTTGGCGTTATTGCCATTTTCCAGTGGGAAAATATAACGGGAATATCACAAGAACCATAAAGCTGACTCAGTTGAAAGGCTATTATCGTTCACAGCCGTGAAACATCATACACTGTTCGAAATTTTGCGATACAGTCATTCCGATGAACCAATCTCTGAGTTCCAATTATGCATAGTGGCCTACTGCTAGTGTGCTGAAGTAGGTCCGTAGTACCTACGGACCATATAGCACACGGCGTGCACTTTTATGTCCGTAATAGTTACGGACGTCCGTAATAGTTACGGACGTCATAGCAACTAAGATGTTAACATCAAAGAAAAATTTCATGATGATCCGACAAAAGTATGACCTATAGGATTTAGTCATGCAAAGAGTAAAATCAGAATGACCCCAAAATGACTAGTTCCTATCTACATATCACTATTAACATGCATGACAAATTTCATGAAGATTAGACGAACTCTCCGGCATGTAGCCCGTGCTAATCGATTGAATTTTGAAATACAAGATGGCTGCTGTCGGCCATATTTTTCTGCCTTATGACCCCAAAATGACTCGTTCCCATCTACATGTCAATGTCAACAGCCATGACAAATTTCATAATGATCTGACCAAAGGTACAACTAGTCGCCCGTGCCAAACGATTAGTCATGCAAAGAGTAAAATCCAAGATGGGTGCCAGCGACAATTTTTTATAGCCAAATGACCCTAAAATGACTGGTTCCCATCTACATGTCAATATTAACATCCATGACAAATTTCATGATGATCCGATCAAAGGTAGGACCTGTTGCCCGTGCCACAGGATTTAGTCATGCAAAGAGTAAAATCAAAGATGGCTGCCAGCGGCCATGTTCTAAGGCCAAATGACCCCAAAATGACTCGTTCCTATCTACATGTCAATGTTGACATCCTTGACAAATAGGGAACTGCGAATATTCGAGATTCGATTAGATGTCGATATTGGGCACCCGATTCGAGATCGACACCGAATCGGTCAGCCGATTTCGAATCGGTGTTACTTTGGAGTGGTCTCATTATTTGCTTCTAGATAACACATGCCAAACGACCTGAAATCACAAAAAATTGAAGCAAAAGGTTGTCGAGTTAGCCAACGTAGGTAATTTTGAATGTATGCCGTTCAGAATAGATTATGTAAATTATGTGGCTCGATCGCAACCTGCGACAGTGATTAATCGCCGCATATATTTGTAATTTGTATCGACACTATATAATTTGTCTACATGGTGCAGTGATCGCTAGATACGGAACTCAATTGATTAACTTATGTTTAGAACTTCAGATATCCAATTCAAATATATGAATAAAATTTGATGTCAGCCGCCGTTATGTGCGACAAAACATAGATTGGAATGAACAGAAACCTTAGAATAATCGGTCTATTATATGTTCTTAAATGGACATCATTATATGCGACAAGTTATCTGCGACACTGCCGGCAGTATTCCTAGAAATTTCCTACTTTCAGTTTCTGTTTCCCGGCAAATAGAGCGCATTGCACCAAGTTTCTACCCTTTGAATCTTGTTGATAACATTTAACACTTGTAATCTATGTATGTTTTCATGGACCCACTCCATGTATACAATTACTGTGAATATATGATGTAGGTCTTTGATCTATTGTGGGATGAAAAATGTAATAGGTAACTACCATTGGTATCAGACTACAAAAATTATATAGCTGAAAGGTGTACCCATGTCCAAGTGTGTAAAATTTGTAGTATCTTTATTAAATAATGTAGACAAGTGACTTCCATTCCATGGGGTTTGTGATACGTTGATTGAACTGTCTCACTGTCACGTCTTGTGTCATGTTCCCCATGACAGAGCTAGATAGAAATTCAATGCAACGTATCCCAAACCCTCCATGAGACTGAGAGTGACTTGCCTATATCATGATTTTCCTAAAGAAAACACAAGTTCCAATGGATGTTTAAGAAGATTAACATTCTTACATGGTATCTAGTGAATATTGCAGTGTTTTTGTCATGAGACACCGAAGTAAACACTGGTAAAGAATGTCAATCACTAGCTGATTTGATTCGAGATTCGATTCGATGTCGATATCAGGAAGGAGATTCGATTTGATGCAAAATCCCCGATTCGCAGATCCCTAATGACAAATTTCACGATGATCCGACCAAAGGTACGACCTGTAGCCCATGCCAAAGCATTTAGTCATGCAAAGAGTAAAATCAAAGATGGCAGCCGGATTGACCCCAAAATGACTCGTTCCCATCTACATGTCAATGTTGACACACAGGAACAAATCTCATGGTGATCTGACCAAAGGAACGACCTGTAGTCCGTGCCAAAGGATTTAGTCATGCAAAGATTATAATCCAAAATGGCTGCCAACGGCCATGTTTTATGGACAAAATGACTCGTTCTCATCTGCAAGTTAATGTTAAAGACATATTATGGACTTACTTCAGTGAATGAAATCCATAAGTTAGTATCCAAACACTATCTCCACTGGAAGAATGCAGCAATCAGCTAAGATTATCAACAATTTCAACCACATCGACAGTATCATTTCAGAGAACAAAATGGTTGAAATCCGCCCAAATGTAAATATATATATTTACTACATTATTCGGGGCGCATTTTTGGGCATAAACATTATGACAATGATTGCACCGATAATAGTCACAGCGTGTAATTCGTTCACGTGCACTATTCTTATTGCGTATTCCATGCTATCTATGTGCCACATTCGTGACGGAATACATCGGATTCCAGTTTAAATTTGCATATTATATGCAAACTCTGATGGTGTGGGTGAGCAGATCGCATTTCAAAGTGGGTTCGTACTGTAAACCTGCTGCAAACGTTGGAAGAACGCCATTTGTCACACTTAGACGTATAACGAGCGCCATATTCGCAGTGGCAGCATCGTGTGTACGTTCTATGATCGGGAACCAGTCCATAACGCCTCGTGGCAACGCAAAAAGAGCGCAATAAGGTCGGGAGAGAGACGAAATAAGGACTGGAAAGGTACGTAGTGAGAGTCCGATTAAGCTTACTGCAGTCGCAGAGGACAAGATTGATTTCTTGCTACGACCACGTGTAGCTTGTATGCAACCTTGCTATGTCAACGGGATGCTCACGTCGCTCGATTTTAGCTGCCATGGCGACAGCACTGCACCCTGGTCAGAACGCCGAACCTCTGCTCTTGTCTCCCGTCCTAGCCAGTGTCAACTGCGTCACCAATCGGTTCTTGGATACCTTAATGCGTTTAGCTTGGCGCTTTGATACTTTTTCAGTGCAATGCAAGCGCCGGCCTGATTGCAGCGGAGTGTGACAGGGGTTTAATCGGACAACAAGTGGACAACTAGTCTATTGTGGATTGTAGGGTATATTCCCACAACCTAAAAACTGACTATGACTGGAGCACACAGGAGGCGCTATTTATACCCACGCGCCCATGCAGAGAACGTTTTGCAAACTTATTGAGAACGTACTAGCAACACAATGACAGCGAATTGGACGCTCAAAGGAAGTTTATATCGTAGAGGAAGCAGTGAGAGCGCGTGAGACTTGACAAAGTAGCAACGGAATGGGTCGTAATAAGAGCGCAATAGAAACGTGATAAGCGGCATAGGCGCATATACCTTGTTTTAAAAGTTTGACAATTTTGGATAGTTTTCCGCGCTTCTTCTGCGTATTACTCATATTTTGGTACCTTTTCAGCGCAATGCAAGCACCGGCCTGATCGCAGCGGAGTGTGACAGGGATTTTAAGCTTACTGCAGTCACAGATGAGAAGATTGGTTTCTTGCTGCGACCACGAGTAGCTTGTATGCATCCTTGCTGTGTCAATGGGATGCTCACATCGCTGGATTTTCGCTGCCACAGCGACAGTACTGCGCCCTGGTCAGAACGCCGAAAACCTCTGTGCTTGTTTTGTGCATGCACAAAACAACCGCGGCGCTCAGGGGCGATCATGGGGACCCTCTCTCATCCTGGCCAGTGTCAACTGCATCACCAATCGGTTCTTGGATACCTTAATGCGTTTAGCTTGGCGCTTTGATACTTTTTCAGCGCAATGCAATCGCCGGCCTGATCGCAGCGGAGTGTGACAGGGGTTTAAATGAATAGATGACTTTTCTCAATTTGAAACCTCCAGGTTCCTCCCAGGGGGTGCAGAGGGATGTGTGTGCGGGAAAAGTTCACACACTTTAATCAGTATATGAACAATCACTAGGGCATGGCTAAGTACAGTAATGCCCTAAATAATCGACTCCTTAACACAGCAGAATTATGGGTAATTTATCAGGATTTGATCGGAAATATGGCTTGTTGCCATTCATCGGAAAGCTCTCACTGAGAGCTATCCGATGAATGGCAATAAGCCATATTTCCAACCAAATCCTGAGAAATTACCCATTATTCTACTGTGGTTAAGGAGTCGATTATTTAGGGCATTACTGTATGCCCATTAGCCATTTCAAATTGTACCTCAGCAATATACAATAACAATTTGAGCTTACAAAGAATATCTGATATACCCCTAATTTCAATGCCAAAATGTGGTAAAATTCTAAGTTGAAATAGGGCCGTAACTCATGTAAAAATAATTGGACGGAACCCATATTCAAACTTGGCCTGTATTTTTAGCTGGGAAATACACATATCAACTTTGGTTCTGATCAAATAATTCAAACTGGAGTTATCGGTCAGAAACCAAAAATGTTAACGGACGGACAGGCTGATTACATATACATAATACAACTGTTTTCAAACGGGCGTATAAAAATGAGAAAACATTTCAAGTTAAATCAAGTTTTCTTATCAAATCAGTAAGTGTTTTGTCAGACTTGGTATCTGGTGGCGACGTTTCAACTTTCTCAATGAAAATATCCACAGCCTTGTCCATCTTGGATGCATCAACTTTTCTACTTTTTGGAAATGCATACAGGATGTCGTTGACTTCATCTGGGATGTTTTTAGACAGCACACATCCAAACGTTTGGTTGAGCCTCTCAAGAACATCTGACTTCAACTCCTTGTTTCTACAGGCGAGATTCAGGCAAAAAACTCCTGAAATCATGAAATGAAACGGTATTTACAGGAGTGTTGTGTACAATGTGCATAATAGTGGGTCTGTCATTTGCAGAATGAGGTCCCCAGAGGGTCAATTTAGTGACGCTATCCCGCACGGTGGGCTAGCATCACCGAATTCACCCTCTGAGAACCTCATTCTGCTTAGGCCTCTACTGCTATGGGAGACCCATTAGTCACCTCAATTATGCATTTTATCTTCTGCAAATTAGGGGATATAGAAACTGAACAGAAGGGAAAATGTAACTAAAAACAATATTAATTTGAGACTATAGATACTTCTCAGAAGATGAGACCTAAGCAGGATGAGGTCCCCAGAAGGAGAATTTAATGATGCGTCCACTGTGTGGGGTAGAGTCACTAAATTCACCCTCTTGGGACGTCATTCTGTAAATGACAGACACACTACTTAAAGGCTTGTGCATTGCATTGAAACAGGAATACAGGCAATAACACTAAGGTGTTTATTATCAAGGAGAACATGAAACAGTACATGTACAGTAATGCCCTAAATAATCGACTCCTTAACCGCAGCAGAATTATGGGTAATTTTTCAGGATTTAGTCGGAAATATTTCCTATTTTCATGATATGTTTAGCGTTCGGTCATGTCACTCACCCACCCCAATAAATTTAATGAGCGCGGTACAAAAGTCAATGCGGCGGTGTCCGAGACTCAAATAATATTTTTTATTGGCCTTAGTTATGGACTTTCCAAATGGATATTACATGATCTGATTTCAGGGTAATACCAAAGATAGACTAATTACACCATCTTTTGAAATTCCCAGAATAAATAAATGTACCATATAATTTTTGTCTCATTTTGAACACTTCTACTGTGGCGAGATATCATCATCACTGTATGGTTAGTGCACAATATACAAAAATGGAATACAATCTTTGTGAGTTATACGCAGACCTGTTACTTCTCCCGGATTCGCCGCGAGACTCCCGCTTTCACCATGCATCTCACGGTATAACAGCGACACCTCCTAATCTCACGGTTTGAAACAATCTTCTCAAACAAAAAAATAATTAAACGTTACTTTCGTTTGCGTTGTACTATAACGCGGTAAGCGAGAATATGCGAGACTACCTGGGTGCGATTGTTTAGCATCCGGTGCAGAACACTGCTGTTATGTAATAATACCGCGATAGCTAGGAGTAGCTGCCAATGTGCCGCAGGTAATTAGTCTGGCAATAAATGGTTTGTCGCCCAAATGTTTTAACAAACAAAGGAGGAATGAGATGAGCAACCTCACGTTATATAACTAATATTTACTATTCCAGATTGTTTTCATATTGGATTACTAACGAGCTTTATGCATGACCCCTATATAAAAAGGAAGCCCATTGAATATGGTCATTTATATATGTCTCGGTAAATTGGCGACCATACATTAAATTTTTGAAATGTCTGATTCTGTGGAAAGACCGGCAAAACATCGACGATACGATTAAACGTTTAAGGACTCGTGGTCTCGTGAAATGGTATGATAAAATTCAAAAGAAACATATGTTCTAGATTTTAAACTTTACACAAGTCCGTTCATGAATTGTACTTTTTAACATGACAGCTGAAATCTCGTGAGATCTAAATGAAACCGAAAGTAGTTTACGGTTGTCGATACGTGGCCTACAATGTCTTCTCTATAAATGAGACAATAAAATGTATAACTGCACAGTAACTGTTTTCCTGAAGAATACTTTGTTAATTTGTTATCAAACTTGCATGTTTCTGTGCGATTGTATAATTTTTTTCTTTATTGAAATTTCAAAAATGCAAAAGGAATTCAATTATTAATCTCCCGGATGGTGACCCCAATCTCACGGAAAATCGTGACCAATCTCCCGGAAAATATTTTTTGAGGGTAACAGGTCTGGTTATACGGCACACTAGATACAGTAATTCCCTAAATAATCGACTCCTTAACCACAGCAGAATTATGGGTAACTTTTCAGGATTTAGTCGGAAATATGGCTTGTTGCCATTCATTGGAATGCTCTTACTGAGAGCTTTCCGATGAATGGCTACAAGCCATATTTCCAACTAAATCCTGAAACCATAGGGGATATGGCACAGTAGCATGTTATATTTACATTTCCGAAACATGCCGATCGTTGCTCTTTAACATGTCTGGGACTATACAACACACAAGGGGCCTATTTTTTAGAAGCAAATTAAATTTTTGAGACACTGCAATTTTTAAATCCCCAAAAAAAATTTGTGCACTGTCTCAAATATTAAATTTACTTCTAAATCCTGAAACATTACCCATAATTCTGCTATGGTTAAGGAGTCGATTATTTAGAGCATTACTGTACATCATCTGGAACAATCTCTAGGAATATTACATTGTGACTATTTCGTATTTGTATACCTTCGTTATGTAGACTTTTCTCTATTTTCTCTAAGAACTTCTGCTCGACAAACGCCTCTGGTGGACAACTCATTCCCACATTGGGATCTTTGCTATCAACATCAAGCATAATCACATGCTGTCTTTGACCTGATGATGTAAGATCATATTGTTACATTCAAATATTTGCATAATTTAATTTAAAAGAACGAAGATTCCATGGACTATGTCCTATCATTAGGAAATTCATTCAACAGTATCCGAAACCAAAGACACTATCAAATTCTGATAGCCAATTCTTCCATGACTGGAGCTTCCTGAAATTTTGTGAAATCATGTGCCAATGCATTGACTTATATATACGAGTCTCCCATAGGGAGCCTGACATATATAAGAGAATGCACTGGCTCAGGATCTTTACTGGTTCACCAGCACAGCTCCTGTCATGAAAGGGTTAAGTACATTGATACTTACATGGGACATCGTGAGGAAACGCCAACTGCACAGTTAACAAAACTGACATATGTATTTGGTATTCTGGCAGTCTCAAGTTTGAACACATGTCAATGTTGCTGTAAACAAAACCGACAGTTCTCTTTAAAGACATATGAACTTGGTCCGGTGCGTGAAAATGATAATTTAGCATTCAGACCCAATGCCAAAGGGAGGAATGTAGTATTCTCCTAACATCGCTGAAAATCTCAAGCAAATCGACCATATCATTCCACAGCAAACATCGTCCGAACTACGCTCAATTGTGTTGTCAATTTGGATATAATATTTGTAAAAATAACTACTTTGAGCAACATTATTCCACATTTCTATCCATGAATGATGTAAACAACATATTTATAACCAGAGATGATCGGTATTGAAATTTCTGTTTCGGTATCAGTATCAGTATTTTATGAGACCCATACCTCGCTATCAGGGTTCGCGCTGCCACTTGCCAAATTTGCCAATGGCAAAAATAATTAACATTTGGCAAAAAATATTTTCATTTAGCAAAAGTTTTGGCAAGTCACTTATTAATTCTTCAAGATAATTGACAAATACCAATATTAAGATGCAGTTAATCTGATAGCAATTAGTATCGATGGGTGGAGGGATTAACTGTAAGCCTATTTTAGTGTGGTGGTGTTTACATAGCTAATCCTCTTGTGGTGTACCCTTCTGACGAAGCAAACCTGCTATAATTTTATTGTTCGGTGATTGGTTTATTGTTGCTTTCTATCGATATAAAAAGTCGTTCAAACCGTGAGTGTCGAAACATAAGACTTAATGTTGCAGAAAATGGTACTATCAGGGATAGATAGCATTTGGCAAAAAAATATTTTCATTTGGCAAAAGTAAATTTGTGTCCAGCGCGGACTCTGATCGATATTGATATCGATATCAGTATTCATAGTACAAGTCGGGATTAACACTGGAGTTAACAGACTAAAATTAATGGGGTTCTTTGACATTTGACCTCGCTAGAATGTGTGTAGTATATTCTCATAAAAAATGTTTGTTGTTTAATGTATATGTATAATGTATTGTTTATGAAGAAATAAAACTAATTAAAACCTTGTTTCTCGATGTATCTACTGTCTTTGATGCGATTGCCAGCAGTTTCATGCACTGGGATTTGATTGACGATGTACATGGCCAGTGTATATATATTTGAGCCCATTAGAATGTACAAATGATTGCTAGTGTATCTAAATAGTCTCAATATATTTGTCAAGTGCTTATTTTCATAAGAGGATATTAAATGCAGCATTCATTGATTCCATAATAACAAACACTTGCTTCTTGGAATTCTTTATAGCCTTCTAAGTAGGTAATCTATAAATAGTTGCAGAAGAATTTCTAGAAAGCAACAAGTTCATGTTTCCAGGAACTTGGCGGGAAGTCAATGTACCCGGATGTCAACAATGAGAACATGTTGAATAAAAATTGTCGGCATTTTAGTACTTTGATGAATGTGGCTTGGGATAGTCTGTCCTCTCTGTACGGTTGTATACATCGTCGAACAGTGCATTTATACAAGTGTTTACAGACTGCAAGACAACTGAGACACCATTAAGGAGAGATTAGAGATTAATATAAATGATTAACATGAACTTAGGCCTAATTATTCAAGGAAGCAGCATTTGCACATGTTATTTGTCCCAACAACGACCAATGCTTTGTGTTCAGTTGCTGCTTAGGTTGTGGCCAACTTGTGGGCTAGTGTGAGTAATATTCACATTGTTTTTGTGTTGTTACATTTATACTAGTACATGTGGTTTGCAAAAACTTTGATTAATTAAAACATAATTATGGGAGTATACTGGACCATGATAGCATAGTGCAAATATCAGACATCGCGGATATTTGAGATACCGAACACCTTGGTATTGCAATGCTGCTTTGGTTCGGTATCTAATTAATTTGTTGCATATATTCTGTTGAGTATAAAAGGAATGGTCCCATAAATGACCGGTTTTAGTGTACAGTGCCACTTTAATGCATGGTTCATGATAGCTTCCCTGGTCTAGTAATAGTCATAAAATGAAGAGGGAACATTATTTTGCATACGGTTGTCTATAAATGGACATAACATGTGATCCTAAATTTCATCCAGTGCCTTTCAATTGTTCTGGAGTTACAATTTATAGTATACCAGACTATGATGATCAGCTAATCATTTTCTTCAATGTAATCATTAATGTTGTTTGTCACTGTGTGTATACAGATATATAGCAATTAATGCTCAATATGTATGGATATGTTAATTAATTTTGAAAAAAAATATTTACAATTTTTTTTTACTTTTGTTTTCGACATACTAGTAATATCAAAATTCGAAATAAATCGTCCAATGCGGGCCATTTATTTCAATGTGGTGGTGTCTGAGACTCAAATAATATTTTCTATTTGGCCTAAATAGATTCATTATCTTCTGTTGAAGATGTAATGGATAAAATTTATTGGAAGAAAAGTTTCCATGGATTTAGTGTTGCATATTCCATAAATTTATCTATACTTTATATATAAATATTTTTAGAATTCTTGGAAAAATAAAAATAAATAAGAAGCCTCCCTCCCTCATCCAATTTTTCATATAACAAAGGTAGTCATTTTTAATGGTCTAATATTGCTTCACATTTTCTCATAGCATTATGATAGCAATACCCACTGAGTAAATGAGTAAATTTGTTTATAAACCTACCGTCATGCTCCAATAATGAAAGAGATTCCAGAAATGTCCAAATATCTACCTTGATTAGACTAATCAATTATGCTTGGCAGAGTGCCAGAAACAATCTGTGATTAGAATAATATTAATGGCTCAATAGACGATTCCCGAGTTACAAGAAAACGCGAGCTCTTCTGTGTTGGAGGCGGAAATGAGCGTCACGTGACCGGCAGTATAGGGTTCAATTTGTAAACAATTGCAGACTCGAATGCGATGGATGAATTTAGTAGCTTGGATGTTGTCGAATTGCGAGAATTTCTTAGGAAAAGGGGAATCACTACCACTAGTTACACAAAGGAAAAGCTTCTGAAATTGTGTTTCTTTTGTGAATAAACTGACCAGCCCGTTATCGAGCAAAATGTTGACAAAGAGATCTCTGGAAAACAAAGAATAGTTACGGCGTCCTGATCATCCTATCCTCGGGGCTTGTTTATTGCAATTGCTGTGGTGATGGAATTCTTGAAATAAAAAGTACATTCAAACACAAAAGGATGACTATTGATGCCATTCTGGATGACCCGTGTTACCACATATACAGGAACAATAATGGTGACATATCATTGAGAGAGACCAGTGTGTGATATAAACAAATACAGTGCCAGCTGATTGTTTGCCAAAAGAAATATTGTGACTTTGTATTCTACATTAAAGGTGGTAACACCAAAAAGCATTCCATTATTACAGAGAGGATCTACCCGGATGAGAGTTATATATAACAAGAGTTGATAAAGTGTTAAATGTTTATGAAAGATTTGTTGTTCCCGAGTTACCGTACTCAAATGATCGCAAGTACAAATGCCTATTGTTAATAAAGCCTTTTATTGAATCTCTATTAATAAGTAGGGGATGGCCTGACTGAATAGAGTGATTATTTTACACCTTCTCTCGTCAACTAACATTGTGGCAGATATTAGATGAAAACAGCTCCTGGTCTCATATTATCACAGTTTCATGTGTTAAATATTTACAATAAGATCATGTTCTTATCTACTGGTATTAACTAAAACTCGCAGGAGTTAATACTTGTTAATGTTACTATTAAATTTTGAATGAAATTATATCGTGATTTAAAGGTAACATCCTGGTGTGGTAGTTTCAAAGATTAATATATTAATATTAATATAACAGATATATAAAATGATGTAATAATTATAAACGTGTTGCTTGATTTTTTGAAATTGTTGTATCTGAACAAAGTCGGCATCAAAATTTGTCCTCTCGGATCGTTTCTGTCGTCGAAATGAAGAGAACAAACTCGAGATAGTCTATTTTGACTGAAGTTTTCCCTTCGCAACACAGACATCCATTTCCTCTGTAAATCCCGTTTGTGAATTTTGTGGGGAAACGAATGGAAAGTTACACTTTTCATCCATGGATATTTTTCAAGATTTTCTAATTTTGTAACAGAGGCTTTGCAATCCGGTACACAACACCAAAATCGCGTCATGATTATTGACTAACATTCTGGTCTTCGTCGCGACGCCTATATGTAACTTGAGGGAGAAAAATACTCACAAATCCCGTAGCAGACTTTAATTTGGGTGAAGTATGATAATACTCCATAAATATTATATTTAATATGTTGATCCGCATGAGGTTAGAAGCAAGTCGCATCATAGCTTTTTTCAACCCCGACAGTCTGGCTTGGTATAAATAAGCTCCACCAAGCCTATCTAAATAAGACCCTATACTCCGATTAGCAGACAAACTAATTAACAGCGCCTCTGGCGTTAAGCGAGCAGGGAGATAATTTGTGGCGTTCATTTCTTATAACCCGGGAATGGTCTATTGAGAAATGAGCCATTCCATGAATTTAATCGAACGTAAGTAAACAATTATAGCATTAATGATGAAAAAACTTTGAATACAGAATTTATGTAAGTATTTAAATATAAGTAGTAAAGGCAGATTATAGACAAGTTAATGAGTTATACGTTTATAGGTTATGAATGTACACAAGCCATCTTATTATTTCCCAAATAAAATTTCCATTTATATTCATGACTAAACCACAAATATCATCTATAGGAATAACAACCTTGTGTGCACTGCTTATCAAGGTAGACCAAGCCATCTTCAATGTGCGCTTTTAACTGGTCGTCCTCAACGAAGCCAAAGAAATCTTTTGCAACCCGGGCCATCTCTTTGTCAATATCAACAACGTCCATTCTCACCTAAAACAACCAAATTAAAATTATCAAGATATAAAAAACCTGAGATACCATAATGTCAATATTGGGAAGATAAAGGTGTATTCAGGGTTTCAAATCTTCAACAACAAACAATAACAACATACAAAATATAATTTAACAGTCTTTTGAAATTTAAAAACATTTTCTGCAGAAAAGAAGCAACAAAAGCATCGCTGAGGCGTGGCAAAATACACATATGGTAATTCCAACAAAAAGGCCATATTTTAAACTCAGGTGAAAATTGGTGGGCGTAAACAAACTTCGAACTTGACAAGTAATTTGGGCTAGTTTTAAACCTCACAAAAAAAATTTCATTCCATTCAGTTCAAACTTATTAAAATTAACATCCGGAAACAAAAATTGAGTGCAAATTCCAACAAAAAGGGCCTTAACTCGGGTGAAAATCGGGGTGTGTAACCCAAATTCTGTATTTTGCACTAGTAAACCCACATACTAAATTTCAACCCATTCAGTTGAGACTATCTAAAGTTATCCGGAAAACAAAAGCGAACAGACAGATGGACGAGACAGATGGACGGACAGATCAATAACATTGTAAGTCCAGTTTTTAAAATATGGGCGTATAAAAAAACTGAAAATTCAAAATGAAATAAGAGAGTGTTCTTTAAGTAGCACTTCTTGTACCAAACATTTTTATTGCTAAACTCTTAATAAGCAGTAATATTATGTCGTAAAGTTTGGCCTGGAGTCCTGAATACATCTTTAACCCTGAGGCTCATGATGGGAGCTGCACTGGATCGGCATTAAAGATCCTGTGCCAGTGCAATCTCTTGCATATGCAAATCTCCCATAGGGAGCCTCGCATATATAAGATAATGCGCTGGCTTGGAAGGTCAAGGTAAATATTGTTCGGCCAGTGAATTCTCTTATTTCTTATCGAAATGCCCTGAATCGGGCCCCTTATTAAAATAATTTTCGAATATATAATTTCATTAACACATTTTTGCAAATTTTACGCAGGATGATGATAAAGGAGTGATGAATCCCCGATATTTATCTCAACACACGTTTTGCATTAAATTATTAAAGGTTCATCCACATAGGAACGTAAAAGAGGAACATAAGAGACAAACTGCTCAAAAAGGGCTTCTAATTTCATACATGATCAATTGGTAACTGGTTAATTATGTTATCAGGAAAGGTATATGTCTATATGTGCCTAATTGTTAGTTAGTGTCGCATGATCATGCAATGAATCTGGCTGCAGGTTATGCGATAATGATATCAACTCGAATACAAACTGTATAATTATTCTGCGCATAAACATACTTTGCACCATTAGTTAATATAAACTAGAGGTGTGACTGTCCCAATTTGACTAAGGATAATCCCCGTGTTTTTAAAATACTAAGATGTTTCACATGTCAGTAAACATTTAGTTAAAATAATAAAATAACAGTTCCCATTGCAGGTGCACAACCCTAACCCTAATCTTAAACCTATTGACCCGAAAAATGTAGGAATAAAAGCTCGGACAAAATTATGCATGTTGCGAAATTGTTCTAAGTTGAACAATAGAGATGGGCGGTTAACTGTGGAATCAGTTCGGTTTCGGTTGTCGGGAAAAACCGGAAATGACAACCGTGGTAAGTTGGGAAAACCCGTAGTTTCGGTTGTCACAACTTCCTGTAATCATGGCAGAGCACGACGAACAAACGAGTCTTGTGTGGAAATATTTTTCAAAGAATGATAAGAAATCTAAGTGTGCCACCTGTAATTATATGCAGAAAGGAGTTCGCATGGTGAAATCGCGCAACGAATTAATTACGTTGCTTCCGTGTACACCTATTTTCGCCGTAGTAAACACAACACAAGTCAGTTTATTTCTCATGTTCTTTTAATCATTAAGGCCGTACAAATACTCTGAAAGGTGAATTTGATAACGAGGATACGATATCAAAAGGTATCAATGATTGTTACCCCGCATTCCCTATTAGTTTAGTTTTTATTACTGTTTGGATGTTAAATCGTCAAATATATTTGTGCGCCGTTGATTAAAAATGTTATGCCGGAATCGGAGCCGGAATGAATTATACCGTTTGTCGGTAAACTGTTGAGAACTAGCACTCATTCAGGTAACTTGTATTGGATGCATGTACCGGTATAGTGTGTACAGTATTATGTTCCCTAAATATGGTAATAGGCAGATAGCCTGATAATGTGATTGAGAGATTCTAGTCATGTTTTATTTTCATTTTGTTGTTTATTTCAAATTTTATTTTTCAAATCATAACTATACACATATATCTAGTCACACACATTAGTTTTATGCCAATATAAATGATCATTATATTATTTCACACTTATGATCATATGATGCTGAATTGCAGTCATACACAATACACAGACTCACTTGCATTCTAGCACTGCCATTCGACATGGACATTAACAATATAATAGTAACAATATGATACATAATTTACAATTATAAAAGGACATGTACCTCACAAGTTATGGTGATAAAATTGGTGTGTTTTCTTTGTAATATGATGAAGCATAATTAGATTTTGTTCACATTAGTCATTTTTATTAATAAAAACCGAAACCGAAACCGAGACTCAACTCTTTTTCCACAACAATTGAACAAGCAGTTGCAGACGGTGGTATCCCCCGCCGAAATGTGCAGTTGGGGGAAGTGCATTCTCAATAATGTTTGTGTTCTCAGTATGTGCTAAACAAGAGGTGGGATTTTGTCAAAAAGCCTGGCTTGCGAACTCATTTTAGGACTGACATTTGTGGAAATTAGCCATGTGACGTCGTCCATTTGTACAAGTCCAATAACCCTGCTGAAAATATCCGGGTGGTTTGCGAACTCGTTCTAGATACTGGTCATGTGAACTCATATACCAAAAATCTTTGAAATCCGTTGACATTTGTGGAAATTAGCCATGTGATGTCGTCCATTTGCACCAAAAATAATAAACAAAGTCCAATAACTCTGCTGAAAATATCCGGCCAGACCTGGTTTGCGAACTCGTTCTAGATACTGGTCATGTGAACTCATATACCAAAAATCTTAGAAATCCGTTGACATTTGTGGAAATGAGCCCTGTGACGTCAAGTCCAATAACTCTGCTGAAAATATCCGGCCGGACCTGGTTTGCGAACTCGTACTAGATACTGGTCGTGTGAACACATATACCAAAAATCTTTGAAATCTGTTGACATTTGTGGTAATGAGCCCTGTGACGTCGTCCATTTGCAAACACAAAAATAAACAAAGTCCAATAACTCTGCTGAAAATATCCGGCCGGACCTGGTTTGCGAACTCATACTAGATACTGGTCATGTGAACTCATATACCAAAAATCTTTTAAATCCGTTGAGATTTGTGGAAATTAGCACTGTGACGTCGTCTATTTGCTATTTGGTAAATTCGACAAAAATAATAAACAAAGTCCAATAACTCCGGTAAAAATATCCGGCCGGACCTGGCTTGCAAACTCTTTCTAGGTAATGGTCAGGTGAACTCATATACCAAATATCTTTGAAATACGTTGACATTTGTTCAAGTTATGACTCTTACAAATTCTGGACAGACGGACGGACGCAACCCATTTAAAATTTGGCGGGGGATAAAAAGGGGAATAACTCCACAAAAACAATCGGCTGATCACGATCGGCAGATGTTTAACGATACCTTGGCGATAGTGATTAGCTATTTTCAGCTAGGAATCTAAAATCCATAACATTCAATGTTAATTTTCAAAGATTAGAACAAGTCTTTTTTAAAATATGCCCATACTCTGTTAAAAAAATCGGATCAAACCCATATTCAAATTCTATCTGTATTTTTGGTTGAGAAACTCACATACCAAATTTGATTTCAGATATCTTTTTTTTTAGTTATTGCAGCATGCATGAATTCTAAGTCGAAGATGGGCCATAACGCCATAAAAAAAAAACTTGGATCAAACCCATAATTTAACTCAATCTGTATTTTGGGCTGAGAAACAGATATACAAAATTTGGTTCTGATAAAAAAAAAAGATGTTTGGTTTATCGCACCATGCGTAAAGTATCTACCAGAAGGACGACGAGTGGTCAATCCGGACATCGACAATATGTGTACCATACTATGGTTATTATCAAATATGTTCAATTCTTAGTTGAAAAAGGGCCATAACTCTGGTGTAATAAATTGGATCTAACACATATTCAAACTCGATCTGTATTTTGAGTTGAGAAACTCACATACCAAATTTGGTTCCTATCAGATGAAAAATGGTTGATTTATCGGGGCATTTGTGAATTCTATGTCAAAGGGCCATAACTCCATTAAAAATCAGATCAAACCCATATTCGAACTCAATCTGTATGTTGGGCTGAGAAACTCATACACCAAATTTGGTTCCAATCAGTTAAAAAATGTTTGAGTTATGGCAGAATGCGTGAATTCTAAGTCGAAAAAGGGCCAGAACTCAGTTAAAAAAAACTTGGATCAAACCCATATTTGAACTCGATCTGTATTTTGGCCTGAGAACCCCATATACATAATTTGGTTCCGATCGGATAGAAATGTTTGAGTTATCGCACTATGCTTAAAGTGTCTACGGACACATGGACAGACAGACAAATGACAAGTGGTCAATCCAGACGTCGACACTATGTGTACCATACTATGGTATGGGTACAAATAAAAAGTCGGACAGACATCATAATCGCAGGTGCACAGGTTCCCATGGTACTAAATATCAGTGCCAAGATTAAAAAAAAAATTGACCTAAAAATGTAGGAATAAAAGCTCGGACAAAATCATGCATGTTGCAAAAAAATTCTAAGTCGAAAAAGGGGGATAACTCAACCAAAAAATGTCGGACAGATGTCATAATCGCAGGTGCACAGGTTCCCATGGTACTAAATATCAGTGCCAAGATTAAAAAACATTGACCTATAAATGTAGGAATAAAAGCTCGGACAAAATCATGCATGTTGCAAAAAAATTCTAAGTCGAAAAGGGAGGATAACTCCACCAAAAAAAGTCTGACAGATGTCATAATCGCAAGTGCACAGGTTCCCATGGTGTTTGATGTCTGGGCCAAGTTTCACGGAAATTGATCAAAAAACGGCTGAGAAAAACTCTGGACAAATTTTTGTCCACGGACAGACGACGGACAAGCTGATTCCACTACACACCCCCACAACTTCGTTGCGTGGGGTATAATTAATCAGAATGTAGGCTATTAAAAATAAATACTTGCGTTCTCAGGCAATTACATATGGCAAATTAGATGTGGGGGGGTCTTTTTATTTTTTCCAAGAATTCTAGAAATTAGTGGTGGTAAAAGGTAATTCTATGGTAAAAAGATCATACAATTTTCCAAGCAATGTATCAAATCTATCCTCCGATGCCTTTTAATCATTATGTTTTCAACAAAAAACTATAGAAATTTCTAATTGTGGATAAATTGGAGAAAGTTCGGAACTCTTTTGAAAATACGGGATGAAATTGCAAATATAATTTTCTGATGAGGCCCACTTTTGGACAATGAGGGAGGTACCTGAGAACACAGTATGTTTTATTTATTTGGCCTTATATAAATTAAACAACCACAGAATCAATGACAAATGAAATGTTTTTTTCAATTACACTATGCACTGGTGGCTAGCTGATTCGAGATTCGATATCGAAATCGGCCCTTTGTTTCAATATCGGATTTCGAATCTACAGAAAATTGCCATATTTGTAGGCTCCCACATGCAAGTCTTCGAAACAAATGCATTTTAATGTTTTATAATTACATTACATACCTGTGGTAGATATTTATGTATGAACATTGGAAGACCGCCACCTCCAAGGCCAACCAGAGTTACTTGCACCCCACTGTCTGTAAAACACAAATTTAACTCAATTCAAAGTGGTGACACAACTCTCAGTTTGTCGCAGTCAACGGCTGATTGAAATCCATTTAAAATCAAGTTCAATAAAAGGCCACATGTCCCCCAAAACCCAAAAGTTGGCTTTTTGGGATGGTGGCTTTTTAGGAGTGAAAAATTTAATTAAAACTCGTCCAGAATAATGTGACATGAAGTGTCGCTCGGATCAGTTGACAATACCTTCATTTTTCATCCGGATTTCATGAAAAATGGCAATCTCTAAGTCACAATTTAAGGACCATAACTCTGATAAAAATCAAATGACCGGAACCATATTCGAACTTGACCTCAATAAGGTGAAGTTCATTACTCATACTGAGTTTCGTTCTGATCATATAATACTAACAAGAGTTGTTATACGGACAACATGAAAATCACAATTTCTAAGTAAAAAATGGAACATAAATCTGACAGAAATCATTGGACCAGAACCATAATCGAAATTGACCTCAATAATGTGATGATTATTCCTCATACCTTGTTTCATTACGATCGGATAATTTTAACTGGAGCATCCGGACAAGGATGCACAGACGGACACAAGGCATCGACCTACGGATGGCTACAGACAGATGGACAGATGCGGCTGATTATAATAGTCCTCTGAAAATGTTTCGGGGGATAATAATATCATTCTGCGATTACCTATTTACTTATTGGGTCGCACTGATTATGTTTACACAGTCTATGTAAAGATACACTCAGAGTCTCACAGACATACAGAATTTATAGTAATCTTCAAGCCTTGAGATAGAGTGTCTGTCATTTGCAGAATGAGGTCCCCAGAGGGTGAATTTAGTGACAATATCCTGCATGGCAGGCTAGCATCACGAAATTCACCCTCTGGAGATCCAATTCTGCTTAAGTCTCAACTGCTATGGGAGACCTAGGATAAGATTGAATACTCCCGTTGAAGTTGGTGATGTTCACCCATTAATTTAGACACCTCGATTATACATTTTATCTTCTGCAAATTAGGGGATATAGAAACTGAACAGAAGGGAAAGCAATTGGTAATCAACAATATACTCGTTTAATTTGTTCGCATGTGGGCACTTGTATATATATTAGTGTTGAAATGATTAGTCGACTATCTAACGTCGATGCAGATAGCTCCCACTGTCGACTCTGTATTTTGCCGTCGACTAGTCGTAACATTGTATATACTTCCCACAATAAGAGTTAAAAGACTATAATGTAGGTACATGGCTAGAACAAGTCTACTCATTCTACAACAGCTTGGGATATCGGTTGGGATGATCCCAACCGATATCCCAAGCTGTTGTGAACCGAGAAGATTGGTCTAGTACATTGCACATTGATCAAACACTTGCCGCAGACGTGAATGTTTAAAAACTCAACGTAGTCAATTTGCTCAAACTGTAGCACATAAGTTGTGCACCAATCATGAGATCACTGGATCACCAGGTGTTCCAAGTTCCATTACAGTGAAACTGGCATTCAGGACTAACATCTTCAATGGAACTTTGGTTGAAGAACCCTGGTTTATCAAAATCACGTGATTAAATACTTCCAGTTTAGTAGAATGCAAAAAAGCTGATACTCTACATTTGTTTTTATATACCTGTTGTGTTGAGGGAAATAAGGATATGGGTAGAGCTACATGTATATAATTCTTGGCTGCAGGTACCAACTAGTCGACTTCGACTCGACTTTTGGGGTTCGACTAGTCAACTCCAGAATCTCAGAGTCATTTCAACATTAATATATATGTACATATGTTCTACAATATGCATGTTACTGTATGTTATTTTTCCTTGTAGGCCTACCATGTAACAATGGCTGGAATAAACAATCAATCAATAAAAAATAAATGAAAGTGTCAATGACACTGTAGCTCAACTTGGAAAGGGAATAATTTAATGTATTACAGTCAATGGAGCGATTAGGAATGTGGAAAGTTGAATGTCTAATACTAGTTTATAGACATGAAGAGAAAAGTAAAATCCAAGATGGCTGCTGGCGGCCATGTTTTCGGCCGAATGACCCCAAAATGATTGTATCCCATCTACATGTCATCGTTAACATCCATGAGAAATTTTATGACGATCAGACTAAAGGTACGACCTGTAGCCTATGCTAAAGGATTTAGTCATACAAAGAGTAAAATCCAAGATGGCTGCTGGCGGCCATGTGTTTTGGCCGAATGACACCAAAATGACTCGTTCCCATCTACATGTCATTATTAACATCTATGACAAATTTTATGACGATCAGACTAAAGGTACGACCTGTAGCCCATGCTAAAGAATTTAGTCATACAAAGAGTAAAATCCAATATTAACAACCATGACAAATTTCATGATGATCAGACGAACAGTACGACCTATGGCCCATGCTAATGGATTAAATTTTGAAATCCAAGATGGCCACTGGCGGCCATGTTTTTTGTCCGAATGACCCCAAAATGACTCGTTCCCATTTACATTCCAATTTCAACAGCCATGACAAATTTTATGATGATCAGACTAAATGTACGACCTGTAGCCCGTGCTAAAGGATTTAGTCATACAAAGAGTAAAATCAAAGATGACTGCTGGCGGCCATGTTTTTCTGCCGAATGACCCCAAAATTACTCGTTCCCATTTACATTCCAATTTCAACAGCCATGACAAATTTTATGATGATCAGACTAAAGGTACGACCTGTAGCCCGTGCTAAAGGATTTAGTCATACAAAGAGTAAAATCAAAGATGGCTGCTGGCGGCCATGTTTTTCTGCCGAATGACCCCAAAATGACTCGTTCCCATCTACATGTCATTATTAACATTCACGACAAATTTTATGATGATCAGACTAAAGGTACAACCTGTAGCCCGTGCTAAAGGATTTAGTCATACAAAGAGTAAAATCCAAGATGGCTGCTGGCGACCATGTTTTTTGGCCGAATGACCCCAAAATTACTCGTTCCCATCTACATGTCATTGTTAACATCCATGACAAATTTTATGATGATCAGACGAACAGTACGACCTGTGGCCCGTGCTAATGGATTAAATTTTGAAATCCAAGATGGCCACTGGCGGCCATGTTTATTGGCCGAATGACCCCAAAATTACTCGTTCCCATCTACATTCCAATTTCAACAGCCATGACAAATTTTATGATGATCAGACTAAAAGTAGGACCTGTAGCCCGTGCTAAAGGATTTAGTCATACAAAGAGTAAAATCCAAGATGGCTGCTGGCGGCCATGTTTTTTGGCCGAATGACCCCAAAATTACTCGCTCCCATCTACATGTCATTGTTAACATCCATGACAAATTTTATGATGATCAGACGAACAGTACGACCTGTGGCCCGTGCTAATGGATTAAATTTTGAAATCCAAGATGGCCACTGGCGGCCATGTTTATTGGCCGAATGACCCCAAAATTACTCGTTCCCATCTACATTCCAATTTCAACAGCCATGACAAATTTTATGATGATCGGACTAAAGGTACGACCTGTAGCCCGTGCTAAAGGATTTAGTCATACAAAGAGTAAAATCCAAGATGGCTGCTGGCGGCCATGTTTTTTGGCCGATTGTCCCCAAAATGACTCGTTCCCATCTACATGTCATTATTAACATTCTTGACAAATTTTATGATGATCAGACTAAAAGTAGGACCTGTAGCCCGTGCTAAAGGATTTAGTCATACAAAGAGTAAAATCCAAGATGGCTGCTGGCGGCCATGTTTTTTGGCCGAATGACCCCAAAATGACTCGTTCCCATCTACATGTCAATATTAACATCCATGACAAATTTGATGATGATCAGACTAAAGGTACGACCTGTAGCCCGTGCTAAAGAATTTAGTCATACAAAGAGTAAAATCCAAGAAGGCTGCTGGCCGCCATGTTTTTTGGCCGAATGACCCCAAAATTACTCGTTCCCATCAACATGTCAATATTAACATCCATGACAAATTTCATGATGATCAGACGAACAGTACGACCTGTGGCCCGTGCTAATGGATTGAATTTTGAAATCCAAGATGGCCGCTGGCGGCCATGTTGTTTGTCCGAATGACCCCAAAATGACTCGTTCCCATCTACATTCCAATTTCAACAGCCATGACAAATTTTATGATGATCAGACTAAAAGTACGACCTGTAGCCCGTGCTAAAGGATTTAGTCATACAAAGAGTAAAATCCAAGATGGCTGCTGGCGGCCATGTTTTTTGGCCGATTGACCCCAAAATTACTCGTTCCCATCTACATGTCAATATTAACATCCATGACAAATTTGATGATGATCAGACTAAAGGTACGACCTGTAGCCTGTGCTAAAGAATTTAGTCATACAAAGAGTAAAATCCAAGAAGGCTGCTGGCCGCCATGTTTTTTTGGCCGAATGACCCCAAAATTACTCGTTCCCATCTACATGTCAATATTAACATCCATGACAAATTTCATGACGATCAGACGAACAGTACGACCTCTGGCCCGTGCTAATGGATTCAATTTTGAAATGCAAGATGGCCACTGGCGGCCATGTTTTTTTACCGAATGACCCCAAAATTAATCATTCTGGTCTAAATGTTGATGTCAACAGCTATGACAAATTTCATAATGATCCGACCAAAGGTACGACCTGTAGACTGCATTGTTGACGCCTTACGTACACACGTACACACATACACACGTACACACGGACGACGGACGACAAAGCCATGGCAATAGCTCAAACTTTACAAAGTAAAGTTGAGCTAATAAAAACAATGTTAATTTGAGACTTTAGATACTTCCCAGACTACGATGAGGCCTAAGCAGAATCAGGACCCCAGAGGGTGTGTTTAACCCTTTCAGTGCCAAGTCCGATTTTTGTATCAACCCATATTTCCTTGATCATTTTTCAAATTTATTGATTATAATAATGTGATACATTCATGGAAAGAGCTCTTAGAGCTCTTTCCATCAATGTATCACATTATTATAATCAATAAATTTGAAAAATGATCAAGGAAATATGGGTTGATACAAAAATCGGACTTGGCACTGGAAGGGTTAATGATGCTAGCCCACTATATGGGATAGCGTCACTAGATTCACCCTCTAGGGAACTCATTCTGCAAATGACAGACACACTATTTCAAGGCTTGTGCATTGCATTGAAACAGGAATACAGGTAATTACAATAAGGAGTTTATCAATAATATCCCCCAGTGAAGAGATCCTGTGAGTTGAAGCAATTGTTTGTAAACATTTACTGTAACAGCAGTCAGTATGAAACTCTATTTAACGGCTTGGTAGTCTTGTCAACTTGACATTTCTCATATTAAAGACATAACTTGACATGGAAGCCTCCACCAAAATACCTCACATTCTGTTATGTTAACCATTTATATACTAAATACTCAAATAAACAAGCCATATTCAGAGTAAAATCCTTAAAAGTTACCCATAATTATACTGTGGTTAAGGATTCAATTATTTAGGGCATTACTGTATATGCATCTTGGTTCATGTTTAATCATTAATGTGTTCCAGGCCTCAATATATGGTGCCAGACATTTGCAGAATGAGGACTCCAGAGGGTGAATTAAGTGATGCTACCTCACACAGCATGGTATTATTAGTAAATTCAGCCTTTGGGGATCTTATTCTGCTTAGGCCTTATCTCCTCTGGAAAGTATCTTTATTATCAAATTAACCAGATTTTTAATTTCTTTAGAAACTGTTTTGTTTTCTTTTATAGTTTAATTTCTCTATAACCCCAAATTGGCATAATGCATAATCGCGGTGCCCAATGGGTGCACATAATCATCTTCAACATCTGGAAATTTAAATCTTCCTAGCTCTCCCATAATAGATGAGGCCATTCCGAATGAGGTCCCCAGAGGATGAATTTGGTGATGCTAGCCCAGTCTGAGTAAACTCATACCTAAATATTCATTACAACATTGAATATAAGGTCTGACGGATAACATCGCTATCTCATTTCCAAGTCCTCGGGATTCCGTAATCTGATTGATTGCGTAAATTATTTTCCGTCCAATGAAACCGTATGGGTTAATAAACAAGTGTTAGTGGGCGGAGACTCCCATAATGTCACCTCTAAATATAGTAACAGAGCGGAATTTCTCCGATCGAAAGCGATGCTTGCAAATACAAGAGACAGAAACAATGGCTTCGAAATTATATATTCGGTACGATTCGGATTAATTTGAAGGATGTGCTAGACCTGATAGATAGGCCTGCGCATGGTACCAACTTGGCCTCCCATAAATATAAATAGAACTCACTCATGTCCGTGTATTTGATTTACTTTATTGTACCATGGTTTGCAAATCAAATTATTTGTCGTAAAAAAGTCATCTGAAAGTTAACACCGAGGAAATGACTTAATTTTATGCTTTTAGTTCTAAAGCATCATTTTTGATGACGACCTTATTTTTTGCTCTCGGATGCAGCTTTCCGGTTGATGCAGCGAGTTCATCTCCCGAAAAAGAATAGTCGCACACACGACAAATATTATCTGCTGTAAGTTTATGTCGCGACACAGGCCATTGCTATTGCGAAGCACAACAAATAACACGTGGGGACACCTGTCAATCATCGATGTATTTTTTTAAATCTGTGACGTCATTTTGGGGAAGCTCTTCGCTGAATAGAAATGGT
This sequence comes from Siphonodentalium dalli, assembly GCA_032622095.1. Classification (NCBI taxonomy): domain Eukaryota; kingdom Metazoa; phylum Mollusca; class Scaphopoda; order Gadilida; family Siphonodentaliidae; genus Siphonodentalium; species Siphonodentalium dalli. The sequence continues at coordinate 73,731,304 of CP136069.1, forward strand.
TCTGGCGACATAAGCTCCATACTCTATATTTCAAATATAGAGTCGACGTTCACCCAGACTGATGCTAGCCCACAGTGCGGTGTAGCTTCACTAAATTTACCCTCTGGGGACCTCATTCTGCAAATGTCCATCACCATATTTTGAGGCCTACGTACCTCTAGCATCAGGAGATCTATCGACTAAGGCTATGCTGGCCACCATTGCCGTATGATGGCTACACTCAAGACTACTGTGGTCCACTATCATCCTCTTCTTCTTTCCTTTTTTCTTCACTGTAATGAAAATGAGATCAGATTTGTTAACTAGATGTCAGATACTCAGTCTCAATGATCATATTGTCTTAAATAAGTGCAAGAACTCTGAAATGCTTGTATTGCACCCAAATTTTAGTTCATCAAAGTCATGTAGATAAACATTTTGATCTTATGAGATACTGTTATCTAATAAGATTTATATGAAACTCCAACAAACTGTATTATGATATGGGTCACAAAATAAACAGATGATGAACCAACTTATCAACAGCTGGTTTTGCTTTAGACTGTATTATGATATGGGTCACAAAATAATACAAAGATGATAAAACCAAACTTACCAGCAACTAATTTTGCTTCAGACTGTATAACATTTTGGTTGCTGAGGAACACTAATCGACGGTAAGTTCCTCCGTCGACACACACATCATCGATAACGTAGTCTCCACTCATGTCACTATGGCCTTGGTGTATCTGTATTCTTTCCCCAATGTCTTGACCAATTGATAGGAAAGGGACCTGCAAAATTTAATAATATGTTGAGGAAAATGTTTCGTTGTGGTCTGGGTTGTGACAAACCAAAATAGAAAATATAATAAACACAAGTCAAGTGTTCTGAGAAGAGTACAAGTTTTCTCCTCTTGTGAGATGCGAGAATCATTTACACTTGGCTAGTGCCTCGGAAAAATAATCCTCCACATCTCACTTGAGGAGAAAAACCGACCACTACTCAGATTTGTTAACAATTGTCTATATATTAAAGATTCCCCATACAATTTGACACTATAAAACTACTAATCTAATTCACTCATTTAGCTCTCTAACATTGGTTAGTCACCCATGTGCGAACAGGTGTATCATATTGAATTTAGGTAGTTTGATACATACAAACTAGATACCTGCCCACTGATTAAAAAATTCTGAATAATAAAATTCAAAATTTCTGAATAACTTTGAGCCAATCAGAGCCAATTGAATATTCATAGCATCTTATAAACAACATCAATGAAATATATGTGCCATGATATTCATTATTTTGCTACAAAAGAAATGTGTCACAAATTTCCATGCAAAACTGAGTATATAATTTGTGTGGTATTTTATTTTGGGTTATTCCTTTGTATTGAACTCACAAAGCAGCAATATTCATATTCAACTATTACTTGTACTTCATGCCCTATGCATGTTACCAACAGGTGGCACTGGTTGAATGTCAGCTTACTTGTACACCCAGCTTGAGGTCTGGAGGCGACAGCTCCATCACTTTTGCTGACAGTTCTTGTTTTATTGCATTGAGATTATTGTATGTATGGTTGCGGTGCAGTGATACTACGATCAGTCGCTGGAAACCAGAGGCAGCTGACAGACTCTCACGTCCTTCTATCGAACCAAACATCCATTCTGCTTCTCTACAACAAAAATGTGAGGGTCATTCAAGACCATTTCTCATCAAAAATGTGGGGTCACTAAATTCAACCTCTGTGGACCTCATTCTGGAAATATTTTGAGGCGTGCCTATGATGATACAGACTGTTTTATATCTACGTGGAACTAAACCTGATTGAGCTTATTTATCAACCCTTCAATAACTGGATACTGGTTGATAAGTGTTTCTTTGATTCCTATGTATTCATTTATAGGGAAGTAAAGTCTTGAAATTGTCATTTGAAGAATGAGATCCTCAGAGGGTGAATTTAGTCATGCTACCTCGCACAGCGGGCTATCATCACTGAATTCACCCTCTGGGGACCTCATTCTGCTTAGGCCTCGTCTTCTGAGAAGTATCTGTAGTCTCAAATTAACATTGATTTTAGTTATTTTTTACCCTCTGTTCATGCAGTTTCTATATCCCCTAAATTAAAGATTATAAATGCATAATTGAGGTGACTAAAGGGTGAACATCACCCAATTCAACTGGGGTACTTAAATCTGACCCCAGGTCCCCCCATACCAGTTGAGGCCTCAGCAGAATGAGGTTCCCAGAGGGTGAACTTGGTGATGCTAGCCTGCCGTGAGATAGCATCACTAAATTCACCCTCTGGGGACCTCATTTTGCAAATGACAGACAAACTTTTTCAAGGCTTGAGGGCAGCTAAATACAGTAATGCCCTAAATAATCGACTCCTTAACCACAGCAGAATAATGGGTAATTTCTCAGGATTTGGTTGGAAATATGGCTTATTGCCATTCATCGGAAAGCTCTCACTTATTTAGGGCATTACTGTAGTTCAACAAGCTACCTTTGTTGAACTTTTTATCTGAACCTCTAATGCTTACCTACAAATTCCGATTAAATCCTGAAAAATTACCCATAATCCTGCTGTGGTTAAGGAGTCGATTATTTAGGGCATTACTGTAGTCAGGATTCGCGCTGCCACTTGCCAAATTTGCCAATGGCAAAAATAATTCACATTTGGCAAAAAATATTTTCATTTGGCAAGTCACTTTTTAATTCCTCAATCAAGTTGAGAAAATATCGGTCAATCAATACCATTCATTTTAGGAAATTAGCAAAAGGTTGTCGAGTTAGCCAACGTAGGTAATTTTGAATGTATGCCGTTCAGAATAGATTATGTAAATTATGTGGCTCGATCGCAACCTGCGACAGTGATTAATCGCCGCATATATTTGTAATTTGTATCGACACTATATAATTTGTCTACACGGTGCAGTGATCGCTAGATACGGAACTCAATTGATTAACTTATGTTTAGAACTTCAGATATCCAATTCAAATATATGAATAAAATTTGATGTCAGCCGCCGTTATGTGCAACAAAACATAGATTGGAATGAACAGAAACCTTAGAATAATCGATCTATTATATGTTCTTAAATGGACATCATTATATGCGACCAGTTATCTGCGACACTGCCGGCAGTATTCCTAGAAATTTCCTACTTTCAGTTTCTGTTTCCCGGCAAATAGAGCGCATTGCACCAAGTTTCTATCCTTTGAATCTTGTTGATAACATTTAACACTTGTAATCTATGTATGTTTTCATGGACCCGCTCTGTGTATACAATTACTGTGAATATATGATGTAGGTCTTTGATCTATTGTGGGATGAAAAATGTAATAGGTAACTACCATTGGTATCAGACTACAAAAATTATATAGCTGAAAGGTGTACCCATGTCCAAGTGTGTAAAATTTGTACTATCTTTATTAAATAATGTAGACAAGTGACTTCCATTCCATGGGGTTTGTGATACGTTGATTGAACTGTCTCACTGTCACGTCTTGTGTCATGTTCCCCATGACAGAGCTAGATAGAAATTCAATGCAACTTATTCCAAAACCTCCATGAGACTGAGAGTGACTTGCCTATATCATGATTTTCCTAAAGAATACACAAGTTCCAATGGATGTTTAAGAAGATTAACATTCTTACATGGTATCTAGTGAATTTTGCAGTGTTTTTGTCATAAGACACCGAAGTAAACACTGGTAAAGAATGTCAATCACTAGCTGATTCGATTCGAGATTCGATTCGATGTCGATATCAGGAAGGAGATAACATTGAACACTTGTAATCTATGTATGTTTTCATGGACCCGCTCTGTGTATACAATTACTGTGAATATATGATGTAGGTCTTTGATCTATTGTGGGATGAAAAATGTAATGGGTAACTACCATTGGTATCAGACTACAAAAATTATATAGCTGAAATGTGTACCCATGTCCAAGTGTGTAAAATTTGTACTATCTTTATTAAATAATGTAGACAAGTGACTTCCATTCCATGGGGTTTGTGATACGTTGATTAAACTGTCTCACTGTCACGTCTTGTGTCATGTTCCCCATGACAGAGCTAGATAGAAATTCAATGCAACGTATCCCAAACCCTCCATGAGACTGAGAGTGACTTGCATATATCATGATTTTCCTAAAGAAAACACAAGTTCCAATGGATGTTTAAGAAGATTAACATTCTTACATGGTATCTAGTGAATTTTGCAGTGTTTTTGTCATGAGACACCGAAGTAAACACTGGTAAAGAATGTCAATCACTAGCTGATTCGATTCGAGATTCGATTCGATGTCGATATCAGGAAGGAGATTCGATTTGATGCAAAATCCCCGATTCGCAGATCCCTAATGACAAATTTCATGATGATCCGACCAAAGGTACGACCTGTAGCCCATGCCAAAACATTTAGTCATGCAAAGAGTAAAATCAAAGATGGCAGCCGGATTGACCCCAAAATGACTCGTTCCCATCTACATGTCAATGTTGACACACAGGTGACACATGGTGATCTGACCAAAGGAACGACCTGTAGTCCGTGCCAAAGGATTTAGTCATGCAAAGATTATAATCCAAAATGGCTGCCAACGGCCATGTTTTATGGACAAAATGACTCGTTCTCATCTGCAAGTTAATGTTAAAGACATATTATGGACTTACTTCAGTGAATGAAATCCATAAGTTAGTATCCAAACACTATCTCCAATGGAAGAATGCAGCAATCAGCTAAGATTATCAACAATTTCAACCACATCGACAGTATCATTTCAGAGAACAAAATGGTTGAAATCCGCCCAAATGTAAACATATATATTTACTACATTATTCGGGGCGCATTTTTGGGCATAAACATTATGACAATGATTGCACCGATAATAGTCACAGCGTGTAATTCGTTCACGTGCACTATTCTAATTGCGTATTCCATGCTATCTATGTGCCACATTCGTGACGGAATACATCGGATTCCAGTTTAAATTTGCATTTCAAAGTGGGTTCGTACTGTAAACCTGCTGCAAACGTTGGAAGAACGCCATTTGTCACACTTGGACGTATAACGAGCGCCATATTCGCAGTGGCAGCATCGTGTGTACGTTCTATGATCGGGAACCAGTCCATAACGCCTCGTGGCAACGCAATAAGAGCGCAATAAGGTCGGGAGAGAGACGAAATAAGGACTGGAAAGGTACGTAGTGAGAGTCCGATTAAGCTTACTGCAGTCGCAGAGGACAAGATTGATTTCTTGCTATGACCACGTGTAGCTTGTATGCAACCTTGCTATGTCAACGGGATGCTCACGTCGCTCGATTTTAGCTGCCACGGCGACAGCACTGCGCCCTGGTCAGAACGCCGAACCTCTGCTATTGTTTTGTGCATGCACAAAACAAGCGCGGCGCTCTGGGGCGATCATGGGGACCCTCTCCCGTCCTAGCCAGTGTCAACTGCGTCACCAATCGGTTCTTGGATACCTTAATGCGTTTAGCTTGGCGCTTTGATACTTTTTCAGTGCAATGCAAGCGCCGGCCTGATTGCAGCGGAGTGTGACAGGGGTTTAATCGGACAACAAGTGGACAACTAGTCTATTGTGGATTGTAGGGTATATTCCCACAACCTAAAAACTGACTATGACTGGAGCACACAGGAGGCGCTATTTATACCCACGCGCCCATGCAGAGAACGTTTTGCAAACTTATTGAGAACGTACTAGCAACACAATGACAGCGACTTGGACGCTCAAAGGAAGTTTATATCGTAGAGGAAGCAGTGAGAGCGCATGAGACTTGACAAAGTAGCAACGGAATGGGTCGTAATAAGAGCGAAATAGAAACGTGATAAGCGGCATAGGAGCATATACCTTGTTTTAAAAGTTTGACAATTTTGGATAGTTTTCCGCGCTTCTTCTGCGTATTACTCATATTTTGGTACCTTTTCAGCGCAATGCAAGCACCGGCCTGATCGCAGCGGAGTGTGACAGGGGTTTTAAGCTTACTGCAGTCACAGATGAGAAGATTGGTTTCTTGCTGCGACCACGAGTAGCTTGTATGCATCCTTGCTGTGTCAACGGGATGCTCACATCGCTGGATTTTCGCTGCCACAGCGACAGTACTGCGCCCTGGCCAGAACGCCGAAAACCTCTGTGCTTTTTTTGTGCATGCACAAAACAACCGCGGCGCTCAGGGGCGATCATGGGGACCCTCTCTCATCCTGGCCAGTGTCAACTGCATCACCAATCGGTTCTTGGATACCTTAATGCGTTTAGCTTGGCGTTTTGATACTTTTTCAGCGCAATGCAAGCGCCGGCCTGATCGCAGCGGAGTGTGACAGGGGTTTAAATGAATCGACAGAATTAAGTGACTTTTCTCAATTTGAAACCTCCAGGCTCCTCCCAGGGGGTGGTGTGTGCGGGAAAAGTTCACACACTTTAATCAGTATATGAACAATCGCTAGGGCATGGCAAAGTACAGTAATGCCCTAAATAATCGACTCCTTAACACAGCAGAATTATGGGTAATTTTTCAGGATTTAGTCGGAAATATGGCTTGTTGCCATTCATCGGAAAGCTCTCATTTATTTAGGGCATTACTGTAGTTCAACAAGCTACCTTTGTTGAACTTTTTATCTGAACCTCTAATGCTTACCTACAAATTCCGATTAAATCCTGAAAAATTACCCATAATCCTGCTGTGGTTAAGGAGTCGATTATTTAGGGCATTACTGTAGTCAGGGTTCGCGCTGCCACTTGCCAAATTTGCCAATGGCAAAAATAATTCACATTTGGCAAAAAATATTTTCATTTGGCAAGTCACTTTTTAATTCCTCAATCAAGCTGAATCAAGTTGAGAAAATATCGGTCAATCAATACCATTCATTTTAGGAAATTATTACAGTAGAATTATATTAGTGGTGTTTTATATGGTTTCAGAAAAGTTAACACCTCCACTAAGCTAAGATTCAGTTAATCTGGAAACATTATCGATGGGTGGATGGATTACCAGTATTTAGTGTGGTGGTGGTGTTTACATAGCTAATCCTTGTGTGATGTTCCCTTGTGATGAAGCAACTCTACTACCATTTTATTTTTCGGTGATTGGTTTATTGTTGTAAGATAAACCACAATAGAGATGAGAGTATAATTTTTAACTAACTGCTTTCCTATCAATATCAAACGTTGTTCAAAACGCGAGTGTCGAAACATAAAACTCAAAAAAGGTTGAAGAAAATGATACTATCAGGGATAACATTTGGCAAATTCTGATAGAATTTGGCATAAAATATTTTCATTTGGCAAAAGTAAATTTCAGTCCAGCGCGGACCCTGACTGTAGTTCAACAAGCTACCTTAGTTGAACTTGATATCTGAACCTCTAAATGCTTACCTACAAACTCCTCTGAGTGCAATCTGAATACACAGACAAAATAAGATTATTCCAATGTATAATTTAGAGCTAAATTAGAAAAACCCATTCAAGAAGCAAATGTCACAAGGGATTATGAGCATCTATTATAATAACCTGTGCTTGCATAATTCGTTCATCCAAGCAACCCCACTGTAACATATTTAATTTATAATATGAATGGAACAAAACACATACCTTCCCTGTGGCACGATGAAAATCCCAAACTTGTTCGGCATTGTTTTCTTGCTATCCACTACGTACAGGGTGTACCGTGGAAACTCAGATTCATGGTTGTATAAACACAGTGAGATATGTTCTCCAGATATATTCCTGAAACAAAAGTAAAAAAATGTTAGTACATGTATCTCACAAATCAATTACTAATTACCGTAACCCTTTCTGTACTAAATACTCTTAGTAATTCCCACAGGAAATGTTCAGATAAGTCATAGGCAGTTTGTTGACCTTATTATCTGAACAGTTCCCCACCATCCTTCTGCACTGTATTATTTGTCTTCTGCTTATATTTCCTGCACATCCCTCCAGACCAATAGTCGATCATTCTGGATGGCAGAATCTATTTACTAAAGAAAGGGTTAAGATATAAACGAAAGGGTTGTGTAGTCACATTTGAGCATATTTATAGAATGACAGGAAGCAATCAGTTTTCGTGGTAAAATTCAACTAAACATGCCGAAGTACTGTGTATTTATTTTCTTTTGTATTCAAAAGTATGATTATGTTAATATTATGGTGACCGATTTTTTGTTTTAGAAACCCGCTATATAATATCCCGGTTTTGATAACTGCACGGTACAATTTTCCACCAAAAACGGTGTGTCTTCTAACTGTAACATAAATGTTAGTGTCAATGACACTGTAGCTGAACTTGGGGAGGCATTAGTTTTATGCTGAGCAGTCAAAATATGATAAAGAAGATGGAAAGCAAAACAGTTTCAGTAAAGTGTTGTATTTTGTAGATGAAATTATTTTAATTTTAAATATTTCGCCAATAAATGAGGGTTGCAGACTGTGCCAGTGGATTCAAAATTGATGGCTTCCATCTAGAAATCACCCCAAAGATCCATATGAAGTTTGGTGATGATCGGATGAGGGATGTGGCCTGCAGGGTGTGCCAAAGGAAATTGTTGACATATGGACGAACGGCTTGAGACAGACCCATTGCAGTATTCATTTGATTGTACCAGCAAATATTTTTATACACAGTTTAAATTATCTGTAGCTAAATAGCACTTCTTACATCAATCACTAGAACACGTACACCACACAGAGCACCAGCTGCACAACAAAGCCACCACAAGCATCCCTCCACCATTGAGGTGACTCTTTTTATTTAGGTGTCTTATTTTGTGGTTTAAATCGCAATTATCGAAAAAAAAACCCAGGGAGGTGTCTCCGTTGGAATGGAATTTTCCATCTAATTCTATTTGAAGCTTTCCAACCATTTCCATCAAAAAATTGACCAAAGGGAGGAAATATTTTACTATTGGCCCAAAAAAAAAAAAATTCACACTAACTGCTGGCTGGTATATCACAATTATTGAATTTTGGGATGAAATTTCCAACGAATCGATTTGCAGAGCCCTACTGGAACTGGCCTCCCCATTTGAAGACATTTATTGCAGTCATACTCAAACTGATAAGATGTGAATAATACATGAATCTGATGATGAGAGTAGCAATGAACGGAAAATTGTTGGTTTTCATACATTCCTAAACTGGAGTGTTAGGTCTTTGATTTCCAAAATTGAAGGTCTGCGAAAATGTTATAATGTATATCTGATGTAAATCCCATAATAACAGATGCATCTCTCATTTCATTTGTTTGTTCTATTCCTACCGTTTTGATATCTGGTGTCGCGTTGCTGCATAGTACTGTAGTTCCTTGATGCGATCTTTCGTTGCAGGCACTGACTGGAATCGTTCCACTTTATCTTGGAAGCTAGATACTTCCAGAATCTGAAACAATAGAAGTTTAAAATTACAGTTAGTCCAAATTTCTTTCGACATAACTCAGCTAGTGAAATCGGTAGGGATAATACTGGCTTACGTTGAGGTACGGTTGCCTTAGTCTTCTATTGTGAACTTTAAGCGTAAATCACAACTCATCTAAAATCACCAATGAAACAATAAAATGTTTCAAACTAGAGGTAGGACTGAAGATACCCCTGCAGTGCAATTAGACTACATTAAGGGTACCCATATCAGCCCATATTAACATATCTGTTTTAAAAAACCCCACAAAAATACAAGCCCGGACAAAATTAAGCATGTTGTAAAAAGTCGAAAAAGGGGGATAACTCAACTAAAAAAACGTTGGATGGAGCTCATAATCCCAAGTTCACAGGTTTCCATGGTAATACATATCGGCCAAGTTGAACAAAATTGACAGGAAAATGTAGGGAATACAAGGTTGACAAATTTACCCTACCACGCAAACGCCCTCTAAAGGCCAATAGAAGTATAACACGTCAGAGTACTGATGCAACAAGCACAAGTATAAACAATTTAAATAATATACTCAACATTGCCAAAGCCCTGGCCTGTATACAACTCCCAAATACTGGACAATAATCTAGTGGTATACCCCTCCGAAACCCGACAGGACCATATACCTCAAACACTTGACAAAAGCACTCAACAAATAATTTATAAAAAAATAAACCTCTCCCAACAATCTTTTTAAACTCTTACAAAAAGAATCCAACAACACATTAGGGATATATCTCGTGTCATATAAGTCTCACATACTGACCCAGACATCGAGAACAACACTCTATGTCAGAGAAACATATTATAATACTGGATGTTCCAACTAAGGACGAAATATCTGATCAGGTCAGACATCTTATGGTGAATAATATTAATCTCTAATAAAATTGATGTCATAGATTAGAAAAGAAAAGATTCCATAAAGAAGTTAAATCTGTATGGTGAGGTATGGTTTGAACACGGTGACAACTTTTTCTACCGAAAATGTCTAAAAACACCAACTAATAAAATTGCTCTGGCCTTAGATTAGAAAAAAACAAAGGATTTCATAAAGAAGATAAATGTGTGTATTCTAGTGAGGTATGGTGTGCCACTGACTAGAATTCATGACCTGTAAAATCGCGGTATGAAGATATCATGCATTCGAATCCCGCTCCCTGCAATTGAAAGTCATATGCTGCATTGATACCCTTCTGCAAACAACCTCATACTGATGTTGTCAAGGGAAACTCACCCATTATTTGACTTCCAGCTGGGAGTCAAGGGATATTGTTACTATGCTAATCATGGTCGATAGCTGATGGTGCAATCAGATTGCACCCTCCTAAGGGAGCATGAATGGGTGATGATTATGTAGCACACATTAAGGCTGATGCAACCATTGATATTGTGATAGAATGACATTCTGTAGATATAGTTTTTTCCAGTCTGCTGCACAGGCCTGGATTTAGTGTGTCTGATATTTGCAGAATGAGGTACCCAGAGGGTGAAGTTAGTGATGCTACACCACACAGTGGGCTAGCATCACCCTCTGGGGACCTCATACTGCTTTGGCCTCATCTTCTGGGAAGCATCTATAATCTCAAACTAGAGGTGTGACTGTCCCAATGGGACTACGGATACCCCCCTGTTTTAAAAATACTAAGATGTTTCACATGTCAGTAAACATTTAGTTAAAATAATTAAATAACAGTTCCCATTGCAGGCGTACAACCATAACCCTAATCTTAAACCTATTGACTGAAAAATGTAGGAATAAAAGCTTGGACAAAATATGTATGTTGCGAAAAAGTTTCTAAGTCGAAAAAGGGGAACAACTCCACCAAAAAATATCTGACAGACGTCATAATCGCAGGTGCACAAGTTCCCATGGTACTAAATATCTGTGCCACGTTTTAAAAAAATTGACCCAACTAGAGGTGTGACTGTCCCAATGGGACTACGGATACCCCCCTGTTTTAAAAATACTAAGATGTTTCACATGTCAGTAAACATTTAGTTAAAATAATAAAATAACAGTTCCCATTGCAGGTGTACAACAATAACCCTAATCTTAAACCTATTGACCGAAAAATGTAGGAATAAAAGCTCGGACAAAATTATGCATTTTGCAAAAATGTTCTAAGTCGAAAAAGGGGAATAACTCCAAAAAAAAAGTCGGACAGACATCATAATCGCAGGTGCACAGGTTCTCATGGTGCTAAATATCAGTGCCAAGATTAAAAAACATTGACCTAAAAATGTAGAAATAAAAGCTCGGACAAAATTAGGCATGTTGCAAAAACATGTCTAAGTAAAAAAAAGGGGAATAACTCCACCAATAAATGCCGGACAGACGTCATAATCGCAGGTGAACAGGTTCCCATGGTACTAAATGTCTGTGCCAAGTTAAAAACAAATTGACCTAGAAATATAGGAATAAAAGCTCGGACAAAATTATACATGTTGCAAAAAAATTCTAAGTCGAAAAAGGGGGAATAACTCCAACAAAAATAGTCCGACAGACGTCATAATCGCAGGTGCACAGGTTCCCATGGTGGTTGATGCCTGTGCCAAGTTTCACGGAAATTGATCAAAAAACGACTGAGAAAAACTCCGGACAAATTTGTGTCCACGGACGGACGGACGACGGACGGTACGACAAGCTGACTCCAGTATACACCCCCTAACTTCGTTGCGGTGGGTATAAAAAATGTAGGAATAAAAGCTCGGACAAAAGTTACATGTTGCGAAAATTTTCTAAGTCGAAAAAGGGGGGATAACTCCACCAAAAAGTCCGACAGACGTCATAATCGCAGGTGCACAGGTTCCCATGGTGGTTGATGTCTGTACCAAGTTTCACGGAAATTGATCAAAAAACGACTGAGAAAAACTCCGGACAAATTTGTGTCCACGGACGGACGACGGACAAGCTGACTCCAGTATACCCCCCTAACTTCGTTGCGGGGGGTATAATTAACATTGTTTTTAGTTACTTTTTCCCCTTCTGTTCAGTTTCTATATCCCCTAATTTGCAGAAGATAAAATGCATAATCGAGGTGACTAATGGCTGAACATCACCAACTTCAACTGGGGGAACTTCAATCTGTGTCTAGGTCTCTCATGGCAGATGAGGCCATGCAGAATGAGGTCTCTATAGGGTGAATTTGGTGATGCTAGCTCACTGTGCTGGATAGCGTCATTAAATTCACCCTCTGGGGACCTCAATTTGCAAATGTCAGACCCATTAAATCCAGACTTGCTGCTGCAGACCTGTGAGCTCACGTGTGGACACGAGATTTAAAAAAATAATTGGCATATAAAATATAAATCAATTCCACACCTAAATTACACTGTCGGTATTATATGGCATCCATTTATGTTTATTTTCTTTTAATCATTGGACACAACATGACAAAATACTGTCAAATAGAAAGCAGACATAATCCACTTGGCATCACTGTCTGTTACCCAGGGACGCCGGAAGCACCAAAGGGCAAGGGGGGCAAACCAGTCAGGAGGGTACTTTTTAGGAACCCACTGGACTCCCCTGGGCAAGGGAGGCAAGTGCCACTGCATGCCCCCCTTATCCGGCGTCCCTGCTGTTACCGTAGGTAAACGAATGAATAAAAACATAACTGAATTCTCAATTTGGCAAACCATGACATTCTCCGTACCATATAGTCGATGAGATAATTAAGTACCGGTATAGTCTGTACGCAATAAGTCATTGAAAATTGTGTACACGTTAAATGGAAGATGCAGAAGAGCGTTTGATACATATTTATTACCCTCAATAATTGCAGATGGAGGCTGTTTACTGTCCTGGCAAATTTAAGATTGTTGGGCAAAGGCCGCAATCACCCACCTCAAACTGACAGGCCTGCGTTATCCACTACAAGTAAGGGTCAGCAAAGATTTCACTTCTACAAAAAATATCCGGAAATGAGTTATAAGGCTGATTTCATCATGAGGGATGAAAATGCCATCTAAAGACACCCTGTTACGCCAGCTTTTGAAGTAACAGACCACTTTTGAAGTAGGTCTCCACTTTTGAAGTAAAAATTGCCAGCTTTTGAAGTACCTCACCACTTTTGTAGCAGCCGTAAAAATTGATTGAGCTTTTACTTCAAAAGCTGTAATTTTGTTATTACAAAAGTGGAGACATGGTTTTTTTACTACAAAAGCTGGTGATTTTTATTACAAAAGCTGAGACCTCACTTTACTACAAAAGCTGGCGATTTTATTACAAAAGTGGTGAGGTACTTCAAAAGCTGGCGATTTTTACTTCAAAAGTGGAGACCTACTTCAAAAGTGGTCAGTTACTTCAAAAGCTGGCGTAACACGCCCAGCCACAAAACAGATGATAAAAGATATGCTAGATTTACATCCCCTCACAGCCCTATTATTGGTCCCCTCCTCAATTGTTTTTTCGGAAGATGTTTTATGTAAACTTTTTTCTGTTGCCTTAAATTATATTTCAAAGACTCATTAATCAGTCTATTTTGATCAAATTGGACAACCTAAATCACCTTGTAATATATAAGATAGGATACTGCATCAATATCTAGAACTCTCCATGACAATTTATGTTAGCATCATAAGCCAGCATCTAGCCTATCTTTAAACGCACAGAGTAAACTAGCAAATGAAAAGATACTTACTGGAATTGTATTTGGACTTTTCTTGAATTTTGTTAACGTAACTGCAAAAACAGGCATATGGAACTGCCCGCTGTCTTCCTCTGATTCTGAATCAATTAGCTGAAATCTAATTGGCCAGCCACTGGAAGAAAAACAATAGCGTAGTAAGAGCACTGTAATTATTGTATTTTATATAAGGCCTGTATTCTCAGGCAATTACATATGGAATAATGGAGGGGTTCTTTCTACTTTTTCCAAAATTTCTAGGAAGTAATGGCAAGCCTGCAGATAGTGTGTCTGTCATTTTCAGAATGAGGTCCCATGAGGGTGAATTTAGTGATGCTAAATTTAGGCGGGCTATCATCACCAAATTCACCCTTTGGGAATCTCATACTGCTTAGGCCTCAACTGCTATGGGAGACCTAGGATCAGATTGAATTTCCCCAGTTGAAGTTGGTGATGTTCACCCATTAGTCACCTCGTTTATGCATTTCATCTTCTGCAATTTAGGAGATACAGAAACTGAACAGAAGGGAAAATTAACTAAAAACAATGTTAGTTTGAGACTATAGATCCTTTCCAGATGATGCCTAAGCAGAATGAGGTCCCCAGAAGGTGAAATTGGTGATGGTAGTCCATTTTGTGGGATGGCATCATTAATTCACATGACATTATTTGCACACATGAAGCCATCATCCAATTGCTTTAACCATTACATCTTCAACAGAAACCTATCCGAGGATAAAGTGTGGATTCGGTTTTAAATCTTTAAACATTAAATATATTCCAAGTCAAACAAAGGCCGTAACTCTGCTAAAAGTACGAAACACAGTAGTATGTGGGTATCCTTTCCCCCAATCTGTGCTGTGCCAAAGGAGAAATGAAATCCGATAATTATCACCAGAGTTACAAGCTGTATTGTTCAGATGGACGGACTGATGGACAAAGTCCTTGGCTATATGCCCCTAACATCCTATGGGGATCGGGGGGGCATAAAATTTTGGCACTCAATTTAACAGAGATAAAATACTGTAACACGAAATTAGAGCTTGGTGACTAGTACGTTTTTAAACGGACATAGCTCATTTGAACCCTAAAATAATGAATAAATAATTTGTTTAGAAATATCTCAAAACATACCTATGCAGAACATTTCCCAACAAATCATTGATATAGCACTGAAAATGTGTGTTTTGTTTCTTATATTTTTTTATTAAAAATTGCAACTGTAGACCACGGGAAGAAAACTAGAGCTGTCGTCGCTCTGAAACCTTTATTGTACTACATAATTTTGATGATTAAAATGAAGCGAAAGCAGTGGGTGAAGTTTTTTAGTAGTTTCATGTTAAGATAACGCAATATACCTTTTTCTGACATTCTGCTTCCAATTCCGGAATTCCATTGAATGCCAATTGCACTGTTTTTGTATGGAACCCATATTGTGCTTGAAATTTGTTTTGACTTTGATGCGTATTTATGTGACATATGCTTGCAAAAATGTAGTTCATGTAATGCAGGTATTTATCAACCTATTTTGATACCGGGAAATATTCAAAAGCGAATAGTATTAGGTGTATTTTAATCAGCACAAACCACCAAGTGGCTTTAAAAAGGGGATAGGTCTGAAATTGGGGAGAGGGATTACTGAAAACATCTCTGTTTGTTTTTAGGTCTTAGCACAATGTGAAAAATTTATAAAAGATAATAACAAAGAATGTTATAGCAGCTCATAAATCATCAGTAATTTTAAAACTGAACTTCAATTTTATAAAGATTTTGATTAACATGGGATGGGGGTTTAACAGATAACGTCATAACCTTATTTGGGTCAGAGTCAGGTCTATATTTTATAATACTCACAGGTTGCTGAAATAATTCAACACCTTTTCGAGAATATGGTCTTGTAATAGAGATATGCATATATATCTTCCACCAAGAACCATAACTCTATCAATTTCTTTGAACATCTTCTCAATCGTCTCTATTGTTGGCTCATCTGTGTCAACAAAAAGTGCATCGAGGGTTCCTTTATCGAGGACAAACTTGAATGAGTTGTCTCCATATTCCATCTATAAAGAAAGGAGGTATTTTGTGAGGCAACAATTAAAATTATTTTGTTTGCAGTCACCCAGCCCAACATTTTGAATGTGGGTAGGTAGTTTTATTTTTAAATATAATAGACTAGTTCATGCTAGGGTAAGACATTTTCAAGTTTTTTTCACTTAAATGTGTCGCTTATATTTTGCACAATGGACATTTATATTGAGAGTTTCAGACAATTGTAATTGTCAACATTTGCTAAGGCCCATCCACATGGCATTGCCACGAGTATCGCATGCCGCACGTGTTTCTGTTGAGCTCATGGTTTTTTTGTTATTCCTGAAGACCGAAAACTTGTTATATATCAACTGTATTCCTACAAAAAATATATTTTCACTAAAAACATTCCATAGGTATATTTGTCCAGTTCTTCGAAAACCTCACTTTATTTCGGTAATGTATTGTAAATTCACCAACGAACACAAATTTGCAACACCTCCATCACCTGTTTTAGAATTGGAATGACAAACGGCACAAAACCATTTTTCCGGAATAACAAAGTCGGAACGAAATAAAATCGAAACCTAAATTTAAAGCCCGCGAAATTCAAATATATTTGAAAGTGCATGCGGTTTTTGAACTTAGGCGCCAGAAAACTTAAATCAGTTTATGTTTGCGTCATACTATGCGCGTTTTTGAAGATCTAATCCTGATGTTTTGTCCATTTTGCTGAAAATTTCTGTGTCTGCTGTTATCATCTCATGAAAATGACGACTACCCAAGAAGATAGTCTTCATTTGACTGAATGGTAATTAGTACAAATATTTTACATATAATTTATTTCTATTTTTGGCACGACCACGTTGTATTGTTTTTTTCTTCTTGTTTTATGTTCGTTATGTACCGGTAGGCCTATGTACTACTTGACTTTGTAATGCTACTGGTTGCAATGATTGGTCATAAGGTGACCAAAACTCTCTAGCTCTCTCTCTCATAGGAGCTTGTGTCCCGCTCTGTTGTATAGGCCTAAAATATCCATCATATAATAGTAATAGTAATCAACCCACTGATTACTGGTCGAATATCACAAAGTAGAAGAAAAAGAAGTTATATAGACTCACGGGAGGCCTGGTATATATGCCTATGCATGAAGCGATTCCTTTGTGCGTTTTGGTGCAAAT
The DNA here is from genome assembly GCA_032622095.1 of Siphonodentalium dalli. NCBI lineage: Eukaryota > Metazoa > Mollusca > Scaphopoda > Gadilida > Siphonodentaliidae > Siphonodentalium > Siphonodentalium dalli. The sequence continues at coordinate 73,748,566 of CP136069.1, forward strand.
TCGTTGCCAGAATATCTGAATTATTTCCATATAAAATGCTGTTTTTTACTAGTTCTGACGAACAAATATGTCTTAGTTGATGAGAGAAGACATTTTTCTTGAGTTAGGTAACGATATTGGCCATGCATATATAGAACGAGTGTTTAGTTTCGCGAAATTCAAAATTGTCAATGTAGGGTACAAAAACTCGCCATTAATATGCCAAATACAGTAACAAAATGTAATAAGATTCATTAATGTAAGAGCACAAAATTATCCTGCGTATTCTTTACGGTATACGTTTTATTTGTGCGTTTGCAAGTTGTAATGCGAACTGGTTTACCGAATAACTAGTTTATAAATTTGAGTTAGTGATAAACTCGCTAACATAAATTTTATTTAATAAGCAGCTATAAGTATTGTCAATTGTACCGGTACCAGGATCTATAAATAGTATACGTCACTCGTGACTCGTGTGTCGTAACGAATCAGCACCAAAACTCTCAAAGAATGGCTTTATGCATATGATTATATAGCCTGTGCTCATGAATTGGAAATTCAATTTTTAAATTCAAGACAGCCAGCCACCATCGGCATTGTTTTTCTCAAAATCAAAAATACCAAAAAAATATTAAAAACATTACTTAATGTAACTTTCGCTGATGGGGTCATGTCACAAGGCTCCGCGATCCGATCACATTCGTAGCCAGGTTTTTTAATCTATCACAAATGTAGCCAGCTTTTCTATGGCGATCACATTTGTAGCCAGCCTCAATGAACACGATCAGGTTAATCTAATTTTTCTGAGTTGATGGATGAATAACAACTTGAATTTAGTTTTGATATTAGTTCATATAATAACCTGATGTTTCGGATCAATGTCGTTGGAATGCTCGAATTATATTCCAATATAAGTTGATAAACGAAGTCAGTTTTGGAGCATGACGTCGACATTTTAGTCACGAACGTGATGACGTCATATTTCGGGCAATATAAACCACGAATTAGAAAAGCTGACTACGAATGTGATCGCCGGTGAAATAAGCTGGCTACACTGGCTTCGAATGTGACCGGAGCCTTGTGACAATGACCCCATCGGTGTAACTTTCATGGTCGATAAAACGAGTGGCTGAAATCCGACGGTGGCCATGTTTCTATGACTAATTTCACGACGATCGCACCAATGTTACAGTCTCTAGCAATGATTCGTTCTCATTTTGATACCAATGTCATGACCCATGAACAATTTCACGATGATCGGTACATCGACATAGGCCTAGGCTCTAGGCAGTGTTATTGATTTAATTATATATGCAGTGTTGTCGCTGAAATCCGACGGCGGCCATGTTTCTTTGAGAATTCACACCAAAATGACTCGTTACCATCTACATGTCAATGTCAACCTCCGTGACAAATTTAATTATGATCGGACCAACACTGCGACCTCTTGCCCGTGCTAAATGATGCAATTTTGAAATCCAAGATGGCTGTTGGCGGCCATGTTTTTCATGCAAATACGCCTAAAATGACTCGGTGTCGTCTATATATCAATGTCATGATCGATGAAAAATTTCGTGATGATAGGTGCATCGACACAGGCTCTAGGCTGTGTTATTGATTCAGATTTATCTAGTATTATCACTGAAATCGAAGATGGCCGATGGCGGCCATATTTCTTGGAGGATTCACACCAAAATGACTCGTTCCCATCTACATGTAAATGTAAACCTCCATGACAAATTTAATGATGATCAGATAAACACTGCTTATTCTAGCCCATGCTAAAGGATGCAATTTTGAAATCCAAGATGGCTGCCAGCTGCCATGTTTTTATGCAAATGAGCCCAAAATGATTTGTTCCCATCTAGACGCCAATGTCATCATCCATCAAAAAGTTCATGATGATCAGTGCATCGGTACGGTCATGTAATAAACATGTAATCAGCAGCGATGTTCGAAATTATAAACGGTACTTTTATGCTGTCCGTCTCCGTATCATAGTTTTAAAGTTTCCGCATATTTCGGTACTAGTTCCGCTACTTCGATTCTAAAACAGGTGATGGAGGTGTTGCAAATTTGTGTTCGTTGGTGAATTTACAATACATTACCGAAATAAAGTGAGGTTTTCGAAGAAATGGACAAATATACCTATGGAATGTTGTAGATTGGCATCTAAGGTGTAAGAAGTACCAACAGTTTTTAGTGAAAATATATTTTTTGTAGGAATACAGTTGAGTTCAAAATGGGTGGCAACAATTTTTTGTTTCGTTCCTTCCGTGACCTATGGTCCCAGGTGGTGGTTCCGCCAATAAGATGGGTTTTGACCAAATTCCAAGCTCCTGTGGTATATGCACTGGTGCTCAACTGCTCCTATGAGATCACATCTTAGCAGTTTTATGTGCCATTTCGTTTCGATTAGGTTCCGCAGCGATTCCGATTTTTTATTGTTTTTTTTAGAAGTTTAAAAGAGCGGCAAAGTGGCGAAAAGGTGAGTTCGCGACCGTTCAACCAATCGTTGGAAACCCCGTAATGAAATTGCTATGTGGATAGATGGTTTATGATTACCTTTATACGTTATTTCTGACATTTAACTGTATTTCCATGTTAATCCAATGGGGAACTATCGAGTCATTTTGCTTCCGACCATTCAGTATAATAAATTGAAACTGTCGGAAAATCTTCCCCAGGTAGCCCTAATTGTACACACACACAAACAGCATTCGCTCTTGTTCGCTTCCTTATATAAAATGGCCTGTAAATTCACTCCAAAATGTTCCATTTCTCAGCCGACTTTCAGTTTCTGATCACTTCTTAGTGGTTCCATTTCTCAGCTGATTCACAAACTATCTATTGCTATTCTACAGCCCAATTCGTGTCACATTACGGCGCTAGTTACTTTGTATGATTTCCTACGACTACTAGGATCTTCAGCAATATCCTACGTAACATTTGATACATATATAAGCCGATATTCCCGGTCTAGTTGTCAATTAAATTGCGATTACAACAGTACAACATGTAGCCCGTGCTAATGCATTGAATTTTGAAATCAAAGATGGCTGCTGGCGTCCATGTTTTTTGTCCGATGACCCCGAAATGACTCTTTCCCATCTACATTCCAATTCCAACAGCCATGAGCAATTTCATGATGATCAGACTAAAGGTACGACCCGTAGCCCTTGCTAAAGGATTTAGTCATACAAAGAGTAAAATCCAAGATGGCTGCTGGTGGCCATGTTTTTTGGCCGAATGACCCCAAAATGACTCGTTGCCATCTACATGTCAATATTAACATCCATGACAAATTATATGATGATCAGACTAAAGGTACGACCTGTAGCCCGTGCTAAAGGATTTAGTCATACAAAGAGTAAACTCCAAAATGGCTGCTGGCGGCCATGTTTTTGGGCCGAATGACCCCAAAATTACTCGTTCCCATTTACTTGTCAATATTAACATCCATGACAAATTTCATGATGATCAGACGAACAGTACGACCTGTAGCGGTGCTAATGGATTGGATTTTTAAATCAAAGATGGCCGCTGGTGGCCTTGTTTTTTGTCTGAATGACCCCAAAATGACTCGTTCCCATCTACATGTCATTATTAACATCCATGACAAATTTCATGATGATCAGACTAAAGGTACAACATGTAGCCCGTGCTAAAGGATCGAGTCATGCAAAGAGTAAAATCCAAGATGGCTGCTGGCAGCCATGTTTTTTTGGCCGAATGACCTCAAAATGACTCGTTCCCATCTATATGTCATTGTTAACATCCATGACAAATTTTATGATGATCAGACTAAAGGTACGACCTGTAACCCGTGCTAAAGGATTTAGTCATGAAATCACTAAGACGCGGACCGTACCTGATTTCCAGATCTAAGATGTGGAACCATGGATACTAAGAAGTGAAACCTACGTGTTAGCCCGAAAATTGGCTATATAGCATATATCCTTGTAACATCTGACAACATAACACCCATAAATCATTACTTGACGTTCTTGTGTATAGTATTATTTCACATGGCGTGGTCGCGAAACTATTTTATCTTAGAAAAAATAACGATTTTGTCAGTCAACTGCGCAAAATGGTGTGAATTTTTGGTGATCAATGTTTCTTTTAGTGTAAACAAATATATTTGTCATACCAATTTCAGTACATTAGCGTTTAGTGTTAACCATAGCTAATAACTGCAAACGGCAGCCGGTCAAATTGTGATATATTGTGATAAAACTTACCAAAAACTTTCTCAAAAATCGACTATGACTGTCAACAAAAATCAGCTAAGAAATGTCATATAAAACTGCTAAGAAGTGATCTCATAGGAGCAGTTGAGCACCAGTGATATGGGTACCTATGGGAGACTCGTGTAAATAAGAGAATCTACTGGCACAGGATCTTTAATGTTGCACCAGTGCAGCTTCCGCCATGAAAGGGTTAAATTATCATGCAACATGGACAGATAGAGGCCCACTGTATTTCATCAAAATATATGTCGAGCTTGTGGCACCAATATGGAACAGTGATGGGAGGGTGATACAGTGATGTGTGAATATTTCATCTGTCCCCAAATGGTAGCCCATGATTCCAAAAATATTGGAAATCGAGGTTCTAAGATGTAATATATCAGTTATACTCACTTGAGTAATGTCCATTTTTTGGTAAATCATATCCGGCCGTTGCTTTGAGTTTTTCTCTGACATCTGTCTGATAACTGTGGCACTGATGTCGATATTGGTTATATTATGATAGCCAACATCATAAAGATCCTCACTTAGCCGAGAGTTACCACAACCCACAACGAGAACTTTGTCTGCTGGCTTCATGTATTTGTGCAAAACTCCACATAACTGAGGGTATTCTCCATACCTGTGGATTAAGATGAGGATATAAATCTATTATTTTTGCAGGGGGTGGCCTGCATTTCAAAATTGATGTTTATACCCCAAAATCTTTATAAATGATACTCAGTTGCTATAATCCGATGCAGAATTTTAAAAACCACTGCAAAGGAAAGTCCATGTAATAACATAATAATTAGTTCACAAGAGATGTTTATTTCCAACTACTGATAAAGGTAACTGAACCCTTTGGTGGGTAGAATGACATTTATACCATTTTACGGTTGGCGGGTGGAACGACATACATGTATATGTCGTTTATGGTAGTTTTAGGGCAATTTTATGTTACCCTATTCATAACTTCGTAAACACGTCTCATAAAAGGAAATTGTTCATGGATATAAAGTGGATAGAGTTTATTTTATTATTTACATTGATCCATGCTTTTAATAATGTTGTCTGTATGATTAATTGGTTACAATAGGTGATTTGTACAATATTACTCAGTTTATTTGCAATACTATATTCGCCCATGAATATGATGTCATATATGACATACCGGTACTCCCCCGTCAAAGAGTAAAAATGAAGACAATATAAACATTTAAATTAAAGGGAGGCTATACTTTAATTCTAATTCAATCCTTATAGGGAGAATGTACCTAAATCCAGCCATTTATGGGGCCATCGCCTAATAAAATCAACATACAATATCCAATAAAAGAATTAATGTGAGTCGAGAATGAGAGCTAAATAAACTCAAATTCATTAAGTTATTGCATATTCTCTGTTGAATAGAGTAGGACATGGCTTAATCCATGGCTGAATTTAGGTACTGTCTCCCTTTAATAATTTCATACTATTAGATACAATACGCTAACATATCCACACATGTTTACCACCTTCACTGCGCTGCAAAATGACAATTGCTGGTCGTAAATTTACAAGTAAGTTGCATAGTTCAGTACTCTTGGAGGGAAGAATTTATCATTCCACACCAACCTCAACTTCAAGTGTGTTTGTTTACGAAACAGTGTTTGGCATATGGGTGGCCACTGGCCAATAATTAAATGTGTCATCCTATGTTATTAAACGCTGCCAATTACAGTAAAATGTGGCCATATAGACATGAAAATGCTGTAACCTCATAATACGAACGATATAGTGAGAAAGAAAACTGCACGCCACAATGTCAAAGTGAGAGCTTTCCGATGAATGGCAACAAGCCATATTTCCGACTAAATCCTGAAAAATTACCCATAATTCTGCTGTGGTTAAGGAGACGATTATTTAGGGCATTACTGTACTTCAGAAGTTCAGAGCAAAGCAGAATTTATATGCAAGACATTTAGGTGGCAATTCATGATTAATTTATTGACGAAATGAATTACAATGGTGATAACAATGTTGTATTTCATGATTTTCAGTGGTAGACTTCTGATTTTACTGCCGCATATACTTAATTTGGGACAGTAAAATCAGCGGCTTACCAATGAAAATCACGAAATACAACACAGTTCTTTCTAAATACGTGTAATCCTGAAATCTGTAAATCAGTTTGTAATTTCCTTTCCAAATACACCGAACCATCATGTTAAGTCCTAAAAGAATAACCTCCAAATAGTGAAGTCGTATTTTAGATGATAGAATACTAAAGATAGTGATATCTTCATAAGTTTTATATAACTTTCTGGGATATAAACTAATAAATACAAATTGAAGACACCTTGCTTTTATTTAAATTTTTCTGGTATAACATATACAACTGTTGGGGACACTTATACAGGCTATTTTTAGAACAGAAAATTAGGCGATCCGCGGAAACGTTCAGAGCGTAGCAAGAGGAAGAACTCTATCTTGTAATAACCCTTCGTCAAGGCAAAAGTAATTTCGAATCAAAGAAATAACGATTTTTTATGCCTTTATAGTCTGTCTTTAATTCACAAAAAGAGCTATTTGTAGTCTTGAAATAACATTTTATAAAAAAAATTATAATGATGTTGTAATTGTGGCTCAGAAGTGATACACTATCTTTAACCCTTTCATAATGGGAGCTGTGCTTGTGTAGCATTAAAGATCCTGTGCCAGTGCATTCTCTTATATATATAAATCTCCAATAGGGAGCCTCACATATATAAGAGAATGCACTGGCTTTCAGGTAAAGGTAAATATCATTAGGCCAATGTATTCTCTTATATAGGCGAGGATCCCCATGGGAGACTCACATATATAAGAGAAAGCATTGGCACAGAGTTTTCATAACATTTCAGGAAGATCTAATCATGGAATGGTTAATATATTTATACTTGAACAGAAAACCATTTTTCACACTTACCACTCGAAAGCTTTGGTCCCTCTCTTCTTGAAGAATTGATCCCAGTATTCAGGAGAGTGAAAGTCTTTGTGAGTTCTCGGGAGCAGATCCATGTTATATCAGGCACAATACTGCAAAAGATAATTACATATAAAAGACCTACATGTACTATAAAGTGAGCAAAACTGCAAATAGTGTGTATGTCATTTACAGAGGGTGAATTTAGTGACAATATCCGGCACAGTGGGCTAGCATCACCAAATTCACCCTCTGGGGACCTCATTCTGCTTAGGCCTCAACTGATATGGGAGACCTTGGATCAGATTGAAGTTCACCAGTTGAAGTTGGTGATGTTCACCCATCAGCACCTTGATTACGCATTTTATCTTCAGCAAATTAGGGGAAATAGAAACTGAAGAGAAGGGAAAAAGTAACTAAAAACAATGTTAATTTGAGATGATAGATACTTCATAGAGGGTAAATTTGGTGATGGTAGCCTACTGTAGAGTGTAATGCTCACAATCTGCATGCTTCGTGAAACATGGCCTAATTAATTTGAAACGCTAATGCCGATTTGTGCATGTCACATGCTACCTGAAAAAACCTAAATTAGGCCACAATAAAAATTATTACAAGTTTTCTTCGACGTAAAAGTGAATTTGGTAGGGATCATACTGGTTTTCATCAAATTATGGTTGCTGTAGTCTTCTATAATGGACTTTAAGCGCAAATCACCTGCTCATCTAAGATTGCCAATGATGGTAATAAAATGTCACAATTGTGAAAGTAACCCAGTTTTAATATTCCATGGACAACATTACATTTGTTGTGAACTCCACAAGAGTTGTTAAATGAATGTAATTATTTATTGTGGAAAATATATTTTATCACAATATTAACATAATTAAAAAGAATACAATCTCATTTGACCTCGAGAACTTCGTAACAGTTCAGGTCTTCTCTGGATGTAAACAAACAGATAAACAGATAATATGGTAAAGTCAATTAAAATATTGATGAAAATTCCCACCACTGGATCTCCGGGCATAAAGTCTGCTATACAGTAAAGCCCTAATTAATCGACTCCTTAACCACAGCAGAATTATGGGTAACTTTTCAGGATTTAGTGGGAAATATGGCTTGTTGCCAGTGAGAGCTTTCCGATGAATGGCAACAAGCCATATTTCCGACTAAATTCTGAAAATTTACCCATAATTCTGCTGTGGTTAAGGAGTCGATTAATTAGGGCTTTACTGTAGAAGAGTGAGACAACCATTCTTCAAAGCAAAACAGTATCCTTACCGATTTCACTAGCTGGTTTATGTTAGGGATGCAGACCAGACTGCAAAAAAAATGGTCCGTCCACGGCTGGACCGCAGACCGGACCGACTGCCATCATTGGACAGCTTTGGATCGGTCCATCCATGGTGGTCTGGTACTATACCAGTTTGCGAACTTGAATACATAGATGTATCCCTAGCTTAAGTTCTGACCCTATATACTTACCTTATGTTACCTTATGTGGTAACTGGACGCAGGCTCACGCCTCTTTGTCCAGATCATCGATTTCATCTTCAGGGGTGACAGAGCAATCTCTTTTACCCCTTTCATCTAGTTTATGTTCTACGTCTTCGTTCCGGTTTGTTTTTCTATTGATTCCCGGGGGAGACAGAGCAATCTCTTTTTCCCCACTTCTTCTGATTGTACTGTTATCTACGTTTGTTTTTGATATGTCATCCATATCTTCTGTTATGTGGGGGGGGGGGGGGGCAGAGCAATCTCTTTTTCCCCCTTGACTCCTTCGTTCCATATTGTTTCTTCATTTTCCAGTGTTGTATTTTCCATAAGGGAGACAGAGCAATCTCTTTTTCCCTTGGCTCCCTTGTTACCTTTTTTTTTATAATGATTTGTCGATTTCTTCTAGATAATCAAACATCATAGGCTGGTCATGGAAATGGTTATCCAAGCTGTTCTTGTGCTTTATATAGTAATTTGAATGTTTCATTGTCCAAGTTTATAAATGCTCTTCTGATTATTCCCACCATTTTGTTCGCCTTGTTTATTTGATTTTCTATATGTTCTTCGAAGGATAGGTTGCTGTCAAATACTACTCCAACATCCCTTTCTGATTGTACGATGTCCAGTTGTGTTCTTGTACCATCTTCTTTTTTCATAGTATATAATGGTAGTTCATTTTCTTCATTATGGTTTATTACCAGTATTTTACTTTTATCTGGATGAAATTTAAGTAGCCATTTATCGCTCCATTCCACCAGGCTGTCCAGATCCTGTTGCATTTCTTCATTGTCTTTTTAATTGGTGATTTCTCTATATATTTTTGTGTCATCGACATACATACAAATGTATATGCGTTGGAAATTATGGTTTCTGGTAAGTCATTGATGTATATGACGAAAAGGACAGGTCCCAGTACAGATCCCTGTGGAATGCCGCTGGTTACACTATGCCAGTCTGATGTTGATCCGTTGACAGATACTCTTTGTTTTCTACTTCTTAGGAAATCTTCTACCCAAATGCATATTTTTTCATTAATTCCATAACATCTCATCTTTGATAGAAGCCTCTTGTGTGGTACCTTATCAAAAGCTTTCATGAAATCTAGATATATGGCATGAATTTCCCCTTTATGGTCCAGAATCCTTGTCCAATCATCTGTTATTTTTAATAGTTGTAGTGTTGTTGATCTTCCTTCTATAAATCCAAATTGTTTTTTGCTTAGTATCTTGTTTGTCTTCATATGTTCTATTAATTTTTTCCTAATTATCTTCTCCATTAGTTTACATATAACACTTGTAAGACTTACTGGTCTGTAATTTGCAGGATCACTCTTTCTTCCCTTCTTATATATTGCTGTTATTTGGCTCATTTTCCATGCTTCTTGTACTTTTCCTTGTCTTAGTGATGCATTAAATATGGCTGTTAGTGGTCTATATAATTCATAAGCCAACTCCTTTAGTACTCTTGGGTGGATTCTATCTGGTCCTGGTGCTTTATTTATGTTTATCGTTAGCAGTAAGTTCCTCACATCTTCCCCTGATATTTCATCTATGTCATGTTTGGTTTCTATTTCTGGTATGTTATTCAATCCTGGTGGTGAATCATACGGCTCTTGTGTAAAAACACTATTGAAGAATTTTGACAAGCTATAGCTTTTTCCCTATCTGTTTCTGCCTTGTTTTGTGAGCCGTCTTCGTTAGTTGTAATTAATTCTGGTATTGATTCCTTTGTTATCCTCTTTGCATTCACGTAGTTCCAGAATGCTTTATTGTTTACTTTTGCTGCTTTTGCTATTGTGTTTTCCCTCTTTTTTCTTTCAATCTTTATGGCTTTCTTCACTCGGTTTCTGATTTTACATTATTCTTTGTGTATATTGAAACTGGTCTTTAGTTTCAATATATCGTGTCCATAATCGATGTTTTTTCTTTATTAGTTCTAGGGTTGTTTTCCCTATTGCAAACTCTCCTTTCCTTCCTTTGGGATTACTAATTGGTACGTTAGATTTGATTGTTTCAGTTAGGATATTACGTAGTAGTTCCATCATTTCTTCTGCTGTTTTCCCTTTAAACTCTTCTTCCCATCCTGATTTTCTTACATCTTCCCCCATTTTTATGTAGTTTGCTTTTCTGTAGTTTGCATATGGTCGGGATTTGTTCGGTGATATGGCATTGATATCCAGTTGTATATTTAAGATGCAGTGGTCGCTGTTTCCAAGTGGACTTTCATATTTGATGTCTGATATAATTTCTTCTTCCTTTACTAATAGCAGATCCAGTAATGTTGGTTTTTGATCATTTCTTGCCCTTGTTGGTTGATCTATTAGTTGTGTTAGATGGCAATCCCTGAAATTCTCTTTGAAAATTATGTTTTCTTCACCCATTGTTCCAGCCCTATCCCACTTAATATTTGGCATATTGAAATCTCCCAGGATCATTATTTCTTTGTTACTGGGTAATTCATCACATGTTTTCTTCAGTAGTTTTCTCAGTTTTTCATTGTTTTCTGCTGATGGGTTAGGACATCTGTATATGTTTCCTATGAGAATAGATATTTTATTCTCCAGTTGGATATCTACCCATACTTGTTCATTAAATTCTGTATCCATAATTACTTCTGTTGCTTTCAGTGTATCTTTAATGTATGTTATTACGCCTCTTCCTTTATTACCCTTATATTCTTCTGGATATATTGTATATCCTTTAATTCCCATCTCTGCCTTTGTTATGGGTTATCTGCAGTTTTTTGGATTAACTTCGTTAATCACAATAATATCTGCTTCATTTCCACTGGTTATTCTTCCTTTTAATTCTTCTATCTTGTTTGATAGGCTGTCTGCATTAGTGTATGTCAGGTTTATGTGTGATTTTGTTCCTGTGTCTCTTCTGATATTGATTTGATTTTTTTATTTTCCGGTTCCATGGTGGACCCCGGACCACAAACACCCAGTTTTTTTATTCCCTTTGTTCATTTTTCTCTTTTACTTCTTGTCTTCTTATTTTTTCATCCTTCCTTTGCATCTGTGTTAAATCATGTGCTATGTTTACATCCTTATTTTGTGGATTTTCCTCTTTTAATGTGCCCATATTCATGAATAGTTTTCTTTTTATTTCTGGTTCACTGAAGCGTATCAGCAATGGTCTGTTCTTATTATCTTCTTTCTTCCCTAATCTGACTAGTCCCCTAACATCTTCTTCCTTGAGGTTGACTGGTATGGAACTCTGAAGTTTCAGTTGCCAGCCAATGCAGAGTCGAAAATGTCTGGTTACCTGGTGTCAGATCACATGTATAGCAGCTTGTGATATACATTCTTTGGTGTTGGTGACATCAAACGACAGTGAGTACTGCCTTTTGATTCCGCCAACATCATAGAATGCCCTAATCAGCACAACATCGTGCTTGAGTTAGTGACTACTAGTATATGTATTTGGAAACTATGCACATGTAACCACATAAGATAGCGAATTACCATGAATACCATGTCAACTAACAACACTCATCTACAAATCAATATACTGAACACAGGTCGCAATATCCTAGCCAAAAGTTAGCAATATCTAACTCCAAGCAACTACAATATCCAATGCCGATATAGCATGTGGGGGTAGTGGAAACGTGCAAGCTCATAGTAAGCTAAAAGAGCCAAGTGTGCCTGTCATTTGCAGAATGAGGTCCCCAGAGGGTGATTTTAGTGAAGCTATCCCACATAGTGGGCTAGCATCACCAAATTCACCCTCTGGGGACCTCATTCTGCATGGCCTCATCTGCTATGGGAGACATACTCAGATTTCACCAAATGGTGAATATTGTGATGCACACCCATTGGGAACCTTGATTATGCAATGTGTTGTCTCCCAATTTGGGGATACATGTACATATGTATAGAGAAACTAAACTAAAAAGGAAATAGAATCTATGTGAAGAAGTTTCTATATAAATTTAATAATAAAGATACTTTCCAGAGAAGATGAGACCTATGCATAATGAGCTCCCAGAATGTGACTTTAGTGATGCTAGCCCGCTATGCGGGATAGCGTCACTAAATGAACCCTCTGGGTACATCATTCTGCAAATGACAGGCAGCTTATTCTCAGGCCTGACCAGAGCGCTTACTCCTAATCTTCAATCAGCTGAAGTAATAAAGGATGTGCATGGAGCAATGCAATTTTGATGTGGCATTTAAAGACATATTATGTACTTTGGGTGGTGAAACTGATAATTTACTATTCGGGCACTATGCCCACTGGCAAAATGTAACATTCTACTAACATCGCAGAAAATTTCAAGGAAATCGACCATTCATAGAAAACATCGTCCGAACTACGCTCAATTATAAATATTTACATCTCGATTCGGGACGCAACTATCGTCGATAAACTAACATAAATGATTTTTCCATCGAGAGTCATTGCATGTAATTAATATATAAGAATCACGGTGTGTGTTGCCAATTTAGATTAATATTCGTAAAAAGTAACTACCTGTACTTTGAGCAAGTTTATTATCAATTTCTATTTGAGCACCCTATCGCAGTATTTCACATCACTTTAACACATTATATTTTTGTAATTATTAGAAAAGAAGATAAAAACTCAGATGATTAGGTACGGGTTGGTTACAGAAGTTTTAAGTGGGCATTATATAGGGGATATATTATTTTGTCCAAACCTGTGAGTGTACAATAGCAGGGTCAAGGGAGTTTCATGCAAATATGGGTAAAATGAGGTGCGCTGGTGCAGATGTATTTTGGTCCGGTGTAATACGGAAAGCTATGATGAATACATGTTAGGATCAGACTGGTCCACTGGAAAAAGTCATGTACTAAAGTAATTGTTGGAAGACTTTATTTGGAAGCTTTATTTGAAGCTCTAAATGTGAATGTATGGTAAAGAACAGTGTCATTCACTACATGAATTATTTTTTACTATAAGGATATATTTATAATAATGGAGAATGCGTTTGTTACTAGCTATGCCTAATTAAGGCACTGACTATATCTTCCCAGAACAGGGGCCGGTGAAAGGAACAAGTGCTCTCCTTCTATATTTATATCTATATTATATTAGGTGCTGTTGAAGTCCTGAATAAAGAATGTAACATAGGAAAGTGAAGAATAAATTCAGGTGGGCAGCACGGGAAAAATTTATCACTTTAATCAAAGGGATATACTATTACTAACAGATAGCAAAATTGACACCGTCAGATAAGAGATGGTGTTGGGGAGGGGCACCACAATTTACAGATACATTTTTATAACAGATTTCGTCCATCCTTATATGTAGGTGCTCCCATGTGCAACATACATACATTGATTGCTTTATAGTTACGTTCTGACATGACCATAATCAAAATCTGTTTTATGACTTTTATCTATAATGTTTTTATCTATAAAGTTATTATGAGCATATCTCCAAAATATTATGCACACCATACATGTATCCCCACCTTTCTACCCTCACTCCCATATCTCTCTGTCAACTCTTCTTCTTCTTCTTTTGCACCTGCACTTGCACTTATACATGTAGCTTATTTTCTTTTATTATAATTATTATAAACAGTGCTCTGACCAAAAAGCTGTGGCTTCCACAGAGCCCAATTATCATATTATTTTGAAAGGCCACCCGGCCAGTGTCTTCGAATTGTGGCGTCATTTGAAGCTGTGGCTTTGTAGAATAATTGCAGTAAAAATAGGCAGACTGAACCTAAATTCGAACTTGAACTGTATTTTCATATCAGTAATCCATATGCCAAATTTGAAAATAGATACATTGGACATGTGTCACATGTAACAACAACTAGGCAATGAGTTCATTGTTTGTTAAAATAATATCCACATTCATGTCATTTGTTTGTTGATTTATTTCTGATAGCACTGGATAGCACATTAAATTTTAAATAGAATTAAGAAATTGTGATACCACATGCCATATTATGGTACCATAGTCCTCTGACATTAATTTTAACATTTAACATTTAACGACAAAAAAAGCCCATTCAACGATGTATTCAAGGTTTCTGACTTTCTATATAGTTTCCAGTATTTAAGGATACTCAATCCGATCAGACGCTCCTAAATTATTATTTCTTTGGCTTCGGGGGTAAAAAATATTTGATTCGAGTCGAGGAACCCACCCATGATAGTGATCAGATATCGATTTTTGAAGTTTGTTATTTCTCGAGATGTGTAATAATATATGGCCCAGAAAAACATGTTCAAACGGAAGGTCTCGGACAAAATTGCAGATGAAGATAGATAACTCTAAAATCAAGTGGTAATATGGCCAAATTTTGTGATACTTAAGTGATAATACGGTCATATTTTGTTGAACAAAATGTTGACAAATAGTGATGTTCCGATAATGAAAAAGACCATCGGACCGATTTCAGATAACTGGAGGTACAATCGGCCGATTCCGATGTTTATATATATTGTGCGTTTGTTCCCATAATGGACCTACATGTATATACAATCATTGCACTCCCTATCTGGGTATAGTTTCAAAGCCAAATACATCAAAGAAATATATACACACTGTAGCAAAGGTATATCCGCCGATGTCAGTTGTGCGCTGCCTTTGATGTATACCGGTAGTTGTTTGACAAAGAGATCAAAGTTGCCGACTCATAGTAACGTTATGACCGTGTGGGGAACACTCGAACGCGGTGTAAAAGTCTTGATTGACTACTTGTAAGTTGCAACAATGTATGGAATGGCGATGATTATTAATTAAATATAGATTGATGGATAATAACTGCTGTCATATTTGTCACACCTTTTGTCTTTTAACAACTGGGAAGCTTTTATAGTTCCTCCTACTCAATTTTTGTTTCGCGAGACCGTTCAGGTCCAAGTTCAAAGTGGAGCTAAGCATATTTCATTGCGCTAGAGCATCACTATAACAATGGCGATTCGCGGAGAGGAAAAAAAACAAGTGCAATTTGGAACTATACTTCACCATATTGTCCCCTACAGACGAAAAGGCCAATTGGTTGTTATTTAAGACAGTTCTGACCGCGACTGTACTAATTCATTCAATGTGTGCTTCAAATTATTGACAATTTGAAATAGCATGTGATGTCACCGCATGGCACGTGCGACGTCGTGCGTGTCCACGTGATTGAACCAATAACTTCATATTACACGGGATTTGTCGGGCAGGTGTATTGCCATGCTTATATTTAATCATATGTGACTGGTTGGACGATGCCATTAGTTTCTTTTTAGACTTTTACATCTGCGTTTTACATTCAATACTGCGGTTGTATTGTGTACGTTTATTAAAGCGTGCATATTGCACTTAGATACTAGAACGTTTTTGTTTGTTTTGACAATTGGTAAAAACCGATGTTCAACTGCGAGTTACGATTAATATCCGATGGGCTATTATCGGCCGATGGGCGATTCCGATTTCGATTATCGGAACATCACTATTGATAAATAACAAGTTTTGGAAAAATTTGATACCATAGTTAACAGTGGTTAGCATTATTTCGTTGCAATAAATTGATTCTGATAACTAAAGCGTATTTTGAAGAAATGTTGTTGTGGTTGTATTTTGATGATATGGGACTATCTGATCGGATTGAGTACCTTTGATTAACTAAAAATTCTGAGAAGAGGATTTATAGTCTAATTAGCTCTATCTATCAATAAAATAATAATTGGCGAGTCACGAACCTCTCAATTCTGCTGTTCTAGCTACCGGTATCGTATTCAATTCAATACTCATTCTTGACATGAATTAAATAAAGGTACTCAATCCGATCAGACGGTCCCCATATCATCAAGTTACAACAACAACAACATTTCTTAAACATACCGGTACATGTACGCTTTTTTACTTTTGAACATAACATGCATGTTAATTTTTTTCACGATGCTGAGTTAACAGAACATTATTGGCTTTAGATGATGGACAAACATGGCAAAATATATTGTAGGCAATTTTTCAAGGTTCATGAGGGGTTGGCAATTTGTTAGCCGCGGCAATTTTGTCCCAACATTTTTCCAACGTTGACCCATGCAACATTGGCCCAAATTAGGAAATTTTCAAGGCGTTGGCATTATGTTGTCACTGTCAGTACGTTGGCAAAACATGGAACGTTGGCCCAACATTAACATTGGCCCAACCCAACATTGGCCCAACCATTTGCCAACTGTTGGGCTAACATTTGCACCATGAGCAAATGCTCGTTAAAACCTATAGTCCTTAAATCTGACTTTTATTATCAGAGCATAGCTCCATTTTCAAGAGCGTCTAGCTCTGTTTGAATAGTTGGGTCCACCAACTAGTTAAAACCATGGTTGGATTACCGTTGATTCAACGTTGGAACCATGCATTGGGCCAACGTTTAACCAACGTAGGAGATTTACTGGAACGTTGACCCCACATAAGAGATTTATTGGAATGTTGGCAGAACGTTTGGGATAAGGACGACCAGCAACACAACAAATGCGCGACTGGGCACAGCCCAGTTGGTCGTCTTTAAAAAACAAATAATTTCTATCTATTTCCCCGAGTTTTTTTCCTGATCTACACCCCCTACTGGAATTCCTAGAATTTAGAAATTAGTAATAGTAGCAACCTCACTTCCACAGTTTCATTTTCAGTGCATTATCTGGACGCATGTTAAATCGCAATGTTTATTCTATTGTAAACTCACTAAGAGTCACTTTATATGAGGATTATTTCCCTTTTCGAACTATATATGACAACTAACTGTTATTCTATTTACTTTTGTAAGTATTCTTATACTCCATTTGTTCATATTTATGTGCATCTTCCTGAAAATTTACTAATAAAAAGTAATATGGTCTAATATTACTAATACTAGTAATAGTAGAATTTAGAAAAACATTTTGGGGCACCGTGATCTTTAATTTTCAATGACAGGCAGTCATATATGGTTAAAATGTATTGCCTGGAAGATGAATAAGTCTCTATGCTGATCTGGTAAAATTTCATTGATCCGTACTCGTCAGCTTGACACAATAATGAGTTGTTTTCTTTTTCGTTGTATCCCACGTGCAGAGCGTTTCGTTTCGCCGTCAATCCAATACTTTGAATTACCGACGGATAGACTTCCTTTTTCCGGTTTCCTCACGTTGCTGAAATGGTGAGCTTTTTTGCTCCACTGAATCTAATAAAATAGCATCCTTTATATAAATCATCTGAATAGAAGTCATGATTATAATATAAATACACATATTTATCTCATAGATGTAATGCTATGATATAATTTCTGGTCAGCTACTTACAAAATAAATGGCGATACTTACACAGTTGGGTCACTCGCCGTGTGACTCGGCCTGAGTGGTGCTAACGTCGATTAGTTTTCATTTAGGCAAATTATGGTCAAGAGATCTCAATTGGAGAACATTTCTATAAAGAAAAATTACAATTAACGGCACATAAGTTAGCACAACTGTAAAACGTGAACACATTGTTGGCGGCAAAATTTATGTAAACAAAATATTTCCACAAATTCCAGATTCACTGTTTTCGTCTGTAAACATGACTGAGCTGAGCTCAGACTAAATTTTCACATAATTATAAAATTCACTAAAATTATTCCCCATCCAGCAAATATTTTGCGCCGAAAAATGAATGTTCAATCATAAGTGGAGGAATCGGGGGGCCCGACAAAATCGTGGATATTTGTTCACATGATTGCGATCATCGTAGATGGTGATGTCGTGGGTTGTTCGTAAGCATGTGATTGACTACCCTACGATGTTTCCAGCTATGATTTTTACGTTTCACGACTGATTACGTTGCAAGTGGAGGTATCCACTATCCAAGGATACGTCATGATTTTGAATCTAAAATCAAACAATGCTTGATAGTATTTTTTACTTGCGTAAGTTGCGATGTTGACATGAGCATGCGCAGTCCAACTACCGGTTACTTCCTATGACGGAAATCCTTCCACACATTTGAATCGTGGTCGTCTGAATGTTCACTAAATATGCACATCTCAGTGATTGTTCAGACGACCATGATACAAACGTAAGGTCATGGATAGTTTGTTCACATGATTGCAATGTTGTCGTACATGACGATATCGTAGTTTGTTTGTAAAGCTTGTGATTGGCTATATAGTCATGAAACAGCGAGAAATTAACTTCTTCTGAGAACAAGTTGATTGAGTCAGGGTTTGGGTGGGGGGGGGGGGGAAGATGTCCAGGTCAGGATATCTCCCCCCCCACCCAGCACCTACATGACAAAAAAATGCCATGATTTTGAATCTAAAATCAAACAATGCTTGATAGTATTTTTTACTTGCGTAAGTTGCGATGTTGACATGAGCATGCGCAGTCCAACTACCGGTTACTTCCTATGACGGAAATCCTTCCACACATTTGAATCGTGGTCGTCTGAATGTTCACTAAATATGCACATCTCAGTGATTGTTCAGACGACCATGATACAAACGTAAGGTCATGGATAGTTTGTTCACATGATTGCAATGTTGTCGTACATGACGATATCGTAGTTTGTTTGTAAAGCTTGTGATTGGCTATATAGTCATGAAACAGCGAGAAATTAACTTCTTCTGAGAACAAGTTGTTTGAGTCAGGGTTTGGGTGGGGGGGGGGAAGATGTCCAGGTCAGGATATCTTCCCCCCCCACCCAGCACCTACATGACAAAAAAATAATCTTATGGTTTTATCGCTCGTTTTGCTTTATATAGTCATGAAAGCAAATTAAGCGATAAAATCATAAGATGATTTTTTTGTCATGTAGGTGCGCGGTGTGGGGGGGGGGGGGGGGGTGGAATATCCAAGCCTGGACGTTTGAAAGAAAAGAAAAAATTTGAATTAAAAAAAAACATTTTTCTGGTCATTTCATGAACAGACAATCAAATTCGTGAAAAAACTAATTTTGTCACTTTTTTTTTTTAAATAAAAAAAAAAATTATATATTTTTTTTTTTAATCTCCAAAAAAATTTTTCTGGCCATTTCGGAACCAAACGATATCATATGAGTGAAATTATTTTTTAGTCGTACATGGGGGGGGGGGGGGGGGGGGGGGGGGAGATATCCAGGGTGGCGGGGAAGATATCCTGGGGGGGAAGATGACGTGTTACACCGGCACAGGGTCCCCTTGACGGCCCCGTTCCCCTCCTGCCATACCCCAGGACATACTGCATGTCTATAAATGTATAAAGATGTTTAAAACTTCTGAATTTTGTTGGAATAGTACTAAGGAATTTTAAAAGGTGAATTTATTTTATATCTTGTGAGTGTACACTCTAAACGCGTTGTTAAATTGAAACAGGAAGTGATCAGAACTGACATCGCTAGGAGCTATGCCTTTGAGGTCAGTTAGTTACGTTGCGGTTGTATGTAATCAGCCTTAATATATTCCGATTACGTTATGCATCCGAAACATCTGCTGTGTCTTCCACAGTGAGTCTTTTAACATTAACAAGCACGTTTAACTCGGGATTAAAATTACTGGTTTTCTGTACATGTACTTCGTAAATTAATATATATCTAAATAAATTTACTAGTTTTAAAGTTACAGGTACATGTATAAGGTTTGATAGCTTGGCACTTGGGCAGAAATGGAACAAAACAATCTGCCGTTTCTACTCTCACACGATTCTATTGGCCGATATAACGAAAGTAGTTCAACCAGTGCTAAAAGTAAAACAGGCTACTTTTACCTGGATTTTTCCCCTTGACGGCTACCGGCCCCATTCCCCTACCCCTAGCGGAAAGCCTGAATATGTACATGCATAAAGTTATAAGCTCTTCATTTTGATATCGGAATCATATAGAAATCTTGACTTTGTGCTCTTTTCAATTTTAATAGCCTCAAAATTAATAAACGCTTTGTAAGTTGCCATAACTTTTCCGTAAGGCGTACGTAGCAAGTGGAGAGTTAGACTCAGTTAATATCGACGAACACTTTTATGGAAGCCCCTCCCTCTTTACCTGGGTTGGTTAAAAATGCGCACTACGAATTTTTGCGTCCGCGGTATAGGGAGTACCGCTATTCTCAAAGTAATTGACCAGAAAAACGGGGTGATACCCCGGTCATGACTGCGGTGATACCGGTAATAAGCGGTATCGAGACGGTCACGGCGGTGGAGTTACGGTATCGGGCGGTAAGGATACCGCGGTCTGATAGCGGGCACCGCGTTAAATGTTTTGAATACCGCGGTGATTTTCTTGGAACTTTTTGAAGGGATGCATTTAGTGAACGTTCAGATAACGATTTAATCGTAAGTGGAAAGATTTCCGTCGAGGCCGGAAGTAACCGATAGTTGGATTGCGCATGCTGACGACAATGTCGCAAGTCAAAAAATAATATCAAGCACCGTTTGATTTTAGATGCGAAATCGTGGCGTATCCTTGATAACCTCCACTTGCGACGTAATCGCAGTCGTGTGTACGTAAAAATCGTAGCTGGAAATGTCGTAGGGTAGTCAATCACATGCTTTATTCGCGGTTTATTTCTGCAAATCGGAGCGGGGGGATACGGAATAAATCCAAAATTATTTGAACTATGTTGAATAGCAAGAGAAATTTGATGATATTGGAAAATCATCTACAAATGTGTTTATAAATGCGAGTTTATATTTGCAATGTTCCGTGTTTTTGACGCATGATTCACGGCATTGCTATAATATCTATTAAGTAAATGACGACTCCTGCTGGCTGGGTTGTCACACCGAAAGTTAAAACAATACGTCTATAAGCCTTAATTAGGATCTCATTAAATTCCACAGATAAAAGGAGAATCACTGTGTGTGATTTCCACGACTTCGTGTCAATGCCAATCGCTGCCTTAGAATGTCCATCTTACTTTATCGAATAAATAAAAAAAATAAAACGTTCCGTCATAAGACTCATAACACATTCATACTTTGTGCGTGTTGAAATTATTTCAAGGGCAGGTATGTGTTGGAAGACACCTCAGTGCCCGGACACCAGGCGATGGGTGGAGTTTATAATTTGACAGCCGATGTCAGCAACTTTAAAGTACCGGTAGCGTAGATACTTTGTGTTGCACTCAGAGCTGAAGATTACCATGACGATCTGTCGCATTCAGAACAAGTCCACGTGACATTTTTGTGACGTGTTTGGGGGGGGGAGTTCCCTTGATGACGTCATCGTGGGTCAAATTGTGTTCAACCACGTGATTATGTTTTTGTTTGCTTCTTATAAATGTCAAATTGTAAGCGTCCACATTTGTCAAATTTCCATGTTGACTTTACGGCAATAAACAATCTATCTATATACATGTAGCAGATGCATATGGACTGTTCCCATCCCGCATGTCTTTATAAGAGGACGCGCATGTGTCGTCATAATCATCAGGATTATCTCACTTATAAATAACCATACACGACACCCCCGCATGCCTGTAAAAGTAGACGAATCTGGTTCCAATTAAGCCGTGTTTCCATGACGTTCGCGCATGATATCGTCAGGGTTATCTCATTATTAGGGATCGCACAACCTGCTCACAAGAATAGTAATTCTTTTCTGCCGGGCTCGATATTGGTACCATATATTTCTGTTTTAATAATGTCAATAAAACCACACAAAATAAATCCAATTGCATTGGAGATTGATAAAAGTTAGGAATATCGGTAAGAATTGTTGTTTCCCCCACCCGCACTATTATTTGGGTCACTCAGATAGTTCTTACCTACCTGTACCCTGCATCACAACTAAAACTGATATGCATTCTCATGTAGGTTTATCATCGACCTATGTCTATATGCATGTATACGTCGATGGGTCAACATGTATACATATTAGTATAATTACATGCACGATGTTTCAAATATAAAATTAAAATAAATCGAGGGTAACACAGGCCTGGCCCTTTGAAATTGGAAGGAGGGCAATGATCGCCCTCCTTAATTTATCCCAGGAGGGCTATTTTATCTGACCATATGATGCGAAGCATCATCAGAGGCGAGCGGGGGTGATTTTGAGAGGGGGTGTCCCCCTCTCATGATTAGGGGGGTCCTCCCCCGGGAAATTTTTAATATGTAGTGTCCCTGAGAGTGATTCTGGCATATATTTGTGGATTTTGTTCAGTGTTTCTTGAGGGAAAAAATGTAGTTTTTTCCTCAACAATTTGTTAACTTTGAATACATTTGAACAGAAGACATACTAGAAAATTTGGCAGTAATCCGCCGTCGGCAAATGAACTATGCTATGTCACTGAGACTCTTTGTTAATTTTCGTGTGGGGAACTACATTCAAACACTCTATAAAATCTAATAAATGTAAAAAAAAATATTTGTTTCGTGTATTGTCATTCCACTCCCTCTTTCACACCTGGTCATGTAGGTACCGATAACAAGAAATACTTCGATATAGAATTCTGAAAATATACCACAAGTTCAAAATCCCTGGTCCCAGAAAGAGTTTACTCAAATTATGCACAAAACTCACAATTTAATTATTTTAGGCATTTGGGTAAATCACCAATCGAAGTATAGACAACATTCTGGATTATTCACAATTTCACCATGACTCTGAGGCTCTGAGCTGACACAGACTATCCGCATAATTCTGACTGGTTGACAACCAGTCAGAATCATGTTGACAGTTTGTGTCAGCTCAGACTAGTCACTACATTCACCACTATTAGTACTTTACTTTCGTTTTCTCTGCTCAACATTACAATAAGAAACACATGTTCCGTTTCAATCTACCGCCTGTGGATTATCAGTATTCCGCCTGTTTATCTCGTAATGCGCACACTCAATCTGCACGTAGAGATCACTCTCTGAGTGTCTATAACGTAGAGCGGATCTACCGTATGCTCATGACCGTCTGCCATTTTTCATATAAAACCAAAACACAAGCGCGTGCGCTAATAATGCGAGACAACTCTATAACAAGACAACTAACAAGCGCGTGCGCTAATAATGCGAGACAACTCTATAACAAGACAACTCTAAACCGAAGTAACAATTGTACCACATGCAAATGTCGATCGGCACACCTCGCCAGTTTCCGACGTAAACAACTTACACTGTCAAGGGCGCGGTGTTCCGAATGATGCAATGCAATTAAGCGTGTGCGCTTATAATGCGAGACAACTGTGTATACAAAAACGAGATGACAGTTGTACCACGTGCTTGTATGTCGGCAAATAACGTTGCTACTCAGATCGCCCGGGCATACTTACGCGAGGAGGGCGATAGGCGCCCTCCTTATTTTAATTTCAGGCGGGCGGAGGCGGGCGAGGGCGATCGCCCGCCTTAAAAGGCCAGGCCTGCAAACTGCATCTTGCCTTGGATTTCAGTGAAAATTAGGTCACTTTAGAAAAAGTAATTGGTGTTGGCACTTAAAAATTTTTGTCGGTCATGTTTCCGGAACAATATAAATTTATCGACCCGATGATGCTCTGTCAGAGTAGTAATAATAATAGTAGTAGCAATAGGATTAACTTGGAATATTTTGCACTGCTGAATATATACTAGTAGCACTAATCTCTGGTTACAAATTACACACCACTGGTCAAGTGGCCCTGCTAATGTGCTTGATAAGGTCGAGCACAGGTGCCAAATTATCAAAATAGCTCATTTGAGCTCGCAACCTCGCGTAGCTAAATTTTTAATATGAATTAACATGCAAGTCAATTTCCTCAGTTAACATGCATGTTTGCCGCAAAATTACTGTGGTAAGTTTGGAAAGCTACCTGTTTTCGAGGTGTCACTTCAACTCGCTGTCATACAATCATTTATAACTTTTTGCAATAAATATTTCACTCCTGTTGCTATTTTAATCTGCCTGACAATCTGAAGGCATTATGTCAAACTATAATATGCTTATTGCAGGCTAAAGTTAAAGCTAAGGACTTGCGAGGCAAGAAGAAGGATGACTTGCTGAAACAGCTGGATGAGTTGAAGAATGTAAGTTAGAATTTATTTATATAAGAGCAATACAAATTATAAAATGTTCTTAAGTCAAGTTAC
The DNA here is from genome assembly GCA_032622095.1 of Siphonodentalium dalli. NCBI lineage: Eukaryota > Metazoa > Mollusca > Scaphopoda > Gadilida > Siphonodentaliidae > Siphonodentalium > Siphonodentalium dalli. The sequence goes on from CP136069.1 coordinate 73,773,179, forward strand.
CAGAACTTTATGAAAGGAGATCTCATGAGGCAGTTGTCGGGGAACTAAAGCTGGTATATCATTGAATAGTCATAACACTAATATAAAATTGCCAGGTGGTACAAATAAATGATCAATTTCTGGTCTAAATTTGAGATTTTTTATTTCTGGAATTGCACTGTGTTGCACTATTGATCAACTTGGACACAGTAAACAAAGCATCTCCGTTGTCCATCCTTCAGATAAATATCTATTTCCAATGTTGCATCACACCAGGGCTCAAAATGTACACCTGTTGGCCTGTAACTGACAGGTATATTTTTGTGGTGACTAAAGTCAGTTTAAGCGGCCCTGTAATTCTGTCGCAACTCTTGCACAATACATGTAGCACAGCCCTCAAAATTAGGTAATGTTATCCACAGCAAATTTAATGCCGTGGCATGTTTAATTCCACATGTTGCCACAGCTTTTCCAACAACATTGCTTTATATTGCCATGGCCAATTTAGAGGACTGTATAGCATGTCAGTTATTCTTTGTGGTAACCAAATCTACCTTTTCACAGAAATTCATAACATTTTGAACCCTAAATCTCAATGTCCACACTTGCCATTCTGTAACTTTGTTACATGATCTCCACCTTTAATTTAGCCGCTCAGCAGGGACCAGCCTGGACGGCGACTTGGAAGACATCTCCCTAAAATTTGCCACTCCTCCCTATTGTCCCAGTGAGAAGTGACCTCTCTTGTAGGCCAGTATTAGGTCTGTAACGATACTTGTTCACGTTACGATACATATCACGATACAAACCACACGATATGATACATATCACAATACACTTAATCACTTTTGAAACCCAATTGAAAAGACAAAATCAGATGTTTGCAGTGTTGCATAATACTAAGTTATTGGATTGATCATAGAAGTATGATGTTGGTGTGTAAATTGAACTTGAGTCATTACTTGGTTGACTTCCCCCTGTTAGCAGTCTGTCCAAAATTCCATTCCTGTATTTTCTGATAGATTTTAATCATGATAGTGGTGGTCTCGCTATACTGTAGATGTCCATACATGGACACAGCTTTATCCAAAATTCAATTCGTGTATTTTCTGATAGATTTTAATCATGATGGTCTCGCTATACTGTAGATGCAGATGATGATCCTCATAAAATCACTGAACATCTGTGATGTATCAACATTGGATCGATAGGACTGATGCTTCCACAAGTTAGCTTTCTGTGTACAACAATGTCAAGGCATGGGCACAGAAGTCCAAATTGCTGTTTAAATTTGTGCTGTGGCTGATAATTTTATATCTCAAAAGTGTTTTCTCGCAATTATTGAAAATCATCAATCCAACTGCGGAACTTTCTAGTGAGAAATATTTGATTTATCGCCCAGGACAGTGACGATGAGTGCACTATAGTGTTGAAAATTTAAAGGTGGATTATCTCTTTGTAAACATGTATTATATAGTTACCGGGGTATAAAATATTAGATTTGAATCGAAGACTTCTGTCCGGAAATGCGTCTATCGATTAATATTAATTTTATTTCGAATATTTTCTGGTCTAAAAAGGTGTGTTTGTTCAGCTAACGAACAATAGTGGTTACTGTTAACAGAGACCAGAAATTATATTGTGCAATTTTGTCACAAATAAACGTTAATTATACTCATTATCGCTTATATCTGTGGAACAAAACAGTACAACCAACCAATCTGTGACATTCGACATTCGTTGCGTAGCCGTAGGAACAGCCCAGTGCTCTATATCGCAATACGGTCTCATCCGAATGGTCTGTTCTAAAAATAGTAACATAAATGGGCCCGATTTAATATTCGAAATAAAATCAATATTAATTGATAGAAGCTTTTCCGGACATAGATATTCAGTTCATATCTATTATTTTATACCCACGCAACTATTTAAAATTTGTTATTTAAAGAGATAATCCATCTTTAAAAGATTCACGAGAATCATTTGATAATCGATTTGGTGATTCTCGTTGAACAGATATTTCGGTGCAAATGAACGGTGGCTGTATTTCGTAACCAAGATATTTTGGTGCAGCGACGACATGAGTCGATAGCTATTTATATATATAGTATAACCAGCGTCAGACCCACTGATTTATATATAAATGGCACCGGCATATATGTCAGCGTTGCCCATTGTGTGTATCTCAAATTTCACATTAGGGTATTATTACCTGCATCGAAAATGCTATCATTGGCCTTGAATTACGACTTTATATTAAGCTATAATTGCATTTTCCAGTCCATTCCGGGTAGTTGCATAGCAACCATTACCAAGGATTAGCCACGTGGCATACTGGTAGTCTCCCGATCTTATAAGGATCAGTGCTCCATGTGGGACAAACCTGCAAGATATTGAGACCTGTGTCACAATTTAAACATAAGTTACGTAACCAACATCATGCGACATGACCCTATCTAATTTAAGAGAAAATACCATGGAGAGCCCCGGGTCAGGGTATCGATCGCTGTGGGGCATCAGGGTTCAAATGGTTAATAAATAAATCGACCCTGAAAACCACCAGTCAATTAATCAGAACAACCTATTAAATAAGACAAAATCCTTTGAATAAGAGTTCTGAGAGCAACCTTGAGCTCAGACCTTCACCTACTGTGAAATACATTAAGGAGTATGTGCTATCCAAGAATTATATTGCCTGCTATTTTTCTCAGTTATCAAGTTCCCCTTCAGAACATTATTGAAATTTGCAGCTTTTGACTCATATTTATTATTTTATACCCTGAAAACTATAAACCTATTTAGGAAGATATAGACCATCTTTAATACTATAGTGGTCTCAACATACACTGTACATGTCCATACATGGTCACAGCTTTATCCAAAATTCAATTCGTGTATTTTCTGATAGATTTTAATCATGATGGTCTCGCTATACTGTAGATGCAGATGATGATCCTCATAAAATCACTGAACATCTGTGATGTATCAACATTGGATCGATAGGACTGATGCTTCCACAAGTTAGCTTTCTGTGTACAATGTCAAGGCATGGGCACAGAAGTCCAAATTGCCATTTAAATTTGTTATATTGGCTGATAATTTTATATCAAAAGTGTTTTCTTGCAATTAATGGAAATAGTCATTTGAACAAACTGCGGAACTTTCTAGTGAGAAATATTTGTTATATCGCCCAGTACAGTGATCATGAGTGCACAAGTCAGAACATGTACTGTAGTGTTGAAATGGTTAGTCAACTTTATTATTTAAATCAACACCAAAATCTGCCAGTTGATTTATAGTCAGTTCTGAGAGCAATCTCGAGCTTCAAAGGCCTTCACCTGCTGTAAAATACATTAAGGAAATATCACTGTCTGAAATCATGAGATTTCCTTTAAAAGCTCTTGATATTCCAGAATTATATTGCCTGCTATTTTTCTCAGTTAACAAGTTCCCCTTCAGAACATTATTGAAATTTGCAGCTTTTGACTCATATTTATTATTTTATACCCTGAAAACTATAAACCTATTTAGGAAGATATAGACCATCTTTAATACTATAGTGGTCTCAACATACACTGTACATGTCCATACATGGACACAGCTTTATCCAAAATTCCATTCCTGTATTTTCTGATAGATTTTAATCATGATAGTGGTGGTCTCGCTGTACTGTAGATGTCCATACATGGACACAGCTTTATCCAAAATTCAATTCGTGTATTTTCTGATAGATTTTAATCATGATGGTGATGGTCTCGCTATACTGTAGATGCAGATGATGATCCTCATAAAATCACTGAACATCTGTGATGTATCAACATTGGATCGATAGGACTGATGCTTCCACAAGTTAGCTTTCTGTGTTCAACAATGTCAAGGCATGGGCTCGGAAGTCTAGATTGCCGTTTAAATTTGTTATAAAATATTGGCTGATAATATTATATCAAAAGTGTTTTCTTGCAATTAATGGAAATAGTCAAACCAACTGCGGAACTTTCTAGTGAGAAATATTTGTTATATCGCCCAGTACAGTGATCATGAGTGCACAAGTCAGAACATGTACCGTAGTGTTGAAATGGTTAGGCAACTTTATTATTTAAATCAATACCAAAATCGGCCAGTTGATTTATAGTCAGTTCTGAGAGCAATCTCGAGCTTCAAAGGCCTTCACCTGCTGTGAAATACATTAAGGAGTATGTGCTATCCAAGAATTATATTGCCTGCTATTTTTCTCAGTTAACAAGTTCCCCTTCAGAACATTATTGAAATTTGCAGCTTTTGACTCATATTTTTTATTTTATACCCTGAAAACTATAAACCTATTTAGGAAGATATAGACCATCTTTAATACTATAGTGGTCTCAACATACACTGTACATGTCCATACATGGACACAGCTTTATCCAAAATTCAATTCGTGTATTTTCTGATAGATTTTAATCATGATGGTCTCGCTATACTGTAGATGCAGATGATGATCCTCATAAAATCACTGAACATCTGTGATGTATCAACATTGGATCGATAGGACTGATGCTTCCACAAGTTAGCTTTCTGTGTTCAACAATGTCAAGGCATGGGCTCAGAAGTCTAGATTGCCATTTAATTTGTTATATTGGCTGATAATTTTATATCAAAAGTGTTTTCTTGCAATTAATGGAAATAGTCATTTGAACAAACTGCGGAACTTTCTAGTGAGAAATATTTGTTATATCGCCCAGTACAGTGATCATGAGTGCACAAGTCAGAACATGTACCGTAGTGTTGAAATGGTTAGGCAACTTTATTATTTAAATCAATACCAAAATCTGCCAGTTGATTTATAGTCAGTTCTGAGAGCAATCTCGAGCTTCAAAGGCCTTCACCTGCTGTGAAATACATTAAGGAAATATCAGTCTGAAATCATGAGATTTCCTTTAAAAGCTCTTGATATTCCAGAAAAATTGGCGAAATTTTTATGGTGGCTCAAAACTGCTCTCAAGAGGCATTTAAAAATGAATTGCACAATCCTCATTGTTAGCTCAACTTTACTTTGTAAAGTTTGAGCTATTGCCATGGCTTGGTATCCGTCGTGCGTGTGTGCGTGATTCGTCAACAATTTCCTTTAGCACGGGCTACAGTTCGTACCTTTGGTCCGATTATTATGAAATTTGTCATGGATGTTGACATTGACATGTAGATTGGAACGAGTCATTTTGGGGTCATTTGGAAGAAAAACATGGTGGCCATCTTGGATTTCAAAATTCAATCCATTAGCATGGGCTACAGGCCGTACTGTTGGTCTTATTGTCATGAAATTTGTCATGGATACTAAATCCTTTGACACGGGCTACAGGTCGTACCTTTGGTCGGATCATCATAAAATTTGTCATGGATGTTAACAATGACATGTAGATGGGAACGAGTCATTTTTGGGTCATTCGGCCAAAAAACATGACCGCCAGCGGCCATCTTGGTTTTTACTCTTTGTATGACTAAATCCTTTAGCACGGGCTACAGGTCGTACCTTTAGTCTGATCATCATGAAATTTGTCATGGCTGTTGAAATTGGAATGTAGATGGGAACGAGTCATTTTGGGGTCATTAGGACAAAAAACATGGCGGCCATCTTTGATTTCAAAATTTAATTCATTAGCACGGCGTCTTATCATCATGAAATTTGTCATGGATGTTAATATTGACATGTAGATGGGAACGAGTCATTTTGGGGTTATTCGGCCAAAAAACATGGCCGCCAGCAGGCATCTTGGATTTTACTCTTTGTATGACTAAATTCTTTAGCACAGGCTACAGGTCGTACCTTTAGTCTGATCATCATTTTGGGGTCATTCGGAAAAAAACATGGCCGCCAGCAGCCATCTTGGATTTCAAAATTCAATCCATTAGCACGGGCTACAGGTCGTACTGTTCATCTGATCATCATGACATTTGTCGTGGGTGTTAATATTGACTTGTAGATGGGAACGAGTAATTTTGGGGTCATTCGGCCAAAAAACATGGCCGCTGGCAGCCATCTTAGATTTTACTCTTTGTAAAGTTTTTATGACTAAATCCTTTAGCACGGGCTACAGGTCGTACCTTTAGTCTGATCATCATAAAATTTGTCATGGCTGTTGCAATTGACATGTAGATGGGAACGAGTCATTTTGGGGTTATTCGGCATTAAAACATGGCTGCCAGCGCCCTATTTGGATTCTACTCTTTGCATGACTAAAGCTATCAAATGTTTTTGAATTGTTGGAAAACATAGCCGCCAGCAACCATCTTAGATTTTACTTTTATATACATGTATATATATATCTTTTCATGTTGATAAATTAGTATTAGACATTAAACTTTCCACATTCCTAATCACTCCATCGACAGTAACACATTAAATTATTCCCTTTCCAAGTTGAGCTACAGTGTCATTGACACTTTCATATTAAAGTATTCCAATTATATTTGGCGCTTTTGGAAATGGCAAATTGAGGTTTGCGACCAAGTTTATGAGTTACGTTTTCTGCACTTTTTGTAAACACAAATTGTACAGCCATATATTGTCATCTCAGCGTGCAATAGCCTTTGTGAATGAAGCATGCTGCTTTTTTTGTCATGTCCATGTAATTAAACTCTCAAGACATCCATGAGTTTTGAATTTTACGACCGTAATTTGTATGTACTATAATCTGACATAGTTTCCCATTCCAACTTTTTTATGTTGGAGTTGCCAATATATTTTGGAAACAATAGCATGTGCGTTGTTTGCTATTAAAACATTTAAAAAAAGTCTTAATCTGTGTCAAAAGTGGGTTTGCAAATAACACTCAAGGTTAATTCCATCGTGACAGAGGTTACAAACAATTTGAATTGACAACTTTCACCAAGAAGTTTCCATCATAGAATAATAAGACAGTGGTTTTTATTGTTTTTTATAAACAAAACAATATCTATATTTTTGTATAAAAGAATACAATTTTAAGAAAACTGATTTTTTCAAGCATTAGATCTTGAAAGTAAACCGTGATAGAGGTTACGAAAAAAACACACCTTTTTGAAATCTCTAAATGTTGCCTGTAAATTCTATCTCATCATTGACCCTTCACTAAATCTCAAATAGCAAAATGATATAGAATATTGTTAGATATGTATACCTAGAATTTAGAGATGTAGTACTCCACATTCATGTAATTAATTAACGTGTGATCTTTCCGTGACAGAGGTCACATGTAATTTCGTGACAGAGGTTACGTTCCCACAAATCACAGGAAGAGGTATTTTCAACAAACAGAATCAATTTAATTTCCCCAACTTCAATTAAAAAAGAACACATAATACATATTTGGTAGGTTCATGTAAATTTGTTACTCCACTTCAACCCTGTACAGCACTCGACTGTTGATCAAGACAGGGTCCTTTCCATCAAACTGAAATGAGGGATGTCACCGTATGATGGGAGGGGGGTCTTTACTCGAGTATAGAACCTCGAAAATTCAGAAATCTCTTAATCCGACCCAAGTATTCAGATTGAATGCATCGTACCGATGTCAACTTAATGTACATGCATCCTTGGATATATGAATTCCATCAAACTCATACATGCAACCATGGTGGTTTATTATTCCATCACATCTGGGATGATATATCAAGCTGGTATGAGGTCTGGTGGCAACTTTGCTGTTTAATGCTTGATAATGTCAGGAAATCCTCAAATGTTGAAGCTTGTTATTCAAAATGTTCTTTGAGTCATATATTTACTAATTAACTATATAAGCTGTGTAATCCATTTCACTTGCCATGCTGAGTGATATCGGGAATTTAATGTGGGGGGGGGGGGGGGGGGTGGATGGTACATATATGTATTAGTATCCACCATTTTATGACTAGCACTTTTCACTGTTTTGTACCACAGGTCCCCAGAACAAAAATTGACCCCACCCCCAATAATACTTAATCCTATAGAAAGGTATCCAACTTGGTCCGGCCTAATTTTTTATTAGTTTTACAATGTCCACAATCAGGTTAAAATACACCAAAATAATTTTTGTAACATAAATGCCTCATATATAGTTAGAAAGATATGTTATTACTCTTCAATTTGATGCATCCCCTGTAAAAATTGGTTAAGAAAAACTCTGGTTATGAGCACAGATCTGACGCAAACCGACTGTAAAATTTCACTCGTTCGACATGATGTCCGCTAAACTCGGAAAAAAAGTGCAATTTTTACACAGACTTGGGCTTCAAAAACACAATCGACGGTTAGTAGAATATATATATTATACATCACTAGCAGCGGAATTGTTTACTGACCCACCCAAACCAATCACGCTACATCACGGCATCGTATCTCTCGTATTTATTGAAAAATTCAGTTTCATAAACCCGGAAGGAAAGTGAATTTTTCCAAAGGCAGCCATTGGTATTCGGGCGCATATGTGTACTCTCTATAGTTCATACCCAACATAATATATAACGAAGAAGTAGTGTATACTACTGTATATACGCTCTAAATATTTATGGAGTTATATTTCTGTCCATATGTATGTTTTCAAATCGGCATTCGTGTTAATTCAGTCTTTGTGTATTTATTTAACTATATATGAGGCATTTATGTTACAAAAAATATTTTGGTGTATTTTAACCTGATTGTGGACATTGTAAAACTAATAAAAAATTAGGCCGGACCAAGTTGGATACCTTTCTATAGGATTAAGTATTATTGGGGGTGGGGTCAATTTTTGTTCTTGGGACCTGTGTTTTGTACATGGAATCTGGCCATCTATAAAGTTTTTGTGATTGAATCCACTGAATTGTAAATTTATTTTGGTTCAGGACATTTTTCACTATTTTCGTGACAGAGGTTACAGATTTTGAGTATCTTTATCTAAACTTTCTTTGTAAGGAAGGACCAAGTATGTTTTGCTTCTTGTTTCTACCCCTGTCTAGAAGATAAAAATATGACATGGTCTTAATAAAACGTTTCACATCTCTCCAAGTAAAAACATATACACCAATTTCGTGACAGAGGTTACACGAAAAAATATTACCATATAAATTAAAAAAAATCTCAATTCACATGAGAATGCCTATAGAAATGATTGAGTTAATCAAATTTACCATATGACATGCATCTTACAGTGTTTTTCATTATCAGTTACACCATTTATGTTCAGAATAATATTACAAGAAAATTACAACCAATACGCCCCAAAAAACATAATTCAATATTCAAACACTTAATCATAAAACGAAAATTAAGTGGCATTAAAAAAATCTAAATCAGTCTCAGAAAGGTGACAATTGAACTAACACCTACATGTATTTAAGAATGGCCACACAAAAACTGAAAATTGATGTGAGTGAAACCTTAATGTGGAATTAACCTCAATGCAATGTTAACGTACAACCGGGTGCTACATGTACATGCTCTTTATGTCCAGCTTGCTTTGCACTAATTAACTTTTAACACCAGCTACATGTAATTTGAACATTTTCTTGCTGGGATTGGGTTTTGCCATTGACAAATATGGCAGCCAGACAGCCCGAACCCCATATTGTACTCTGTGCTTGAAAATATAATAACCACTGGTCCAATGGGGGATTATGGGGGATATAGCGATATTTAATTTAGGGCTGCATCGATGAAGGCTGAATTAATCCATACAAGTAGAGGCAACTAGCAATTAGAACTACATGTACATCGTGATGCACATTGCATCATAACATAAACATTGTGATGTGCATTGCATGATCATGTTCTGCATTGTTGCAGCCCTAATTACATTCAGCGTTTTCACGATGACCTATCCAACAAAATACCAGTTGCCCCAACATCCCTCTATCACACCTCTGTAGATGCAAATGATGATCCTCATAAAAATCACTGAAAATCTGTGATGTATCAACATTGGATCGATAGGACTGATGCTTCTACCGTTCAACCCAACAATACAACTTAAGTTTCTGATATGGCCTTTTATGACATGCTGTCATTTGTTTAGCTCTGGATATCCGTTTAACATTATCTGGATTAAGTTGACAGATCTTACTGATACGCATCAATGCTTTGTCACAATACAATTGTTGAGACCAAGTCTTCTCTGGTCCATTGGGATATGGCTGCCACTGGGGGGGAACTCCAACCAAGAAATACACTTCGTCGTGTTTTTCTCGTTTGACGTAAGATACACGGAGATGTCACAAGTTAAATCAGCACAAGTGTAATATATTCCACAAGTTAAGGGTGTTAGTTGGAGATTTAGTAGAAAAATTCCGAAAAAATTCATACCGGGTAGTTTTTAAATCGCCGCGTTTTGAAACATGTGCTCGTGTTTACTTGGGGGGAAGTATGGCGTAGGATTTTTTCTGCGGACTATTTTGCGCTACTATATCGGACAACTTCACAGTTGCTGGAGTTTCTGACCGAAAATGAGCTTCGCAGACAACATACCACTACTTAAAAAAACAAAATATTTTGTTTTTAGCGATCTGAATAAAAGAATTTCCAGTCGGGCGTTAAAATCGAGTCGGTCGGGGCGAGGACAAACAAATACCTTTTTAATTATGGCCCAAGGGCTGATTCAAAGCATAATCTATGGCTCTTACACCAATGAAATAAATCATTCTATCTCCTTTTATCTACTTGTAATAAATTGGTTTTTCAGGAGCTGCTCAACTTGAGGGTCTCAAAAGTGACTGGTGGCGCTGCAGCCAAGCTGTCCAAAATGTAAGTCCCACTTTGACTTCTAATCCATTGTCACCCCCCCCCCCCCCCCCCCCATGCAAAGCATGTAGTTTTGCATTGTTTTGGCCAGAGAAATTAAATATTTGTTGAGGTTTCCCTACTGACCTTATTTTAAAACTTTTTTTCATGGTTTTCAAGAAAATCTTTTGAAATCCAAAAGAATAAGGTTGTGCTTATTAGTTAATACAAAGACGATACAATTAATTGAAATTAGCTGAATCCTGCGGGCATGAAAAACCACAAGAAAACGTCAAATTTAAGCCAATCTACAAACTCAAATTTAACTTTTAACCCCAACCAGATATTTAATTTTCTTTGGTCTGAGATGAACATCTAACTCCCCTTGTCTCATGACTATTCAGATGCCAGTTAATTCAGCAGGGTGGTGTTCAGTCAGCTTCGCTTTATTAAGTCACAAAAAATTCCCTCTCAATCTGTTTCAATAGATGGCGACTGGAAAATTGTCTGAGAAACAGATAATAAACTTTGTGTGGTCTTGTCACCTCCATCCCTATTTTCTTTGGCCAGACCACTCCTTTGATTTTGAGGTGCACAATTGCTCTTTCACGCCATAGCGCACCTGGAATTGAAAAACATCACGCAAAAGGTTGTGCACCCCACGATCTTGGTAAAGTTTACCTATTGATTTAATAAAATACAATTTAGCAGTAATGTTTGGGATAACAACAATCGTCGTAGAAGTCGTAGCATCAAAGGTTTTGCACTGGAGTGTTTTTTACCCGTAATGGTATGTGTGTACTGTAAAATGTGTACGTGTCGCATGCAATCAAAGAGATCTTCAATATAATCAAAAAAGAAAATGTTGTCAAAACAATCTAATATATTACCTCATCACTTAATACTGGCAAGCACGTGGTAATAGTTCTGAGTTACAATTGAGCAGACACCACTCCTACAGGCCAGGGAATATATTCCCTTGAGTCGGCGATGTACAAAACGATCCCAGGAAGGAACATTTTGTTGAAGTAAACCAACAACAATAAACATTTTGTTTGAAGATCTATTTTATTAAAATGGCACAAAGCAATTTTATTTGAGTGTATTTAACTATTATATACATGATTACATGCACATGCATCAGTTATAACCTATATTTCCCGTTAGGTGCACCAAAACAAAATAGTGCACCTGGATCGAAAATCAGGCACACAATAAACTGCGCATCAGTGTTTTTCAAAATCGAAGGACTGCCAGATCATTTTAAAACTATTCCCAGTACAGGTATATTATTAAATTTATTACAAGGGCTGACATTGTCATTGTAGATGCTTTCAATTGTTTAACAAATTTGCAATTAGGCAGTTTCCCCAGTCACAATTCACTTCACACATCAAGACACAAATACAACAAATCTACACTGCAATATATATTTTTTTTAAACTGTCTGATGTGTTCGCCTCTGCTTATCAATACCTTAACCAAATGAAAACTTATGCATCCAAAAGTCATACCAACATATTAATATTAATTTATAACAAATACATGTAGCCGTTTTACTTGTAGTTAAATCGTGGTAAAGATACAACAAATTTAGACTGCCAATAGTAGTGCAATGTGATTGTAAATCTGAAATAATAAATATGCTACAGATATGTTAACGCTATTGATGGATGCCTGCTAGAATATTTGTTGGATTGGAGAGTATTCGCTGTGCCTTAATGCTAAACTGTAGTTTTTTTTCTTAAGTTTTATCGTTTTGCGTGACAATAATTTTGTGTATTTTCAGACGCGTTGTCCGAACGTCAATTGCTCGTGATACCGTGAATCGTTAATCAGATGTTCCCGTGACATAATCAATTTGTGTATTTTCAGACGCATTGTCCGAAAGTCAATTGCTCGTGTTATGACCGTCATTAATCAGACACAGAAAGAGCATCTGAGGAAATTCTACAAAGATAAGAAACATAAGCCGAAGGACTTGAGATTGAAGAAGACACGAGCAATGAGACGCCAGCTTAGTAAACACGAGAAGTCAATTAAGACTGATAAGCAGAGGCGTAGAGAACGACTGTACCCAGTCCGAAAATATGCAGTCAAGGCATGAATAAAGTTGAGATAATGAAAAAAGTGTTTTGACCTTGTCAGCCCCATAATTTAACCCAAAGGATACTCGCACCAAGTTAAAAAAAAGTGTACATCAGAATGAGCTGTTAATACCTTTATTGATTTGGAGGGATGTACTGGTAATATAAGCAGATAGTTATTAAAATTGCATAAGGAGTTCTATTTATTGGATAATAAGTTCAGCTATGGTTGTTTGTTGAACTTGTTTATTATCTGAACATTTCTGAACTTTGACTCATGTTCATGTATCATCTGATCAGTGTCTCAAAAATTCTGTATTAGACTCGGACTAATCAGAATTTCAGGCCTTAAGATTCGACGAGAATTCAGCATTTGATTTTCGCAAAACTATATGTATTTTGAGCCCTGCATTTGCAACTCAAATCTAATCTCGAATCGGGGTCAAGGATTTCACATCAAATCAAATCGTCATTTCTTAAAATCCTAACCAATTAGTTTTAAGCGACTGGTTTATTGCAGGGTACCGTCGTACCGAGAGCAAGTTATTCCGATGAGGCTACGCATGTTTTATCCAGCATATTTTTATGTACATGTACATTGTAATTTTCGTACTTGTCAAACTCTTCAATCCTGCCTGGGATAGGTATTGCCATATTAGGTATACAACTGGCTGGCATTCACATTTTGACATTACCCTGTCTTGTATGTGCTGACTTTTTCTGAAATGTCATTTCTGGGGCAATTTGTATGATTACATTACTTAGATCGTTACATACAATGTATTTGTCTCTGAACTTCGGAAGAATTTTCAGAGACAATAATATAAGGTGTTAAGTATTAATATAATCGTACTGTTTCGTACAATCCGTGAAAATGGATAGATTCGATAGAAATGCAATGGAATCATCCTGTGTCATTGAGCAGGACCACCAGATTGCATTCACAGTACTGTGGCCACAGAACAAAGTATTTTTAGCAAGTGCAATAACTCTTAAGTCTGTTACGTTAACTTGAAGTTTGCCATATTCGTGTATTGACTGGAAAGATTATAAGGCCAGATGGGACACTTTGTACAGGACTTATTGGGAGATATATTCAATTTCTGAAAATAAATTTTGAATGTTTACATATAGCTAAAAATGGAGACAATTTCATTGGGTTTAGCACTCACCAATTTTTGTATGAAGATTTCCATGTTAAAAGCTTGATATGTCTATCAACTTAAAATTGTTTCAATGAATGACACTCCCAATATGAATAAAAGAACCATGTCAGGAAAGACTAATAATTGTGATTTATACATTATTAATGGCAAATATCCCTTTACAAATGATGTCAGATTCATTTGCGAGTACCGGTAGTTGAAGATCATTTCACTTGCAGTAATTTAAAGAATGAATACTTGTATTTGTATATGAAATGCATGTCCCAATTGGCAGTTGACAAATAACCAAACAAGATATAGTGTAACATGCACACACAGGCTATGTAAATATTAGGTGAATATAAAAATATTCTGATTCATCTCCAATATGTACAATACATAAAATATCCAGTGAAAACTCTCATTTTGAAGATTCAAGCTGATTGGATTCTCCTGTCTCATTGCATATCTCAATTGGCTGACTGAACATCACCCTGCTGACCTCTCTTACTTTGTTAACATTTATGACTAGTTCTATGAGCTAGGATTAACCCACCCCCAAAATAAACAAATTACAAAGTTGAACCTGGGGTGCGATTCTGTTGCTTAAATCTTACTGGTTGGAGCAAATGAGATTGCGTGTGCATCTTGCCGTCATCGGTCTGTTTTCAAAGCAGGACATTTTACTCCAAAACTAAAAATAAATTGTCAGGATATTTACGGTATTTTATTGTATGGTAGTTGCATTTTTGGTAGCCGTTTCGTAAAGAAAAATTCCCAGCTTCAACATATGTAACTTTTGTTTACTTTGAGGTTACTCATGCGTCACGTTATACTACTGGGTGTCGCAAATCAGATTGCAAGCTAAAATTTTTGTAAATAAACTGGGTGCCAGGTAGAGCTGAAACGGTTAGACGGTTAACCGGTTAACATCTGGTTAGCGACGTAACCGGTTAGAAAAAAATGAACCGAACGTAACCGCATCCCGTTGTCAGTTGAATGTGAACGTGAATAATCCTCAAAATATTAGGTTAAATGATGCAAAACTAATACTAAATCCTGTGTCACCGATAGTAGAGTGCAATGCAAGCATTAATTGGTACACGCGGTAGTATCAGATACTTAGTAGCAATTCTCGAACTGTCTGGAAGTGTCGGCGACCTTCAATCAATTCCGACCCTTTGAAGTTTTCTTCCGACAAAAGCACGTGTGCAGTCACTGTGTATCAAGCCTGAATGCACACAAGGAAGTGACAACGTAAAAGTGGCGTTGTGTGGCATACTGCACGAAAGCAACATGGATTCAAATTGGAACCACACCACGACATACTATATATAAAACTGTTTTACAGTGGGGTTTATAAAAACTATGTAAGTCGACAAAGTTTGAAGATTGAGATCAGCTGCACAATGTCTTCACTCTTCCCGTTCTTCCTCCCTGTTGTGATTTAATATGATCAATTCAATTGAGTGACCAAACAGACATCGTAGTTGAAGCAACCCAACACTTCTTCAATAATCTTCCCGTTTATCAAGGAAATTGATGCTCCATGCTACTCTGTAACTGGTTGTGCCTGTGGGACTAATTAACACTCAATTTGGCAGTAATTGCTATATGTTAAGTGATTGCATACTAAAACCGAAACCGAAACGTAAATTATATAACCTCCCAACACTAGTGTCCGCTATCATGATACCGACGAATAGCTCGAATACTGAATAGGACTGCGAGTCTGACCTAACTGACCTTCCTTTTTGTTCTCTAGTTATTACTTTCTTGTCTGTATATATAATGCATTGGAGGATATACCAATGATGATAGTGATATATTACAGATCTTTAATATATAGTTTTGTTACTCGTTTTACCAATACCCATACTATTTTACTCGTTTTACAAATGCCCAAACATATGCTGATCACGGCAAATAAGCGATCTCTCCTGCCATTCACAAATTTCACTTGCTCATTCCCCATCACGAGAGCCAGCAAAAGAACAATGAATGCGTGTTTTTGAATATCATTAAATGCCGTGAATAAGGTCTTTATTTCAGCTACTACTTCACACCTAGGTTTGTCCCTGGAGCATGGCATAATGTCGACATAATTAGTGTGAGAGAAGTCCGCTAGAAATTTAGCGGTTAACCGGTTGAAATCCGGTTAACCCCGATGGTTAACCGGTTAGAAGAATGGGTCAACCGTTTCAGCTCTAGTGCCAGGTAACTAATAATGATTTGTCTGACAGGACGGTGAATTTGATGACTAGACTCTCTCAAATTATGAATTCTGATTACATGAGAAGAGCCTTTGACATGTCATCGACTGAGTGCTATAATGTTTCATGTCCATTTTGGCAGGAAAATGAGATATTAGTGGCGTTCAATTTGTCTTGCCGAGATCTGTCAATTCCACCAAGAAAGCCTGTCCATGTCTTGTCACAAGCTCATAATAATGGGATGAAGATCCAAATAGTGTCAAATATTGAGTGCTAGAGTGTTTGTATGTCCACCATTGACCAATGATATACTTTTGTGGTATCACAAGATCTCAAAATTTCATGTTTTCCGTGCAAGAATGTTCCATCTCCAGAGTTTCAATCCCCCCCGGATGTAGAATCCCCAAAACTACTTTATTAGGGCCAAATGTTGTATTTCTTTAAACAGTGGCAAGATTTGTTGGATTTTAGCTACTAAAACATCCTTTATTTTAATATTTTCACTAACATGTGGCACCGACGCCCAAGTGCACTCTTGTCCACAAAATGTTCTATCTCCAAACACATTTTAATGAAATGTATAGTATTGGCATTTAATGCAAACAAAATTATATTTAGTATTATTTAGACACCACCAACCAAACTAAATCAACGTACAACTAAAATAATCCACTGGTATATGAGAACTGGGTAGTCAAATTTTCAAACTGTTTCCCACAAAAAGATAAATGTGACATAGAACGTTATAGCACTCGGCCGACGATGTGCCCAACTGCAAGACATGTGCCAACTTTCCAGATTCTTTTTATTCTTGAGAGATGGGCCAGGTAAGTTCTTTGTACGATTTTGCAATGATAGTCCTGGTATGTCCGTGCATGCTTCTTTTGTGACGCCCAATAGACATAATGAGGCAAACATGTACAGGCCTGCAGATTTGAGGCGAATAACCATAGTTAGCCTGGAGGTTAAATAAAATAAAAACGCCGCTAACAAAAAACAGGTTGTGCCAAACTTTTATGTAGGTCTCTATCACCTATTCCAGTCCTCGAAATTGGCCACAGCAATAACCAATGCTGTTGGATGCCATGGCAACATTTGGAATCTTAACATGTCAAGTGCAGTATTAAATTTGCCTTAGGACTTTTTTTCCCAATTTCAAGGGCTGCTTATTATCACCTTAATTATTAGTCAATAAAGTCCAAAATGAGACATTCAAAATTATTAATTCTGTGAGTTGCCCAGTATCTTGTAAAAACCAATGGAAGTCCAGATGTAAATTAAAAAGAGACCCAAGTTGCCAATTGGCAGTTAACAATACCAGTTGTGATTATAATAGCAAATGTAACTCTGGTAACCTACATGTATGGTGAACGAAAAATAAGTTATGCATAATTTTGAAATCTGGAGGTCTGCATGTACATTCTTACTTCTGAAGATTCCCACACATCTATAGTAATGCCCTAAATAATAGACTCCTTATGAGTCCTTGACCACAGCAGAATTATGGGTAATTTTTCAGGATTTAGTCGGAAATATGGCTTGTTCCATTCATCTGAAAGCTCTGAGCTTTGAGAGCTTTCCAATAAATGGCAACAAGCCATATTTCCGACTGAATCCTGAAAAGTTGCCCATTATTCTGCTGTGGTTAAGGAGTCTATTATTTAGGGCATTACTGTACTTGGGTTTTCTAAAATGATTGGGCATGTTTAGAGTGACATTAAAAAATAGTGTATCTCTTACCGGTAAGTTTTATTTTGATTCTGCGGTGTAAAATAGGTATGATTTAACGATACTTGTCAAGAAAAGCTATCTGTCAAAGGGGCTATTTATATAACGATTGATCTTATGCATGCTTAACCTTTGACGGGAGCTGAGCTGGTGCAACATTTAACAATCCTGTGCCAGCACATTCTTGAAATATGCTCCCATAGGGACAATCTCATATATAAGAATGTATTGGCACAGGGTTTGAGAAAAGTTTAAGGAAGCTCCGGTCACTGAAGGTTTAAGTGGATAGCAAGAGAGAATTCTTGGTGGTGCCATTTTGACGTGGAAATATTTTTGTTGTGAACACTCTGCTGCAAGCTTGAGTAAATTCACCCTCTGGGAACCTCATTCTGCTTAGGCCTCATCTTTGGAAAGTTTCATTATCAAATTTCTGTAGAAACTTCTTCAGATTATTTTTAGTTTTTATTTTTTTTTCAGACACATTGTATAATCAGGTTCCCAATGGGTGTAAATGGGTGTACATGTACATCACAATATTCACCATTTATGAACTTCAATCTCCCATATCAGATGAAGCCATGCAGAATGAGGACCCCAGAGGGGTGAATTTGGTGATACAGTGATACTAGCCTGCTATGCGGGTTATCGTCACTAAATTCACCCTCTGGGGACCTCATTCTGCAAATGCAGGCACACTAAACTCAGGCTTGCTCGACTGAATCGGAAATATCCCAATTTAAGCTGATTGTTTTGAAATCTGGTTTAATAAATATTGTCGAGTGTAATTGAGGCCCTGAAGAGATACACTATTAATCTTCGAAGTTTATGAAAATCGGGGCCTGGAACACACTTCATAATTTGCTTGAAAAATGGCAACAAGATGTTTCACATCAATCAGTATTCATTGTTTTCTTCACCCATATAAATAACTGCCAAAAAAGATGGCGAATGAGTTACAGCTTTTTATATGTAATTTTGCTATCCCACAATGAATCAGGTTCCCATATCACTGTTTAGAAGTGTTCAATTGACTTATTGTCACCAATTTTCGATGGTGTGAAATTTGAATGCCAAAATCTCCTTAAAACAAATACATATATATGTATGTTTGATATTTGTTTTTCGCAGCAGCTGAGATGAGATATTGGGATAGTTAAATAGTCTAATAACTCGCTGATATCTTTGAAAAATGTAAATAAAAAAAAATAATTTGTTGATACTGACATTGTGCCGCTAATTTTGAGTAAATTATGTTTATTCTCGGCCCTGAAGATTGATTGCCGGAATATTCATGGTGATCAGGGACTAGCCTTGAGGGTGACTTAGTAGATATCTTCTTTCTAAATTGTTTCACTCCTTCCTATTTTTATTGTTGGGATAAGTGACCTCTCATATCCCAGTATGCTTACATGTACATGTATATCCCTAGATCCTACCTGTATGTAAATTATTTGCTTATTAATGTTTTATTCAATAGTTTTAAAAACTTTTTTTTTAAAAGCTAATATTGCACATAGAGGATCTCACATGAGTTCCTATTTTATACGGAATTTATCAACCGAGTTCACTAAATTCGATTTGAGCCGAGGTTTACCGAGGCTCAAATAGAATTTAGAGGACGAGGTTGATAAATTACGTATAAAATAGGACGAGTGTGAGATACCTTTTATCACATGATCAAATAAACCCGAAGCAACGCGAAATATTCATCGAAAACAACAATCATAAACTACAGCGATCGCAAGTTATCTGAAGAACGCCGTGACGTCATCGCACGGGCTGATATTAAACGTGTCTATTACCGATAATTATGAAACTGCTTTTGTGTCCAAATTATGTGATAAAAGTAGTTATTGGATCGTATAATTGAGATATTTGGGTGTAAATTGAACCGTTGTGACTTCTCCTTGATAACCGTCAACTTCTCCCTAATAATAAAATATGGAAAAGTGACTTCTCCCAATTTGAAGCCTCTAGACTGGTCCCTACATTCATCCATTTTCAGTGGTTAACTTGCCACTATCCCCATTATTTTATTCATGTAGCATTTCGTTGGAGACATGCCATTGGAATTTTAAAATATGACACTTGAGATAAAAAAGGGTGTCCCAAGTAGACTTGATTCTATTAGAAAATTACATGAATCCTCATTGAAAAAAGAAATGCTGCTCAAAATGAAGGGATATGCTGGTAAATTATATTTAGCATGTATAAGCACTTGTTCCGGACTCGCATTTGAGTGTATCGCTGCACATAGGAGGGAAATCTGCTCCACATCAGGTAAGCCCATATATATATATAGGTACATTGTATATGGCAACCTGGATTCATTGGGATGAAGCACCTGGGGAGTTCATCTGTGTGATATGCACCCAGGTGCACTGCATACAATGTAATTTATGAATGTACCAAAAGGAATACACATGCCAAAGATGACACATACCGCACCAAAGTTGAAATTAAGTTTTTGATTAGTCAATTCTCAACAAAAGCACCACCATGCATGGCATAATAGACATATTTTCATCTGGCAATCTACGGTATATAACTTTTTCTATCTGGTTTCCCAACAATAAAAGATAGCTTATTAAAATTTATTATTCAGAATTTTTCAAATGGTGTCCCCCCCCCCCCCCCACAGTGCCAACATGAGGGGGGGGGGGGGGGGTCGACACAGGCCCCTATGTAAGAGCCATAGGCCCCTCCGCTGCTGAAAAAAGGCTCCAAAGGGAGCCTGATTCAGCTAGTATTCATATATTTCAGATTGGAAAAACCTCAGCTAAATGTATTCATCAAGATGCAACCATGATTACAGTCCCATAGTTGGCAGCAACTAGTTGACTCCACGTTGTGTAATGCTGGTTTCAGACACAGTTTAGGTGATCACAATATTTATTGACTTAATGTATGTAACAAGCATACAACAAGAACAAGGCAGGCAGAGATTTAGCCTGCAAGTCAGTTGTAGGGCTAATCGGTCCCTCCAAGAAATGTACGATCAAAAAGCGTCGTCTTGTCCAACGTTTCGTTTTTATTCCACATTCTTCTTCTATGTCACATGACCTGACTTGCCCCAGTAGACAACACTGCACCACGTGGTTCTATATTGATCTGCCAAATTCATTGATCTCTTTACAGTTTTCCATGCGATTATATTGGCACCAGACCCCACAATAGTACAGTACTGACATATGTGATTTTAAGAACATAAAATATGATTTCCATACATTTTTAGTATTCATCAGGGTTGGCCTATTTAAATGAAATCAATTAATATTTTTTTTAATTCATTGATTTAAATCAAAATGTCCAAGAACTGGGTTGGCCTATTTAAATCAAGTCACTTATTTAAAAAAAAAAAAAATCAATGATTTAAATCAAATTTTTTGAAATCATTAAAGGTGGATTATCTCTTTGTAAACATATATTATATCGTTACCGGGGTATAACATATTAGATCTGAATCAAGACTCCTGTCAGGAAATGCTTTTATCGATTAATATTAATTGTATTTCAAATATTTTCTGGTCTTTAAAAGGTGTGGTTGTTTAGCTAACGAACAATAATGGTTAATGTTAATAGAGACCAGAAAGTTTATTGTGCAATTTTGTCACAAATAAATGATAATTATACTCATTATCGCTTATAACTGGATTAAAACAATACAACGAATCAATCTGGGACATTTGACATTCGGTGCGTACCCATAACAGCCTAATGCTCTATATCGCTATATGGTATCACCCGAATGGTCTGTTCTAAAAATAGACAAATAAACGGTCCCAATAAAATATTAAAAATAAGATCAATATTAATTGATAGAAGCCTTTCCGGACAGGGTCTTCAGTTCATATTTATTATTTTATACCCCACGCAACTATTTCAAATTTGTTATTTAAAGAGATAATCCATCTTAAAAAGTCCAAGAACTGCAATATCTAACAATGTTTCTATAAATTATATAACATGCGTATGATTAAGCAATTGAATGGTACCGTATTCACTGCTCCAGGAATGACCTGTTCCACTTAGCATTGTTAGTGTTGTTCGTAACTGCATTCAGATTCAGCACACCTCACTACACTGTTCAATTTCCTTTCATTTTACGATTGCTGTACATGTAAATGCTAACTGAGTAACTAACTACAAGTAACTTGTACTCTGCCACCTATTACTCTAGTTGTATGGTAACTATATACGATTTATGGTGTGATTATCGTCGCTGAGAGCAAACGTAGTATAATATTAAGTTTTCAGCGAAAATTTACTAAATTTATCAGTAAAAGTTTAAGCACATGTCTACATTTCCAGATATCACAACATTGGAACCCACGTGAACCTTAGTGTATGCATAAAGTACATGGTCGCTATATCTGGACTGCCATGGTGTTTGTTTTTGATTGGTATACAACAAATATTAAATCATAATACAACCATATATTTGATTAATCCAGCCTTGGATATAATAAGCAACACCTTTCAGAACCTTCATTTATCAGAGAAATTGCACAATTACATATTTTCATAATAACAGTTAGGAAAAAAAAAGTTAAATATGAGAGGCCATTAAAATATTTTGAGTAGGGATTTTTTTTTTAGGGTAGATATAAAGGCTCGGGGGGGGGGGGGGGGGAACCGATTTTATTATGGCCTAAATGATCGATATTGTATCGTCATTGACATCTAGAATTTTTTTTAAATCAAAACAATTTTGAGCCTGACTGCACTGGAAATAAAAAAATATTCTTCTATTTGAGACCATTAAAATATTTTGAGAAGGGTGTTTTTTTTGAGGATAGGTATAAAGGCTCGGGGGGGGGGGGGGGGGGGGAACCATTTCTTTATGTCCCAAATGATCGATATTGTATGCATTCACTATCATTTGTTGTGAATAAGTGAGTTGTATTATGAGGATCATAGCCCACTGCATTTGGTGCTATTTTACAGGATTTCCCCCTGTTGCAAGCATTCTCACATTTGTATCTGTTTCTTCTCGGATCACTTGAAAATCTACCTGTCATCACCTCTACAATCGCCTCGATCTGCTGATGAAAGATCTCTGACCAATGGATTGAATGCTTTCTTGGCATATACTACAACCCAACATTTGATTTGTCTGCATTATCATTTTCAAGAGAGTCAATCTCAGACTTTTGTCTTGCGACAGCATCTATGTGGCTGATACTTATTAGTTTTGCCCAATCTTTTTCATTTTCCAAGTCTTTCATCAACATTAAAAGATGCTTGATGCATGCTTCTTTATATGCACTGATTAGGTTAGTGATCTTCGATTTCCGCAGATATTAAAAGCAAAGGGAATTCCAACAGAAAGTCCTGAAACAGCTCTACTTTTGTCTATGTTTGGTTTCTCAATTCGGTCATCGAGATCAGGATGTATCCGCAAACGCAGCCATCGAGCGTTAATACCAAGCTTTAAGTTGCACCCTGCACTGAACTGGGCGGAAAAAAGGTCAAACCAATCTACAGCATGTGGCTATCAACAATTGAGGTAGTGTGGCTGAATGGTTAGGCTGGGGTAGAGTGTCTGCGAGGTACAAACTGACCGGGGTCCGCCCCCTTTAACTGTCAGTGGACGGCACACTCCCAGTTTGTTTTGCCTCAGATACATGTATTTTGTATCGTTTAAAACTGTCAAATACACAATAACAAAGAAAGAACCTAGACTATTTAAATTTCACTCATTGTGTTACATAGGTGAATGTTATATAATTTTCAGCCACGCAGCTTAAAAAACCCAAACTATTTTTTTATTAAGGCAGATTCCACGATATAGTGTAGGCCGGCTATCAGTGAACTAGAATTTTCTCCCCCGGAAATACGTTCATTTACATTTTCTCGGCCAGTTGTTAGGAAACATAAATTACACGTAGGTTGCAATAAAGAATAGACCTTCCCATACAAAAATGTACCAAGTAAATTTTACCATGGTATTTGTACCACGGCCAATTGATCACGTCGGTAAATTTACCAAGGTGAATTTTAGTACTTTACCATGGTTTTTGACCCCCGTCAATTGATCACGTCGGTAAATTTTACCAAGGTGAAAAAATCACGGTGAAACTTTACCATGGTGAAACTTTACAATGGTAAAAGAACCTCGGTAAACTGTTGAAATACTACTGTATTTTTACCACGGTGAATTTAGCATGGTAAATTTTACCAAGATGTTCTACCAAGGTATTTGACCTTGGTAGAACACCTAAAATTTACCACGCTATATTCACTGTGGCAAAATACTGAGGTATTTCAACAGTTTACCCAGATTCTTTAACCGTGGCATTTTCTAGAGTACCTAGTAAAAAAGTTGAATATATCAAGGTATATTCCCAGAGTTTACATGTATATGTGAATCTAGAATGGTAAAAATCCACCAAGGAAATTTGACGCAGTATCGATCTACCAATGAATAAGTACTAGGGTATGTCAGTTGAAAGTACCATGATAATTAATAGGTAAATAAATATTGGAATCTACCCTGGTAAAAGAACCAGGTGACACTTTGAAAATACCAAGGTGTGTAGTACGTACAGCAATAATTTAATTTAGTTGAACCGATATACACACATCTACAATATCTAGTACTGGTACTAAGCATCTGTGATGTAATATTGCACGTCAGTTTTGGGGGAATTGAGAAATTTTTCTTTAATATTCTAATTCTAATTCTAGTTCATGTCGATTATTCCCCACTGGCCTCCGCTGATGCTACCTTCTTCGCCCCTTCCTTCAGGCGTTTGCTGCAGTTCGCAAATTTTTGCGCGATGTATTTGCGAACTTCTCCGTTTGTCCTCATCGGATGCTTTGCCACGACACGATCTGGAAAATAACATAATTTTCATTTATTTTTTATTACGTCCAAATCTGTAGCAATTAGCAAACAGGTTAATTTATACTAGTTTACGGTCATTCAAGTCATGTCGGTACTGAAATTACATATGTCCCATCAATAATAACGATGTAGTTCATGGAAGTTTTAACATGATGCATGTATAACTAACTATAAGAGATTTTCAGAACAAAGAAGCAATATTTTCCTTAAATGAACTTAACTATATCTGTAGATTCAAGAAAAACTAGTTATGGCGTAACATCAGTTATCATGGAATTGCCCGTCTATCAGCCATCTCGGCTTCATAGTTTGTGTCAGATGTCTTAATCCACACATACATGTACATGTAGACATAAACAGTTAAAACCTGTCTTAAGTCGATATTTTGGTGTTCGATTTAGAAAGATGAATTATAACAGACTTAGTACATTAATGTACTGTACATCTACATGTAGTGTACCGGGTACTTAAGTCACAGCATGGTATGAAAAGCCGCATCAGAGCTAATTTACTAGTACTCTTACCTGCCTAATAATAGTGATGGCCAAATAATAGTGATGCGTGGAATTATGGGCTGAAATTAATATAACAATAACATGATTTTGGAGGGAATTAGAGTCTGTTAGTGGCCCAACAGAAATGTTGTACAGCCCAAGGTATTATTAGTACGTGGCACGAGACGAAGTCGAGGGCCACTAATAAGACCTTGGGCTGTACAACATTTCTGTAGGGTCACTAGCAGACCGTAATGCCCGTCATGTTATTATACTTCAATGTTTTAACATTGAAGTATATGTTAATTTTTATTTTTATTTTTATTTATTATTATTATTATAAAACACCTTATATCTCAGAAACCGCCAGGTCGATTGATTAATGGCGGAGTAATGGCGGTTTTATTATAGCCACATTTAAACTAGATTGAACTTTTATTGAGCTTGGATCTCTTATGGGTCAAAAATTGATTGACCGATTAGAATGATTTTTGGTACATATATAGCATTCGTCCTTAGCTATTAACCCGACTGGGTGTGAATTTCGTACGACCTTGACCTTTGCACTAAACGCTCTTCATGTATATTACGGTTGTGTACGTATCTCCTCCGGAACGGCTTGATATATCGAGTTCGGACTTGCATTATTAGTTTCCTCTCATCATGTGCTACAAACACGCCAACAATGGTATGGATAGCACTTCCGGTTCGAAAGTTCGGTATTGGTCGAAGAATCGGTTAACGCTCTTTGAAAAACTTTTTTCTTCTGAATTTGACCAAATTCATAGGGCGGCATCGCTAGTCCGAACTGAAGACAACGCCGTAAAAATCGCAATCGACCAAAAACTGACGTCACAGCACCCGATTCAAATTTTGACTTTTGGGTATCCTGCAAGGTTGGGGCCTTGCCCTGATTTCTTTGAAAAAGGCGAATAGATCCAAAACGACTCTACCGATTGCCTTGATTTTGTGTACGTACATAGCTCCCGTCCTTGGCTATTGACTGGACTGGGTGCGGAGTTCATCCGACCTTGACCTTGGCACAAAACGCTCTTCATGTTGATTACTGTTGTGTACGTAACTCATTCGGAACGGATAGAGGTAGAAAGACGGGACAACTTCGAGTGTGTAGGGTAACTAATGCTTTCGAAGTGGGCGCATTTTGGTATAGCTCCGATGTGCCAAAAAAAAGAAGCTCGGTAGGTGTCGAAAATTTGATGTCGTTATTTAAAGAAATTTTTGCATTTTCCTAGGAATTTGTTCTAACTTTATACCTATGGTCTATTGGATACGCTGATCACGAATAACGAAGTATGTTTTGGATCCGATCAAAAATGGCGGAGTTACGCCATCTTGAATATTGGACAATCCCAGTTTTTACCGGTTTTTGTGCTATATCTCAGGAACGGCTCATCGGATATCAATCGGACAAAAACTAGAAGGTGTGCGATTGTTGCCACACATTATGACGTTTGCCCAGTCCAAATCTGATGTGCCAGAAAAAAGCTCGCCCCTTAGTAAGGAGTACCGGTACCCATCGAAACACAGCCAATAATATTTCGAGCCTCTGTACTGGGACCAAAAATGGCTTATCCGATGAACTTCACTGAAATGAATGACAAGATAATTGCATATAATACTGTCATACCTGGGAATTCCTGGTTATTTTCAGTGTCTGGTTTTCACACCCCGCTGAGTCCATCAATGAACCGCCTTTTATAGTATAAACTTCGTCTTTCTTGGCAGTTTTTAATACATTATTGTCTCGCACAAAGATTTTTATTGTTCTATTGGATTATTTAAGATATCCACCACACATGTATTCTGCACTACCGATCCATTTAATATCGTTTAAAATGTGCACGTTGAATAACGCCATTATGATGATCAATGATTTTTTTTTTTTCCTCCAAAATTCCGTAAAGGATTCCCTGAACTCAAAATCCGAGAATAAAGCACTGTTAACCTTCCAATACCCAGGTCCTAAGGTAATATTATGGGAATTTTTGAAGTGAATGGCGATCGTGTCGTGATCGGAATAAGGAAATGTTTGTTGTGAAAATTTAGGGGGGGGGGGGGGTGACATAAGTGATTTTGAAATATAGAAACGATCTAATCTGGTGTGAACATTGCCTGTATGGCAGGTTGTTTGTACCTGATGAGGGTAGAGAGAGCGGTAAACATCTACCAGCTTATAGGTAGACATGATGCGATTCCACTCCTTGGCAAAAGGGGTGGGGCAATGAGCCCCACCCACTTTGTCAAGGGATGGATTAAGAATGAAATTGAAATCGCCACCTAAAATAATAGCTCGACTAGTGTTAAAGTGGGGCGTTAAAGTTTGAAATATTAGTTCATTGTGTGTGTCGTTTCTTTGTGGTCCGTAAAAGGAAATAAGCCGGATGGGAATTCCGGAGATGTCAGCATCGACACCCACGAAATACCCATCCAGCTCTGAAAAAGTACGGTGAAATTCAACGAATGTTTGACCAAAACTGCTGTCCCACAGGATCTATTGGAACCAGTGGCCCAATAGCCCTTACACCCCAAATCCACAGCTAGCTGTCACCTAGTTGATAACTGTCGACATACGTTTCCTGGAGGAAAAGTAGGTCAACTTGATCAACCTTGAATAGGTATTTCAAAGCCTGCATCGTCTGAGCATTTCTCAGTCCTCGAGCATTCAAGGAAGCTATGACTAGACCGTCCATGTTGGGCGTGGGAAGGGATTGACTGAACGAACACACATAATTCTATACAAAACACAACAAAGAAAGGATAAATAATTTGACCTAAATAAAAGCCGCGACCAGCGCGGGCGGTATTGAAACCATATTAAAAACAATAAAATTAAAGATGTGGGTTCATTTCCGACGGCCTGACAATATAGGTCAGGCTGAGGTTGGAAGAAGTAGGCTGATAGAAAGTTCAGGGACGGTTCCAAGTTCGCTTGCCGGAGTTGAAGAGTCGGGAACAATCGGGGGCGGGTCCAGGTCTTTTGAAATTTGTAAGGCATAATAAGTGTTAATATGAAAGTCAGCCCGGGTCGTCGTCTCCATCCGTGAGCGTGCCCGATTCCGATTCCGATACACTTGACTCGCCTACGTCCGCTTCCGTGTCGGAAAGATCCAAAGATTGGAAGGGGATCACCTTACGACGGCCGGGTTCTTCCTCATCATCGACGTTTTTACGTTTCCGTGAACCCGTCGTGATGGCCGAATCCATCTCTTCGGAAGTTTCAGGGGTTTCCGGAATAACCTTAACACTCACACCGTCCCCCCCCCGGGGTAGCGCCAGAGTCCGACGGCTCTGCAATACTCCCCGTGGGGACCACTGGTGTCACACTGTCCCCCGGGTAGCGCCGGAGTCCACACTGAAAAAAAAAACTTAGTTAAAAGTAACTAAGTTACCTTAGTCAGAACCCCCGTCTCAAAACTAACTAGCTTAGCTTAGTCAGAAATGACTAAGGTTGCCCTTAGTCATTTCTGACTAAGGTCTAAGGCCTTAGTCAGAAATGACTAAGGGCAATCTTAGTCAGACCTTAGTCAGAAATGACTAAGGGCAACCTTAGTCATTTCTGACTAAGCTAAGCTAGTTAGTTTTGAGACGGGGGTTCTGACTAAGGTAACTTAGTTACTTTTGACTAAGTTTTTTTTCAGTGTAGATATAACATATAATATAAGGCCTTAGTCAGAAATGACTAAGGCCTTAGTCAGAAATAACTAAGGCCTTAGTCAGAAATAACTACGGCTTGACTATGTCATCACTGTATACATTAGTACATTTAATTGGACCTAATTATTGGGGGTATCATAGCCCTGCAATCTCAGCTGAACATCGCAACTGCAGATTAAAATAACTGAAAATAATGACTTACAGGTATAAAAATAAATTTTATTAACTATTAAAACAATGTGATCATCCATCACGACACAGCATCGGTTTCATTGTTGTTTGTCTATTTGTTGACATTGAACCTCGTGTGAGTTACACTGGTGCGCACACTACAGTACTAGTACACGTATGTCCTCTCTTGTAGAACTTGTACATGCATGTCGATCATATTGATGTGCTCTGAAAGAATTATATTCTGAACAAGTACCGTACTGTCATGAACTGCATTTTCAACATTATAATATTAATACACATGTAGCTGCTCGTTGAGTCGTTGATATTATTGTCACTATTGCTTGACATCAGACGACATTGTCAGACCATTGATTCGATTGAAAGGATCATATCATGATTCATCGATTAATTGGCATGCATCTCTGCTCTCGATGAATTTAGTGGAAATTGTCAATGATTAATAAGCCTTTTTTTCGCAGAATATAAACTTGTCCGGTTATCGAAGGAACCGAAATCAGACCGTCTTTAACAACTGTCCGCAATCGAACAGGTAACAGCCTCGACCACCAAGCCGGAATGCACATCAAGTTCAAGTTAGGCCTTAGGGTGCTCGTCCACAATGCCACTGCGAAAAACGTTCACCACACCGTATGTACTGTACTGTGTACATGTAACCTTGAAGAAGTCATCAGTCACACATCTAATTTTGGCAGCAAATATTTCAGGCGCTGTTCTTTCACATGTAGAATAAAGAATCAAACCATTATTGACAAATTGTCCACTTGTTGAATGAAAACAGAGCTCTGACTGAGTCTGAATAATTAGTTCAACAATACACGATGAACGGTTTCGCAGATTATTTTCATAACTTCTCTTTTATCCTGATTTTATCCGCTCTCTAAATACGCCATGGTTGTTATTTATGTAATATGTCGTCTCTTTTAGTTCGTTCGACGCCAATATCACGTCTAAATCACTCTGATTTTAGTGATTAAAATGTCGGCCACAAAATGGAGAAACAATAATTTGAGTTAAAATTACGTACTCGCCATATACGTACCGACCCGATTAACACAGAATGAATGCGATATTATATAATATACATTGTTTGTTGTCTATTTGTTGACATTGAAGCGTGTGAGTTACACTGGTGCGCACAGTGCAGTACTAGTACACGTATATCCTCTCTTGTAGTTGTACATGCATATAAAATGTACACTGAAAAAAAAACTTTGTCATAGCCTTAGTCATTATGTTACTTTTGGCTAAGTTAGTCAAAAATAACTGAGTTACGGGTTGACTAAGGCTATGACTAATTTTTTTTTTTTGACGAACATATTAACCTAAGTAACTAAGTATTAGTAATATGTGACTAAGGTCAAACTTAGTTACTTTTGGCTAAGTTAGTCAAACATATCCTATCCATCGAAGCAATTTTTCATTATCTGATGCACTCTTGGTTAAAGCCAATTGGCGGTTTGCGTTCACTTGTGCAAAACATTGAAAAAAGCAGTTATACTGTATGGAGCAGATTAAGATTCAGTTATACTGTATGGTGTCATTGCCGTGTATAATATGTCGCCGATAAGTATACTATTGAGTTTTGCCGGCATGACTGAATCACGAAAATGTCAACCTTAGTAACTAAGAATTAGTAAGATGTGACTAAGGTAACACTTAGTTACTTTTGGCTAAGTTAGTCAAAAATAACTAAGTTACGGGTTGACTAAGGCTATGACTAAGTTTTTTTTTTCAGTGCATCTGCTCTGCTATACCCCCCGTGGGGACCACTGGTGCATTAGAAACAGGGGGAATTACCCCAGAATGCGAAGGCTCGCTCGTCGATACATCTCCACTGGCCTGGGAGGAGGGTTTAGCCCCCGGTCCAGGCGGAACTGTACTATCAGCCTTTATCTGTTCTGAATACGAGGCCGCATCTCGTTTCGCCGCTTCCGCGTACGAACGGGGTTGTCTCCCATTCTGGGGACAGGTGACCCGAACGTGCCCTCTGTCCCCACACCTTAAGCACACTGGGGGCGCCCCACTAGCGTAACGAGCACCTTACAGCCATCGATGTATGTAAAGTCGGGAAAATCCCGCAAATCCTCAACACTTGGCATCATCCGAAGCGTACGTTTCCCATTCGCTACACTGTAAAAACGCCAGAACACATTATTAGAACACATAATTGTAACAGATTGAGAACATGTTGAGAACACATGTTCTAGTCCAGAACACGCGTTCTCAATGTGTCCTATCATTTAGAACACATTGAGAACACGTGTTCTGGACTAGAACATGTGTTCTCAATGTGTTCTATGATTTAGAACACATTGAGAACACGTGTTCTAGTCCAGAACACATGTTCTGGAATAGAACGCATACATGTTCTATCTAGAACACATGACATGTTCTACTGAGAACACGTCGGACTCATCGGACTCGTGTAACAGATTGAGAACACATTAATGCATTGTATGCATTCACTATCATTTGTTGTGAATAAGTGAGTTGTATTATGAGGATCATAGCCCACTGCATTTGGTGCTATTTTACAGGATTTCCCCCTGTTGCAAGCATTCTCACATTTGTATCTGTTTCTTCTCGGATCACTTGAAAATCTACCTGTCATCACCTCTACAATCGCCTCGATCTGCTGATGAAAGATCTCTGACCAATGGATTGAATGCTTTCTTGGCATATACTACAACCCAACATTTGATTTGTCTGCATTATCATTTTCAAGAGAGTCAATCTCAGACTTTTGTCTTGCGACAGCATCTATGTGGCTGATACTTATTAGTTTTGCCCAATCTTTTTCATTTTCCAAGTCTTTCATCAACATTAAAAGATGCTTGATGCATGCTTCTTTATATGCACTGATTAGGTTAGTGATCTTCGATTTCCGCAGATATTAAAAGCAAAGGGAATTCCAACAGAAAGTCCTGAAACAGCTCTACTTTTGTCTATGTTTGGTTTCTCAATTCGGTCATCGAGATCAGGATGTATCCGCAAACGCAGCCATCGAGCGTTAATACCAAGCTTTAAGTTGCACCCTGCACTGAACTGGGCGGAAAAAAGGTCAAACCAATCTACAGCATGTGGCTATCAACAATTGAGGTAGTGTGGCTGAATGGTTAGGCTGGGGTAGAGTGTCTGCGAGGTACAAACTGACCGGGGTCCGCCCCCTTTAACTGTCAGTGGACGGCACACTCCCAGTTTGTTTTGCCTCAGATACATGTATTTTGTATCGTTTAAAACTGTCAAATACACAATAACAAAGAAAGAACCTAGACTATTTAAATTTCACTCATTGTGTTACATAGGTGAATGTTATATAATTTTCAGCCACGCAGCTTAAAAAACCCAAACTATTTTTTTATTAAGGCAGATTCCACGATATAGTGTAGGCCGGCTATCAGTGAACTAGAATTTTCTCCCCCGGAAATACGTTCATTTACATTTTCTCGGCCAGTTGTTAGGAAACATAAATTACACGTAGGTTGCAATAAAGAATAGACCTTCCCATACAAAAATGTACCAAGGTAAATTTTACCATGGTATTTGTACCACGGCCAATTGATCACGTCGGTAAATTTACCAAGGTGAATTTTAGTACTTTACCATGGTTTTTGACCCCCGTCAATTGATCACGTCGGTAAATTTTACCAAGGTGAAAAAATCACGGTGAAACTTTACCATGGTGAAACTTTACAATGGTAAAAGAACCTCGGTAAACTGTTGAAATACTACTGTATTTTTACCACGGTGAATTTAGCATGGTAAATTTTACCAAGATGTTCTACCAAGGTATTTGACCTTGGTAGAACACCTAAAATTTACCACGCTATATTCACTGTGGCAAAATACTGAGGTATTTCAACAGTTTACCCAGATTCTTTAACCGTGGCATTTTCTAGAGTACCTAGTAAAAAAGTTGAATATATCAAGGTATATTCCCAGAGTTTACATGTATATGTGAATCTAGAATGGTAAAAATCCACCAAGGAAATTTGACGCAGTATCGATCTACCAATGAATAAGTACTAGGGTATGTCAGTTGAAAGTACCATGATAATTAATAGGTAAATAAATATTGGAATCTACCCTGGTAAAAGAACCAGGTGACACTTTGAAAATACCAAGGTGTGTAGTACGTACAGCAATAATTTAATTTAGTTGAACCGATATACACACATCTACAATATCTAGTACTGGTACTAAGCATCTGTGATGTAATATTGCACGTCAGTTTTGGGGGAATTGAGAAATTTTTCTTTAATATTCTAATTCTAATTCTAGTTCATGTCGATTATTCCCCACTGGCCTCCGCTGATGCTACCTTCTTCGCCCCTTCCTTCAGGCGTTTGCTGCAGTTCGCAAATTTTTGCGCGATGTATTTGCGAACTTCTCCGTTTGTCCTCATCGGATGCTTTGCCACGACACGATCTGGAAAATAACATAATTTTCATTTATTTTTTATTACGTCCAAATCTGTAGCAATTAGCAAACAGGTTAATTTATACTAGTTTACGGTCATTCAAGTCATGTCGGTACTGAAATTACATATGTCCCATCAATAATAACGATGTAGTTCATGGAAGTTTTAACATGATGCATGTATAACTAACTATAAGAGATTTTCAGAACAAAGAAGCAATATTTTCCTTAAATGAACTAACTATATCTGTAGATTCAAGAAAAACTAGTTATGGCCGTCTATCAGCCATCTCGGCTTCATAGTTTGTGTCAGATGTCTTAATCCACACATACATGTACATGTAGACATAAACAGTTAAAACCTGTCTTAAGTCGATATTTTGGTGTTCGATTTAGAAAGATGAATTATAACAGACTTAGTACATTAATGTACTGTACATCTACATGTAGTGTACCGGGTACTTAAGTCACAGCATGGTATGAAAAGCCGCATCAGAGCTAATTTACTAGTACTCTTACCTGCCTAATAATAGTGATGGCCAAATAATAGTGATGCGTGGAATTATGGGCTGAAATTAATATAACAATAACATGATTTTGGAGGGAATTAGAGTCTGTTAGTGGCCCAACAGAAATGTTGTACAGCCCAAGGTATTATTAGTACGTGGCACGAGACGAAGTCGAGGGCCACTAATAAGACCTTGGGCTGTACAACATTTCTGTAGGGTCACTAGCAGACCGTAATGCCCGTCATGTTATTATACTTCAATGTTTTAACATTGAAGTATATGTTAATTTTTATTTTTATTTTTATTTATTATTATTATTATAAAACACCTTATATCTCAGAAACCGCCAGGTCGATTGATTAATGGCGGAGTAATGGCGGTTTTATTATAGCCACATTTAAACTAGATTGAACTTTTATTGAGCTTGGATCTCTTATGGGTCAAAAATTGATTGACCGATTAGAATGATTTTTGGTACATATATAGCATTCGTCCTTAGCTATTAACCCGACTGGGTGTGAATTTCGTACGACCTTGACCTTTGCACTAAACGCTCTTTATGTATATTACGGTTGTGTACGTATCTCCTCCGGAACGGCTTGATATATCGAGTTCGGACTTGCATTATTAGTTTCCTCTCATCATGTGCTACAAACACGCCAACAATGGTATGGATAGCACTTCCGGTTCGAAAGTTCGGTATTGGTCGAAGAATCGGTTAACGCTCTTTGAAAAACTTTTTTCTTCTGAATTTGACCAAATTCATAGGGCGGCATCGCTAGTCCGAACTGAAGACAACGCCGTAAAAATCGCAATCGACCAAAAACTGACGTCACAGCACCCGATTCAAATTTTGACTTTTGGGTATCCTGCAAGGTTGGGGCCTTGCCCTGATTTCTTTGAAAAAGGCGAATAGATCCAAAACGACTCTACCGATTGCCTTGATTTTGTGTACGTACATAGCTCCCGTCCTTGGCTATTGACTGGACTGGGTGCGGAGTTCATCCGACCTTGACCTTGGCACAAAACGCTCTTCATGTTGATTACTGTTGTGTACGTAACTCATTCGGAACGGATAGAGGTAGAAAGACGGGACAACTTCGAGTGTGTAGGGTAACTAATGCTTTCGAAGTGGGCGCATTTTGGTATAGCTCCGATGTGCCAAAAAAAAAAAGCTCGGTAGGTGTCGAAAATTTGATGTCGTTATTTAAAGAAATTTTTGCATTTTCCTAGGAATTTGTTCTAACTTTATACCTATGGTCTATTGGATACGCTGATCACGAATAACGAAGTATGTTTTGGATCCGATCAAAAATGGCGGAGTTACGCCATCTTGAATATTGGACAATCCCAGTTTTTACCGGTTTTTGTGCTATATCTCAGGAACGGCTCATCGGATATCAATCGGACAAAAACTAGAAGGTGTGCGATTGTTGCCACACATTATGACGTTTGCCCAGTCCAAATCTGATGTGCCAGAAAAAAGCTCGCCCCTTAGTAAGGAGTACCGGTACCCATCGAAACACAGCCAATAATATTTCGAGCCTCTGTACTGGGACCAAAAATGGCTTATCCGATGAACTTCACTGAAATGAATGACAAGATAATTGCATATAATACTGTCATACCTGGGAATTCCTGGTTATTTTCAGTGTCTGGTTTTCACACCCCGCTGAGTCCATCAATGAACCGCCTTTTATAGTATAAACTTCGTCTTTCTTGGCAGTTTTTAATACATTATTGTCTCGCACAAAGATTTTTATTGTTCTATTGGATTATTTAAGATATCCACCACACATGTATTCTGCACTACCGATCCATTTAATATCGTTTAAAATGTGCACGTTGAATAACGCCATTATGATGATCAATGATTTTTTTTTTTTCCTCCAAAATTCCGTAAAGGATTCCCTGAACTCAAAATCCGAGAATAAAGCACTGTTAACCTTCCAATACCCAGGTCCTAAGGTAATATTATGGGAATTTTTGAAGTGAATGGCGATCGTGTCGTGATCGGAATAAGGAAATGTTTGTTGTGAAAATTTAGGGGGGGGGGGGTGACATAAGTGATTTTGAAATATAGAAACGATCTAATCTGGTGTGAACATTGCCTGTATGGCAGGTTGTTTGTACCTGATGAGGGTAGAGAGAGCGGTAAACATCTACCAGCTTATAGGTAGACATGATGCGATTCCACTCCTTGGCAAAAGGGGTGGGGCAATGAGCCCCACCCACTTTGTCAAGGGATGGATTAAGAATGAAATTGAAATCGCCACCTAAAATAATAGCTCGACTAGTGTTAAAGTGGGGCGTTAAAGTTTGAAATATTAGTTCATTGTGTGTGTCGTTTCTTTGTGGTCCGTAAAAGGAAATAAGCCGGATGGGAATTCCGGAGATGTCAGCATCGACACCCACGAAATACCCATCCAGCTCTGAAAAAGTACGGTGAAATTCAACGAATGTTTGACCAAAACTGCTGTCCCACAGGATCTATTGGAACCAGTGGCCCAATAGCCCTTACACCCCAAATCCACAGCTAGCTGGTCACCTAGTTGATAACTGTCGACATACGTTTCCTGGAGGAAAAGTAGGTCAACTTGATCAACCTTGAATAGGTATTTCAAAGCCTGCATCGTCTGAGCATTTCTCAGTCCTCGAGCATTCAAGGAAGCTATGACTAGACCGTCCATGTTGGGCGTGGGAAGGGATTGACTGAACGAACACACATAATTCTATACAAAACACAACAAAGAAAGGATAAATAATTTGACCTAAATAAAAGCCGCGACCAGCGCGGGCGGTATTGAAACCATATTAAAAACAATAAAATTAAAGATGTGGGTCCATTTCCGACGGCCTGACAATATATGTCAGGCTGAGGTTGGAAGAAGTAGGCTGATAGAAAGTTCAGGGACGGTTCCAAGTTCGCTTGCCGGAGTTGAAGAGTCAGGAACAATCGGGGGCGGGTCCAGGTCTTTTGAAATTTGTAAGGCATAATAAGTGTTAATATGAAAGTCAGCCCGGGTCGTCGTCTCCATCCGTGAGCGTGCCCGATTCCGATTCCGATACACTTGACTCGTCTACGTCCGCTTCCGTGTCGGAAAGATCCAAAGATTGGAAGGGGATCACCTTACGACGGCCGGGTTCTTCCTCATCATCGACGTTTTTACGTTTC
Organism: Siphonodentalium dalli; assembly: GCA_032622095.1. Lineage (NCBI taxonomy): Eukaryota > Metazoa > Mollusca > Scaphopoda > Gadilida > Siphonodentaliidae > Siphonodentalium > Siphonodentalium dalli. The sequence continues at coordinate 73,810,332 of CP136069.1, forward strand.
CGTGAACCCGTCGTGATGGCCGAATCCATCTCTTCGGAAGTTTCAGGGGTTTCCGGAATAACCTTAACACTCACACCGTCCCCCCCCGGGGTAGCGCCAGAGTCCGACGGCTCTGCAATACTCCCCGTGGGGACCACTGGTGTCACACTGTCCCCCGGGTAGCGCCGGAGTCCACACTGAAAAAAAAAACTTAGTTAAAAGTAACTAAGTTACCTTAGTCAGAACCCCCGTCTCAAAACTAACTAGCTTAGCTTAGTCAGAAATGACTAAGGTTGCCCTTAGTCATTTCTGACTAAGGTCTAAGGCCTTAGTCAGAAATGACTAAGGGCAATCTTAGTCAGACCTTAGTCAGAAATGACTAAGGGCAACCTTAGTCATTTCTGACTAAGCTAAGCTAGTTAGTTTTGAGACGGGGGTTCTGACTAAGGTAACTTAGTTACTTTTGACTAAGTTTTTTTTCAGTGTAGATATAACATATAATATAAGGCCTTAGTCAGAAATGACTAAGGCCTTAGTCAGAAATAACTAAGGCCTTAGTCAGAAATAACTACGGCTTGACTATGTCATCACTGTATACATTAGTACATTTAATTGGACCTAATTATTGGGGGTATCATAGCCCTGCAATCTCAGCTGAACATCGCAACTGCAGATTAAAATAACTGAAAATAATGACTTACAGGTATAAAAATAAATTTTATTAACTATTAAAACAATGTGATCATCCATCACGACACAGCATCGGTTTCATTGTTGTTTGTCTATTTGTTGACATTGAACCTCGTGTGAGTTACACTGGTGCGCACACTACAGTACTAGTACACGTATGTCCTCTCTTGTAGAACTTGTACATGCATGTCGATCATATTGATGTGCTCTGAAAGAATTATATTCTGAACAAGTACCGTACTGTCATGAACTGCATTTTCAACATTATAATATTAATACACATGTAGCTGCTCGTTGAGTCGTTGATATTATTGTCACTATTGCTTGACATCAGACGACATTGTCAGACCATTGATTCGATTGAAAGGATCATATCATGATTCATCGATTAATTGGCATGCATCTCTGCTCTCGATGAATTTAGTGGAAATTGTCAATGATTAATAAGCCTTTTTTTCGCAGAATATAAACTTGTCCGGTTATCGAAGGAACCGAAATCAGACCGTCTTTAACAACTGTCCGCAATCGAACAGGTAACAGCCTCGACCACCAAGCCGGAATGCACATCAAGTTCAAGTTAGGCCTTAGGGTGCTCGTCCACAATGCCACTGCGAAAAACGTTCACCACACCGTATGTACTGTACTGTGTACATGTAACCTTGAAGAAGTCATCAGTCACACATCTAATTTTGGCAGCAAATATTTCAGGCGCTGTTCTTTCACATGTAGAATAAAGAATCAAACCATTATTGACAAATTGTCCACTTGTTGAATGAAAACAGAGCTCTGACTGAGTCTGAATAATTAGTTCAACAATACACGATGAACGGTTTCGCAGATTATTTTCATAACTTCTCTTTTATCCTGATTTTATCCGCTCTCTAAATACGCCATGGTTGTTATTTATGTAATATGTCGTCTCTTTTAGTTCGTTCGACGCCAATATCACGTCTAAATCACTCTGATTTTAGTGATTAAAATGTCGGCCACAAAATGGAGAAACAATAATTTGAGTTAAAATTACGTACTCGCCATATACGTACCGACCCGATTAACACAGAATGAATGCGATATTATATAATATACATTGTTTGTTGTCTATTTGTTGACATTGAAGCGTGTGAGTTACACTGGTGCGCACAGTGCAGTACTAGTACACGTATATCCTCTCTTGTAGTTGTACATGCATATAAAATGTACACTGAAAAAAAAACTTAGTCATAGCCTTAGTCATTATGTTACTTTTGGCTAAGTTAGTCAAAAATAACTGAGTTACGGGTTGACTAAGGCTATGACTAATTTTTTTTTTTGACGAACATATTAACCTAAGTAACTAAGTATTAGTAATATGTGACTAAGGTCAAACTTAGTTACTTTTGGCTAAGTTAGTCAAACATATCCTATCCATCGAAGCAATTTTTCATTATCTGATGCACTCTTGGTTAAAGCCAATTGGCGGTTTGCGTTCACTTGTGCAAAACATTGAAAAAAGCAGTTATACTGTATGGAGCAGATTAAGATTCAGTTATACTGTATGGTGTCATTGCCGTGTATAATATGTCGCCGATAAGTATACTATTGAGTTTTGCCGGCATGACTGAATCACGAAAATGTCAACCTTAGTAACTAAGAATTAGTAAGATGTGACTAAGGTAACACTTAGTTACTTTTGGCTAAGTTAGTCAAAAATAACTAAGTTACGGGTTGACTAAGGCTATGACTAAGTTTTTTTTTCCAGTGCATCTGCTCTGCTATACCCCCCGTGGGGACCACTGGTGCATTAGAAACAGGGGGAATTACCCCAGAATGCGAAGGCTCGCTCGTCGATACATCTCCACTGGCCTGGGAGGAGGGTTTAGCCCCCGGTCCAGGCGGAACTTTACTATCAGCCTTTATCTGTTCTGAATACGAGGCCGCATCTCGTTTCGCCGCTTCCGCGTACGAACGGGGTTGTCTCCCATTCTGGGGACAGGTGACCCGAACGTGCCCTCTGTCCCCACACCTTAAGCACACTGGGGGCGCCACACTAGCGTAACGAGCACCTTACAGCCATCGATGTATGTAAAGTCGGGAAAATCCCGCAAATCCTCAACACTTGGCATCATCCGAAGCGTACGTTTCCCATTCGCTACACTGTAAAAACGCCAGAACACATTATTAGAACACATAATTGTAACAGATTGAGAACATGTTGAGAACACATGTTCTAGTCCAGAACACGCGTTCTCAATGTGTTCTATCATTTAGAACACATTGAGAACACGTGTTCTGGACTAGAACATGTGTTCTCAATGTGTTCTATGATTTAGAACACATTGAGAACACGTGTTCTAGTCCAGAACACATGTTCTGGAATAGAACGCATACATGTTCTATCTAGAACACATGACATGTTCTACTGAGAACACGTCGGACTCATCGGACTCGTGTAACAGATTGAGAACACATTAATGCGTTCTCAACGTGTTCTGAAACCAATTTCTGGAACTCGTGTTCTGACTTTGGCTATATTCGGACAAATCAACCATGAAGATTACTCAATAGATAATTTATTCTCATTATATATTGAAACATGAAGGTAACATAAAATATATATTTACACCCATAACACGAATAACAGTTCAAGTACATTAACAAAATTAGTTACATATTGGACGTCAGTACATGGAGAGAATACTATATATATATGTGCACTTATTTATCATACTAGTCAACAATTTTATTCTATATAGGATGGTTTTGTTTCAGTTAAAATTAAAAAAAATCCCTGAAAGTGTACCTGGGTCACCCACCATTCACAAACAGGTTTGGGTACACAAATTGATATACATGTGCATGTAGCAGTAAGTATAGAGTAAACGGATTGAGTGTTCATTGCATTTGGTGTTTTTGGCAAATATCTGAATAATTTTCGTTTTGAGCTGAACGTCTGTCTATAGAAAATAATAAACCCTTTCTGTACTGAATGGAATCTGCCATTCAATGCTAAAGCTACATGTATTGGAATGTTATATTATCAATATGTTGGGATGTTCTTACTGCATAATAAGCAGATGACAACCTGAGAAAAAAATCTCTCCACTCCCCATAGATTCCAAATCATTCATTTGTAGTAATGTTCAGGTCATAAGTTCAACAAACAGCCTGTATTAATATGAACATTGCTACAAATGAATCTATAGAATCGGGTGACTACTCTTGAAAAGTACTCAGCATAGAATAGTACTTTTCATTCTATAATGCCAACTTGCAACATACTGACAATGAATAAACAGATTTCCAGACAAAGCAACAATATAAATTTTTCGCTGCCCATGCACGAATCAAAAGCATATTATAAGACTTTGGCTCAGAAATTTAGTGTAATGTACCTTTTCCGATCATATGTGACAAACGTGCATTTATACAATAAATCATATAGCAATTAATTTCTAATGGCTGTAGCAGTAAATCGGGTTCCAGTGGCAAATCAGGATCCACCCAATATTAATTATATATTTTAGGAAAGGTAGCCCTATGGTTGAAGTATACATGGCCTGTCAAGATATTGTTTTGGTATTATACATGTATTATATGCTTGGAAAATATGTTTTAAAAGGTAGATGTCTTATAGATTTCTTTACCCAATGTCGGTGAAGTTTACTCTATATAAACCTGGCATAGCTAACATTTTCTCGATTTCTGTTACGACACACCCATTCCTTGCTTTGCAATGAACATTGGAGAGTGAACCATCTGTAAAAGGTTAATTGTTTTGGTCTATAAATGTAATCTTAGAACCTTGCCTTCCTAACATAAGAAAACATTATCATGCTTGGTGACAGAGCCGACGTGATATGCAACAAACACTTTGGGTGGAACCAGATTTCTCAGGAATCAGATTTACTGCTATACAGGTCTTTAAAAATATATATATTGGCTTAACCGGAAAAAGGGTTTGTTTTCATTGCAAAAAGAATACAGGGTATGCCGGTAATGCATTTATGTACTTGTGTACAGAATCGCTAGTTTACACCTGAAAAATTAAACATTTCAGAAGTGTGCATTAGACGTACATTTACTAAATATTGTAATTCATATAAGTGAACAACAGGGTTGTACCCCTTGAAAATATGAGAAACACAATAATAATATTTACATGTTATAGTTATCGATGTTGAAAATAATGCACACAAAACATTCATATAATGTTGTGATACATTCGAAAATTTGTTTCCACTATAAAGTGCATGCATATACAATCTTATGAATAAGAAGGTTAATACTTGGCTTGATTCATATTGGCCGAGATATCAGCCCTCGGTCACATCACATCAGCCTTTGGCCTGTGGCCTCCGGCTGATATGAAGCTACATCGGGCAGATATCTCGGCCGACATTAACCCATTTATAACTGAATGGAATGTTCCACCCAATGCTATGCCTTTGTATTGGAACGGTCTATTATTGAAGAAAAGGGGTGTAAGGTTAGAAAATCAAACGAAATATAAGAAAAAAAGCTAAATTTCAGGAAAATGTTCATATAATAAGTTCAGCAAATGACCTATGGTCGTTAGCTGAACTTATTATATGAACATTTTCTATGGATCAATGCTGCATGAATGCTGCTCCCGTTACCAATGGGTTAATCAAACAAAGTATCAACCTCTAAATATTACACTCAAAACATTAAGTTTGGATGCATCTCAATCACGACGCAAACTTATTTCTTATCAAATTCAAACCAAACTTCTTCTGTTTTATACAAGAATTACATTCCACTATATTCACAATGCAAGTTTTCAAGAGCTCAAAGACAAAGTGAAATGCAAAAATTCCTGTTTAAAGTTAACAATTGCACACTGGTTATTTCACTCGCTTCCCAAGTAGAATAGATTCTCATGATGATTCTCGCAAGAAAGTTTGATTTTCTGTGCTTTATGAGCAACTTGATTCGAAATATGGTAGTTACAGGTTCATGAAGTTGCTACAGTTTTTCAGTTGGAGCCTATGGTGGGATTTCGTAAGCGAATATTTGTTGTTTATGCTCTCTTATCGGCATGTTTTGCAAAAAACATTTAACGATTTGGAGAGAATGCAAGCACGAATTTGATAGCCAATGCATTTACCTACACAATGGTATAACTGAACGTGATGACGAATAAGCATTTTTGACACAATAGACAAAAATACATTTGTTTACATTCTAATGTAAACAAATCGCGGGGTTGTTATTTTAACCTGCATGCTGGGTATCTATTTTTCTTTTAATACTTGTGTGTGATACATCATCTTGTTCAGGAATCAGGATACATGTATACCAATTTTTTCAAAGGTATCAGTTGTTTGGTCTTGAGCCGTCTGACAATCGCATATGACCCAAACTTGTTGGAGATTGAGGAACCGTGGGCTAGGAAAATGTGTGCTATAAATTATTATTAGGGGATAAGGGTGTTGTGTTTGATGATTTGGGAAAGGTTGTAGCATGAATATAGTGTGGCAAATTTAGGTATTTGCCACAATATATTCATGTTACAACCTTTCCCAAATAATCAAACACAACACTGTTATCGCCATTCTAATTCTCTTCAAACAAAATGGTATTTATTCACCGAAAAAACAACAAATCAGCCCGAAATCCAGACTGAAATGGGCCGCCATAATTACATTATAAATAGCCACGTTACAACCGCTTTGCGTTATAAAATATAGTGCCCGACGATTGTGAAAATCTGTCAAAATTGAAGGCCAAAATTTTAGGAATTTACGCAATCTTTGCTTGTGACACTGAATGCCTGCAAATATATGGATAATATCAAAGGACTAATGGTGGGTTAAATACAATGGGGTGGGTATGTTTAATAACAAACTTTAGCTCTGGTTTATCAGATGTTGCCGACCAGAGTAACCTAAATTCAAATCACGGTGAACATGCTGTTTAATTTCTATTTCGGCTGCAATTCCGTATTCGGCTTGGCATTTTCCAATCTTAAAAGTATTTCCATCCAGACTCTACATGTGTATGTCCAGCAGTTATGCTATTAATAAAACGTCGCACAAGTTCTCATTGATAAAACTCTTCAGATTCATGGGGCTGAACTTTTTTTTATTTCACTGTAAAAAGCGACTCATTTAACCCATTGATAACGGAATGGATTCGTCCACCCAGTGCTATGTCTTTGTGTTGGACCAGTCTATTATTGAATAAAAGGGGTGTAAGGTTAGAAAAATCTGATAAAAGACGAGAAAAAAGGCTAAATTTTCAGGAAAATGTTCATATAATAAGTTCAGCAAACGACCTATGGTTAATTGAGAAATACATTGCCTATTGATAATGATGCGATTATTTGCGAAAATTCTATTTTCGAAAAGCTGCCATCGCAAACTCGATTTGTTTACATCGGTTACCAGGTAAATCAGCGCGCATGAATCTATACATTCCACATGTTCAGCGATGTGCCTGTCGGAACTTGAACGTTTGACAGTTAATGAATGAATATATGCCGACAAACTCTATAACCCATTGATAACGGGAGCAGCATTGGTGCTGCATTGGTCCATAGAAAATGTTCATATAATAAGTTCAGCAAACGACCATAGGTCGTTTGGTGAACTTAATATATGAACATTTTCCTGAAATTTAGCTTTTTTTCTCGTCTTTTGTCGGATTGTCTATCCTTACACCCATTTTCTTCAAGAATAGACTGGTCCGATACAAAGGCATAGCACTGGGTGGAAGAATCCATTCAGTTATAAATGGGTTAAGCTCTCGACCAGTCGAGTGCAATCAGATTGCCGAATTTGCGATAATCTGTCAGAAACTTATAAAAATGCATTAGAATTGAAGTGTGAATAATATAGCTCAAGTCTGTTCTGGCCCTCCGTCATTTTATACATGGGTGAGGTATGTTGTGGGCATTATCCTCTGGTCCTCACCGAGTAGAATATGACGGATGGCCATAGCATACTCGGGCTATGTAAATAAGTGAGTTACTCTGGTGGCTCTGGCAGCAAAGACATGGCATAGCTGATTTTTTTTACAAATGCTTTAAAACCTTTGGAGGTGTCCCGTTGATACGGCTCCTCCATCATGTATTTTTGCAGCAGAGCCATCACCATACTGTATTGCTTGGGGTAGTCCAAGTTGAAGATGTAATATGATGCAAGCAGCGACATAATTGCCACCATTGTCCTGCCCGCAGTTTTAATACACCACCACACCGTATCCCCAGCTAAGTAAAGCCCTTGTAGCTTCTCGTCTTCTCCCTGGAACACCACGACATGCAACGCCTCCAGCTGTCCAGTTTTGAGTTCCGATTCAACATCCTTTTCCGCGATATCCTGAAAAGTTTTAATGTTTTATATAAAAATTGGCCATTATTAAAGTAATCAGATTTACTAATAATAAGCACTACCCCTCTGGACAAAACAAGTGTCCACGTACACCGCGGTGCAACTCATGACGTTGTGTAATTATGTCGCGACATCGTTGTCAATTTCGTCTACTTTAAAGTGCTTTGCCGGTCGCGATGACGCAGTCCATTATTTAATAGATAGTGAGGCACTAATAACATTTTCGGCCTAGCATAAGCGCAGATCAGATACATAGAGATATTATAAACCATGGTAGTTCAAGAGAAGGAAGCAAGACTCGCAGATTGCGCAATCTGTAAATCGAGAATACGGTAAATATAATTTAATGGTTGCACGTACGTCATCAATGAACTAGCGTGCCGAAAAGAAGCACGCTATCAATGAATGCAGTTCAACAACTAAAAGCTCGGCGTTTGAATCGGGTAATCACTACCATTAAATATAATCTGGAATCTTATTTTCAAATTAAGGTAAACAATTAATCGAGGTTAATCCATATGATTAATCGATCAAGAAAAACCCTTAATCGTTTCAGCTCTCGTTTTCATAGCTAAGTTAAAATATCGGAGGCGAAGAAATACCGGGAATAAACAAACAAAAAACAAACATTATTTTCGAACGGCAAGTACACCTTGTCCGTGTCACCTACCGGCCAGGTGTTTTAATTAGGATGGATTATGACACCTTGATTTTATGACAGTATGGCAGTAGGACGTTGACTAATTATAGGATTATCACACATTATCACCGGACGGATTCGATCACCAACACAATAAATCGTCTGGCTTACGTATTTAAACAAAGGGCTCAGTCAAACAACAATTATCTCGCCATCATTGTACTTTTCAACATCATTTTAAACGGCAACCGCTACACCACGGCCGAACGGCAAGTACACCTCGGCCAAACGGCAACTACACCGTGGTCGAACGGCAAGTACACCTCGGCGGAACGGCAGTTAGCCGGTGGAACCGCGGTGTAGTTGCAGTTCGGCCGCGGTGTCACTGCAAACCGCACCGCGGTTAAGTGGACACTTGTTTTGTCAAGAGGGGTATGTGTAATAGAATCTTGTTTTATTTGGCTGCCAATTTAAAGATAAACTTGATCTCACCAAATTGCAAAACCTACAGTGACTGCCAGAGAAGACAAATGCTTAGAAAATGGCTTATTCAATATAGTCATATCTTTCGATTGCATATGCCGATTTTAATAATATTTTAATAGTCAAATATGAGATGATGAATTTGGTGGGAATCGTGTGATAAAATGCTTTAGAGCCTTTACATTTCTGTTGTCCATACAAATGCTCAGTTTACAGAGTTACTGGTTGCATATATACCTAAAGTAACTTAGTAAGTTTTACACTTTGATACTTACATGTTTGATCTCAAACACTGATTTCAATTTGTGGCTGGTTTTTCCGCCAGCAGACCACTTAATCTGCTCTTCGGCATAACGAATGGCATTCAGCATGCGTAATGGGTCCTACAAATAAAATAAGCATTAATCATGTGTTTGGTCACTAATACAGCCAATATGGCAACGCAGACTTAAAGGCATGGAAAATGTGATCTGACAAACTTCAACTTGTACTTGTATTATTCACTTTGGTCCTCTGTTCCCCCCGCTGGTCTATTAGCATACCAAAGATCAACTGAATTGAGTTATCGAAACCAAAATTTATGAGTTGAAACGTTCGTATGGACGGACAGAGACGTCCACCTTTTACCCCCAAAACTCCTTCGGAGGTCGGGGGCATAATAACATTTAATTTCCAGGTCGGCCCAATTTCGGCATGCCAGAAACACATTATTTTTTTTACCTAGGGCATAGTGAAATCCTGTGGATGAACGATAACTAGAGCCGCCAGGGCGGCTTGGACGCTCACCTGAACTTAGAACATAGGCCATATGGTCATAGTAAATTGTGCCTTTTCAGGTCTCGGAACAACTGTGTACAAATTCCTTTAAAGGACTCTTGAAATATGACCTTGACCTCTGTATTGACATGGTTGACCCACAAAAAAAAAGGATTTGCAAAAAAAATCACCCAAACTCAAGTTATCATTCCGAAATGAAAAAAAGAAGTCAAAATAACCAATTATCCGAGAGGAAATGTACCATTAATCAGCCAAAAATCATTGAAGAGAGCCCAAATTCGCACTTGGCCCCTGTATTGACATCATTGACTCACAAAACTAGAGCCGCCAGGGCGGCTTGGACGCTCACCTGAACATAGAACATAGGTCATATGGTCATAGTAAATTATGCCTTTTCAGTTCTCGGAACAACTGTACACAAATTCCTTTAAAAGGCTCTTAAAATATGACATATAGACATTGCAGATGTTTTCTGGTTTCGAACCCCAGTGCCAAACCCCGAACTCTGTATTGACATGATCGACCCACAAAAAATCGTTTGCAAAAAAAAGTCAAAATAACACATTTTCCGAGAGGAAGTGTACCATTACTCAGCCAAAAATCATTGAAAAGAGCCCAAATTGGAACTTGACCTGTGTATTGACATTATTGACTTACAAAAATGAGATTTCCAAAGAAATCACCCAAACTCAAGTTATCATCCGGAAATGAAAAAAACCCAGAAACTTTTCGAGATGAAAAGGCCCATTACTCTGCCAAAAATCATTGAAACGAGCCCAAATTCGCACTTGGCGTCTGTATTGACATCATTGACTCACAAACAAACGGGATTTACAAAAAAAACTTGACCTGTGTATTGACATTATTGACTTACAAAAATGGGATTTCCAAAGAAAGTGGAAAGAACATAATTATGTTGAAAATTTGCTCCAAATATGTAGACTATGATGCCATCTGGATGTGTTTTACTTCCGAAGTGAACTTTGAATACACGTCTGTCTCCATATACTGAATACAACCTCTGAGCGTAAATATAAAATAACGAGTCTAGTTTTTGAATATCTGAGCAGAGATATGGCAAAAACACAACAGTGAGAATGAAAAATAGTGCCACACTTTTAAAACTGAAACCGACAGTGAAACAGATTGGATATTTGTGATACAGTTACCTAATATACGGTAGACTATAATGCGTGGAAAGAATTTTCATTTTCAGTCATCACCTTGTCATGACTGCATGGACTTTAATATTCAACACATCTCGGCATATTTCTTGACATATTTTCAGAGTTCTGGTTAGACAGGACTGTAATGTTTGATGACAAACTCCTATGGTAATAATGGTATAGGTATGGTCTATAGCCATGCACTTTTCCAGTTTATTTATAAACAGAGAGCCTAAGTTAGGGATCTGCCAAGAATAGATACTGACATCTGTGATCTGATTCATGCATTAAGTTTAAGAATCAGGTAAATTGTGTTATTCATGAGAGACGAATGTTCAAATAAGCATTCACTATCGGCTTTGCAATGCCCATTCGCTAATATACTGACCGGAAAGATATGCCAGCTGTTTGTAGCAAACGTGTTCGAGTTCTATCATTATATTGAGAGAAAGAATGTCATCGTGTAGTTTGACTATCTACATTGTATACGAATCCCATGTCGCGAACCTTACAAAACATGCTGGACAAAACAGTCCTTCGCGTGAATCTTTCTGGGTTTTTGTGTGCATTTTTTGGGCGTGCACTTCACAGATCCTTAACATTTGAGCAGTGCATGCCATAAAAGGTTCTTATTACTTACATACTGTCCATCCCTGAAGCAAGGGTATCGGTCAAACATTTGCCGAATCTCGCCACTGGGGTTGCTTTTGAGGAAATCCTCCCGGTCTTGCCTTGTCTGTTTCAGGAGGAACTTCAAATGTACCTTGTTGCCCTTTGTACCTTTGGCAAACTCTTGCCGCATTTCTACAACATGTCTTTCCAGATCAGGTTTGTCCACCGGAGTAGTCATTTGCTGTCGATGTACATTTTGTACTTGAAGGAGAGAATGAGGTGATTGCTTTTTTCTTTTTGTATGGTGTCACCGAAAGGCTTTTCTCTTGGTCTTGTGTCAGACTCGGATTTAGCACTTTCAAAGCACCAGCAATTTTGCTGTTTTTTGCAACATGTTTTATCGTTATTTTCCTCCCAACGCAGGTCATCCGTTCAACATATTTTCGTCTTTCTTGATTGGAAATGAACTTTGCATCAACGAATAGCCTTTTATGGGCCTGCGCACACCATAACATGCGCTTGCACGTAAAGTAGACTTACACAATATATGTTGTGCCGTATCCCCCGCAAGTCGTCGTCGAGAGTGTCCGTCGATTGGTATCACTGGCCGGCTGATGTAGATGGATTATCTTACAAGCAGGTCATTGGTGTGATCGTGGATCGGCGTGGTAATTCTCTCTGTCGGTGTTATCCCGCGCATGCGCGCTTCAGCCGGACTGCTGGTGATACGTTCTCTCACCAAATATACTACACTCCTCCCCATTTTCTCTTTCAGCTGCCTTCCCTGAAGGTGGGTAGATTTGGTGCTTAGTCCTTCCATGAAGGTCCCCTGGTTGTGTCTCCCCATTGACGTCTTCCTGTACCTTCCTAGAAGGGTCGTGTGATGAATAGTCCTTCAGTGAAGGTCCCTTGGTTGCATCTCCTGATTGACTTCTTCGTATACCTTCCGGGAAGGTACCTGATGTCACCTCAGGTTTTATTGACTTTTTCTGTTGTTCTCTACTGCTTTGCTCCTCTCCATGGATCAGACATCCGCAAACCATCTGGCCTGGCGACAAAGAGTCGGTCCCGCTTCTGGCTGCTAAATGTCTATGTAGAGGTCCAAAGGGTCGAGTGGATGTGTGCCCATTCTGTCCGCTGTTCCGCTGACGTATGTTGTCTCAATCCTACTGAGAGGGATTTCTCCTTCCACCCCGTCTTCCCTCCAACCTGCAATTTAATCGGTCCTGTTTTGGGTCCTCGGGAGTCTCTCAGCATAATGGGAAAACATAGTGATGGAACAGCGGCGCCTCAGGCTAACTTCTTGGTCTTTTTCTCAGAGATGATACAGATGGCAGGCATTGTTGGTTGATTGTTCCAACAGCTTATGTGGTGTCGTCCTTCGAACCTGTGCCACAATGCGCCCAACATCGCCTATCATTAATGGTGCTGTAAAATCTCGGGCCACCTGAGGTCCGAAGAATGGTGCATCCGTCTCCAAGAGGATCCTATCTCTCGGTACCGCCCTCACTGCCTCTCTCTGTGGATCCCGAACTGTTTGACCTTTGCCGTGAAGCCAAAATAGCAGTTGGGGAACGCCTCTCTCCAATCTTCCACTGTCTCGCGATCCCCTGTGAAGCAGTGCAGGTTCACCCTCTGTTCATGGCTACACTTCTTTCTCATGATGTGCAGCGCCCTGCAGAAGGTGTCTTTGGAGGTGGGCTCCCTCTCGCTGGGGCCTCGAAGATGGAGGACGACTGGCGTTTTAGCTTCAGCCAGTTCCAGGGCCTTAATTAAGAACTGGTCTTGCTGTGTCCACTCGGATGCTTCGACCGTCCTGTCAAGGCCAATTTCTCACAACGCATTGATATCCGGCCTTCTAGATAAAATCCACCGCCTTCTCCGGAGTCGAGTTTCCTCTTCCTCCGATGTAATTTTCCCGGCCCGTTTGGGGTGTAAGCCCACTGCCACTCTGGTATTGGCCTCCCACGTTTCTTCCTCCGTAGGGTACGACTCCGGGTCACAGTATACCATAACCTGCCCCCAAAGCCTAATCTTGGTCCCTGGGGCTGGGCATAACTCCAGCAACTCTTGCAGGGATCCCTGATTGCCTTGCTTGACTCTCTGTCGAAGCCGGTCCATGTGAAAATGGGAGTCAATTGCCCACAGGAGCACTTCTTCCCTGGTTGACTCCATGGCCTTGACCTCTCTTTTCTGCCCTTTTGAGGTACTAAAGTAGACTTACACAATATATGTTGTGTCGTATCCCCCGCAAGTCGTCGTCGAGAGTGTCCGTCGATTGGTATCACTGGCCGGCTGATGTAGATGGATTATCTTACAAGCAGGTCATTGGTGTGATCGTGGATCGGCGTGGTAATTCTCTCTGCGGTGTTATCACACGCATGCGCGCTTCAGCCGAACTGCTGGTGATACGTTCTCTCGCCAAATCTACTACACACGCATCACCTGTTCCATGAACGTAGTTGAGCATGGTCCCATTCATGTCCTCGAATGGAAAACAGGACCATGCCCATAATGGTCCCAATTTGTGGACATATGTTGTAAGGTGTAGTCCTATGTTGTGTAGATTAAGCGTCAAATTGTTTTTGCCATATAAACTTCCAAACTGCATATAGAATAAATGGAGAACATCAGTCGCCCTCTGAAGCTGAACTGATGTAATACTATCACTCAAGAGAATGTATATTCCCTCTACAAATAGAGCCAAATGATCAAGATATTTTGGCTCCATATATTCAGCTAAACAAGGAAGACTGTAGAATAGTAGCCATGACTGCAACTCCGAAGCTTTAAGGTGATGAACATTGGATTCAAGTTTCTTTGGTAGGCGTGATATTAGATCAAGTGGTTGAATTTGGAGAAGACACTTATCTATGGACTTGATGTGATGACCAATGAAGTATGGCTTCTTTGCGTGCCGACCTGTAAGATAAGATAAAGGTAAATTTTATTTACAGTCGGAATTATATAAACATACGTTTTACAAAGCTTTTGACCCCGACTCCTGAAATAATATGTAAAAAATACATATAAATTTTTACAAATAGTCAAAAGTTATAAATATTAAAGTTCTTAAAATATATATAATGAAAGTGTCAATGACACCGTAGCTCAACTTTGACCTTGACAATGTGACTAAATTGAGAGAAATGAATGTCAGTGAAAAAAGAAAGCAAAGAGGCCAGTCTTTTTATATAACAAGTATTTATAATAATTTGTTAAGTCAACCAGGATCATCCAGCATGAACTCATATGTTAGTCTTCGGACTCTGATGGCAGCGGAGCCGGATCGCAGTAGATGGCCACCTATCCGATCAACTGCATCTCACTGTCCGGCCACTTCAGCTTCCCCTGAACCTCTGACATGGGCGCATTCGACCTAGCTCCAATGACTTCCCGCCTCATGCGATTCATATGGAAATGGCTGTCATTGCCACCGACAACCTCCCTGTTCATTTCCGTGTCCCGATGGACCGTCCTTCCACTTTCGGTTGCCACCACCTTCTTTGCAGACTCACCTGCCTGGTCCCGCCGAAGGTTCTCTACAGGATCTTCCGCCCTCCATATGGCCGCCTTCGCACGCTGGGCTCCATTTCTGTATTGTCGAAATAACTGGGATAGGATCCAATAGAGAACTCTCCAGTTGAGGATTCCTGCCGTGCTATTGATCTCTGGGATGATTCTAAATCCATCCTCCGGCACTGACCAGCCGCTATATCGGCACAGCTCCTTCATGTCCCTTTCATATTCAGGACTGACGCCAACCTCCTCCGAGAATGGCTTCCTCTCGTTGGCCTCCGCTTGAACCCCCAAAAAGCCAATGTTCCCCCACACCCTCTTCACTAAATCTGTGATGGCCTCAAACCTTTGCTCTGTCGTTGGCTGAACACGATCCCAAAGTGCGGATGGCTGGTGGTTCCATAACAGGGGCCGCTTCATATTGCCACGGTGTCCACACAATACACAAACTCGCCCCGATAGTGCCGCCTCTGATTTCCTCCTTTTGGCCTCCACCTTTGCTGTAGAGGTATGCTCTCTCTCATGATGAGTCCCAGAATAGCTCTTCCTTGGACTTCTCCTCAGTTGAGCAACAGTAACTGGCACCAGCTTCCTCCTCGGGCTTGTCCGCCTCGGTGCCTCGGCATGTTGATTTCGCCTGGAATTCTGCTGTTGCGTCACATCCGATCCTTTTTCGGACTCCGCTGTTGCGACACAGCATACCGATCGATTTTTGGGCTCCGCTGTTGCGACACAGCAGACTGATCCTTTTTCGGACTCCGCTGTTGCGACAGCAGACCGATCTTTTTTAGGACTCCGCTGTTGCGACACGGCAGACCGCTCCTTTTTAGGACTCTGCTGTTGCGACACAGCAGACCGATCCTTTTTCGGACTCTGCGGTTGCGACACGGCAGACCGCTCCTTCCTCAGACTCCGCTGTTGAGTCATATCAGACTGATCCTCTATAGTATAGTCTCTTCCACTGTTGCTGCACAGCATAACGACTCGACTTTAGACTCCATCACCTTGTGGGGTAGTCTGTCGATTACTCGTGCGAAGTATCTCGGTGAGATGAATCCATCACGGTCTCCAGGGCTGAGAATAACACCATTTTCTGACTCAAATAACGGCTGCCCGTCTCCTACTTATTTCTGGACATCCAAAAATATCAGTGTGTGAGTCATAACGATATCCACTCTTGGCCACTTCTACCGTTGGGTCCCCTTTGGTGAAGTGCACCATGTTGCGCTTCATAGTACTGAGTCCCAATTCCAGAATGTCTGGCAACACAGCTCGGTATGTGTCATGTACAGCCACCGGACAATCTGCAGCGTCCGTTATAACCGTCAAATGACTCGTCAACTGCAAGTGTGTGACCATTGGTTGCGCCGAGCCGCCACTTTCCCTCCACCAGTTCTAATGCAAACAGCATATTATCATCCTCCTTGACGATGATCTGCAGGTCTTCCAAGGTCACCTTCCTCGGCCGACGATGGGTGATCAGGTCAGGTCTGAAACTGACACTTCCATCTGTCCAAAAGTCCCATGACTTATTGATTGGCCCATGCCTCAGCAAACAGCCAAGAAATTTTGATGTTGAAATCAGCTCGAGATACCGATCACTATGATGGGTATATGTCTCCATTGGTGTTGATTGCTCTCCCTTGGACAAAACGTCCCGGGCTGAGGATAGTGATCTCTCCCCAGTGTGCCTGGAAGAAGAGTCTCTACCATCAGCACCCGTGTTCCGGTGCCAACTGCGCACTGGTGATTTGTTGTCTTCGCTCGTCATCACTCCTGCAAAAATAAATTTTTTTTAATGTTGTGACGGCTTCGACTTCGCCAGTGCCGGTTCCTCTTTGCATGGGCAAATAAATGTCAAACTGTGTTATATATATCAAAAATAGATGTCACAACCTATAAATATGCCCACTATCAGTTGATGTAAGTTCATAAAAAGACTGAAATATGGATGTTCCACAATATGAACTGCCATTTATACCATTGGTTGCTCCACTTAAACTAGGCTATGCAGGACTAGACATTGAATAGACACTCAAATAAACTGTATGACAAATGCCAATGATGATGTATTTCAGGTTAAAAGTGTTTACATTGTATCTAGCACAATATTAGCACATGTCGCCCTAATACAGACAACAGAACATATGCACTTGATATCAAGTGACACAGGAGGGTCTACCGAACATAATCATTCAGACTTCAAGAAGGATAAGCCTAATCATGAGTTGTATTATGTCCAAGTATAGAACTTCTGCAATTTTTTTTTTCAGAGTAAGAAGCTCTAACATCCAACACAAATAAATATTGATGTTGTGCCGTTTAGCTTCGATATCTGCCACACCTTATGGTGACAATATCCATTGAAAATTCTTCAATAATTACTCAACTGAAACAAGCCACACCACAATATGCAGTATCAAAAACAAACTTAGTCTCGAGAAAGTTCCCACCTTCGTTATATCTTGTATTGCCATCGGACACTGATACATGTTTGTACTAATGTCCTGCGAGTGTCCCATATGTCTGTAGAATGCTTTCCTTTCCGCTTCAGGTAAATCTAAACTTGCATAAATTGTAGAGATCAGATGCCTCATGTGGGTTACAGTAAGGTTCTTCTCAAATCCAGCAGCAATTTGTATTGTATTGACATCATGCCAGCCACTGGTGTGGTCAAGTGAGTTATTCATACTAGGAAATATAAATGGATTAGCTCGCTTAACACCAGCTAATTCCCTTACTTCATCCGCTAACTTTTGCAAGGGTCGTATGCAATCAACAGGAATAAGTATCGGCACCAGTCTTCTTGAGCCTTTTCCAGCCTGATAGGAAAGTTTCAGTTTTTCAAGAAGAACCTTTTCCGAAGGTGCTAATATATTGGCAGTTCCAAGATTCATAGTCCACACATCTTTATCAGCATCTTTCCACTCTTTTATCAAAAGTCTACTGGGTTCACCACCTCTCCGTGCATTATAAAGTGTCATCCGACAGACAACTGGTCTATGTAAGTTGACATACTCTGATGGTTCCCATATTTTGAAAGGGTAACTCATAAGAGAGTTGATTTCCTCACAAACAGTACTGAATTTTACAGATGTCTTTTTCATTGGGAAGATTCTTGGGACACCTGATTCTGTCTTGCATATTCAAAGTAGCTGTGCACTCTGCACTACTGAAAATTGAACTCCAGTTCAGATTAAGGACACAAACAAATTTGTCAACATCTTCTGCTTTTGAATCACATTCAGCAATCAGAAAATTACCTTTTATATTTTTTGCTGCCTTTTTGATCAAGTAACCAAGACTAACTCTCTAACCAGCTTTAATCTCTTTGTCAGCATTCAATGTGTTTTCTTCGATAGCCTCCCTCGGATATTCAAAATACCTTCTATTGAACATGTCTTCTGTAGACACAGCTATATCATCTGTCTTTGCTATTTCCTTGAATGATGGAGATAAACTCGCTAATCTTCGCATGGATGCCATTATTGATCGCCTTACATCAGTGCTTTTACTTCTTTCGTCTCGTTTTTTCCTAAACAGTTGCTGACCTATTTGTAAAGTCACTTGGTCACTACGACATAGTTCACCAATATCATCTGAATTAAATCGGATCAACACTTCATCTCTGAAATCTGTACTGATATTTTTGACATTTCCAAGTAATGAAACAGGTATAGATACTATGTTAGTGATGTTATCCTCGGCTGCATTACAATTGTTTCTATGTCGATGAAATAGCTCATCTGCAAAACAAAACGTGGCAAAAGCTGCACATCTTTAAAGTTGAGTTACCCTGTTGTCTTTCTCTTAAGAAACTGCTACTGGGAATTCCTCTTATTATTAAATGTTTGTTGTGGACAAATATGCCTTGGTTTTTCAAACGATCAACATACAGTAATGCTCTAATTAATCGACTCCTTAACCACAGCAGAATTATGGGTAACTTTTCAGGATTTAGTCGGAAATATGGCTTGTTGCCATTCATCGGAAAGCTCTCGGCTAGAGGAATGGCAACGAGCCATATTTCCGACTAAATCCTGAAAAGTTACCCACAATTCTGCTGTGGTTTAGGAGTCGATTAATTAGAGCATTACTGTATCTTAGGCGATCACGTCTCCCCATAATCTTCAGAGCTATAATTTCCTGTTTGTCTTTATGTTTTTTTCCATATGTCGAGTTAACTTCGCTTGTAACACTCCAAAAACGGACATGGTCTTTTGGAGTTCTTAGTTGACTTCTGCTTTGTACCTGAAAGCACAGCAATATATATATGTCAAACATAAACTTTTATTGGCATGTTAAGAGATAAATATATTATCATGTGTTTTTGACATGTGCTTCATCTCAAGTCATTGAAAGTGGAATATTTAGATTGGTAGAGATAAATCCCATATCAAGACATTGTGTCACCGTGTTGTTACATATATATATAAATATATTTATGCCAAGGCCACCAGGGTGGCTTTGATCAAGAGCAGCACCAAAATCAAAGCAATTTTGCAAAGTTTTTCACAATTAGTCACATCAAATACTAGTTCTTCTCAGAACGCCACTTTTGATAACTATTAACAAGATGGATCCAAAAATCTTCCCAGCTTGAACGCGAAAGCCAAAATGTCAATATTTAAAAAACTGGGCAACTTGTAGTAGCTTGAAGAAACGATCTGTCCTTAAATGTTGAAACATTGCAAATCTCTGGATGCCCTAAGATACTAGAACAAGGCGATACCTCAAATTTGATCTCTAATATCTGTCTTGTGGTGAATTCTGATATACTGGCACATAAACTACACTCAAATACCCAAAATTCAGATAACAAGTATTCCTTAGCATGCTACCCGATGGTGATGTTGGCAAATTGTATATGACGCCAAGACGTCTGAGAGAGGGGACGTGTGACGCCCAGGGCATGAGGGTTGAAAGGGTTAACATTTCAGCAATTTTCAATAAACACAAAAAAATTACCAACAAAAGAAGTGACCTTTGAAGATTATAAGTGCATGATGCCCTGAACAAATCTGAAACAAGGGACCCTTATGATACACCTTACTAAATTTATGAAGATTCCACCCAGTACTTCTGGAGAAGAAACAATACTACACCACCACGTCTTGCGTTGTACAGCGTTAGCCGTGCAACAAGTAATCGTCTTAATTTGATGAACTCAGTTGGTCCCCTTACA
This sequence comes from Siphonodentalium dalli, assembly GCA_032622095.1. Taxonomy (NCBI): domain Eukaryota; kingdom Metazoa; phylum Mollusca; class Scaphopoda; order Gadilida; family Siphonodentaliidae; genus Siphonodentalium; species Siphonodentalium dalli. Next base: position 73,830,714 of record CP136069.1, read on the forward strand.
GTGTATGGATCAGACGTCATTTCTTGAATGCCGTTGTACACATAATTTCGAAGTGTTGCTATATCATCTTCACTGGGCAAATGACTAGGTCTTCGTATTCGATATTTCCTCTCATAGGTCACCTGAGCATTCAGAATCAACGAACGTTGCATTCCAGTAAAACTTCAAAACACAAACAAATTTATCAATTCTATCGGCCATGTCATCTGCTGAGGCATCTTGAAATTCGTCAGCTATAAGTTAGGTGCCCTTCATTATATTGCATGTTTTCATAAGAAGATAACACAAGGATAGCAGCTTTCCCGATTTTGTTTTGTTGTCTTCACTATTAGACAATGAGTGATTTCTTCTATAGCGGCTCTTAAATACTTTTTTGTGTTCTATTCCGCATATCTTCAGTTTCCAGAGTCAGTCCTTTTTTTCTAGAGCAATTCTTTTGAATGCAACACTGAGCTCTGCCAGCTGTTTCATTTTTGCCATTGTTGAACGTCGTATTTCAATCTACTTACTTTGTTTTCGATGTGTTTTGTTGTAAAATTGCTGTCCGACAGTTTTTAAGCTGTCTGTTCTGCAGAGTTCCCCAATTTCGTCACAAATAAACCGGGCTAGAATTTGCCTCGTAAACTCATCACTAAAGTCTTGATTCTGCAGCAAACTTACAGGAAGAGACACTATTCTGGTAATGTTACCATTGGCTGCAGAGCAGCTTTTCCGGTGACGATGAAATAATTCCTTTATAAAAAATCCTTTGCAAAAACTGCACATTTTTAGTATGCGCTCACTAGCTCCTTTCTGTCTTTCTCTAATATACTCTGAACTTGGCTTTCCTTCCATAATCAACTTCTTATTATGTGCAAAAATACCATTCTTTCGACATCTGTCTAGTTCACGGATACGTTTCTTTTTGGATAATGTTTTCAAACCAAGAATTTCTTCTCTATCAGCATGTTTTTTTCCATGTGTCTTGGGAGCTTAGCCTGGAATTTGCCACAGTACACACATGGCCGCTTTGGTTTAGACTTTTTTTCATGTGAGTATCTCTGCCTGACTGCAAGTGTATCCGATGTAACTGAAAAGGAAAGAAAACTGTCACCAAATCTACTTTTTAGTTTATCATAATAATTTAAAGAAACAGTATCAAATATGTATATATATATATTTATTAGCTAAAAATGTGAGCCAGTGCACTTTTTAATGGATTGTACAGACCAGTCACAATCTATAACTTTAAATTTCGACAGTTTGGTTCGCTTTCAGTAGTTCAAACCCTCCACGGTCCTGTAGGGCTCGAAACCAATTACGTCACTCATTTCTCTGAACTTAGTTTTTTTTAAACTTCTGAAGCAGATTCTTCCGATTGCAGTTTAATTTTTTTTAGGACGAGCCCCGCTTTGAATAGTTCTTCCTTTTGATCGCTGGATGGGACATACATGTATCTGCAATTTTTGTCTGCAAGTCACATGAACTAGAATTCCATGTTCTGGTGGTGTTCACATTACTACCAGCTGGATTTAGTGTTCTCTTTCATGAAAGCACACTTCAAATTAACAGCTCAAATTGAATGCAATATAGCAAATATATTGCAATAAACAACAATGATTTCGCCGATGTTTGTTATATGAAAGTGTCCATGACACTGTAGCTCAACATGATGTAAACAATATGAACTGTATGGTGTAGTGACGTTATCAAAGTCATCCTAGCAAGTTTCAATTGTGCATTGTTCTGCGTTTTCTAATACCGTCCCATTCTGCGTTTTATTCACTCCCTGTTCGTCGTCAGTCAATTTGTATTTGTTTTGAAATGTTTCGTCGCATGAAGGAACAACATGCATATATGTACATACTCAGGCTAATTTTAAAAGTTATGTATAAATATACGACACGATTCCACCTCGATATGAATGCGAATGTGCCTATACTAAAGTTGAATGGCTATATATGCATGTATATGGATGAACATGAAACGCGCCAGTTGGATCATGATCATGATCATTATCGGAATGGTTAATTGTGCGGAAGAGCCATGAGGGATATGGCGATCTAGCTTCGTGTCTTACAATTTATTCTTAAGCTGCATGTTGCCGGTATAATGGTTATATCATTATCTTCACGCAAATCTATAGCGGTAGGCATAAATAGTTTAGTCCGATCGATTTCTGATTGAAATAAGTAAACAAATCAATTTCCGGTGCTTTGGAACGCGAAGCTGTTGTACGTTTCTTCAATTTGGTTTCGAAATATCGTTGTAAGGACGAGAGGTTATCAAACATTTTTCGCGAATTACATCGCTTTTTGAACGCATTTGAACTGACACGCATTTGTAGTAGATATTCGAGATTCGAAAATCGATTTGATTTTTTTAGAAATTTGATTTCGAGACAATTCTGCATTCGCATGGCACTAAACACATACACAAACTCAATCATTTATAATTCTTATCCTCAGAAAGTTAGACTTGAACAATATTGTGGATGGAAAACGGATTATAAAATTATGGCCGGATACTTCGAAAATAATTGGAAATTCAGGTTTAGGTCTCAATAGTGTCATACTTTTTCAGGGCTGATAAAAAAAAGCCCCGCGGAATTCGAAGACAGGGCTGATTACGGGGCTTAGGCTAAACGGCTCTGTGAAAAGGCGAAAACTGCCCACACAGTGTCTATTTAGATTTAGGACCAGTTAATTTATTGTACAGTTTCGTCAAAGCATTTGTGACTTTTGTTGAATGAATGTTGAGGATATTTTTCCATGAAAATCATAGTTTTTGAAATCTTTGGATATTCTATACCGAAAACGAAATATGCCCCAAACAAACACGCCAACTCCATCGAAACTTTGTCCATCGAGCAGATCTATACTTGTGCGATCAAAGACAATCTCTACCTGCTGATTTGCCAACATGTTCCCCCATTCAGAAGAACGGGGGTCAGATGCTCCTGATAATAAAAGATGTTATGTATGAGGTTTTTTTTGGTACTAATGTAATGGTAGTCAATGTAACAACAATGTTCTACAAGTCAGTTTTAATGCCGGATTTGTGGACAAAGAAAGAAAATTTAACTTTTCGGATCTTTTTTTTTGTAGAGAGCACCAAGACGCTGTGCCAATTACGTATGTCGCTTTGTTGGCCCAACGTTATCACCCGACGACGGATCTTAGTTCTCCCATTGTCGGTGGCTTGTCGGGATGACGACGTTGACCATCGTTTCGCCAACTAATTGTCAATGTTGAACTGACTTGCCAATGCCGATTTTCAGTTGGAGCTTTTGGTTGTGCCAACGTTTGCATCGCAACATTGGCCTCACGTTCATCATTGCCGGTGTCTAGTCATCGGCCCAATTTCGTCTCGGGGCCGCTTATAAGACATTATGTGTACAATCAAGTATAACACAGGATAGTTTAGTCAGTGGGGGAATAAAATACCTCAGATATGGTCGTTGTGTACAATAGACATGCATCCTCGTGCATCAAATGGGGGACAGACAAAATGGCAGCGGCTATGCTGGTTGCTGTAAAACAAGTTACATTGTAGCTTTCAAACAGATAACATTATGTAACGTCGTTATTCAACAATGATCTCACTCTTAAAATTCTTTATTTACTTGTGCTGTGTAAAATTTTGCGTCTACCCTGAGTTACCCGGATTAGAGGAATATTAGCACCAACAACAATTTATTTAAATCTAGTTTTATGTCAAATATGTTAATCGCCCATCATATAATCTTGCAGCTAACCTCATAATTTGTGATGTGTAAAATCCCCGTTTCAGAAGATTTCATACATTTTTTTCCATCCGTCTGTTCCAAGCATGAGTATTAAAGGGTCTCTTCTGGCGACATTTCCCACTTCATCATTGTTCATGATAGAGAAAACTTCTCTGACAAGTCTTGGACTTTCTTCTGCTCTTATTCTTTGTGATACTGCATCTGAATTAGTCAGCAGATAATTCTTTGTCTGGAGGTCATGTTTTATGAGCAAGATGTTTGGTGCCGAAAAAGTTATTTCTTTGACATCCAGATGTAACACTGTGGGCAAGGTCCATACAAGTTTAGATCAAAACTATCTAGCGGCCTTGGGTCTAGAATTATCTTCCTCTTTCCATTCCTTATTATCTCAAGATTGTGACGGTGGTTGAATTTGGAACGCATAATCGCAAGAATTAGTTTTCTCTGTTTACCTGTTGAAATAAAAAACTCGGATACCTCTGGATCATATTTGTGTTGTCGACTTAAATTTTTTGACAAATTTGATACCATCCTTTTTTGGAGGCATAACTGACAATATTGGTAGCTGTTGTAAACCCTGCTATTTTCTTTTTTCCAGTGGAAGTTGTCTCAGATTTCATAACACATTTGATGTAAATATCCTTTGAATTCTTCATTCGGAGTATTGTATCCTCATCTGGTAAATCATCAGAGTCAAATACATCATCATCATCATCATCATCACAGAGCTCATTTCCACAAATCTCAACTGATTTCAAAGATATTTGGTATATGAGTTCACCTGACCATTACCTAGAACGACTTTGTTTATTGGTATATTCATTCCCATGACCAGTACCTAAAATGAGTTCGCAAGCCAGGCTTTTTGACAAAATCCCACCTCTTGTTTACGGCCATTCTCAGGTAACGAAAATTAATTTTTCGATTTACTTTTTGCTTTGGTCCCCAAAGCAAAAAACAAATCGAAAAATTAATTTTCGTAAACAGTTGTCAACATTATTTATTTGTGAATTTGGGTATCCAATGTACATTTAACAGAAGTGGTTAACATATCGATGATATATTCCTATAAAATATGACTCCATGAAGATGGTACCCTCATTTTCAGTGTGCGACGGATACGTTACCACAGCATCATTCGGGATAACATCGGTTTTTCAAACTAAGGATTTCTCTATGCACAATAAGATGTAAAGCTCATATCAGTCCACAAGTGGCATATATTGACTGAAAAATCATATCTGGTATGGAATACTTTTTATTTATGGACCATATATACTCTCGTGTTCTACGCGAATCGTGACTTATTTCCAACCATTTCAGGAAAACATAACACACAGTTCGTGTGTCTTACATTATTATGAGAGTCGTGGACAAATGTTTCAATGTACATGTGATTCCACACACTGGGGTTTACAAAGAACCAAAATTATCTTAAATAGCTTTATTTTTCCCCCAAGATATGCGTTAATACATCGGCCAAGTTTTAGGTAACGTATCTGTCGCTATATAACAGAAAATTATATTTTTTTCAGTTTCAAAACTGGCATTGTACTACATGAATATGCCACAGTATGTTTGCTTCCTTTGGTACATATTTGTAACAAAATAGCTTGTATTGGATGCAAAAGCAAACAGATAGATCAATATATTATATAGATGCATGCACTCTATATTTAATTCTTCACTGATATATTGAATATTGAATAGTTTGCAAAAAGTCTGATTATCGACTTAATAGTAGGTATCCAAATAGTTATATGCAACAGTCGCAGAAATCGAATTTCGTCGAATGCAATCTTTGTTGTGCAGTGAAAAAAACCAGTAAATTTAAATTGATTTCTCACATGCTGCACGCATGTAAAATATCAAGTTAAATTTACTGTCTTTTCTCGTGTAAATTAACTACAATTGCGTTCTATGTGACCGGCTTAACAGACTCGTACATATGCGGTGATATATATGTCAATTCATAATATGTATTAAGTGTTAATTCCCATGGTTCTCACAAAGCGCGACTTTGATAATAGAGACCTTTCATATATCCGGATACGTATACTGATTGTATATAAGTAATGCAAATTTATCCATCCATTCTGATCCATTACCACCAAAATCTCATACACAGGATTAGGTGAACCTTAAATTTGACCTTTATATACATGGATAGGTTTCTGAATGTTCCCGGAGACAAAAACAGTACCTCACTAACTGAAATCCCATGGGTACGCTGCACACTAGTCGATAGCACAACACCGATTTCTTGAAAATGGTTCGGACTGCCTCCAGATAAAAGCTCTACATACAGGTGGACACATAAGCTGTGTGAACAAGTGATGTGGCAGGGAACCCAGAGCACGTCAATTTGTGAAGACTGAAATATTGCTCTATATGTTTGAGCTACATCGTTCTCGATTACCGGTGGTAAATGTAGTATGCCATCGCCTACAGTCATTCCCTCCAATTTGTCTGCTAAATCCTTTCGATTTGAAACACATTGAATCACTGATTGGCAAGTCTTGTAATTGTGTTGTTGGTTGAAACTGTGAAGATATAGTTTTGAAAAACTCCCATTTTGCGGACATCATTTCCTCATATGGAAGTGCTGATGAAATGTTGGGTTGTCTTGAAAAGTGCCATTCAAAGTACTTTATTTTGTTCCATTCGTTTGCACTAAAATTGGGAGCATGCACTTGAAGTAAAGTCGGTATGACCTGATCTTTTGGCAATTGAATTTTTGAAAATAGGTACACTTCCACAGATTCTGAAAATAATCCAACTTGAACAAGACTTTGGTAAAGTTTCAAGTTTGAACCACATGGCTTTTCGGGTATGTTTTTCGCGGACGATGTTTTGTCAGAAGACTTGCATAGTAATTCCACGATTTCAGTGCATATTTCCGAACACACATCCAAGTCATTGAGGTGATGAAAAACATACTGAAGAAACGAACAAAATGGGACATGTGTCACACCGTCTGTCTGTTGCACACCATACTTCCTCAACTCTCATTATATTGTCCTTTCTGTAGTTTCGAAATCCCAGGCCACACTTGTTGTTCTTCTCGAAGAACTTGAACACATTGTCAGCAGTGATAAAATGTTTTCCATCGATGTTATAATATTCTATGTCAGGAAATCCTTTTAGCTTTTTGGCCATCATAACCTGTGAATAAAATAATAAAGAATCACATTTTTTGTCATTAAGGGGAATATGTATTTGACAGAGTTGACAGACGTGATGTGAGAGGACAGAGGACAGACGGACGGACGCATGTAATCCCACATGGGTCCACATGCGTGTAACATGTATGGGTATTATATATATATATATATATATATATATAGATAGGGACTATCAAGGTATTTCATCCTGTCAGGAAAGTCTGAATTAAAAAAAACTAAATGAAATTCCTGACAATATTGATTAAATCGCTTGCATGAATTGCCCAACGATCATTTTGATACATAATTGAAAGCATAAATGACAAGCTAGTAAGTGACAATGCACCCTCTTGCTTTTACGTTTTGCAGTCTTCACTGCCTGTCCAGCATGTAGCAGTTTTTAGCTCACCTGAGACGAAGTCTCCGGTGGAGCTATAGTCATCACTCCTCGTCCGTCGTCCGTCCGTCTGTCCGTCTGTCTGTCTGTCCGTCTGTCTGTCCGTCCGTCAACTTTTTTTAAAAACATCTTCTCCTCTGAAACCATCATACCGAATTGGTTCATATTTGGTGTGGATGTTCCCTAGGTGACTCTCATTCAGATTTGTTCAAATGAGGTCACCAAGTCAAATAGTTTTGATGTCAGGACCATAACTATTTTTCCACATAGTAATTCTTAAAACGACTTCTTTTCTGAAGTTGTCGGGATCGAATGGGTTCATATTTGGTATGAGGGTACCTTGGGTGACTGTGGTTCAGATTTGTTCAAATGAGGTCACTGGGTCAAATGTGGGTGGGGCTATGGACATAAATCAATTTTTTAAATTTTTTTTCAATTTAACTTATTGCTCAATTTAACCAACAACAAAAATATATATATAATTTTTTTTATTAAATAAAATATTTTATTTTTAAATAAAATAAAAAAAAACTCATTAAAATTTTGAAGAACCAATGACATTACATCTTTGGGATGTGAGGGGAGGTACCTCTAGTCACTCCACTATATTTGGTTGAAATCAGGGGTTTGGGAGAAATCAGGAACAGACAGATGTACAGAAATGTTCAGTAAATGACTTTAAATCCTTGTATTCTCTACTACAGCAAGCCACCCATGTGCTCTGATGGAAACATGTTTATACAACTGGCAGATGGGTAGATAACATCTGCTGTGCCATAGTGCTTTCCATCCCAAGAGAGTGTAATTCATGTCATTTGTAATTTAAATGAGATTAATGGTGTTATCAATGAAGCACCCTTGTTGTTTACATTATCACTCAGTGGTCATTAAAATCAGATTAATTTCATTTTCTCCAAGTTTGAATTAAGAGTGTCTGGCATTTGTAGAATGAGGTTCCTAGAGGGTGAATTTAGGGGGTTGCTCCACACAGCAGGCTAGCATAACCAAATACACCCTCTGAGAACCTTATTCTGCTTAGGCCTCATCTTCTGGGAAGTATCTAGAGTCTCAAGATCTCATTCTGCTTAGGCCTCATCTTCTGTGAAGTATCTATAGTATCAAATTTACATTGTTGTTAGTTAAATTTCCCTTCTAGGAAGTTTATATATCCCCTAATTTGCAGAAGATAAAATTCATGATTGAGGTGCCCAATGGGTGAACATCACCAACTTCAACTGGGGAACTTCAATCTTATTCTAGGTCTTCCATAGCAGTTGAGGGCCTTATCAGAATGAGGTCCCCAGAGGGTGAATTTAGTGATACTAGCCCTCTGTACAGGCTTGATTGTATAATACATTGTGTTGCTTGAGGCCAGACATGCACAATGTAGGAACAGACATGCTTTTAGTGATGCTATCCCACACAGCGGGCTAGCATCACCAAATTCACCATCTGGAGACCTCATTCTGCTTAGGCCTCATCTTCTGGGAAGTATCTATAGTATCAAATTGACATTGTTGTTAGTTAAATTTCCCTTCTAGGAAGTTTCTATATCCCCTAATTTGCAGAAGATAAAATTCATAATTGAGGGGCCCAATGGGTGAACATCACCAACTTCAACTGGGGAAATTCAATTTTATTCTAGATCTTCCATAGCAGTTGAGGGCCTTATCAGAATGAGGTCCCCAGAGGGTGAATTTAGCGTCACTAAATTCACCCTCTGGGGACCTCATTCTGCAAATGACAGACACACTATCACACTATTTCAAGGCTTGATTGTATAATACATTGTGTTGCTTGAGGCCAGGCATGCACAATGTAGAAACAGACACGCTTTTTGTGATGCTATCCCGCACAGCAGGCTAGCATCACCAAATTCACCCTCTGGAGACCTCATTCTGCTTAGGCCTCATCTTCTGGGAAGTATCTATAGTATTTCCCTTCTAGGAAGTTTCTATATCCCCTAATTTGCAGAAGATAAAATTCATAAATGAGGTGCCCAATGGGTGAATATCACCAACTTCAACTGGGGAAGTTAATTCTTATCCTTATCAGATTTGTGAAAATGGGATCACAAAGTCAAATAAGGGCAGAGCAAGAGACTTAACTATTTCACTACATAGTAATTCTTAAAATATGTTTGCAAGAACTAGTTGGCTTATATAGAATGGAATGTTCTTCCTTGACTGCAATGCAGATTTTTTTTAATGGGGTCACCTGGTCAAATAGGGGCCAAGCGAAGGACAGTTTCCCTCTTAATATGCTTCCTTCACAAGGACCATCAGGTCTATTTTACTGATATTTATGATATGTATGAAGGGTTCTTTGGTGTCTGGGATTCAAATTTATTCAGATGGGGTCACCAGGTTAAATAGGGTGGGAGAATTACTATAGATACATATAGTTATGTCCCTGGTCCCACTCCCTGGTCCCACCGTGGGACCAGGGACATAACTATATGTCTCTATAGTAATTCTTAAAATGTCTTCTCAAGAGAGTTTGGACTATTTAGCTTTAATACATATAGTATGGAGGAATCAGGAGGATCCTTTAGTGACTGAGATTCAGATTTGTTAAAATGAGGTCAACCTGTCAAGAAATGGCAGGCTATGGGGAGTTAACACGTTTGTGTCCAATAAAATCATCGAAATACCAAATTCATTAAAACATCTACCTTGGAACCACCTGACTGATTGGTCTGACATACATGTATTGTGTTTTGGGTCCATGGATAATTGGGCTTCAAACGTTTAAATGGTTTTAGAAAAAGGTGCTTGTGAGATTGGAAATTTCCAACAATTGAGAAAGTTTGAGGTGTCGGTTGTGAAATTCCAACCTAAGACTTGGGAGTCTGGAGCCCGGTCGGGAGGGGACTTGTTGAGCTGGAGGAGGGGGGTGATCAGTAGTGTACAGTTGGCAATTTCAAGGTGGATTTTCACCAAGCTACATACTTGAAGTCTCTCTAGCCACATATCCTGTTTAAATCTACTTCTTTTAAAGTGATTATGAAAAGTGCTGACTGTTTTGGTCTCCAGAGTCCCAGTCTTATCAGTCTTTGCAGTCTGGTGAGCGACCCCACAGTCATTGACTGTCTTGTTTTTTTAAGTAGTATAATTCTTAACATAAAAAAAATATATATATATATAAATAATATATATATTTCTGGTCCCCAAACCCGGTATACCGGCTCTAAAGAACCTGTAAATATATAAAAATCTCCATCTGGAGACCTCATTCTGCTTAGGCCTCATCTTCTGGGAAGTATCTATAGTATCAAATTGACATTGTTGTTAGTTAAATTTCCCTTCTAGGAAGTTTCTATATCCCCTAATTTGCAGAAGATAAAATTCATAATTGAGGGGCCCAATGGGTGAACATCACCAACTTCAACTGGGGAAATTCAATTTTATTCTAGATCTTCCATAGCAGTTGAGGGCCTTATCAGAATGAGGTCCCCAGAGGGTGAATTTAGCGTCACTAAATTCACCCTCTGGGGACCTCATTCTGCAAATGACAGACACACTATCACACTATTTCAAGGCTTGATTGTATAATACATTGTGTTGCTTGAGGCCAGGCATGCACAATGTAGAAACAGACACGCTTTTTGTGATGCTATCCCGCACAGCAGGCTAGCATCACCAAATTCACCCTCTGGAGACCTCATTCTGCTTAGGCCTCATCTTCTGGGAAGTATCTATAGTATTTCCCTTCTAGGAAGTTTCTATATCCCCTAATTTGCAGAAGATAAAATTCATAAATGAGGTGCCCAATGGGTGAATATCACCAACTTCAACTGGGGAAGTTAATTCTTATCCTTATCAGATTTGTGAAAATGGGATCACAAAGTCAAATAAGGGCAGAGCAAGAGACTTAACTATTTCACTACATAGTAATTCTTAAAATATGTTTGCAAGAACTAGTTGGCTTATATAGAATGGAATGTTCTTCCTTGACTGCAATGCAGATTTTTTTTAATGGGGTCACCTGGTCAAATAGGGGCCAAGCGAAGGACAGTTTCCCTCTTAATATGCTTCCTTCACAAGGACCATCAGGTCTATTTTACTGATATTTATGATATGTATGAAGGGTTCTTTGGTGTCTGGGATTCAAATTTATTCAGATGGGGTCACCAGGTTAAATAGGGTGGGAGAATTACTATAGATACATATAGTTATGTCCCTGGTCCCACTCCCTGGTCCCACCGTGGGACCAGGGACATAACTATATGTCTCTATAGTAATTCTTAAAATGTCTTCTCAAGAGAGTTTGGACTATTTAGCTTTAATACATATAGTATGGAGGAATCAGGAGGATCCTTTAGTGACTGAGATTCAGATTTGTTAAAATGAGGTCAACCTGTCAAGAAATGGCAGGCTATGGGGAGTTAACACGTTTGTGTCCAATAAAATCATCGAAATACCAAATTCATTAAAACATCTACCTTGGAACCACCTGACTGATTGGTCTGACATACATGTATTGTGTTTTGGGTCCATGGATAATTGGGCTTCAAACGTTTAAATGGTTTTAGAAAAAGGTGCTTGTGAGATTGGAAATTTCCAACAATTGAGAAAGTTTGAGGTGTCGGTTGTGAAATTCCAACCTAAGACTTGGGAGTCTGGAGCCCGGTCGGGAGGGGACTTGTTGAGCTGGAGGAGGGGGGTGATCAGTAGTGTACAGTTGGCAATTTCAAGGTGGATTTTCACCAAGCTACATACTTGAAGTCTCTCTAGCCACATATCCTGTTTAAATCTACTTCTTTTAAAGTGATTATGAAAAGTGCTGACTGTTTTGGTCTCCAGAGTCCCAGTCTTATCAGTCTTTGCAGTCTGGTGAGCGACCCCACAGTCATTGACTGTCTTGTTTTTTTAAGTAGTATAATTCTTAACATAAAAAAAATATATATATATATAAATAATATATATATTTCTGGTCCCCAAACCCGGTATACCGGCTCTAAAGAACCTGTAAATATATAAAAATCTCCATCTGGAGACCTCATTCTGCTTAGGCCTCATCTTCTGGGAAGTATCTATAGTATCAAATTGACATTGTTGTTAGTTAAATTTCCCTTCTAGGAAGTTTCTATATCCCCTAATTTGCAGAAGATAAAATTCATAATTGAGGGGCCCAATGGGTGAACATCACCAACTTCAACTGGGGAAATTCAATTTTATTCTAGATCTTCCATAGCAGTTGAGGGCCTTATCAGAATGAGGTCCCCAGAGGGTGAATTTAGCGTCACTAAATTCACCCTCTGGGGACCTCATTCTGCAAATGACAGACACACTATCACACTATTTCAAGGCTTGATTGTATAATACATTGTGTTGCTTGAGGCCAGGCATGCACAATGTAGAAACAGACACGCTTTTTGTGATGCTATCCCGCACAGCAGGCTAGCATCACCAAATTCACCCTCTGGAGACCTCATTCTGCTTAGGCCTCATCTTCTGGGAAGTATCTATAGTATCAAATTTACATTGTTGTTAGTTAAATTTCCCTTCTAGGAAGTTTCTATATCCCCTAATTTGCAGAAGATAAAATTCATAAATGAGGTGCCCAATGGGTGAATATCACCAACTTCAACTGGGGAAGTTAATTCTTATCCTTATCAGATTTGTGAAAATGGGATCACAAAGTCAAATAAGGGCAGAGCAAGAGACTTAACTATTTCACTACATAGTAATTCTTAAAATATGTTTGCAAGAACTAGTTGGCTTATATAGAATGGAATGTTCTTCCTTGACTGCAATGCAGATTTTTTTTAATGGGGTCACCTGGTCAAATAGGGGCCAAGCGAAGGACAGTTTCCCTCTTAATATGCTTCCTTCACAAGGACCATCAGGTCTATTTTACTGATATTTATGATATGTATGAAGGGTTCTTTGGTGTCTGGGATTCAAATTTATTCAGATGGGGTCACCAGGTTAAATAGGGTGGGAGAATTACTATAGAGACATATAGTTATGTCCCTGGTCCCACTCCCTGGTCCCACCGTGGGACCAGGGACATAACTATATGTCTCTATAGTAATTCTTAAAATGTCTTCTCAAGAGAGTTTGGACTATTTAGCTTTAATACATATAGTATGGAGGAATCAGGAGGATCCTTTAGTGACTGAGATTCAGATTTGTTAAAATGAGGTCAACCTGTCAAGAAATGGCAGGCTATGGGGAGTTAACACGTTTGTGTCCAATAAAATCATCGAAATACCAAATTCATTAAAACATCTACCTTGGAACCACCTGACTGATTGGTCTGACATACATGTATTGTGTTTTGGGTCCATGGATAATTGGGCTTCAAACGTTTAAATGGTTTTAGAAAAAGGTGCTTGTGAGATTGGAAATTTCCAACAATTGAGAAAGTTTGAGGTGTCGGTTGTGAAATTCCAACCTAAGACTTGGGAGTCTGGAGCCCGGTCGGGAGGGGACTTGTTGAGCTGGAGGAGGAGGGGGGGGGGGGGGGTGATCAGTAGTGTACAGTTGGCAATTTCAAGGTGGATTTTCACCAAGCTACATACTTGAAGTCTCTCTAGCCACATATCCTGTTTAAATATACTTCTTTTAAAGTGATTATGAAAAGTGCTGACTGTTTTGGTCTCCAGAGTCCCAGTCTTATCAGTCTTTGCAGTCTGGTGAGCGACCCCACAGTCATTGACTGTCTTGTTTTTTTAAGTAGTATAATTCTTAACATAAAAAAAAAATATATATATATAAATAATATATATATTTCTGGTCCCCAAACCCGGTATACCGGCTCCAAAGAACCTGTAAATATATAAAAATCGAACGAGTGATCGCCAAGCTACAGCCCGCCAAACACAAAATTCCCTCCTCCAAAATCTGGTCAACATTAATTTTGCCTGGGACAGAATGCAATGGCCAGATAAAATTTCGACCAGATTTTGGGGAGGGAATTTTGTGTTTGGCGGGCTGTAGCTCGGCGATCACTCTTTCTATTTCTATATATTATGTATCAAAATGATCATTGGGCAATTCCTGCAAGCGATCTAATCAATATTGTCAGGAATTCCATTTAGTTTTTTTTTTATTCAGACTTTCCTGAGACAGGGCGATATATCTTGATAGTCCCCTATCTATATATATAATACCCATACATGTTACACGCATGTGGACCCCTGTGTGTAATCCAGTATAGAACATTAACACCAAATAGCCAAATCGGTCCATTACATATATTACATTCTACAAAAGTATTAAAGATTGTATGTCCCTTTAACAAATTCGGGCAATTTTTGGGCAAATTCATGGTATTTCTTTGAGAAATTATGGCTATTTACAGCATTTTTAACATTTCTGCCCGCATTATGCATATTTTAGGTTAATTTGAATCTAATATGTTATAATTCTGTGTATATACAAGGTATATTATACTAAAATTGTTCAGACAGTATTGAAATATATGCTGTATGAGTCTGTGTTAATAATAAATCGGATTAAAATGAAGTAACACCATTTAATTATAAGACTCATTAAAAAACCTCAAATGAGTCTTAAATGGTGTTACTTCATTTTATTCCGATTTAATACTAAAACTGTGTTCAAACAATAACTATACCGGTATCATGTAAAACCATTAAGGTAAAATTGTTCAGCCCCCCCCCCCCCCCATTTGGGCGCCCGTACGGACATTCCATTTATTAAAACCCCAGGGGGTTGCTAGAGATTATCATAGAAATGGGTGTACATCGATGATCATTCATCACTACAATATTAATATTATTAGTATAGTTAAGACTGTTAAGTATGGTTAATAACAAACCTCATCCATATATGGGAGTAATTATTCTGGACCTTGTTATGGAACATATCACATCAATAGTGAAATATAGTCCTGAAACAGTTTTTATGAACAAGTATTGAGCTTCTCTGTTCTCTGGTGTCAGTCACTTCGATCCAATACTCAAGAATTTTAATTATGATCGAGCCATGTGAACTGATGTCAATAATCCAAGAATTTCGAAATCAGGTTCTTTTCGCTGTAGTATCTGTAAATAAATGTAAGAACAAAAATTAGCAACTCTATAAATATAAGGTCATACAAAGCAAAAAATGTTTCCTTTAACATTAAAAAAAATCAGAAAAGAAACCTTCAGAACATTTATATATCCCCAGAATTAATTACATTCAATGATCACGATATTTAACTATATAAACAGTAATAAAGTTACAGTATCCTGTCATACATAAAACACATTATTTCAATTCTTGATCTGTTATATGAAGCACACATTGAGATTGTTGTGTTATCCCCAACTCCCATGTGTAACGAATACTGCAAATTCTTTAAAACCATCATGTATAGGCATATTGTAAAATTCAAGGCGGTGATGAACTGGGACTGTGTAATTATTTCAATGGATTTTAACTTAAGCATGCACCTATGTATGTGTAATGAAACAAGTTGCATGTAAAAGAAATGTGTACTTACTGTATAATATTCGTGTGTATACATGTACAGTTCTTCTTTTGTGTGCTTGTAAACTGGAACTTATAGTTGTTTCAAAATAAAATTAAAAAAAAGCAACATCACATCACAGATATATTCATGGACTGAAAGAAACAAATAAGGTTCCAACCAAATGCCTGGTGAAATACCCCATGTGTACTGTGCCGACCCTCATATTTGGTTTCGTTTGTTATGGGAGTATTAAATGGTATCTAGCATTTTATCTCAATTTACACTGTGTAGGCAATAAAATTAATGTGGATGGAAGCAGGCTCTGACATAAAACTGTCAATTACCAGAGCACCCCCAGAGTTTGTTACCTCCCCCCGATCTGAGGCAATTATATGGCAGTGTATGGTAGACTGGACTAGTCAAATTGGACACAGGAGCAGACAGGAGGGTCATAGTTCATCTGCTTAACTTGATATGAGGAGGTTCATATGAAAGAAATTTTAAAGATTGGCAAGGTTTTTGTTATTATATACATAAATTGAATATGTATGTGAATGCAAGTGAGAATTATTGTAAAATTTCTCATTAAATAAGTAGAGATCACTTCCATAGGCCTCAGCCCTCTCAATTCAGATTTTTTGTCTTCGGCAATACGCAAATGGCTCAGCGCGTAGAAGCCAGGGAAAGGCAGGCTATTCAGTTGTGACAAAGATGAGGATATATCCGTACCTTCTTGAAGATCCATTTCCTGTAAGAGCTATAAAAGAGAAAAAGTTGTGAGTTAATTTAAAATGATAGTTTTAAGCCAATGTTTAAATTTCTTACCAAAGCTTCTTTCGGTATATATAAATAAAACCCTCCCTCCCTCATCGTTTTGAGAAAAAAAATTGCCTGTGAACCAACTTACTATATTTGAATTAATGGCAATGTAACAAATCTCACAGTATAAACAAAGCCTCCCCTCCTAAACAAAATGTAAGGTATCGGACTATGGGTATAAGTTATCACATTTCCTGCCTGTAGGATTATCTACATTAATAAAGAGGAAAATATGCATGCATCTAGAGTTGTGCCTAATGTCATACTAATATCATGGAGTGAATTTCAATGAAAGTGTACAATAGTAGGATCACAGCTGGATTATTTTTCAAAAATAAGATTTTACCAAGTTATATACCTGTTGTAAACACATTAATGTGTTGCCAAAATGGCAACCAAAAAATATATATTCTGTATAATTCTGATCAGGAAAACTTACTATCTCTGGAAACTTCAATGCCGGGTATTTTTCAATGATTTCAGATGTCTTAATATGGTTGCTGGTGTACTCATGACGGGTCGGCCTGGTCCGAGCCATCTTATCCTTGAGGATGATGATGGATGGCCTTAATCTCTTAACCTCAGTATCCATTGTATCCTCGTGTTTCTTAAGACTGAACTCATCTTCAGTCACCAGAGTTGTATTAGCCGCCTTAATGCAATAGAAGTGATGAGATGTTTAGGTATACATTTGAAGAAGATTCATGTGACATGCACATACATGTACTAGTAGAGTTCGGGTGGGGGTAGGTCAATAAGATTATAATCGGTTATGTAATATGTCGTCGCTGTAATTGAACCAACATTATTTTAAATATCAGTAATAAATACACATTATTAATACAGTGATTAAGGCCATAGTCCATTAAGTGAATATCACACCAGTCTATTGGAATCGTGATATTTGACTTTCCGTTATATTCGGTATATATAAGTCTTATATAAAAATGACCGTACGAATGTCAGGAATATGGAAATCGTGAGTGTTGGCTTTTTTGGCCCCTCGGTTGCGCAAAATCATGAGACATAATATGCATGTACAAATATTGGCATTCGCACAACGGAGACAACCATTTTTCCAAAGCATAACCTTCTAACTAATACTATAATTTACTATTTGAAGTATAGTGATACTCACATTACTTTGATAGTTCTTTTTGACCATCTCCTGGTCATCTGGTTTTTATACCCTCCGCCGACTCTTGTAAATTTCTCCCTGACTTTATCCAACTGTTCATCACTTATAAGTGATTCACGGCGCCTTTTTGGTCGTATTAGTTTGAATTTCTCCTTTATACTGGAAACTAATCCTGACTGAAAATTCAATTTAAAAATATGCCATTAAACCTGATTAAACTACCATTATATCGCGATAAAAACAATGATATTTTTGTATCTATAATTAGTGACATGCAGGTAGTCCTGCTGATCACAAAAACAGTTAATTAAATTCACAAGTAAATGATTATGATAAGCCATGAACAAAATTAACCATTACATGTAGGCTACTAGTCTAATTCCAGCAGCTTGTTTGCAATAATTTATCAATGTGCATGCTTGCGGGCATGACATAATTCTACATTTCAAAGAGTAACCTTCCACACATCGACATTATTAGTGTAGCTATCAGTGCAGCCCAAATACAAATTGACCTGCATGTATCATTGATATAAATACGGGGTAGCATAATTTATATGAAAAAATTTGTCATTTATATGTATTCAGGCCAAGAAGACCAACTCACATTGTTGTCAGAATGTATATCCGTCAGATAAGGATGTACATTAACTGACACAGTCTAGACACCACAGTTCTTATGTCCTCTGCAGATGGGAGCCTGATAATAAAATAAAAACATTCCTATTTTACTGAATAGATGGAAGAAATCAAACAAATACAGTATTTTATCACATAATTAGCTGTAATCCCATGTCCGCTGTGACTGCGTGCGTGACCATGGTGTCTGGGAACTGTTCCAACGTTTCCTCAGCATCATCGTACTCTGCTGACGAGTAGTAATACGAAGATATCGATTGTTCGTTTCTCCGTGCCCAGTTGTAAAAGTCCTGTGCATCTTGAATGAATTCTTTGCCTTGCTTGATGGACTGCCCCGTCATTCTCTTGATGGTGCCACCAATCCCGTCGCACGGTCCTTGAAAAAAAATTCATTCGCTGTATACCATAGTTGACATCAAATAAAATAATCAGAATTAAATAATCCTCAGCGAGAAATGGGTAGGGATGGGGAAAATATGCCAGACTGATATATGACTTTCATGTTTAACTTTTACATTAAATATATATAGAATATAATATATAATGTTTCTAAATAACAAATTTAATCCACTGGTGGGATTGGTGATTGAGAGCATGGGCTTCAGCAAGACTTAGTGCTGTAAATCGTCAATCTCCCAAGTGGATTAAATTTGTCATTTAACAACACTACGCATTATATTTTGTTTATACCACGATCATTATTATTGTAACAATGGCTGCGGACACACGTACCACAGTTTCGATGGCATAGTAGGTGTGACAATTAATTATGGTGGAGTTTGGTGACAATTGGCCAACATAATTTATATGGCATAGGAAGTCATGTCGCCCACCGCATATTCACACAGTGAGTCGACTGACCAATTAACCCATTGCGTTTCACCAAGGCTGATCTCTACTCATTACGTTTAGCCACATTGTATTCTCTACGATACATAAAATTGCACGATCGATCGTCCATAAGTGTGTTTGAACCTATTCACTCACATATCATGCAAGTGGCATGTTTTTATTGATATGAGCTGAATACATGTTTATCTACTTATATTATTTTCACGCGTATTAAGTCAGTTCCCCAATTGCGTGTTTTATTTTGCGACGTTAAATTCTACGCATAATTAGGCTAACATCATGTGGACAGATGCAGCTGTATCGGAATTGTTGGAAGCGATGCAGATAAGAGAAAGTATATGGAATAAACAAAGCGACTTATACAAGGATCTAAACAAGAAAAAAGCTGATTATAACGAACTTTTGGAAATTTTGTCCACGATTATTCCGGGTTTATCGGAAAAATCACTGAAGAGTAAAATACAGAGTTTAAGGACCATGTATCGAGAGGAAGTGAGAAAGGTGAATAAAAGCAAGAAAAGCGGCGTTGCTGCCAAAGATATATATGTACCAAAATGGAAGTTTTTTGAGGAATGCTCTTTTCTGGAGGAAAGTCTGTGGACCGGACCAGGGACTTATTCTAACATTCCACAAACACGTGCAAATACCGTCGTTTCTGACCACTCCGATGTAACACAAGCCAGTATCTCGGATAGTATTTCAGGTGATGCTGATGTGCCTGCTACCAGCAGTAATGACACAAACGATAACAGTTCTGTGCAATCGACGCTACCGTCGACATCCAACGTGAGAAGGAAGCGTGGTGCTACGTCATGGGTGGACACAGCAGCCCAGGCATTCGCTACAATAGCCGATAATGTTACACAGAAAGAGGATGAATGTGATGTGTTTGGTAGAGACATCGCGATGGCCCTGAGGCGTTGTCCGGATGCAGAAAAGCGACGTAGACTCAAGTTTTTGCTACAAACCACTGTATATAATTTTGAAGAGAGCAGCAGCTATTTACAAAATTTCCAAGGAAATCAAAGTTTCCCTTCAACTTTTATTTTCCGGACCGACGGTGCCAGCGTATCCAAATGTTGGATCTTCGATGAATGGACAATCTAATCAAGGATCTAATGTTATGTTCACATCGAATTATAATTCTCTGAATGGAATGCAGAATGGTAATGTTTATCCGACTGGACAGTCATGTGTCACCACGGACGTACAACCCCCTAGTACACCAGACTGTTGAACTGATGACTGACATTTTGAACTAGTTCGTTGGTGTCTTGAGATAATTGATTAAAAGAGCGTTCGTGAGTTTCTTATGTGTCATTCCATTTTATCACTGACATGGGGATAGGGAGAAGTGGATGGTAATCGACCGCACTGATGGTAAAAAATTCCAACTAGTTAAAAAGAGACACAAGGCAGTCGCAGTGGGTTCAAGTAAATGTGGAAAATAAAATAAAAATATTTAATAAATATAACAAAATTAATTAACATGGAAAAAGTATTTTTTATTATCAATACTGATAACTCCGATGACGATGTATAGCATGTTGGCACCATTCTTTTGTAAACAGTACTGTTACACGCCAGTCATCCCATACATATCGCCAAATGGAGTAGCTAATCAAATGTTAAGTCGAAATTTTTTTTGGTTTAATTTATTGTTGTTACCATTTGTAAATTGATCTTAATTTGCTGATCTGTTTACATAACATATGTTTTAACATGTGACATCTCATCATTGGATGACTGCATATAGACAGTAATGTGGATATTTCCAACAACAAATATGGAGAAAATAAGACTTTTGATCTTTCATATCGGACTCGGGGGGGGGGGGGGGGGGGGGGGGGGGGGTCAACATTCGAAGTTGGACATACGCAGAAAAGATAACTTATAAACACACCCATACACGCCGGAACCACATATATTAATGTTAAAGGTACTCAACCCGTAAAGAGGGTCCCCATCTCAACAGATTCCAACAACAACAATCCGATCAGAGGGTCCTATATTACTATTTCTTTGGCTTTGGGGGTAAAAAATATTTGATTCGAGTCGAGGAACCCATCAAACAAAGCTCAGAGTTATTAGATATTGATTTTTGAAAATTCTTATGTTCTCGAGATGAGTACCAATAACTGCCGTCAATTTGGTAACCTGCTCGAGATTTTACGCCAAAATTCTATTCAAACAGACAAGGATGGATAACTCTATAATCAAGTGGGTAATAATAACGAATTTTTGACAGTCTTCTGGGCCAGAAAGAATTCCCGATAATGAAAAATAATAGATTTCTAAAATCGATATCTAACAAATCTGAGCTTTGATGGGTGACTTCCTCGACTCGAATCAAATCAAATATTTTTGACCCCCGAAGCCATTGAAATAGTAATTGAGAGGAGTTTTATCGGGTTGAGTACCTTTAAGAACAGTTGTTCCGGGGATAAATTAGCTTGGTAAATACGTTACTCAAGGAACGACTTGCAGATCGATTGGGATCATTGGATTTTGACCGGCAGAGTAATTAAATAAAGTGTGTGAATCCCAAAATGATTCAAACGAACTTTGTTTAACTACCCTGCCGGTCAAAACCAATGACCCCAATCAACCAGCAAGTCATTCCTTATAATCATATATCAGTACATGTTAATATTAGTCATTTGAAAAATATTTCAAAACTACCAAAACAATTGTCAAGAGTTCAATGACACCTACATTTAAGCAGCGAAATATTTACATATGGCATATTACTGGGACTACACGACTATACACATAAACCGCACACATTATAAAACATAGTTTATAGTTTAATCTCATTAAATCGAGTGTTGAATTTTGCAAGCACATAATAATTATTACTCAATAAGACTCCACTGAAAAGGGAGCGCACCCTCATCAAAAAAAAAGTCACTGAGTTCGTCCCTCACTTCACGAGCATCGACATTCGGAACAGGTGTCGAATCTCCAATATCTCCAGTTGCAGTCAACTGTGCATTATGTTCAGCATATCGTAAACATCCGCTCTGCGAAACACCTAAATCCGCATCCTTCCCAAGAAAATTGTGAAGAGCAATGCATGCACGGACTACCCGATTCACGTTATCGGTGTCCAACTGTATGGACCCTAGAAGTATTCTAAATCTAGCCACCAAAACACCAAATGCACACTCGACGGTCCTACGTGCCCTCGAAAGTCGGTAATTGAACACTTTCTGATCACCAATGGCTGTTCGATGGGGATACGGCTTCATTAGGTGATTGCTTAATGCGAAAGCGTCATCACCAACAAGGAAATACGGTATGCTCAGTGTTCTGTTAGGACTGGAAAGTGGACTAGCATCTGGGAAGTTCTGCTGTATATCACACATCCCACTGTCCTTGAAAATGCCACCATCAGCACTACTCCCTGGTGATCCCAGATCATAACATATAAATTTTCCCGTTGCATCAACTACAGCCATCAGAACAATGCTCTCGTAGTCCTTATAGTTCCGATGATCGCATGCACTGTCAGACGGCCTCCGAATTTCAATGTGTTTCCCATCGATTGCACCCAAGCAATGAGGAAACTGCCACATTTTGTCAAAGTTATCTGCGTGGAGCAACCACTCTTGCTTGTTTTCGGGCATTCTCAAGAAATCTCCCTGTAGAGTGTCGTAAATAGCATCACAAACTTCCGGAATAAACGCACCAATGGTTGATCTGGCGATTCTGGAAGTGAAGTGTAGACTTGTGTACGTTTCCCCTGTAGCAAGAAATCTGAGTGTTGTGGCAAGTTTTTCATATGGAGTCAACGCTGATCTCATAACTGTATCTTGTTTCGCAATCAATGGGGTCACTTTTTGCAATACGGTATGGAACTCCGACTTGTTCAGCCTGAAGAAAAAAGAAAACACCATGTAAAGTAGCTCATAACATATTTTGACAAATTATCACCCCCTCCCATATGCAATCATAGAATGGGCCATATTTTATACGCTGAAAACGACGCAGAAGACACAGACGCCGAAAACACAGAATGCCAAAATAACTTTACTGCAAATACGCACGCATTCTCACCCAAGAACATTCGCACAATGCGTTGTAATGTATAGGCCCCCGGTGGCACTGGAACTATGTACATCATGGGACTGTGGCACCAGCCATCAACTCACCCTATAATATATTTTATATTGTCCACCCATGTGAAATGGTTATGTCTCAATAGTAATACTCTCCTGGTAATATGCACCTATCAACATAAACATTTATATTTACCTCGTGAAGTTGGTGAATTCTTTCTCATCCGCGTCTTCTAATTCCTGCAGTAGACTGTGAGAAATTCCATACCGGTTCCGTTCTAGGGTGGAGTTCATTGGTTTTGTCCAGCACTTACGATTTAGATGTCGTTTTGTTCGTTCCAGTTCTCCCAATAGTAACGTGCCCAGACCCACAAGGGCCAACAACGTATCATCATTCGACCGTACATGTGAACGCGACATAACACTTATAACTGATCGCAATGTTTGACCCACTTTTATATATGCTGAGAAATTACACCGGTGATTTGTTCTTAGTAAGAACAATCATGACTGTTGACAGAAACAAGGTATTCATTAAGTTATCAAGTGGACTTGTGTGTTAGCATTAAAATATAACATTGCGTGTTGAGTAAAGATCAACAGCGACAAGACATTCGGTTAGATAAATCATTGAGATGTCGATCTCGACGCTGATAGAGCTTGGAAAAGACTCATTGTGTGAATGTGCGGCGGGCGACATGGCTCACTATGGCACAGAAATATGACGACCAAGTGTCACCAATATTGCACCATAATTAATTGTCACACCTACTATGCCATCGAAACTGTGATACGTGTGTCCGCAGCCAATCATGCATGGATTGCTTTTAAAATCGTCATCAAACGATTATATAAAACTATTAACAATTGACATGAGTTTCGGTTTTCTTCAGTGTATGTTTCAAAAGCTTGCGACCCCATAGATTTCTCTATAAACTGCATTTAGAATCGTACGTGTATCTAAAATTGACCACAGTTATCTGAAATGAAAATTAAATAATGTTGCATTCTATATTTGAATAATATAGTTATTATGCATATACATACCCTTGCCATGTCCTGCTTCAAAATAGTTCCATGCGGCCCCAGTTCCAAATAGTTCCTGGTGTTTTCTAACCACGTGGAAGATGCTGCGATTCCTGTACTGGGACGTTGGACCCTCCGTCCAATAGTGGATCCTCTCCAGGCCAGGCACGACGTCCTTCAGTTGCCGGACGAGAATCCTCAAGATCGCCACTACGGATTTTGAGTTGTAGTTTGACACGTCAGGAACGAACGTAAAGTTCTTGTGCACTAGATCTTGATTTATATCGTTCTTATAATAGACAATTGCGGGGTGAATGGTTACATATGTCGAATTCCAGTATGCCGATTGTATCTCGTCCATGGACTGGCATGTAAAGTTCTCCGCAAAGTCCATTTGCACGATGACGTGTTTCGCGGGAAACCGTTCCTCGAGTTCTCGCATAGCTTTGTATTGGGCAGCTACTCTGTCGCAGTGCTGCAGAAAAAGTTCATATTTCTCAATGGCTATATCTTTTAACTCAGCACGGGTACATTTAACCTCAACGAGTCGCATCCTTTTCTTTCCGTCGGTGTAGACGCGTTGCCATTCCTTGTAGAGAACTTCGTCCTGTAGAATAATGAAACTTGTAGTTGCAGCAACCAAGGAAATAATACCATGCATGATGTGAGAAATAATACTGAATGCACAAAATGATGAATCACTGCCATAAAATCACTTGTTACTCAAATAAACTTGGCAATCCTTTATATTTTATATATAGGGTTTCTTACTATTTGATATTTAAAAAAACAAGTTCACACATGCACCGAAGGGACTTTACAGAGTAATATATCTGTGCCAGAACATTTCATAACACTTAGCAGGTTGGAACAAAATTTTACACCCCAAAGTAATTAATTACAATTACTCGTATTAATTGAGAAAATGCTGAATTACAAATCACACCCTTGGGATTGCTTGGAAAATCCAGTGAGGTCACAGCAATTTAATTAGTCGGTTTACGAACTCTCCTGCAACTGGAATATTTAGTTGGAAAATTCGGACCAAGGAATTAAGTGGGTAGGCCTGTACACGTGCAATTAGAAGTTCAGAAGTGGATTCTAATATTACATTTTACAAAATCATGTATGCCTATACAACACAGAATAAACTTTGTTAAAGTATTATGTAGAATATAATCTGTTCTGAATATGATATATTTCTTTAAATATTCGAAATAATTTCAATTATGCAGCTCATTTTCTTACATGTGTGACAGACGAGGAATAACTACAGATTTTTTAGAATATCTTGGGCGTCAAATTCGGACGTCAGTTTTCCGACACGATTACGTCGGCTTCCATGGCCGAGCTATATAATCGACCGTGGTTAAAATGTGAGTCGGAATAAAAAACGATGTTCTGTTAATTTCCCCATTAGGCTGTTGTAAGTACTTATGACATGATCTTATTGTAGACACAGCAAAAGGTAATTGTTAATGTGTTTGACAGTTAATTCTCCGTTTGGATGATGGACGTCAATGTAGTCATTGTAACAATGCATATTAATGGCGATATTATGCACATATTTATGATGTCAGCGTTATATTGCCAGCGAGTATAAGACAATAGATTAATCAGCCGATTGTGAATGACGACAGATTAATTTATGGCTCGTTGATTTCAGCAGTAATACAAGGCGAACTAATATGTATGCTTGGTGACATATTACTGCTACTTTGTTTATAATTTATATAATAATACTAACTTAGTGTAAACAAAATTTATTTGAATGAAGAACAGAACATAACATTGACAATTATACATATAGAAAAAACAAATAGTTCAAATGAGGATACGATAACAAGCCATGAGCCTGTGGCTTTTATAAAAATCCTTTCCTCTAGAAATGTTACCCCGAGTGTCAATACAGACAGCTACAGGGTAAAGAGGACGGGAATTTGAATATTGTTCTGTGTTTTCAAATAAATGTTGGGAAGTTAGTTAAGCGAGTGCAGGAATAAGAAATATGGAGGAGTGATAGAAGGGAGAAGATAATGAAATACGTAGGAAAGATAATGAAGTAGCTAGGACAGAAGTGTGATAAATGGTGTATACAATAATGCCTCAGTCATATAATTTGCAATCTTTCACAAACCTGGACATTCGTTCTCGCTGCAGGCGACAGTCTGTGTTTCGCTCCCATCACAAGGTGTTCCCCCGTGGTTTGGCGGTGGATTCGTACAATGTCGTGTCTTTGTTTTGGATCCGCCTCCGCAAGTAACAGAACATATTCCAAATCTACTCCATCCTGTCCAAGCACCGTCCACTTCAAATCAGAAGGAGATCATTGGAATTTCGTGTTACACAGGATATGTCGCCCGCTTGAGACCTGGAGTGTCACCGAGGGCTACAAGAGCCAAGGGTGACATTTCAGGTCGACATCAACAATTCGAGATTCCAAATATTGAATCCATTTGGTCCTCAATTTGGTATGGATCATGTTGGTTCTTCTGGAGCCAGTAAAATAGTATTGATGGTGTTTTAAATGTATTGTATATAATTCAAATGGAAATGTTTAAATTTGCTTAACCCTTTCAGTGCCAGGTCCGATTTTTGTATCAACCCATATACCCTGTGCCAGTGCATTCTCTTATATATGCGAGTCGACCATAGGTCGCCTCGCATATATAAGAGAATGCATTGGCCTAACAATTTTTCATCATTTGTTATTATTTTTTACAATTTTAATAATTTTTTCTTATATTCTTTAACAGACTGTATCTCGTCCATGGACTGGCATGTAAAGTTCTCCGCAAAGTCCATTCGCACGATGATGTGTTTCGCGGGGAACCGTTCCTCGAGTTCTCGCATAGCTTTGTATTGGGCAGCTACTCTGTCGCAGTGCTGCAGAAAAAAGTTCATATTTCTCAATGGCTATATCTTTTAACTCAGGACGGGTACATTTAACCTCAACGAGTCGCATCCTTTTCCCTCCGTCGTTGTAGACGCGTTGCCATTCCTTGTAGAGAACTTCGTCCTGTAGAATAATGAAACTTGTAGTTGCAGCAATCAAGGAAATAATACCATGCATGATTTGAGAAATAATACTGAATGCACAAAATGATGAATCACTGCCATAAAATCACTTATTACTCAAATAAACTTGGCAATCCTTTATATTTTATATATAGGGTTTCTTACTATTTGATATAAAAAAAAAACAAGTTCACACATGCACCGAAGGGACTTTACAGAGTAATGTATCTGTACCCCAGAACTTTTCATAACACTTAGCAGGTTGGAACAAAATTTTACACCCCAAAGTAATTAATTACAATTACTCGTATTAATTGAGAAAATGCTGAATTACAGATCACACCCTTGGGATTGCTTGGAAAATCCAGTAAGGCCACAGCAATTTAATTAGTCGGTTTACGAACTCTCCTGCAACTGGAATATTTAGTTGGCAAATTCGGACCAAGGAATTAAGTGGGTAGGCCTGTACACGTGCAATTGGAAGTTCAGAAGTGGATTCTAATATTACATCTTACAAAATCATGTATGCCTATACAACACAGAATAAACTTTGTTAAAGTATTATGTAGAATAGAATCTGTTCTGAATATGATATATTTCTTTAAATATTCGAAATAATTTCAATTATGCAGCTCATTTTCTTACATGTGTGACAGACGAGGAATGACTACAGATATTTTAGAATATCTTGGGCGTCAAATTCGGACGTCAGTTTTCCGACACGATTACGTCGGCTTCCATGGCCGAGCGATCAAACAGATATATAATCGACCGTGGTTAAAATGTGAGTCGGAAAAAAAACGATGTTCTGTAAATTCCCCCATTAGGCTGTTGTAAGTACTTTATGACATGATCTTATTGTAGACACCGCAAAAGGTAATTATTAATTTGTTTTGACAGTTAATCCTCCGTTTGGATTATGGACGTCAGTGTAGTCATTGTAACAATGCATATTAATGTCGATATTATGCACATATGTATGATGTCAGCGTTATATTTCCAGCGAGTATAAGACAATAGATTAATCAGCCGATTGTGAATGACGACGGATTAATTTATGGCTCGTTGATTTCAGCAGTAATACAAGGCGAACTAATATGTATGCTTGATGACATATTACTGCTACTTTGTTTATTATTTATATAATAATACTAACTTAGTGTAAACAAAATTTATTTGAATGAAGAACAGAACATAACATTGACAATTATACATATAGAAAAAAACAAATAGTTCAAATGAGGATACGATAACAAGCCATGAGCCTATGG
This sequence comes from Siphonodentalium dalli, assembly GCA_032622095.1. Lineage (NCBI taxonomy): Eukaryota > Metazoa > Mollusca > Scaphopoda > Gadilida > Siphonodentaliidae > Siphonodentalium > Siphonodentalium dalli. The sequence continues at coordinate 73,859,255 of CP136069.1, forward strand.
CTTTTATAAAAATCCTTTCCTCTAGAAATGTTACCCCGAGTGTCAATACAGACAGCTACAGGGTAAAGAGGACGGGAATTTGAATATTGTTCTGTGTTTTCAAATAAATGTTGGGAAGTTAGTTAAGCGAGTGCAGGAATAAGAAAGATGGAGGAGTGATAGAAGGGAGAAGATAATGAAATACGTAGGAAAGATAATGAAGTAGCTAGGACAGAAGTGTGATACAATAATGCCTCAGTCATATAATTTGCAATCTTTCACAAACCTGGACATTCGTTCTCGCTGCAGGCGACAGTCTGGGTTTCGCTCCCATCGCAAGGTGTTCCCCCGTGGTTTGGCGGTGGATTCGTACAATGTCGTGTCTTTGTTTTGGATCCGCCTCCGCAAGTAACAGAACATATTCCAAATCTACTCCATCCTGTCCAAGCACCGTCCACTTCAAATCAGAAGGAGATCATTGGAATTTCGTGCTACACAGGATATGTCGCCCGCTTGAGACCTGGAGTGTCACCGAGGGCTACAAGAGCCAAGGGTGACATTTCAGGTCGACATCAACAATTCGAGATTCCAAATATTGAATCCATTTGGTCCTCAATTTGGTATGGATCATGTTGGTTTTTCTGGAGCCAGTAAAATAGTATTGAGGGTGTTTTAAATGTATTGTATATAATTCAAATGGAAATGTTTCAATTTGCTTAACCCTTTCAGTGCCAGGTCCGATTTTTGTATCAACCCATATACCCTGTGCCAGTGCATTCTCTTATATATGCGAGTCGACCGTAGGTCGCCTCGCATATATAAGAGAATGCATTGGCCTAACAATTTTTCATCATTTGTTATTATTTTTTACAATTTTAATAATTTTTTCTTATATTCTTTAACAGACTTATTTTGTAGGTTTAGTGCCACCGCAGACGCTACGATTAAAATCGTAAGTGGAAAAAATCGTAGGTGGAGAAATCGTAGCTTGTCCGCAAACGCTACGGTGCTGCGATGTTTGCAGCTACGATTTTATCAACGTGATCGATCAAATGATAGCAAAATGTTATACCACATTCTCCGCATTATGCAACTAAATACATATGGCATGTATCTCAATGTTCTAAACTAACAAGTTGATGTTGAAAGTTCAAGTGAAATTGAATATTTTTTTAATTTTGACATGTTTGTACCTGTCAACTCAACAGGCTCAGCTGCCCCAATTGAATTTCAACAATTGCGGCAGCCCTCTACTCCTTGCCTAATATGTGGTATAGGCCTGCACTCCATGTCGTGCCACATCTCCACCAATGTGGCCTCGTTTTTGTAAGTGCAAGAAGTTTGTAAACTTTGCGCCATTTTTGAATGTTTTCTTTTCGTGGTATTTACAACATGACCAGTGCGACAGTGGTCATGTGACAGCTACGATCGCGCGCGTTGCCAAGGTCACGCCACGATTTTCCTGGTAAAATCAAACAGTGCTTGATTGGTACGATTTGGCTACGATATTGTCGTGGGCATGCGCATTGGATGCTTCCTCCTGCGATTTCCCCCACTTGCGATTTTAATCGCAGCGTGTGCGGTGGCACTTAGTGCCAGGGAATCTTACGTTTTTCATGGGCATCAAAATTATTACTATGAATACTTGGTGATAGTTTTGAGTTATAACATGCCCCTAAGGTTTTATCCAGTTTGTTTTTAAATTCGCTATAGTATGTTTAAGCATGTTTTTTTTTTAGGGCCGATTTTACAGACAGTAAATTAGGGCCGATGTGATCGGCCCCTGGCACTGAAAGGGTTAAGTATCCCTTCATACCCATTTCCAAGAGTCAACCCAGTTAGAGTATCACTAAAACTAGCCGGTTATTTGGCAACAACACTCGATGCAATAGTTTTCAACTGATTTCTGGAGGGACTTTGACTTTCATTCATACCCTTCATAGCACCGCACGGTATCCTCACAAACTGCCGCCTTTCAGTCGGTGGTAGCTTGTTGTCAAGACTTTGGTCATAGTCGCCGGAAAGATATGCCATGGAACCTCAAACTGATCCAGGCTGATTAAGTTGATCTCCGTTTGCTGTCTGGGTGTAGCAGGTGTCTCTCGATCAGTTTGTGTGGAGACAGGAGTCCCAGTTGGTACTGGAGTCCGCTCGGGTTCTGCAAGTAGGAAAAGTACTAAGCAATAAAGCTTGTAGTTTTTGATATTTTAATTTATGAACATATTCCGTTAGAATGCGTCACAAGCTTGAATTTTGTTTAAAGGTTGGGAGAATTTTACGAAATTAGCGGATTTTGCTTAAATCAAGGATGTTTTGATGAAATTATGACAACATACAGGTATTGTTGTTTGGGAACTGGATTTTATTCAAGGAATGGTAGATAATTGTGTTATATTATTTTGTTTGGAAATAATATTTTAGCACAACTCAAGACATATTTCGAGGACGTATATATAGCTATATACGCTCCCGAAATCCCCCCCATAATTAACCTGACTGAGATAAGGGAGAGAATTGGCAAGTGTTGGTACGGGATCGTTCAATTGACGCCTTGTTTTGTCATGGGGTCATTGACATTGTTTTGTTCGATTGTCAAATATAATTTTATTTAAATATGTATACACGTCATTACACGAGGCTGACTTAACCCTTTCAGTGTCAGGGCCGATTTTGCATCAACCTGAATTTAATTTCAAATTTATTGATTATAATGTGATACATTGAGGGAAAGATATTGAAAAATTATCAAGAAAATGTGGGTTGATTCAAAAATCAGCCCTGGAACTGAAACTTGAAAGAGTTAATCAATGTTTGCAAGGAATGCTACCACATGCTAAGAACAGAAACATTACACGATGCATGGATACCTGGATGTGATTTAATACCCAGTAAGACAGCATGTGAACAAGAATTACCTCAGCTTAAAAAATCTTTGATCTTCTCAAACTGTCACACTGGGCACGAGACTGTCATGCAGCCAGACATTGTACACACAGTAAACAACACCCTAGGTGATTACAGCGGCATTGTAAGCTTGTCATTGGTTTGCCGAAAAATTCAGTTGTTTCAAAGGTCAAATTAGTGTTAGCGCAGAATCTTATTCGTTCCAAGCCTGGAAATAAGAGGCCGGTCACGGTCAATGACCGGCGTTTACTCCCGCAAAACATCCAAATGTCCGGCTACTATATTTTTGACCTGACAAAATGACCGACACAAAAAAAGTCAAGAAGGTTTAACCAAAATGCATCCAAATGCTAATATTGTTAAAAAGTAAAAGATGATATCTGATATTGCACAGCATATTGTTAAAAAGTAAAAGATGATATCTGATATTGCACAGCATTGAAGTTCGCGTTGCCTCTGGGGACAATGAGTTCGTTTCAGTATAATGTCCATGTTTTTAATGTTGGTTAAGATTTATGGAATCACTGACGAATTACCAGCGTAATATACATGCAAACAAATCAATGTTGGTATATATGATTTAGGTTGCCGTAAGCTAGTTTGGTTGTATCATTCAGCAGTCCTTCGATTTTGAGGTGCACGATCGCGTAACCATAGCACGCGGCTGCGCGCCCGGATTTCAAATGGGTTAAGGTCAAATTGAAGGTCAAGGGGTCATCAGAAACTTGGAACCAGCTGGTTGACATACCCGCCCAACACTGAAAAGTTTCATGCTTCTAATCAAAAAGAGTACGATTTTGCGCTAAGCGACTCCGCTAAATGGACAAACTCTTACCTTGTGCACATTTTGCAGTCAGGAATGTCCGCAGTTTCCTAGCCTGTATTAGTTTGAGGATGCCATCAAGATCCTTTTCTGGTTCTAAATGTTGAAGGTCATCTATGCCTTCGATACCGAGCTCCACCAGCCGCTTCATAACATCCTCTAACAAAGACTCACCCACCAATGGCTTGATGACCTCACAAACTTCTTCCATTTATACTGAAGAAAAGAATAAGTTGTTGAATAATTATAACTAGGCAGGGGCCTACATGACAAAAAGCGACATAGCACTCAATTTCACACGTTTGAGCGAGGCCATGTACCAAGAGTACTAACCTAAATTACACTATCTGTTTGGAACTCGAAAGTAATTCTATATTTGCAACATCAAATGACTTTACAATAAATGTTCCGGTTCCGATTCTCAAAGTTTTTATTTTTTATTATATTAATACCACCGGAAACAAAACTGAAATCGAAACCAAATGCGAAATTTAAAGAAACATTTATACTCAAATTGTTCCTATAAAATGCTATACCATGCATGCTTATTTCTATTTCAATATTTCACAAGAATCGAACACTGACTGAGACAGTGGTCATGCCTACAGGTGGACCAAGAAGTCACATTTTGTGACATTTTAAGGGGCATTTTCAATGGGGAAATTGAATGATCAACATGCATGATGCAGAAAATCATCTCCTGTCTGAATTTGACCCATAGGTATTGTGCAACAAAGATGCACTTTTGCACAGAACATTTAATAGGAAAAAATAGTTTGCAGTGAAACGAACAAGCCTCGAAATAGTGTGCCTGTCATTTGCAGAATGAAGTCTCCAGAGGGTGAATTTAGTGACGCTATCCCACATATAGCGGTCTAGCATCACCAAATTCACCCTCTGGGGACCTCATTCTGTTTAGGCCTTAGCAGAATGAAGTCCCAGATGGATTATTTGGTGATGCTAGCCCGATATGCATGATGGTGTCACTAAATTCAATTTATTCACCCTCTGGGGACCTCATTCTACAAATGACAGGCACACTATTTCAAGGCTTGGGAACTAACTGCATCGGTGCTGCACAATCTTAATTACCCCCAACAGTCAATAGCTAGCCTGTTTATTAGTTTAATAGGTTTTGCAGTATAAGGTATATGGCTTGTGGAAAATAAAAATAAAACCCTCCCTCCCTAGTCGTTTTAAAAAAAAAAATTGCGAGTGAAACAAAACTTTTTTTGGCCTTATTATGGTAGGATAGGACGGGAAAACTACTTTTTGAATTTTTTTATATATTGTTATATTTTGCAGTTCAACTTTAATGACACCAATGGGATGACTGCCAGCTGTTTCGGAGACTCATTGCCTACTTTCTTGACTACATGTTCCATTTCTTCGATACGTTTTTCAAACCGTTTTTCAATCCGTTTTGATGATCTGACAAGCTGTAATATTTTCTCTGATTGTTCATTATGGAACTGATTCCATTCAGCCAATAAGGATAGTCCAGTCAAATAGTGGACGTGGTCCATTATGTGATTGAATTCAAAGAGCAGCGGCCACTTGCTCTTGACATCTCTGATAGAATGTGTCTTGTTGCGATGAAGAGGCGTTGGCTGCTATGTCAGCTGCATCTGTTCCTGATTTGTAGAAGATCTGTTTGTTTGAGATAGAGCTGACTGCTTCTCCAGTGACAGCCGCTTCTTCTCCTGACTAGCAGAATCTTCACCCTCTGGGTAACTGTCTGGCTGCCACTGGATGCACCCATACGTATCTTTGTTAGGCCCTGGTTTCTGTCTTTTAACAGGATCGACTTGACAACTGCCTCTTCAAACTTTTCTTTTTTCGCACTCTGCCAACAGTTTCCACCCGATTTCTCATCTGATTATATAAAGTTGTATAGCCATCACCAAGAACTTTACCCCTTATTCTGTCCTGTAACGAATCTGGATATTTGGCTACTATGGCTTTTGTTATCCTTATGTCATTTGATGGGGGTCATTATTGGCATCTATCACACTGTCAATAGTTAAATTCTACCAACATTTGTCACAGCAATTTAACCTCCAAAAGGGAGTTAGACAGGGAGATCCTTTGTCTCCCTATCTATTTATTCTTTGTACTGAATTATTTTCGGCAGCTTTAAAATATGATAATAATATAAAAGGGATAACAATTAACGATAAAGAAGTTAAAATAAGTCAGTATGCTGACGATTCAGTAATATGGCTAGATGGTAGTGAATCATCACTCAAAGGGGCAATTGATCTCATTAACGCGTTTGAAAAAATATCAGGCTTAAGGGCAAACTTTGAAAAAACTGAAGCTATATGGTTTGGATCCAAAAGAGGATGCACACAAACCTTAAAGAATAACACTAAAATAAAGTGGAACTACCAGGGAAAGTTTAAAACACTGGGGATTTTGTTTGACTTAGAAGATCCTCTTGTATCTGAAAATTGGAATGAAAATAAAAATAAAATGGAAAACATTTTAAAACATTGGGCATTGAGGACACTGTCTCACATTGGAAAAACTACTGTGATAAAAATGCTAATTTTACCAATTATTATACAAATCTTGACTGTTTTACCAGAACCACCTGCACACATATTGAAGGAAATGCAGGGCTTGCTGTTTCAGTTTTTTTGGAATGGAAAAAGAGATAAAATTAAGAGAGACACACTAGTCCAAAATATTGAAAATGGTGGACTAAAAATTCCAGATATTAAAAGCTTTTCAAAATCCTTAAAAATAACATGGCTTAGAAAATTCCTAGATCCCTTTAACTATTCAGATTGGAAAATCATTTTAATAGATAAATTGCATATATATGGAGGCTCAGCTCTTCTAAATTTAAATAAAGCCAGTCTGATGAGAATTGCTAAGCGATTCAATCCATTCTGGAGAGATGTCTTAATAGCTTATGCAACATTATCCACAGACCCAAATACAGAAGTAGAATATAAGAAACAGCCACTCTTCCATAACTTACACATTCAGAGAGAAAAAAAACCTTTAATTTATAAAAACTGGATAGAAAAACAAATATTGCATATTAATGATATTTTGCGGGAAGATGGTTCTTTTATGGACACTGGAGAAATTCTATCAAAATATGACCTTAAAGTTAACTACTTAACTTTACAAGGAGTAATATCCTCTATTCCTTTAAATTGGAAAAAAGAAATAAAGGCCTCACAAAACAAATTGACTAAAAGCTCTAGAATTGATTTAGTTGAAAATATAATTCATGAAAAGAATTTGAACAACCATCTGTACTGGAAAATTGTAACTCTTGTCATTCCAAATAAACCAAGCGCTCAGGTAGGATGGGAGCATAAACTAAAACTAGAAACAAACGAAATTCACTGGGATTCAATATATAAGCAAACATTTAAAACAACGAAAAACACGAAACTGCAAGCCTTTCAATTCCAAATAAATCACAACACTTTAGTTACAAATGTCTTCCTTGAAAAATGTAAGATTATAGCATCAAAATTGTGCACACTCTGTGGAAAAGAAAATGAAACTATAGAACATTTGTTAGTTACCTGTCATCAGAGCAAAACTCTTTGGGAAGAAATTTCAAAAACAATGTATACCAAATGTAACATCAAAATGCCAACAAAGATTGAAGAATTACTTTTTGGAATAGATTCAGACTTTGTCATGAGCACACTTGAAATTAACAATATTCTACTATTAATAAAACGATATATTTATGTGACAAGGTGCAATAAGACAAATCTATGCAAAAAAAAAGCAATACAATTTGTTATACAAGAATACAATCTAGAAAAGCAGGCACTAAAATGGACTGATTCAACAAATAAAGCCTTTGATAATAAGTGGAACAGTGTCCTCAATTTAATAAATGACCCTTGACCGGAAATTACTCTGGTAAAAAAATTAAATTAATAGATAAAAAAATTAATTATTTTCAATTTTTAGACCGACCCTGCAGTATCACGAAAACTGAATTAAAAAAAGAATAACTGTCAAAATGACACATTAGCAAGAAAAATGCTATAGATAATTTTATAAGACAGAACAAGAAAAAGGATAAGTTTCAAAAACAGAGATTATTCAAGTGTGCATGTGATAAAAAATATATTGTTATAAGAATTTATTTTTTCATGTTTAATGTATATTTATTATGTACAACTTTAATATGTAATTGAGACAGACTATGAAAAATAAAAATAAATTATAAAAAGGGATTTCTCCCTTTCGTAGTTGTCGCATAAGTCGTGTCGGCATTTTTTCCCCATGGCACAATGAAGTTGTCCACCTTGAAGGCATTGAAACACTTGGACTGCATATTGATGGAATGACTGGAGCACGATCCTCCACCCTGTTGCTCACATTCACAGATGTTACTTCCGAAGCTGTCACTCCCAGGAGTAACTTATTGTTAAAGTTATATTTATAAAATTACCCAGTAGCTTCTAATTCGCCGGTCCTTCGCCGATTGTATATTAATAATCGTGTGCAGATCGTTTCGGCAACTCTCGCAAAATTGTCAGCATTATATTTGTAAGGTCCAAGCTCTGAATTGACTGTGATGTGATTGTGCAATTTGACAATGTCCGATGGCAGAGGAAGCTGCTTGCTGTTATAGAAGTGACGCCTTTGTAATATCACTTTCGCTAATTTGGTTATTCTCGTGCCTCAAAATATCTGCATTAATCTCATCAGGTTTTCACCTTCCTCTCTCGCTTGCTATTTCCCTCTTGTATTGCGAATCCAATTTTTATCTCAATCATAACTTTGATGTGAAATCCCAATTTTACCGCATCAAATAGTTTTGCTAAGTTCTCCTCATCATTCATGTCGGGACTAGTCCGCAACAATGTGGCAATAAAATTTGCTATGTCATCAAAATGTTCAGGTTTATGAAAGCCGGACATAGATTTATCTGAATCCAATGTCTCTTTAAGACGAAGGTTGCGAAGTAATCGCGCAGCCAGTCTCATTACTTGACTAGTGTATTGTCCCCCTTTTGAGTATATTTCCTACATTCTTCTCCATCCACCGATTTCCGAGTGACAGAATTAAACTATCATCTTTGGCCAGCTGTCCAATTTGATCATTTCATGATTTTGAAAGCTTCACTCTGCAAGTGGTTACTCGCTTGGGCGTGGAGTCGTCCAATGATTGCATCTGACATAATACTTAAAGCTGTCACACTGTGCCTACTTTCTACTGTCTTGGGGCAGGACCTCTGGTGTTTCCACAATAGTTTCTTGTTTAACCACGTCAAACAGAATGGGCATGGCCCAAACACTGGTCTTCGGTCGAGGAGAATTTCACCCTTCCTTTGCTTCAATACTCAGATATTATGGGCATGGTCAAATTTTGCGCACATGAGACTCAGGAGTGCTTTCCTCTTTTTCTGTCCTTGGTTTTTCTTATTTCTCTCACCTCCTTTGCCGTTTTATGTTTTCTGTAGATATGCTGGGCAAAGTTGGAAAATAACTTAGGTTTTGGGCACATTTCACAGTTGTAGTAACTATTGTATGTACTTGCATGTGCTACCCTTCGCCGTTGTTTCCGATTTCATGAGTTTCCGAATGTAGATATCATTGAAGTTTTCATCTTGTATTTTCTCATCTATGTACGTATCAGATGAGTCTGATTCAGACGACAAGTCTTCAGGTCCAGCTCATCCATGATCCTCTCGTCGGCATCGTCCATATCGGAGTCCTATTCAGTTGATTCGTCATTAGTTGGACCCTTATCTGGTTTCGATGGCGGCTGAGATTGTAGTACATTCGGTACCTAAAATTTTTCCGTATTATCACTCCCCCTTTTGGTCAATTTTGGACATTACTGAGAGGATTAAAAGTAAATAATTATATTGTCAAGAAAATACATGCAATTTCTAGTCTGGTAGGGGATTTTAACGATGACCAAACGCACCAAAAGATTATTTAGGTCTCGAGTCTAGCTTGATGTGTCAAGCTTTTGACTGACATGTACGGCGACTAACTTAAAGTGTTAAGTTTTTGTGCCTTAGTAAGATATAGCAAGGAAGTGGTCGATGAGTCGAATCTTTGTTCCAGGTGTTATACCAGGTAACCACCAAGAGGTAGAATGAATTTCGTTGCTTAGGGTAACTGTTTTACAAAATGTAATGTTTAAAATTGATGTTTCATGGGAATAAAGAAATTATAAAAAAAAAAAAAACTGTTTTACAAAAGGCCAAAAGTGTGGTGTAAATATACTATACCGGTCGTTACCCAATATTTATATAATGTGTGCAATACTTCGGCACTGCCGCGACACGTCCGGACAACCCAGAGGATTATTTCGGCGCACCGCGACAATGCAGAACATCAGCGGTATGCAGTAATCAAGGCGGAGCATGCTTGCACCGCGTCGCAATGAAGCCAAGGGAAATAACTATTTACAGTTAACTGCCGGACTGACCGGAGGAACTACGACCGAAGTCTGAATCAGTCGGGACACCCTGGAAGTTGACATCCTCAAGAACGACAAGCAAAGAGCCAGCTCCGCCACACTCCCCCTACTCAGACTTTTATACACAATACAATTTACAATATCAGGATATATCACATATAACTTCTTGGCCGAGCCACGTTTCCAATTTTTTTTGGGAATAATATTTAACTTTCCATTTATGATTTTGTCTTCGTGGTCTCGGGGTACCCTCCTTTGGTCCCCCAGTCTCTCCCGTAATTCCTTTCTAAGTCTAGCCAATCTTTCCCTCTCACCCACTGCTTCCCTCTCAGCCCTCGTTTGTCGTCTGAACGGGGTTACTGTTCTCGGATCCTTGTACTTATTGTTAAGAACTGCAATGGGATATCTATATATCCCTTTCTCTCTAGCCTAAGCGGGAGAAAGGTGATGGGCGGTATGAAGGTGCCGATGATAACATGTGGCCGTAACGGCAAATTTCCCACACGGACACTCTACTCTGGCCAAGTATTTTATGTGAACCTTGTGCCAGTGGGCTATACATGTATTAAAGCCATTGTACCCACGACCACAATTCACCACTGGACAGTCCGTGGTATCCGGCCAAACAACCCATTGCAGGTAACCTGGTACGTGACTTCCATCGTCCACTGGAATAACTTGAAATGCCTGCACCTCCTCATCCGGCACCTTCAGTTGCAATATGTCTGGATTTTTACGAGCCATCTGCAAAATTGGGATAGAGCATGAGTCTTTACAAAACACTCAGTTCGACTATGGTGGACCAATTTTGAGTTTAGAAAATTATTATCAATTATAATTATAAAATCCCAGACCATGAAAGGTCTGAATTCTTAAACTGATATCATTTGAAAAGCAGAAACATCTAATTAAACTGTATCATGTATAACTGATGCAAAATGAACATTTATTGCCGAATACTGATATGTATTAGTAATGTGAAGGCGAGAATCTTTTAGGAGGCTTCACATAACGACCGGTCCGTGTATATTTTGTCGAAATATGAGGCACAAGACTCTCGTTGCTTGAAAAACTGCTATGCATGGATGGGGCTAATGATGGAGTCCCAGTGTATGAGTTATCAGAAATATCTCCCAGATAATCAGGATCCTCAACAATTTCCGGATTGCCCTCTTCCTCAGATTCGGAACCGGAATTTTGTAGTTGCTGTAGGCCACCATAAGGTTTCAAGTGGTCGACATGTATTGATACTTGTTTTTTTGTTTCAATCGACTCACGTTTATAGGTTACTGATGAGGCCTTTTTCAGAAATCCTATATGGCCCTATACAACCACCCATGAGCTTCTTTGTGGCCAAATGGGGGGGGGGGGGTACCATCTCCAAACCAAATCATCTTGAATATATTCCCTAGGCTTTAGACCAAGATCATAATAATTCTGCTTCACTGCAGCTTTTCTAAGATGATCAAAAGCAAACTGGAAGTTCCAACGAGATGTACATTTGGTCGCATCATGTGCCGAGAAGCGATATGCCATCAACAAAAATGGTATGTGATCATCCCAATCAGATTGATTCTCATTGACATATATTGTTAACATCTGCTGTAGAGTACGGTTAAATCTTTCCACAAGGCCGTCAGGTTGAGGTCTATATGGACAAGTACGAGTTTTATTTATCTGAAGTAGAACACATAGTTCAGAAAATAGGGTTGACTCAAATTCTCTCCCTTGGTCGGTGTGAATCTGTTTTGGTACACCGAATCTAACTATGAATTGAGAAACCAATGCTTCGGCAACTGATTGAGCAGTATGATCTACCAAAGCATATGATTCAGTCCATTTGGAGAAATAATCCCCAACCACCATGATATACCGGTTTCCATGTGAAGTGACAGGAAGTGGGCCCATTATATCAATAGCAATACGATCCAAGGGAGCTCCAACATGTTCCTGCTTGAGTGCATATTTCCCTTTTCCTGCGCCTGCTTCCTGTAGCACCACCTGGCTACATCACTCGACATTCCTGGCCAATAACAACGTTTGATCGACGCTATGGTTCGATCGCGACCCAAATGTCCCTCAATTCTATTGCAGTGTAGCTGCCGAAATAACCCTGAATGTAATTGAATAGGAGCAACAAACTTAAGGAAATCTGCCTCCCTTAAATAGAGACATTGGTTATCCACAACCAGTTCTTCCCATCGAGCTAACAAGGTTCTAGACTCTGAAAATTGCAAACCCAATCCTCCAGTGAAGGATGGGTGGTTAAGGACTCTTTCATATACAAGACAGGGCCGATTACGCTATCATTTCGCTGCAAAAACCAATGCGTTGTTGTCCCAAGATTCGAACCAATTAATCAGCTGCTTGTCCTCATTTTGTGAAATGGAGGCAACAATACCAATGCTTCCAGTCTGCTTAGAAGTGGATAAACATTTGTATCCATCTGTTGTTGCTATGGGTAACCTCAGTGAAGTCTTAACAGGGACAATTTCATCTGTTTGGGTGGATATTGGTGTGTCCTTGTTGTGTAACTCAAGTGGTCTGTAGTGTTTCGCCTCAGGTGTCTCACCCGGAAGGGGGAAACGCATTGTTGATTTACTACTGCTTGGGCAATCAACTCGCTTGCAGAATCTGTAAGATCTCCTTGACAAGGCATCAGCATTGCCATGTTGAGAACCAGGGCGGTGTTGTATATCAAACTGAAAAGACTGTAAAACTGAGATCCAGCGAGCCACCGTACCCTCAGCTACCTTGAAGTTCTTCAGCCAAATTAAAGATGCATGATCAGTTCTAACCAGGAACTCTCTACCCATGAGGAAATGTTTGAAATGTTTAACGAACTTAACAACTGAATAAAGTTCTTTGTATGTTGTGCAATAATTTCTTTGAGGTGAACTTAAAGTTTTGCTTGCATAAGCAGTTACTTTCTCCTCCCAATCTTGCACCTGGGACAGCTCCGAACCCACTCCGTAGTCACTGGCATCACAGTCTAAAATAAAGAGACCCTCCTGTTTTGGATAAGCTAGAATGGGTGCTGACGTCAAAGACGATTTTATTAGATCAAATGATTCTTGACAGGCAGCTGTCCAACGAAATTTAACATGTTTTCCAGTTCTCATGGCCTCACACATGCTCCCAAGACCCCTCGCACAGATCTGTGTCATTTACGTTTCTGCTGTAACTGCTGGTGCTTTATTTAGATTATATCTTGTCTAGGGGGCATCAGGGTATTTTTCCGTATTATCACTCCCCCTTTTGGTCAATTTTGGACATTACTGAGAGGATTAAAAGTAAATAATTATATTGTCAAGAAAATACATGCAATTTCTAGTCTGGTAGGGGATTTTAACGATGACCAAACGCACCAACAGAATATTTAGGTCTCGAGTCTAGCTTGATTTGTCAAGCTTTTGACTGACATGTACGGCGACTAACTTAAAGTGTTAAGTTTGTGTGCCTTAGTAAGATATAGCAAGGAACTGGTCGATGAGTCGAATCTTTGTTCCAGGTGTTATACCAGGTAACCACCAAGAGGTAGAATGAATTTCGTTGCTTAGGGTAACTGTTTTACAAAAGGCCAAAAGTGTGGTGTAAATATACTATACCGGTCGTTACCCAATATTTATATAATGTGTGCAATACTTTATGCATTCGGCACTGCCGAAACACGTCCGGACAACCCAGAGGATTATTTCGGTGCATCGCGACAATGCAGAACATCAGCGGTATGCAGTAATCAAGGCGGAGCAGGCTTGCACCGCGTCGCAATGAAGCCAAGGGAAATAACTATTTACAGTTAACTGCCGGACTGACCGGAGGAACTACGACCGAAGTCTGAATCAGTCGGGACACCCTGGAAGTTGACATCCTCAAGAACGACAAGCAAAGAGCCAGCTCCGCTCCACCTACTCAGACTTTTATGCACAATACCATTTACAATATCAGGATATATCACATATAACTTCTTGGCCGAGGCACGTTTCCAATTTTTTTTTGGAATAATATTTAACTTTCCATTTATGATTTTGTCTTCGTGGTCTCGGGGTACCCTCCTTTGGTCCCCCAGTCTCTCCCGTAATTCCTTTCTAAGTCTAGCCACTCTTTCCCTCTCACCCACTGCTTTCCTCTCAGCCCTCGTTTGTCGTCTGAACGGGGTTACTGTTCTCGGATCCTTGTACTTATTGTTAAGAACTGCAATGGGATATCTATATATACCTTTCTCCCTAGCCTCAGCGGGAGAAAGGTGATGGGCGGTATGAAGGTGCCGATGATAACATGTGGCCGTAACGGCAAATTTCCCACACGGACACTCTACTCTGGCCAAGTATTTTATGTGAACCTTGTGCCAGTGGGCTATACATGCATTAAAGCCATTGTACCCACGACCACAATTCACCACTGGACAGTCCGTGGTATCCGGCCAAACAACCCATTGCAGGTAACCTGATACGTGACTTCCATCGTCCACTGGAATAACTTGAAATGCCTGCACCTCCTCATCCGGCACCTTCAGTTGCAATATGTCTGGATTTTTGCGAGCCATCTGAAAAATTGGGATAGAGCATGAGTCTTTACAAAACACTCAGTTCGACTATGGTGGACCAATTTTGAGTTTAGAAAATTATTATCAATTATAATTATAAAATCCCAGACCATGAAAGTTCTGAATTCTTAAACTGATATCATTTGAAAAGCAGAAACATCTAATTAAACTGTATCATGTATAACTGATGCAAAATGAACATTTATTGCCGAATACTGATATGTATTAGTAATGTGAAGGCGAGCATCTTTTAGGAGGCTTCACATAACGACCGGTCCGTGTTTGTTTTGTCGAAATATGAGGCACAAGACTCTCGTTGCTTGAAAAACTGCTATGCATGGATGGGGCTAATGATGGAGTCCCAGTGTATGAGTTATCAGAAATATCTCCCAGATAATCAGGATCCTCAACAATTTCCGGATTGCCCTCTTCCTCGGATTCGGAACCGGAATTTTGTAGTTGCTGTAGGCCACCATAAGGTTTCAAGTGGTCGACATGTATTGAGACTTGTTTTTTTGTTTCAATCGACTCACATTTATAGGTTACTGATGAGGCCTTTTTCAGAATCCTATATGGCCCTATCCAACCACCCATGAGCTTCTTTGTGGCCAAGGGGGGGGGGGTACCATCTCCAAACCAAATCATCTTGAATATATTCCCTAGGCTTTAGACCAAGATCATAATAATTCTGCTTCACTGCAGCTTTTCTAAGATGATAAAAAGCAAACTGGAAGTTCCAACGAGATGTTCGGCTTATCCACTCAACGTAATTGACTGGACACACCCCTTATCTCAAAGCTCAGATTTCCCAACATCAACTCCAATGGATAATTTATTTCGTGACCAAACATGAGAGGATTTGGAGTACATTTGGTCGCATCATGTGCCGAGGAGCGATATGCCATCAACAAAAATGGTATGTGATCATCCCAATCAGATTGATTCTCATTGACATACATTGTTAACATCTGCTGTAGAGTACGGTTAAATCTTTCCACAAGGCCGTCAGATTGAGGTCTATATGGACAAGTACGAGTTTTATTTATCTGAAGTAGAACACATAGTTCAGAAAATAGGGTTGACTCAAATTATCTCCCTTGGTCGGTGTGAATCTGTTTTGGTACACCGAATCTAACTATGAATTGAGAAACCAATGCTTCGGCAACTGATTGAGCAGTATGATCTACCAAAGCATATGCTTCAGTCCATTTGGAGAAATAATCCACAACCACCATGATATACCGGTTTCCATGTGAAGTGACAGGAAGGGGGTCCATTATATCAATAGCAATACGATCCAAGGGAGCTCCAACATGTTCCTGCTTGAGTGCAGATTTCCCTTTTCCTGGGCCTGCTTCCTGTGGCACCACTTGGCTACATCACTCGACATTCCTGGCCAATAACAACGTTTGATCGACGCTATGGTTCGATCGCGACCCAAATGTCCCTCAATTCTATTGCAGTGTAGCTGCCGAAATAACCCTGAATGTAATTGAATAGGAGCAACAAACTTACGGAAATCTGCCTCCCTTAAATAGAGACATTGGTTATCCACAACCAGTTCTTCCCATCGAGCTAACACGGTTCTAGACTCTGAAAATTGCAAACCCATCTCCTCCAGTGAAGGATGGGTGGTTAAGGACTCTTTCATATACAAGACAGGGCCGATTACGCTATCATTTCGCTGCAAAAACCAATGCGTTGTTGTCCCAAGATTCGAACCAATTAATCAGCTGCTTGTCCTCATTTTGTGAAATGGAGGCAACAATACCAATGCTTCCAGTCTGCTTAGAAGTGGATAAACATTTGTATCCATCTGTTGTTGCTATGGGTAACCTCAGTGAAGTCTTAACAGGGACAATTTCATCTGTTTGGGTGGATATTGGTGTGTCCTTGTTGTGTAACTCAGGTGGTATGTAGTGTTTCGCCTCAGGTGTCTCACCCGGAAGGGGGAAACGCATTGTTGATCTACAACTGCTTGGGCAATCAACTCGCTTGCAGAATCTGTAAGATCTCCTTGACAAGGCATCAGCATTGCCATGTTGAGAACCAGGGCGGTGTTGTATATCAAACTGAAAAGACTGTAAAACTGAGATCCAGCGAGCCACCGTACCCTCAGCTACCTTGAAGTTCTTCAGCCAAATTAAAGATGCATGATCAGTTCTAACCAGGAACTCTCTACCCATGAGGAAATGTTTGAAATGTTTAACGAACTTAACAACTGAATAAAGTTCTTTGTATGTTGTGCAATAATTTCTTTGAGGTGAACTTAAAGTTTTGCTTGCATAAGCAGTTACTTTCTCCTCCCAATCTTGCACCTGGGACAGCTCCGAACCCACTCCGTAGTCACTGGCATCACAGTCTAAAATAAAGAGACCCTCCTGTTTTGGATAAGCTAGAATGGGTGCTGACGTCAAGGACGATTTTATTAGATCAAATGATTCTTGACAGGCAGCTGTCCAACGAAATTTAACATGTTTTCCAGTTAACTCAATCAGAGGTTCCACAATGGCTGCATAGTCAGGAAAGAACTTCCTATGGTAATTGAAAAAGCCCATAACACTTCTCAATCCCCGTATATTGGTGGGAATTGGCCACTCTGAAACGATCTGCACCTTCTTTGGACAACATTTGATACCATCACCATCAAATGACCGAGAAATGACACTTCCCTCTGAAAGAAGGCACATTTCTTCACTTTCGATTTCAGCTCTGATTTGCGTAGTCGATCAAACACTTCCTCTAGATTTGGGAAAGCCTCTTCAAACGTCGATCCAAACGTGATGACGTCATCGATATAACACAGACAACGTTGCCATTGCATACCAGCGAATATCACTTCCATGAGGCTCTCAAAGACACCCGGACTATTGCGGAGCCCAAATGGGACAACCTTGGTGTGTTGAACACGCAGTTTTGGGCTTGTCCTCATCGCTGATTTCCAGCTGCCAATATCCACTGGCTAAATCCATAGTTGACAGCCATTTGGCATTGCTTATCGTGTGAAGACAATCTTCCACATTTGGTAAGGGGTATGCGTCACGCTTAGTAAGTGAATTAACCTTCTGTAGTCAATGCAAAACCTAATAGAGCCATCAGATTTGGACACAAGAAGCACAGGCGATGACCAAGGAATTGAACTTTCTTCAATTACGTCAAGTTCCTTAATTTTTTTCATTTCGGTCTCAATCTGATGTTTTTTTATAACTGGAGGTACGTCTAGGTGGTACACGTACATGTTTGCTATCACCCGTATATATCATATGCTTCACTAAGCTGGTTCGAACTAACCTGCCATCAGGTCCCACAAAACTGTCTTTATAATCCAAAATAAGTTGAGCCAACACATTTTTCTGTTCATCAGATAAAGCAGGAGAGCAACCATCAACTAAAGGCTGCAAATAATCAGGCAATATTACTGTCTGTTTCCTTTCGTCTGTGGTGCCTTTAGCTACTAGTAAATCTTTATCAGCCAGGGTTTGGCCAGACAACTCCATTGAACTAGACGAGGAGAACAACTGAGAGCCAATGTCTTTTTGACAACCTGATGGCGGGGAATCAGGCAAGGTAGCATTGTGAGACAGTTCAACATCTGTAACACGTGAACGTTCATGCAGCACACAATTTTGATCTTTGTCATTCATTTCTCCTTGACGAGACAACTCTTCGCTCTGTGCACCATGAGAGACAGCATACCCATGAGACATCCCATCTACCTTCACGCAATCACTTCCTAACTTGACCAAACCATTCTTGATGATCCGCCATCCTTTGTGAAATGAGACAACCCAACTTTCATTTGATCAGAGATCTGTCATCCTTTGTGAAATGAGACAACTGAATCATATCTCGATGAACAGAATTGCCCGCCTTGCACAAACCTGACTCTGAACTATCCATATTTGACTAAGACTATCATCTACAACTGTTTCAGACTCACTAACAGACTTGCCATTGGAAGATCCAAAATGTTTTGCATGGAGAGATGACTCTCCGAATAGAGAATATTATCCATTGTCATACTCCAATTTATTTTGATTCATGGGAACTGCTTCCGCATTATTGGACATGTGATCAAAAGTTTCAAGAGCCTTCACTTGAGAGGACTTAGGACAATTTCCGACAACACATAACCTTTCCTGATCCGTGACCTTCCCAGCTTTAACATGAGTGACACTGTTTTCACTAAAAGAACTGGTTGCATCAGAATACTGGTCAGAGCTTGAAAGAACTTGTTCTGAGATTTCTGAAGACAATTGCTTTACGTCATCATTCACAAGAGCCGAAACACTGGTTTCCATATGACCCTCTATTTATTTCACTGAGCACCACTGAATTCAAACTACCCAGGATGGTCTTCTTATTCAAACGTAGCAGGTGTTCACCAACATTCCAGACTATGATCATGTTGCTATTAAGATGGACATCATACACTACTCGCGGCATTAGACAACCTTTTTGAGAGAATACCAGATAGGGTTCAAAGAGTGCACAATTTCCTATTGTTTTCTGGTTACATACTGTCGTTGCCATCACAACTCCAGTCTTGCCAGGAATTGTAACAGATTTCTTGCAAGATAAGTATGAGCAGTCTCAACTACGAATTTGTTGAGAAATGTTAGAACCTTGCACTGGTAGAAACTGTTTAGAGAGGGATATGGAACATTCCCTTTCAACCATGAAATCCATACCAATAATACCATCAACCCCTTGGATATCAGCAATAAGTTTCGCACCACCAATTCGGATTGGAAGTTGTACACTACCATCTATTTCCAAAGGAGCCCCATCAGCAGTAATATAGGCAATGTCGGACTTGTTGTCTACTAAATTACCAAGGTTATACCATGAATACCAGTTCCTTGATAAAAAAAACTATAAGGAGCACCTGTATCAAGTAAGAGATGCAGGTGAGATAACTCTAGCCTTCTAATTTGACAGTAAATTGAATGGCGACCCTGTGTCAATCAACATTGAACTATCATGACCATTTAACTCAACATCAAGAAACATGCATGCACCATTGAACTTTTGGTCCCGAACTCAGCCCTCTGTCTTTTGATTGGTTCTGTCTGTTGGGACATCTATTTGCTTTGTGACCTTTCATTGAACAAGCATAGCACGTGACCTCTGACACATTTACTGATTTTTCCTGGAAACATCTTTCCAACATTTTAACTCTTTCACTGCCGATCGCGACTTGAGTCGAATTACCCATACACTGCCGATCGCGACTTGAGTCGAATCATGACACCTTCATCCCGTCACATCAATCCGTGGGAAATAACTTTATATTATTCTGTGAAAACATGTACGTGATGTTATCAATTTTGTAACGAGAAACTCCCGGTTTATTTTTTTTATATTTCGGGATGTCGGCCCTCTTGTTTTGTGATTAAGTGGTCGCGGTCACGTGACGCTCCTGGTATGGTTTTCCATTCCAATACCTACCTGCATACCAAGTTTCAGGAATATACCTCTGCATATACAAACAAAAGTTATTGCGAAATACCCAATAATATATGTATTTAGCAGAAATATACTAACTTGTTTTCGGTTCTCAATACTAACACCAACTTACATACCAAATTTTGTCAAAATATCTCGGCAGATACAAAAGTTATTGAGAAATAATGCATTTTCCTTATATTTCGGTGTGGCGGCCATCTTGTTTTGTGATCATGTGGTCACGGTCTCGTGACCCTCATGTGTTCACGGTCTCATGACACTGGCAGACTGGGAAGTGTTTTCAATTCGCAAGTCCAATATCTAACTGCAACAAGTTCCATGAACATACCTTTACAGATACAAAAGTTATTGAGAAATACCCAATCAATATGTATTTAGCATCAATATCCTTACATTATCTTATATTTCGGGATGGCGGCCATCTTGTTTTGTGGTCACATGATCGGGGTCCCGTGAAATGTGACTGCGGACTAGAACATATTTTCTATTCCCAATACTGATACCTACTTACATACAAATTTAAGTTAACTTTTATGAAAATATCTCTTCAAATACAAAAGTTATTGAGAAGTACTGAAATTTTCTTATATTTTGGGGTGGCGGCCATCTTGTTTTTTGTTACGTGATCGTTGTCACGTGATAATGGTGGAATGGGTGTGTGTTTTCGATTCCCCAGACCAATACCTACATGTATACCAAGTTTCATGAAAATAGCTCGGCAGATACAAACGTTATTGAGAAATACCCAATCCATATGTATTTAGCAGCAATATGCTACATGTATAGTATGGTTGACAGTGGCAGATGTCTGTGGTGCTGCATGGCAGTGAAAGAGTTAATTACTTTATCCAATTTAGAATTATCAGAATTTTATGGATTACGACTCCCAACCTTTTCATTAACTTGAGAAACAACTGATGATGACACTTGTTTAAATACGACATACATTCCTTGTGAAAAATAAACTTACTTAATAAAATAAATCTTGCACTCACCATTTAGCTGAATTTCCGGCAATTTCTTTCCAGAATATTTATGAACCAAATTATATTCTTGTAGTAGAATCATCTTGGCGATATCAACCCTTTAAATTACACCAGAAGTCTGCTTCTGGTTCAAGCAATAACAACAATCAGCTGGTTGAATTATTTATAGCTGATTCACTCACATGCAAAACAAAAATTCTTCCCCATTTACCCCCAAATTTCGCCGACTCCGCTTAACCTACAAGAAATAAATTTAAGTTTTGGTTATGCGCCGGAGGGAATGGGGGATATAACTCTACACTAATTGACTAGCTAGATATTAGGAAGTATTTTTTGTTAGATATTTGCCTCCAATTTACAGGAAAGCAAATAAGAAGTTTCTCTTGACCTGTATTTTCAGGTTAGAAACTCACATACCAAGTTTGGTTTCAATTCGATAACCGAAACTAAAGTTATCATCTGGAAACCATTTCCGAACGGACGGACGAACACCGGCTATTTTAATAGTCCCCCCCCCCAAATATTTAGGGGGACAACAAATCTATTTGAGAATATTAAAGAGGCACTAAGGATTCCAGACCATATCTTTTATTTTTTGGCCAATCTTTCAAGAGGTCGGTGTGGTTGCAAAATAAATCATTTCCATGCTTTTGTAGCTACAACTATTGTTCCTATCCATTGGCCGTGCGGACACATTGAGGAGGAAGCAGCATTGTTTCCTTAGCCGCACAGGTACTTAGATAAGGAAGTAGCATGCCGCGCCCGCTTCCAAAGGGATTAATAAAACACTTGCAAATGATTAAATAATTAGCAATTTTGGCTATAGGATATCTCTCAAACAGTATCGAGATGGGTTGTGAACTTTGTTCTATTTGCATATTTTAAGCTATATTATAGAGAAAATTTTAAATAGTTTGAATCTGAAACCACAAAATAAATGTTTAGTAAACGTCTGAAAGCAAGTGGCAGAATTATGGATCTGCAGTTCAACCTGCCAGATTGCTTTGCCTCTTCTATGTTGGAAGAGATATGGGATTGCAGCTCATGTGCCAACTGTAGTTCTTTTGGAGAGCTTTCTCGATAATTGGGCCCGAGAGTTTGGTCACTTGATGCAGCCCCACAGTGTCAAGGTCTTTCTCAAACACCAAACGGACCTCATGCAGTAACTGAGACTATTTCATAAGTCTCAGTTATGAGTAATAAGTTTGCCGGGACAGTAAATTCTTATACCTGACAGTAGGGCTGATGTTTGCCCCAGGCCTGGTAAAAGCAACTGAACACCGACTGAACCCGAAACGTTAGCTTATATAGCCAGAAATAGGAGACAATCAAGCATCCATTGGTCAGTTTTCAACATGCGAGCATCCCCAGCCAATCAGAATCAGATTCGTCCGGGATAGAGTTACTTCCCATGTCGAAAATGTACAGACCAATCAGAATGCTCGATTCATCTCACATTTAGACCCCAAGGCACACCAAAATGGCGGAGAATTTAAACTGGATATTTTACGTGAATAAATACCAAAATTGAAAATATAAGAGATAGTTAATGAATACAATTAAATTTACCAGAAAAAGCACATATGGAATAAGGTAAACCTATACCACATGATGCCCAACTTAGAATAATATTATTGTAAAGTTACTGATGAAATGCACGGAAATAGGAGAGTCCATATAGTGTAGCGGAAACTGAAAGTCGCTACATTACAATACCATACGATAATTGTTATTCATAAAATATATTAAAATGGCGCCGATTGCAAGCATCTGTTGTCACGTGCGTGTGACGTCAGTGTAATCGAGACGTTTTCCAGACGTAAGAAGGACGTCTCTATCCAATGTGTTAATTTAAACGCATATTTTGGTCAACATCGCTTCATTAAATGCAAACAATTTCATATTTGGTATGTCAAACCTGTCCTTGCTCCTCATTCCCCCAATACACATTGATGTTCTAAATACGTTGTATAATATGAAAACTTCCGTTAGCCATGTTGGTCAACAAATAAACATGCACGGGAGGTGTCAAATGTACATACTCCCCTAACCAGTGAAATGATTCACAGTGTCCAACGTCTCAAGTATTCATGTGGCCTTTGGCATCAATACGTTTTTTTTCTCACGTGTCTTGCAGGCGTATGGGTACTTTGATGTAAAACTTCTCAAATAAGTTTCACAGACATATAATTGGATACCAAACTGTCTAGAAGACGTACGTCGCCGTCATCCGAACCCAAAACCAGTGTTCATGTGGTCATTGGTGCAAATGCGTTTTTGAGACGTCGGGCAGAAACGTCTCATTTTCGTGCGTACCAAAATTAGTGTTCTTGTGGTATTTGGTGCAATACGTTCTTGAAACGTCCTAAAAACGTCGCCACATGTTGATGTGGTCGTTGGTACCAATACGTTTTTGGACATCTTGGGTTGCAAAACGTCTCAAATACGTGTCACAGACGTCTTGCGTACATCAAATATCAATACGTTTTGAAAGGTTTGCAGACATCTCTCAGTGTTGATATGGTCGTTGGTGCCAGTACGTTTTTGAGACGTCTTGCGGACGTCAACTGCATCCCACATTCCGCAATGCGTGTCACGGATGTCTAATGTACAACACTCCTAGAGGATTCCGCAGTGCAGCAAAACTAGTGATCATGTACTAGTAGTATTTGGTGCCATTATATGTTCAAAATCTTTACAGATGTCTCCACATAATGTTGATATTGGTCGTTGGTACCAATACGTTTTTGGGGACGTCTACTGTATCCCACATTACGCAAAACGTCTTAAATACGTGTCACATACGTCTCGTGTACCAACACGCCTAGAAGACGTCAGGACTCTAGTCTTAATGTGGTCGTTGGTATTAATACGTTTTTGAGACGTCTTGCCGACGTCTACTACATCCTACGTTGCTGCGAAACGTCTCGAAGACGTCAGGACTCTAGTCTTAATGTGGTCGTTGGTATTAATACGTTTTTGAGACGTCTTGCCGACGTCTACTACATCCTACGTTGCTGCGAAACGTCTCGAATACGTGTCAGACGTTTTTGGTACCAACACTCCTAGAAGAAGATGGGTGTCCACTCCGTGCTGATGTGGTCTTTGGTACCAACACGTTTTTGAGACGTCTTGTAGACGTCTGTTGCATCCCACATTTCTGCAAAACGTCTCAAAAACGTGCAACAGACGTACCAACACTCCTAAACGACGTCGCCGTTACCAAAACCAATGGTTCACCGGGCCTAGACCGTTTGTGCAGATTATTTTCAGCAGTTTGTGTTATTGATTGTCCATCCCCAACCAACATGTCAAAGTGATGAGGTATTTTGGCCAGAACAAGACAGTTCAATCCTCACTAAGGGGGTGTTTATACATTACCCGGCGAAGATCGCATTCGCTTTAGCCGGCAGCGATAACAATAGAGTGTTTATACTTCGCCGGATAAGAATTACGGCTATCCGGATACTCAGCTATACGGTTTTCAACTTTTGGATAAAATGATTTAGTACAAGCACCTGATTGTCGTATGGATTCTAATTCGCTCTGCTGTTAAGTTAGATGTTTATCTGGGGTCATGCCGTCATGGGTGATTACCTTTCAACAATTAACTCGAACAATATTATTGTGCAATCGCTGATAGACCAGCCCGCTTTTCACATGTGTATATATTGGTCAGTGTGCCAGTTTGATTGTCTCTAATCAGCTGTCCGTCGGTGGTCACGCACCTTGGTTATAAGCTATTATTATAAATACTAACTGATGATGGTACACGTACTCTGCATGTGCATGGTACATTTGTTGCGCATTCGAGGTAATTAATTCATGTACATGTATGTCCATGTATATGTGGAAGAAATGGGATGGCACGTTTCTATGGATTCAAACTTAATGGACAATTAGTTCAATAATCTAAATCTGAGTGCGTCGTGGACATATGTACACAGGGACGGGTCTAGAGGGCCTGATTTGGAGGTGTGGGACTGTTCATCTTTGGAATTTATCGACCGACCGTGGTTATGGCCAGGTGTGAGAATGTTTTTTAATCTGAACCCTGAAAATTGCAAAATCCTAGCATCCAGCCTTAAGATTTCCAATTGTTGGACATTTTCCAAACTTGACGCGCCTCTAAGGTTGGATCATTTCCAACTGATGGTCATTTCAGTCCAACAATTTGGCCAAAAATTAAGCAAATGTTGCCTACATAACTCACCAATAACAAATTGTTGAAAATAAAACTACGAGAACAATTTCAACATATTGCTAATGTCAAATTTCCAACTATTGCCGTGTCAGGTATGAAATTTCCAGCTTTTGAATATTTTGATTAAAGTTGGTAAGAGACACCCCCATCGCCACGGCCCTATATACATGGACATGGTGAACGCCCGAGTAAAATGAAAAACATATTTTATTGTATAATGTGCAATCGGAAAATGTGTCACATTTGATTCGCATTGTTGAAACTTATATAATTTATATAATATAAAATCCAATCCGAATGATTAGACACCAATTTGTAGATGTATGCGACGAAAAGATATCAAAACTGACAATGACCATGCTTTTGGTGTGACACTCACTTCACAGGCTGTCTATGAACCCAAACAAACCATTAACAATGTTGTTTAAATATCTATAAAATTACCAATAGCAATACCTGAAAGTTTGAGTTGGATATTAATAATTTCGGCATTTCCATTTCTAAAAAGTTTCATTTCACTATACTGCCCAACCATATCTCTAACAGGAAGCGGCTAGATGTTTACAGGTGTACAGCAATATCATATTGCAGTTCAGTGAGAACTAAAACGAAAACTATTAACAAGTAAAGGAGACACATGAATATATGCTTATCTTCGCCGGCGATGTGTAAACACTCTGCCCAACCTTCGCCGGCTAATGTGTTCGCCGGGTAACGGCTTCACCGGCTATGTGTAAACGTCACCCAAGAGTCGATTTTAGTGTGTTGTTGTTAATGGCAAAATGTGTCCGCCATAAACTCTGTAACTAGTTTCATATTTTTGTTTTGCAGCTGACTCTTTCAGTTTTTTCTGTTTTTCCAACTGACTGCTCTCATCTTCTGTCTCAACTCTTGGCTGCCAGTTTATGCAGGGGCTCCTATTCTTGTTGAAAGGAGTCCCTTTCATCATCTTTCCATCACATCCATCAGTGCTCACGTCAGAGCCTCGTTTATTGACTGACTTTTTTCTTTTTTTGATTTTCTATTCTGTTCTCTATTTTCTCCGCAACACTGTCCACCACATGACCAGAAATAGCTATTTGGAAGGAATTTGGATATTTTGTTGTAAGTTTTGAGGCAATGGTTTTCAAAACTTTTCTTCCAGGCTCCTGATCAATGCGCAAAATCTTTTCAGCAATTATTTTAACAGCTTGCCGCTTGCCTTTGCTCCATCCTCCAATTTATTTTGAAAATCTTCTGGAAACTCATTGAACGGAATGTAGAAAGATGCAGCCCATTCCTTGTTGGCTGCTCGAGGAAGATGTCGGTGTATACCATTAGCAAATGAGCTACCAGCATCCCCAGCTATGCTTGATGTTGACACCTGAGGCTGAGTGGCACTTCGGATTATTTGTGGTGTGGAACTGGTAGCTGCAAAAAATAGAGAGTAACTGAGAAAGTGCATTACGAAATAAATGAGCTGTGTGCTCTATTTTGAGTGCTTAAACACGATAGCCACATTACCGCAAGAATCTATGTAAATATATAAGACAGTGTTTCCGCCAAGGGAAAATTAATGAGTCCGTATTGGGAAAACACATAACGCGAAAATTTTGTTATTTGACACTAAAAAGTAGCAATTTCCTTGCACCTGAGTGTCACACAAAGCAATCCAAAGCTACGTATATTACGCAAGTCAATCATTTCCGTGGGTGCATTAATTCTGTTGATTATATCCAGATAATTAATCATGTAATTACGCACGCAATTATGCAATTACGTCTGATTGAGACTATATAAATGAACAAGCTACAAGTCACAGTATTTACAAATTTATGATGGTACATGTATAATGACCAATAACACCTGGCAATGAGAATTTAATTAAGTATGTCCTAGAATATAAAGTAGCTTCCGTGAAAATGAAAGTTCAAACTGAAAAGATAATTGTGCGCTGTGACGTCATACTCCATGCAGGGTTTGTCTGCAGGAGATATTTATAGCGGCGAAATACAAATGGTAGCGAAATCTTTCAAACCTGGAACTTGTTCAATAGTCTGTATAGTGTATTTATAGTCCCAACAACTGACTATCGCTGCTATAGTACAGCGTTTTAGCCAACGTGTTATAAAATATAATTGAGTATTGGCGGGAATTGTGAACACCCTGACACGTGCGTCGTTGTTTATGTGCTTGGGGACCAGGCGGGACAACGAAACTATTATTGACCCTACTTATCTCCATATATTGGGGCTGGTATGTCTTTTGTGTTTATCCTCCATGCATGTAATATGGCTCAAATGAATGGTGTTGTCAATATGAATTCCCGCTATAAAGACTGACTTGGGACAGCTAGGTTCCATATTATCTATTATAATAGTACGATCTCGGAGCATGAGCAGTTTTTTCCACGCAAATCCTGTTAATAAAAATGTCCCGACTCGGCCTTTTACTTATACCTAGCTGGTAGATACCTCCTTTGGTAGGAGAACCGCCTGTTGGTGTATGTTGATCCCACTCTGCCTAACTCAGCAATTCGGCATTCTTTGATCAAATTATGTAATTGTACGATAGCACGGGATCTCCGAGCGTGAGTAGTTTCAACCTCGCAAATCACGTGAACAAAAATATCCGTACTCAGTCGTCCGGCATTCTTTGATGTTACCGCGACATGTATTACGCTGTATATAACGTCGCTATTTCAATGTACATCAAACATTACGTTGCAGTTTTGGCGCTTTGATTTCAAAGGGTTATGATGTACCGTAACACACTGCTCAATGGACCGCTTTTTCACCAGTATTCTGTTTAACCCCCCGAACTCGCGTTGCAGGCCGATTTTGTTATGACATATTTCTGTATTGCTGCTGACTTTTGGTACATGTATGAATCAAACAGATCATCTGCCAGGGGAATGAGGCCGTCCTACGGACGCTGAACGGTACTAACGGAAATCCTGTAAGAGGATACCTATGTTTGTTATTAACACCAGAAATATATCAAGAATGGAAAATTCTTCATTTCTTACCAGACAATAACATATTTTTGCTATACAAACAAAAATGTAGGTATTCTTTTTACTATATGCCATGTAATATCTAAATATTGGTGTTGATACTTGCAAATTTTATTGATAAGGCCATCGAAAATCAAACTCCTGTTTCTCAGGCCATTGCGCGTGGTCCCGAAACCCCGAGCAAAGCCCTTTTTTATTACGTTGAAAACCAAAATATAATTTTTACAGAATTATTTTTTTCCATCTGTTTGGGATCCCATTTCCCCCAAATTGGCCTGAAACCAGACCCACCGCATCAATGCTTGTTTTGACTTAGGCAGTGTTGCTAATTGCTAAAAATGCTTAGAATGATGATAAATCAAGTTCAACTTTATTGACAATGTTGTGAACTTGTGATATGTATATTGTGTCCATAATTATACTAATGTGATATACTATAAAATACATGGGATTTGTTTGACGGTAGACTTAAAACTGACTGACAGAACCTGAAATCTCACGTTTTTTTCTGAAAGATGTTCTAGGCAAAGGGGGGGGGGGGGTCGGAATTTTTTTTCAGTCACGTATGATCATTTTAATTTTTTCCGGCCTCGGGGGACCCACCCACCCAATTTCTTCAGTTTCCGGCCTTTTTTTCCAGGCAATTTTGGACACCCACCCTTTTTTTTCCGTTTTAGGAATTTTTTTTCCGGTCAGGTTTGGACACCCACCCCCCTAAATTTTACGGCCTCGGGGGACCCACCCACCCAATTTCTTCAGTTTCCGGCCTTTTTTTTCAGGCAATTTTGGACACCCACCCTTTTTTTTCCGTTTCAGGAATTTTTTTTCCGGTCAGGTTTGGACACCCACCCCCCTAAATTTTAGAAAATTATCAATTGAGCAACCAAATAGCTGATTATCCTGCATTATCATAATTTATTGCGCGATATTTGAATAGAACAGTGCATAATGAGATAACGATACTATTTGAATTTATCATATAAGTCATTAATCAAGAAATGTGTCAACATAATCACATTTCTATGGATATATAGGCAGAGTGCCAAGTTTTTATTAACATTCATTTTCATAATATATAGTCACATGATCTAGTCACATAATCACATTTGAGTATTCTACAGAATACATGGTACCGGTACAACAAATTTCCGATTATTTGATATTTGCTATGTGATATACAGTAATGCCCTAATTAATTGACTCCATAACCACAGCAAAATAATGGGTAATTTTTCAGGATTTAGTTGGAAATATGGCTTGTTGTCATTCATCGGAAAAATTACCAATTATTCTGCTGTGGTTATGGAGTCGTTTAATTAGAGCATTACTGTATTGGTGGAACCAAATTGTTTATCAAAACATGTGGAAATACAACTGTTCATCCCAGTTCATCCCAGTTTGAAGAATAATGCTAATACCAAACACAACCATGATATACCCGCGTGACACTTCTTGGTGCATCTCAGAAACCAGAACTGAGGAAACATGTTATAGCGTGTAATGGCAGGCTGGTAGCCACTGCCTGAAGTAATAGGCTTCGTAATAATTGGGAATAATATGGATGGATAGCCCAATCTCACTTCTTTTTTGCTCACGATATCAGTGACGATAAAATCTTTGTTACTGTGATCAACATTACAAGCTGATCCACATTAACTTGGAAAACAATTTGAAATTGTTCAAGCTGCCTTCAATTTATTTGTTAAGATTTTCTGTTTTATGTTGTCAAAAGTCTATTTTATTCCATTATTTATTATATCTTTATTTCCATATCACATATGGTCAAATGTGCTTTCATTTTATTGCTTATTTTCAGCTGAGTTCTGCATAGTTATTCTTATTTTGTTGTATCAGTAGATGGAATCCTGATTAAATTTTATTTTTTCCAATAGCGCAGTTTCTAGTTCTATCAAGTTGAATTTGGGTTATTGTTGGCCATTGTGCAACTGATCCAACTTCTGATAACCTCTATATATAGTATAGCATTACTATTAACTATATATGACCTGTTTCTGTTCAAAACACATCAAAATAAGACTCAATAGCAGGAATGGAAACAAAAATTCGCATATGGAAAAAACTGCTTTTTGGACCCGAGAGACACCCACCCACCTCATCGTACGTGCCTGGAATTTTTTTCCGAACCCCCCCCTGTTCTAGGCAATATTTTGTTTACCACGCAAACCGATGGTAAAGTAAATGAGATATACTACTACCAGTCAATAGATTAACAATAGAACACTTGAAATTGGGAAAATTATCATTTGGTATAATGATATCAGTATAGTTGTTTTTAGTTTTTGGTATTCGCTGTGAGGAATATGATTATGTGCCCTCCGTCAAACTAAATTTTCACCAAGAAATATAGCTTTGATGGTTGGGTTTACGCACCCAAATCGATTCTCAATATATTTGCCTATAATTTCAATTGGTTTCCCGAAGTAATGGTCTTTGTTTGCAAAAGTTATGGAGATTTAAACAGGAATTTTACCTTTTTCGAGGCAAAAGCTGTGTTAAAAGTATTGAATGGACGCGATTATGCGATATTATTAACTAGGCAATCATACTTACTGTTTGTTGTGTCCTTTGTTCGATGATTAAAGCAAAAAAACCAGTTAAGAACATTTCATTCTGTGCTTTGACAAACCAGGTTTTCCAATCTACCGCTCGCACGGGAATTCCCGCGGTTAACAGCTCTACACCGACCAACAACAATACACCGATCGGCACACATAGGGTGTTAAATCTACCCATTGATTCCTGAACAACTGAACGAAGATTTTGAAAAATATTAGTCTTATATACTGGAAAAAGAAGGTAAGCAAGAAGTGGATTGCCGTGGGTGGAGTATTCCATTCTCACCAATCAGGCAACGCGAAACGAGTCAGAATGGATGACACCACCACCCGAGAGAAACAACCATTCAAAACGCTCCTTTCTTAGACCTTTCCGGGAGAAACTACCACGAAAATTTGAAATATGAAAATACGAAATACAAATAAAAAATATGACAAATAAGCTGTTGAAGAGAGTATATATTGGGAGGAACAAGAAGCAGAAAACTATTTTGAAAAGAATAACACAAGAAATTAAGCCATAAAGTAGCATATGCTTGGAAAAAAAAGCCAAAACTTGTGAAAGATGCACACACGAAATTAGAAGATAGCTTAGCGGTAACGAGGTAATTTTATCACATTCCTCCCTACTAAAAAGAATAATAGCTTACTATTATTTAGAGTTTGCAGAGTTTATGTTTTAGGAACTTCTGTTGAGTTGGCCCACTCTCCCTTACGTAACCAGTTATTGTTAGTATGACAAACGAGATGTCCATCCATCGCAGCTACTTCCTGATCCCGCGAGGGGTGCATGGGTCGGCACGCGGAGGTGGGCAACACCCCTGTCACAACCCTACGTTCATCTGCTGCGTCCGTTGGCTTCCTCGCGTTGCTGACTCAACTCTTCCACAATAATCTGCCTATGGGGCAACACATCCCCAGGATCAACAAAGTCCTCGTTGGACACCGTCTCAGTCCAAAAGCTCTTGTGATCACTCTTCTTTTGATGTTGTGTTAAGCGAGTTTTTAAGGAAAACTTACGCTTGCAACTGCAAACATGTAGTATTTTTTTTCATACGGTGAAACTGTGTCCAGTGTTTTCCAAATACTCTTAGGCTACTAAAAAACTTTGTCGACACCGGGCATCCTTTTACACTGCACACTTGTCCACCCACTGGGAAGCTATGCCTGTTCTCCTTAACATTGTCCACATCTATTTCATCATAATATAATTCAGCCATTTTACTGGAAATATAAGAAAGCAATTATGAGTATTTTATTTGAAATATCAGGATGTTTATTTGCACTAGACTCTTTCATTTAATCATCCACTCTATCATACATTTATAGTCGTCATTATCGAATACTATTAGATATAAAGCTCTAGTGAGGTTTAAAATGAATAAGGATTAGGGACACTGTAAAATTTGTTATGGTGAGTATATATCACGTGGTTTAAATGTTCTGCCACTCCTAGTAGAAATTATAGGACTAGGTACTTCTGGTTCAACGTCCAGGTCATCAGACAAATAGTCGTCATTACCGGAAGCAATTGACGGTGAAGCACTAGGAACTACTGGAGCAGACTCAGAAGTAAATATCCAAGTGTCAGGTATATTGTTGCCATCGTATGGCTTGAGATAATCTACATGTACATATTTAGGGCGTTTAGTTGCACTTTGCTGTATTATATATGTAAAATCAGTCTGTTTCTGTATTATAAGATATGGACCAATCCATCCACAACCAAGTTTATTTTTCTCTACAGGAGGATACCAATACCAAACCCAATACGCAACATTCATGTTTTTAACTTTAGTTCCACGGTCATAATATTTTTTCTGTCGACTAGCTGCCATATCAAGATGTTTATATGCAAATTCAAAACTATTCCTGAAATTGTTTTTCAACCATTCTACATATTGAACAGGGCACACATAAGCTGTACCTTCGGCTGGTGATTTAACCATAATGTCTATGGGAAAGCTAATCGCTCTGCCTAGCATTAATAAGTTAGGGGTACAATGAGTACTGGAATGTTGGGTTGAACGATATGCCATCAACAAATATAAAGGAAGCTGCTCATCCCAATTAGAGTGGTTTTCATTTACAAATATAGCTAGCATTTGTAGTAAGGCCAAAAAAAAATTGTATGTTTCCGATAATGGAGCGAAAAAATTAGGGTAGGTAGGTAGGGAATTTTATTTTTTATTATTTTATTTTGATATTTTCTATCCAGCTTCAGAAATATTGAACTACCTCGACCGAAATGACATAAAATGCCAACTCGGGTTGAGGGGAAAGTATTACTTGATCAACACGGTGGAAATATACATTAAGATTGATACAAGATCAAACTTACTTCATGCTTATAAAGTATGTTTTTTATTATTCACATTCCATATTTTCATAAATTTGGCTATAAACTTGGTACGAAATTCATGTTGCTAACTTTTTATAAGAATTTTACACATAATACCGCCATTATACCGTACTTGTATTGTGACGACTACATCCCATTGTCTGGAGGTAGTCATGAGTACACCCAAACTAGCATGCCGGCCTGGTTTTTGGAAACAATAGCTATACATGTACACCTAACATGTGGTGATGACCTCTATACATGTACATGTATATATACAGATAAACACCCACCATGTCTGTTGATAGTGTTCCTATGTTCCATAAGACCCAAACAAGGCATAAAGAAGGCATGAGATCCACTCTCAGGAAATTAAAATTGAAAAATGCATGCCCATCAGTCAACAACCCATCACACACCTGGGGGCGTTTGAGACAGCAGTCACTTCATGGTCACTTTTCACAGGGATATGTTAGAAACCATGTGTTTTGAACACTAATGACCATCAATATTTATGTGCATTAGTGGTAAAAACAATAATAAAAAAAAAATTCTTTTTCTCAAAATATCAATAAAAAGATTAGGGTCGGCGGGTTATTTTTAGGGTCGGTCGATGTACGGAAACATAGCATCTTTTTTTTTTGGCCTAATGTTCAATTAAATCTTTCAATCATTTATCAGACTGGGGTCTGTAAGGAGTTGTGCGACTTTTTTCAATACCGAGCAAAGTACAGATCTCAGAAAATAACTGTGACTCAAATTCCCGTCCCTGATCAGTGTGGATTCTTTCAGGGCAGCCATACCTAGATAGAATTTGGGTTACTAGAATTTCAGCAATAATTTGTGCAGTATGATTCTTACTATGGAAAGCCTCCTTCCATTTGGTAAAATAGTCACCAATTACTATAATATATTCATTGTCATAATTTGTGATGGGCAACGGACCTAATACGTCAATAGCTACACACTGCATGGTTTTGTATTGTTAACATGCTACATGGGGTATTTCCCTATTCCAGGACCAGGCTTGCGTTGGGCACACTCATCACATTCATGACACCACCGTTGTAAGTCAACGCTCATGCAAGGCTAATCATAGTAAAAACGCCGTTTGATTGCCTCCAAAGTTCAATCACGCCCAAAATGGCCGGCAATTTTGTCACTGTAATTTTTGAAAAATGAACTGCCTCATTTCTTTAGGTGCAACTAACTGATATTGGTCCCTATTCAACATTATTGATTGCCTATATAATACACCCTCGGTCAGGCATAAATTTCCCCATTGTATACAATAAACATGAACATCAGAACTAAGCTTTGCAGTTTCATCAAGCGATGATCGTTTATCAGAATTGGTTTTGGCATCAATGATAAATTTAATATCCGGATCCCGTGACTGCATTTCAACAAGATCGGCCACCCCCAGGAATCCACCCAATTAACTCTAGAATCCATCAAATTAACCCTACTCTCGAACACAGGGGAAGTAGTTACGTGATCATTGTTGGAACCCGGTATTTCAGCACTGGTAGTAACTTCTGACGAATTACTGTAGCTCTGATCAACCTCTTTAGACCCAACAATGGTGCCAACTTGTACCTATCACTGCATGTGGGGCAACTAATACAATTTCCTACACAAGGTTTGCACGGGATCCGTGATATTAAAGCATCTGCATTTTTATGTTTAATTCCAGCTCGATGTTGCATTTGAAAATCGTATATACCTATAATACTTATCCACCTTGCAATCATTCCCTCAGGCTCTCGGAAATTTTAAAGCCAAATTAAAGACGCATGGTCTGTTCTTAGGCTAACTTTCCTACGAATTAAATAATGTTTAAAGTCGCCGTCGCGAAGTTCACATTTTACTCATTTCCCCGCTTATTAGACCCACAGAGTCGCTCTGAGAAAGAAATGAATCGCTGAAGAATATCCGCTATCGATTCACATTCTAGGAAACCCCCGTTGCACGCGCACAGCTGGAAACGAAAACAACGAATTGGGTGTATTTTATTTTTGGCCCGTGACGTCACATTGTACCTTCCCACACTGTTGATATTGCGTTATCGAAATCGGGTGCCGCATGGTTTTGTTTTATTTCACAAACATGTTTCATTTTCGTTGGAAATCGTGAATTCGGAATGAGTTTATATGTGTAATAAAATATTGAATAATACGACAGGAATTTATTCACGTGGCCAACAGCTCGGGAGTAAATGCGTACATATTTGGACGAGGTTCGTGTGTGTCACTGTCAGATTAGGTCCACAGGAACTTCGAAATTATTAACTTTCAACCTATTGTTGATATGAAATACATGGGATACGTGACTGCTTTCGCAGATTTCTGCTTTCAAGTTTCACAAGAAGAGTACGAATTACGTTCATGGCTGAACTATCAGAAGGGCTTCTTGTGTGGCTATGCTGTCTACGTATCTGCATGTATCATCTGATCAAATAGTGAAATACAGATCTATACAGTATACTATGGCTTCTTCCATTCATTGAGTTGAAAAAGTAAATACTGGAGTGTTATTAAGCTAAATAATATAATACCTATGTTTAGGGTAAACACACCAGCCCCTCCCAAAATGGACCGCATCCTCACCATTGTCTGGGGTTCAAGTTTTTTTCTTCCAATTTTCATCCGACTCATTCTTTTTTCATTATAATATACAAAAATGTGACAACGATAGCGACCAGAATAAGCTTTTGCTTTAAAAATAATGAACAATAGTCATTATTTTGTCATTTTATGGAGATTAGTTCCATACATCATCTTCTCAGAAGAAGTTAATTTCTTGCTATTTCATGACTAGTATATAAAGCAAAATAAGCAATAAAACCCCCCAAGATGATTTTTTTGTCATGTAGGTCCCGGTCTTCTTCCCCTCCTAGCCTGGACATCTTACCCCCATCCCAAACCCTGACTCAAACAACTTTTTCTCGGAAGAAGTTAATTTCTCGCTGCTTCATGACTATAAAGCAAAATAATCAATAAAACCATGATTTTTTTCTCAAGTAGGTGCTGGTGGGGAGGGGGAGATATCCTGGCCTGGACATCTTCGTTTCATGACTATATAAAGCAAAATAAGCGATAAAACCATAAGACAATTTTGTTGTCATGTAGGTGCTGGGTTGTGGGTAGCTATCCAGACCTAGACATTTGAAAACAATGAAATTAAATAAAAACAAATTTAAATCTCCAAAGTCATTTTTCTTGCCATTTCAGGATCAAATAATCACATTTGTGATAAAAAAAAATTGTCACTTGGAAAAAATAAAAATAAAAATGGAATTATAAAAAACGTTTTTCTGGCCATTTCAGGACGAAACTATGAAAAGTGGGGAAAACAATTTTGTCACTTGAAAATAAAAAAAATAAAATAAAAAAAAATTTAATATCAAAACAATATTCTGGCCATTTCAGGGTCAAACGGTATCAAATGAGTGAAATTATTTTTAGTCATATATGGGGGGGGGATATCCAGGGTGGGGGAAGATATCCTGGCCGGGGGGGGGGGGGAGATGACGTGTTACACCGGGTACCTCATCTAGTAATATTTATTCATTGGTGGGAAAAGTTCAGATAATAAGTTCAGGTCATTTGTTGAACATATTATCTGAACATTTCCTTTGGAACAACTGAACAATGGAAGGGTTAAATTATGTTTTTGGCTGAAAAATATTGAATGTCATTTTGTTGTTGGTGATGCCAAATAGTTAAACTTTTATAGGGTAAGTCCCTAGAGATTATCCAAAAGTTTATATATATATGTCAATTATTAGTTGAATCAAGAAAATACCAGTTTTCATTCGGCATGTTTTTGTCTAACCCCTGTCATGAAATAGATTTTTTTCTGGAGAACGAACACATAAAAAAGTAAGTTACCTCCTGAGATAAATCACTCTGATAAATTTCATAACAATTAGATTATTACCATGGGACTATATAGTGATTTCTGTCTGGGGATAACTTACTTTTTGCGTGTTCATTATCCAGAGGAAAAAAATCTAAATCTGAAAAAAGCAAACGTTCAAGTAAGTGGCCCTAAGAAATGTGAGTTTTTGTTAGTAGAAACTCTCAGGTCATGCTCCATTCGCCATGTGTTTCATCTTTGATAAATTTCATAACAATTAGATTATTACTATGTGAGATACAAAGATGTGACACGTAGCAAATGGAGCATGACCTGAGATATTCTACTCACAGAAAGTTTGCCTTTTTGTTATATAACAATTTGATATTTTATCGATGAATTTTATGGGAGATGAAGATTAGGGAGATACATTGTAACAATAATATATTATGATTTCATTCATTTATTCATTCATTCTCCAGCTCGGGCAAACGAAAGCCCCTGTAATTTCCACCATCATTTGGGAAAGCATGCTTGATGGCATGCATAACACACGATGGAAGAGGTAGCCATAGCACCACCGAATAAACTGTCTGTATGCTATATGCCTGTATTTGTTGTGCAGAGGTCCACTAAACGGATGACTATATTGTTGCTGGTATCCTAAACATGCAAATTAATGTACCCATGGGTCCAGGTACACACTCGTGAAGGGGGCAGTCTCCGTGATACACTTGAAGTGTCCTTCCTCTGAAGCTTGGCCTCAACTTTCTCCATCTCATGGCAACATCTGCAATCACAGGTAGTCTCCATCACTGTACATATGCCACATTAACTCCTGGAATGACAAGGGAAATATTATGGAACAACTCAGAGTTAATATTTAATTCCTGAATTTTGTTGATGCAAACTGTGACAAATGTGTAACAAACTCGACATACAGTAATGCCCTAAATAATCGACCCCTTAACAACAGCAGAATTATGGGTAATTTTTCAGGATTTATGTCCCGGTGTCTAGGGTTTAGATGTTGAATTGGCCGTGTCGGGAACATTGATAACAATAAATGTCCGTAGCTTTTGATAACTTTATATGTGTATAAGTCATAGTGATAAACACAGCAGGAGCATCGGTAAAAGGTGAACAGAGGTATATCGTTCGGCCGCCGGAGAGAGAGTTGTTCCTCGTATCTCTCGACGCCAGTAGTTATTACAACGTATGGTGTATCATGCATCCTAATGAGGTATGATGTATATGATACACCTACCTGTGACGTACATCACCATCGGTATGGTGGAATGATTGTGGTCTGATCCTTCCAACACATAAGATGGTAGTACATGTCACATCCAATATAGAATATGATCTTGATAATTATGATTGTATCTATTCTATTAGTTATATCTCGATGTGCTGTGTTTATCTGTACAATACGTTATAGCAATAACTGGGAACATAATTAATTATATATCAACCGATATCTTCTGTACTATCGGACAGAGTCCAATCCGTTCAGAGTTCCCAAGACTATATATAGTATTGGGAACTAAAAATTTTATAAAATCCGAGGGTACAGAAGATAGTTGGATCTATGAGTATAATCGCGAGTCGCGAACCTAAAAAAATCAACACATGGATATTTATATACAAAAACTCAACAGCAAACGAAACGATAGTTAGTTATCCATGGCGAGTCTGGTAAACAGCATATGTCACTAGGTTACTGGATTAGCATCGAACAGTAAGTCACTGGAGCACTGGTATATCAACGAACAGTTTATTTATCCAAGAATTTGTAGAGAAATTCTGGCTTGGCGGGTATACATGAGATATGTGTCCAATAGATAATCGGTAAACGAGTCTATCCAAGGTCGGATAATCAACACAGTAGCTATAAGCTGGTATGTGCGAACAAGAAAACTCGCACAAAACGTACAGTTATAATTGACAGCAACAATTATGGAAGATAAATGTTATTGTCCGAGCAGCATGCGAGAACTGGCAAGGCGGCATTCGTTCCATTGATGAAATCCCGTGTACACAGCAGATGGTCGTACATAATTAGATAACGGTATACGATGAAAGAAGGTACGCAAATGTTTGTGGTATAGGTATATGTAGCTTCACAGGATATCGTCTTGGACATCTCTGGTCTTAGTCAGCAAGTGACGTGGAGTCAATGAAGTAACGTGTAATGATCGGTGTACATGTATCAGCAGTGTACAGTTGCGATCAAATGTCAATTCTTTTATGCCAATGTATATCAAACGTATTCATGAACGATCTGGCAGCATATGCGTCATTTAGTTAATCATCTAAGGAACTGTGGCGGCGTCAGCGTTGAAACAACCTTGTATACAAGACGTCGAACAAGGAAATGCAGCAACGAGTTGAACCTGTTCGTAGAGCATTTCCATAAAATGTAAAGAAAAATGGTCATGCAATAAATGAGGGATATGGACATTAAGGGAATTGGGTTTATGATCAATAAAATGTGATCGTAGGAATTAAAAAATATGTCTTGAATCATGACATTAAAGGGAACCGCTAGATATATGTATATCACACCATAAAATTTCATAAAAAATGTAATTGTCGTTGAAATCAATTGCTGTGCGATAACCAAACATGCCTGCCGCGACGATATTTATAATCAACAATCGTGTAATTATTTTGGTGTGAAATTATTGTTAAAATCGGGTGAATTAGCGTTCACCATTCCAGTAGAATTAGAACCAATCAGTAGATGATTGCGATTTCGTTAAACTATTCACAACTATTTATAACAATCGCGCGGTAATGAAATACCACATACATGTACTTCTCCGCTATCTATATCATATTATATTATATTATATGCACATATTTAGTTTTGTAAACGAAACTCAATATGCGGTTTACAGAGTGAATAAAATAGTATTATACTTGTGCTTGGTATAAGCCATCTAACGACCATTCTTATTTAATAACGCTTAGCATTCCATTACCAACACCAGGGTTAAATATCCCTGCGTATTTCAAGTCAAACCCGGAAGACGAGGGCTGATCATACCACTCGAAATTCCACTATACCTATATTCAATCCATCTAGGTAATGCTTCGTGGCGGCACAAATTGTATGCTAAGGATGCATGGTCAATGACGATTAATGATAATCTATTTTTATTATTATGACAGCTACGATTGAACGTTGTATTGTATGTATGGTCAATTGGCAACTCATCGCGGTGCTTACCCATACAATAACCTACATAACACGCATGTCAGCTGAGTTATGGAGTCTATGCAATACTCATGCTGGTCAGTTCAAATGTATGTGCAAATTTATCATCTCAATAGCTTTACACGATATTCCTGGACCCGTTGTCCAGATACATAAATCAAGTAAACCTCATGCTTTGTATACAAACAAGTTTGCATGTGTTGTCGGCACTAATTTAAGCGTGCAGTGGCACAATGTTGGATATATTTATGTTATACCCGCGTAGACTACGAATATTATGTTTGTGTTTAATTCTATTGTTTATCAGTTCTATTCCTTTGTTATACGGAAAGTGAATATTTAGGATTTTTTTATCCAT
This sequence comes from Siphonodentalium dalli, assembly GCA_032622095.1. NCBI lineage: Eukaryota > Metazoa > Mollusca > Scaphopoda > Gadilida > Siphonodentaliidae > Siphonodentalium > Siphonodentalium dalli. Next base: position 73,899,943 of record CP136069.1, read on the forward strand.
TGTTTGTTATTTCGTCATGACTACAATATATATTTATTTACGGATGCATTACTGTTGCACAATTATACTGGTAAGTATGACTTTAATGGAATCCTGATATTAATTCTGTCGGACAAATTGTCTATTTTGTTTCCCGTGTGCTTATAACACGAATGATATCATTCACGCATGATTGTGTAGATGCATCATATGAATGCGAATTTAAATCGATATCCATGTCAGAAACAGTTTTTTGTACATATGGGTTTATGTTATCAGAGGCAACATTTTCAATTTCTTCAGTGGCGGCAGCAAATGCATCTGAATTATTATTGTTTTGCTCATTTGCGCGCAATCTATCTGCCCATTCCAAACGCGGTATTTCATCGTCGCTTGAAGAATTTTCATTATTTGGCGGTCGAAGTATAGTCTGGCGCCATTTGCACTGAGAAAATCTCTGCCGATTAATAAAGATCGATGCATGTTTGAACAAACATAGAATTTATGTGAAACCTTTAATTTATTAATGTGGAAATTTAATATGATGAAACCATTTATGGTTAGTGCATCCCCACTTGCAGATTTTGCATGAAACTGCGTTTCTTGCATTTGCGGTTTATAATTTAAATTGTTATAAAATTTTAATGAACATAAACTGATGTCGGCTCCACTATCCAGTATGGCTCGATATTTTTGTGTGCCTATTGTAATCAATATCGATGATGCCACTTGTGCATTTATGCCTTTCATTAACTTTGAATTATTTTGATATTCCGGAATTGATAAATTCGTTTTAATATCTTGCTGTTGTATCACCGGTGGCGTTTGTTTATGATCGTAAGGCTTATGTGATGTGTTTGGAGCTCTTGTTTTCACGGACGCTGATATTTTATTTTTATTTATATGCGGTAAGCTTTGGTGAAACGGCCTGTGAACATTATTTTTACTATCTCTAGGTGGTTTATTCCAACATAATTCTCTCCCATTGCTTCTGTGTATATGCAATTTATTCCATGATGGAGCGTTAGCTTGCTTATTATTCTTGCTTTTGACACGATTCCACTCAGATGCTCCGCTCTGGGTGGAACGTTTTAGTTTAAATAATGTTTATTCATTTCATCCAAACGTCTTCGACACCATGTGATATTATGTCCAGATTTCCAACAATATCGGCATAATAATTGAAATGCTTGGGTCTGTGGATTAAACACAGAATTTCGTGATTGTCGTATATGTTGAACATAAGGCCAACTTCGCGTGTTATCATATCTATTTTGTTTAGAATATGATCCAATCCGTGGGCGCTGATTATTATTCGAATAACATGAGCTAAATGAATTTCTACCCTGTAAATAGCTTGGCCACCGTCTTGCTGGTGTGGCGGGCGCATTAAATCTATTACCAGTGATCCGGGCTTGAAATTTATTGCCTTCCATACTAGAATAATTATTATCACGAAATGATCGATAATTATGATCAGTATTCTTTTCATTCTGGCTATAATAAGACTGTAATCGGTGTTGAATAGTATATTCTCTTAAAGCGAGATCAGTTGCTTGATTTAAGGTTTGTGGATCTTCCCGCAAAAGTTTATCTCTCAATAATTTACTCTTTAATCCTGTGATGAATTGTTCTCTCATATGTAATTGGGCGACTTCTTGTCGAATATTTACTAGCCCATACACATCGATCGCTAATGATCGTAATCTATCAGAAAAAACTTGTATAGATTCTTCTGGTGTTTGCTTTGCTGCTTGAAAAATAAGGAGCGCATCTATTTTATCTTTTGCTTCGCTATATCGAAGTTTTAATTCCTGCTTGATTTCTGCCCATGTACTTCTGATCACACCATCGGCATTTATGCGTTCTTGTGTGAACTGAGTTAAAAATTCGAAAACTGAACCTCTGCTTGTCTGCAGAGCAAATTTAATTAATGTTTGATCAGTCGCATCAATTGCTTGGCCATAACGATATAATTCGTTGGTCCATTCAAGAAAAGATTTAGGGTCTCCCGAAAAAGGGGTGATAACGTTTGTCACACCAGTTGCCATCTGAATTGCTGACGAAATGCTTGTGGCGTCCAACTGTTGGTCTATTGCACTATTAAAATGACCCAATTGTTTGGAAATGCGATCTAGTACGACGCTGTCATTTGCGTTTCGTACCTCGTGATTTTCATGGGTTTCATGCAAAATAGATCGCATTCGCTCTATCTCTCCATCGATTTGGGCGCTACTATAATTAACGTCATTCGAAAAGGAAGGACGGGAAGGGTGACTTTGTCATATTCATCTTGATTTTAATTACTAAAGTAATTGGGAATAGAAAAGGCAAAATTGCAGCTATATAAGTAATTAATAATTTGAGTTGGGTTGGCACATGCACATTCTAATTGTGGCATTATAGAATTGCTCTAGAACATAATGCGGGTATTGTGTTTATTTAATTTGAATTATTAGATCAAAAGAAACGTATTGGTTGGTATAGTAAGTACTCACTTATGAACGAAAACACAAGTTCTGGTTCCAAGCTCACGAGCACCATTGTCCCGGTGTCTAGGGTTTAGATGTTGAATTGGCCGTGTCGGGAACATTGATAACAATAAATGTCCGTAGCTTTTGATAACTTTATATGTGTATAAGTCATAGTGATAAAGACAGCAGGAGCATCGGTAAAAGGTGAACAGAGGTATATCGTTCGGCCGCCGGAGAGAGAGTGGTTCCTCGTATCTCTCGACGCCAGTAGTTATTACAACGTATGGTGTATCATGCATCGTAATGAGGTATGATGTATATGATACACCTACCTGTGACGTGTATCACCATCGGTATGGTGGAATGATTGTGGTCTGATCCTTCCAACACATAATATGGTAGTACATGTCGCATCCAATATAGAATATGATCTTGATAATTATGATTGTATCTATTCTATTGGTTATATCTCGATGTGCTGTGTTTATATGTACAATACGCTATAGCAATAACTGGGAACATAATTAATTATATATCAACCGATATCTTCTGTACTATCGGACATTTAGTCGGAAATATGGCTTGTTGAAATTCATCGGAAAAACTCTCACAGAGCTTTCCAATGAATGGCAACAAGCCATATTTCTAATAAGTTCATTTTTGTCATAAGTAACTACTGGTTCGGGGAGCGGATGGCATCCGACAGCCAACTTGAAAGAAGAGCACATTCTATCTCTGTGAAAATGTGCGTCTAAGCCCCGTAAGACCTGGTTCTTTGGTTTTGGTGTGTTCGTTTCCGGTTTCGAGGCTGCGGCTACCGCAGTCGTTTTGGAAAACACTTTAGGAGGAAGTTTTGTGCTATACCGGTGTTCTACATTTTCCGATTTCAAAGCCGCGGCTACCGCAGACGTTTTGGAAGACACTTTAGGAGACGGTTTTGTGTTATACCGGTGTTCTACTGAACGATCACGAACTGCCACTGACGTTTTTGAATACAATTTGGATGAATCCTGAGTTTCCGCAAACCTTTTTGAAGACCGGTTTTCTACGGAGGATTCAAGATACTTCTTCCTGTCTCCTACCGAGGAATCTCGAATAGATCGGCCCCGTTTCCGGTCCTTTGACTTGTGAGTCTTCTATGTTGATTCAGGCTGGCTGGGTGTATTTATACTCGTATGCAACCAGGATGATCGTGGCTGCCACAATACTATCCTCTGCCTGTTCCTGTCACATTCCTGGCCTAATCTCCGGTCTTCGATCTTCCACATCCTGAACGGGAATGTGACCACGGATAATCCTACATCTCATGGTATCTATATGGAACAACGGAACCTTTGAGGCCGCAAACGACTTCCTTTGCTCCTCGGTCACTTTATTAACTCATTCAGTGCCGTGTTTCCTGGGATTTTCGTAGGCTAGAGTGCCAGGTTTCCTGGCGATTTCCTGGGAATTTGGACGCTATGCGTTTGAGGATACGTTACTACACAGACAAATAATATACCTCGCTGATATTACACATGTCAATAGTCCTTGACCCCAGCATTACTAGTCAGTTGTCAGAATGTTGTTATGGGGTGACAATATGATGGTTTCCATGGCAACGGGTGTTAGTTTTAACGATTTTTGTCAATTTTCGCTATTTTATCTGGACAAATCATAGTTTATTGCTAACTCAGCTTCACCAGTGACTCACCAACGTGTTTATATACAGGGCAGGGTTGTGTTAGAACTTTGTATAACTTCGGTTGGGGTCAAATGTGGGGGTTGCCATGGAAACAATAATTATTCTTAGTGACACATATCAGTCCAATGTATTTTTCACGCATATAGATTATACGAATGTTCAGTCATTGTACACAACTATGACCGGTCACGCGTATATACTGAATATATATATATAAATATAACTTTATACATATATATATAATCAATATATATATATATACACATATATTTATATATATATATATATATATATATATATATATATATATATATACATACATACATACATACATACTGAATATATATATATATATATTTATTTTTTTTAATTTTTTTTTTAATTTACCAACATGTATATGGTAAAATCCCGATCAGGCTGGATATTCGGGTATGCAATTATAGTTTTTAATATTATATCTGAAAGTTTAGGCATAACAAGTACCTTTCCGGTCTACATATTTCAAGTGAGTGATTATCTGCATATATTAATGTACAGTGCACCTCTTCTTTAGTTTTTATTATTTGCGTCAACAATCTGCATAATGGTTTTAGCCCTGCAAAATAATTAGCCATATGTATGTAACGGTTGTTGCATATAAACAAACACAATAACGCAAATGTAAACATGGGAATAAAACCATAGTGTGCCCGGCAGTTAGACATTCGATCCCGCTATGCTGTGTTAACATGTGTTGATATACTGTACTAGTACTATTACACAGGTGCATGATACCATATATATGTTTAAACCTGTGTTACCATTATCTGCATGTACAACCACTATATATATCACATCGGCTACTTGTCATACTGTGATAAAGCCATGTTATGCCACTCAACTTATTTTGTATATCTGAGATACATGTATCGTTTATATAATATACATGTGAAGTTGCACATATTCCACATGAGGACCCAACCTGATTCTGCAAATATATATGTCGTTGGCATATATGGTCACCCACAATTATATTTGGTAACGATTCTGTAATAAGGGGATAAAATAGGTGAATACGATAACTTCAATAAAGTTGGGTAATCAATTGCTACAACGTTGAATACAGTGTGACAAATAGATTCACGGTGTGACGTTAACAATAACAGTGGGGGTCGGTTCATAGTTATTCACTGTCACTTGCTGCCAATTCTCCGAAGTGAATTGCAGCTGCTCGTTTATAGTCCCGCTGTGTATGGTAAATTTCGAAGCATGGAATGATACACAGGGAAACACCACACCTCAAGCACTCATACCTCGTTTCTCGGCGTCGAGGTGCATGTATCCCTCGCTGACGCCTCTCCCCAGTATTCACACAACAACACATGCACCTTTTTGCTGGATTCTTAACTTTCACAGTGCCCGGTATTGAACTTGGGAAATGTCGATCAGTGAGACGCTCGCCATCGGAGATGTGTAAGACCCGTCCAGGGTTCAAGGGTTGACATGTAGCTCTCATCTCTTCAATGAGCTCAACGGTGAACTCATACTGTTTCATGGGTTTGGTGGCATTCGTGTTTTTTCTGTATATAACGTATGCCTGCACCCTAGCGAGGTTGATGAAGTATATGGCCAGTTTGACATACCACTTCATGGTCTTGCGTCGCATAGAATAGTAGCCAACATTTTGGTCACAGGTATCGACACCGTTCATATGCTGGTTATATTCTACAATAACTTCTGGTTTCTCGATCAGCTTCTTCGTTTTGCGATCGATTTTTCCACTTGGAATTATAGCATCAGTGTGGCAAGTGCTCAAGAGCATGACTTCTTTCTTGTCCATCCACTTAATACACATCACCGGACCTTCCTTCTGCGCCGACACCTCTCCTCTCTTCAATTTTGCTCCCTTTACTTCCTGTGGCAGACCCTTCCTGTTCTTCCTCACTGTTCCGCAAGCCATAGTGCCGCGCTTGTATAACCTATTCACCAATGGCAAACCAGTATAATAGTTATCTGTGTAAACACAGTGCCCCTTATCTAAGTACCTTTCCATCAACCCTGCCACGACATTTTCTGTTTTAGAGTGATCGCCCGTCTCGGTTACATTGCTTTGTTCCGCTCCCGTATAAACACTGAATTTGACAGAGTATCCCGTTTCTGATTCACAGAGTTGGAAAAGTTTCATTCCGTATTTAATAGGTTTTATCGGGATATACTGTTTCCAACTAAGTCGACCTGTCCACGGCACCATTGTCTCATCCACTGCTAAGTTCTGTCCTGGATAGTATACTTCCGGAAACTTGGTGTTAAGGTGGTCAAGCAGAGGCGACACTTTGTATAGTTTGTTCCCTGGAGGGTGCAGTTGATTATTGTTAAAGTGTAGGAATTTTAAAATCAGCTGAAACCTATTTCTGGTCATTACGGATGCGAAGTCTGGAGTCGATAATATTCCCTGAGTGGACCAATAACTCGGAATAGTTGGTTTCTGTAACAGCCCCATAGCATATATCAGGGTTATGAACTGTTTTATTTCATTTGGGTCCGTAGGGGTCCAGTGTTTTACTCTACTGTGGGGCTTTGTCTCATTATTCGAGTTTGATGCTGCTGCTTGGAATTGATCATAATACCTGTTTGTTTCCACTGATATGTTTTCATAGACAGATTCATCTAGAAATAAATTGAGATATGTGAGTAAATCTGCATCTGCAGGGACCGGCACCTTGAGACCAGGTTGCCCAGTGAAAGGAATCTTTTTTACTGATTTCAGCCCTTGTGTGCTCCAAGTATTTTGCTTATTTGAATCATTGACTGAACTGGTCTGCCGTATACTACTCGATGACGTTGCCGGAGTCACGTTTACGATGTCGCTGTCGCTTTCGCTGTCAGATTCTGACACATAGAAGTCGCTATCACTGTCACTATCCATAATAATACGCTCGATTGCAGCATCAACACTGTATCGCCTCGGTGGAATAGATATTCGTTTCGATCGAAGCATGTTGCAGTTTATATGTTAAATGTCTATTAAATCTTGAAAAGTTCACCAGCGAAGGGTTGTGAGTCGTGACATTGAACTTGTTTTGGAGTTGACACAAAACATGAAACGGGAAATGGATTCAACAACGTCTGTGAATCCGGAAATAATGATGCATGAATTTTACTCATGTTTTAGTACGCACGATAGTTCATCGACTCCCCACCCACTAACACTTGACCCATAATTTAATAAATGTATATGCGCTGATGCTCCAAAATTTCGCCTGCAATTAATTCATATAATTACGCCGTGGATTAGGCCTATACCCACAGTTTTGAGAGCAATCTCGCCAAATTGATTTTTATGATTTATGTACATGATTTATGGACATAATGTTTTTTTCATCGCTGGCCTACATGTATATACGATAGCAAAGACGTACTTCATCGAACCTGATCGATCAACAGGGTTTCCGTTCGTAGGCCAACGGCTCAGCGTCTGTAGGACGGCATCAATCCCCTCGCAGATGATCTTTTTGATTCATACATGTACCAAAAGTCAGTAGCATATCTCATAAAAAATCAGACAGCAACGGGAATCGGGGGTTAAACAGAATACTGGTGAAAAGGCGGTCAATTGAGCACATTGTGTTATCGGTACAGTGTAACCCTTTGAAATCAAAGCGCCAAAACTACAACGTAATGTTTGGTGTGCATTGGAATAGCGACGTTATATACAGCGTAATACATATGTCGTAACATAAAAAAATTCCGGATATATTTGTGCACGTGATTAGCATGGTTGAAACTACTCACGCTCGGAGATCCCGTGCTGTCGTACGATTACATAATTTGATCAAAGAATTCCGAATTGCTGAGTTAGCCAGAGTAGGGATTAACATATGCCAACAGGCGGTTCTCCTACCAAAGGAGGTATCTACCAGCTAGGTAAAGGTAACAGGCTCACTGGGTCCGGACATTTTTATGCACGAGATTTGCGTGGATTAATCATAATATGGAACCTGTCCCAAATCAGTCTTTATAGCGGGATTTCATAGTGACAACACCGTTCATTTGAGCCATGTTACATGCATGGAGGATACACTAAAAAAAACATACCCCCGGGCCCCCAATATATATATGGAGATAAAGTCAAAGTACGGTCGATAATAGTTTCGTTGCCCACGCCTGGGTCCCCAAGCACAGACAACGACGCATGTGTTCGCATTTCCCGCCAAAACTCAATTATATTTTATAACATGTTGGCTAAATCTATGTTCTATAGCACACACCTATACACGTTTACACTTAGATTTGATGTGGGACTTAGAATATGTACGGTATAGCCCTATACACTGGTGTCAATAGACTACTAACATGTCGATGTTATGAAGTGTTATTGTCGACAAACAACATAGCGCAGCGGGGTAATAAGTTGGACAACAAACGCTGTTTTTATAGTGAATTTCGGCGAAATGGTCTGTTGCGCATGCGCAAATAAATGACCCCCGCCCTATGAGAGGTATATACACATACATTAGGTTGATCCAATATATGATGGACGTGTGATGTAATATCGGCAGCATGTATATGAGAACAATTATATATCAAACATTTATAAATGGAGCTGATCCGGTATTTTTGGCCTGACCAGTAAATAATGTCTCAATAAGTCATCTGCGCATGCGCAGGTAAACTTATTTTCGTCCATTTGTGACAGAAAAATTACGGAGAATGTGAGGTAGACGATATATCTACCAAATAAGTATGATAATATCGAATGTGTTCTCTTGTGGGAATAAATGTAGGAATTGAAAATAAACCACAACGGGCGACGTATATATACGTCGCCGGCAAATGGTTAGAATAACGTGGGCGACGTATATATACGTCGCCGGCACTGAATGAGTTAAGTATAGCTACCTTTACCCTCCAATTGACGAGGCAGGCACTGGAATTGATGTAAGGTGACAAAAAAGTACCCTGCATCTGGTTCATGCTCCTTTAAATCGTTAGCAAAAGAGATGTTTGAGCTACGGGCGGTTTTGCCTATGACAATTGGATTGGGTATGGCCTTATGGTCCCATTCCATGTTGAGTTTGTGACGGAGCTGTTTCAGCAATTGTGGTTCGTCCCGGCTATCGGGGGTCGCCACCGGACATAAAATCCTTGCAAATCGATTCAAATCCTCTCGAATTCCATCCCTAAAACATCTTGGAATCCGGCCAAATTAATTTTCCAGAGGCCACCAACAGGGCCGCAGATGTGAGGTATAAACGTGTTCCTTCTGTTTTCCCTTTACATCCACTCCACATCCTTTTACCGGGCAATGGATGGCATCATACATGGTCGGTGGGCTATCCTGTCGACGACGCCAATGAAGTATAAATGGTACTTTAACAATATGAAGCAACAAGATAATAAAGATTACACTCACCAAATTAGGTGCAGCATACACACTGCAATATTACAATGGAAACTGCAACAGCAATAGAAACTCAGCTTTTAGTTCTGAAGTCTTTGATTGATCTGCCGAGACGTCGCTTTCCATAATGCACTTGGGGAATCTCATCCCAGAATTCAGCAGCACAACGTAAACAGCTGTTTGTTGATATGTTACGTCACTTCCAATAAGGCACTTCACTTGGGGAAATATCACCCAGAAGTTCACAGCACAATTACACAACAATACTTACACATACTGGTAAATTGCGCATGAGGTCGACTAACAATTTCTGGTGAATAACCCAGATGTTAAAGAATGAATCCAGAACACGATGGACACTCAACTCATTGGTTCAGCACGGGCATGAGTCGCGCCATGGTACTGCAGGACGTGGTGATTATTATACCCCCCCCCCCCCCCGCAACGAAGTTAGGGGGGTATACTGGAGTCAGCTTGTCCGTCCGTCGTTCGTCCGTCGTCCGTCCGTGGACACAATTTGTCCGGAGTTTTTCTCAGTCGTTTTTTGATCAATTTCCGTGAAACTTGGCACAGGCATCAACCACCATGGGAACCTGTGCTTCTGCGATTATGACGTCTGTCCGACTTTTTTTGGTGGAGTTATTCCCCATTTTTCGACTTAGAAACTTTTTGCAACATGTATAATTTTGTCCGAGCTTTTATTCCTACATTTTTAGGTCAATTTTTTTTAACTTGGCACATATATTTAGTACAATGGGAACCTGTGTATCTGCGATTATGACGTCTGTCTGGCATTTGTTGGTGGAGTTACCCCCCTTTTTCGACTTAGAAATTGTTTTGCAACATGCCTAATTTTGTCCGAGCTTTTTATTTCTACATTTTTAGGTCAATGTTTTTTAATCTTGGCACTGATATTTAGTACCATGAGAACCTGTGCACCTGCGATTATGATGTCTGTCCGGCTTTTTTTGTGGAGTTATTCCCCTTTTTCAGTCAATAGGTTTAAGATTACGGTTAGATTTGTGCACCTGCAATGGGAACTGTTATTTTATTATTTTAACTAAATGTTTACTGACATGTGAAACATCTTAGTATTTTAAAAACACGGGGTATCCTTAGTCCCATTGGGACAGTCACACCTCTAGTTTAATTTAGTTCATAGTCGTAAATTATACGCGGATGTATGACAGTTGGTGGACATCAGTGAATGACTCATGCATGCAGGCCAATTGAGAATAATACGATACAATAGGAGCGTCGTATTAGTGTTATCAATACCGAGGTGGTTTGGGTCCAACTAAGGACGCGCGTACCTTGCTCAGTGTGCAGTAATATTTTTTGTAGATTTTGATTCAAGTTCAGATTCACTCCATTTTATGTGTACAAGAGTCAGTTTCTGGTGGGAACTATACTATTCAATTTAACTGAGGTGAGCTCTTTTCATATTATAATACAAGCTGAATTTCCCGTAACAAATATCATTAAGCCTGATTATCGGTTTTTGGTGGGGTTGTCTCATGGAGTATATGTGGCAATGTATTATAACATAAGTTTTGGTAGAATTTTGAAACTCAGCAATTATTTACAACGGTTGGGCTGAGAGAGAGTGTCTGTGCTAGAGTTCACTGAATAACTCGATTTTCAAGGGTATCGATATGCCTTGTCGTGGTTAGTTTGAGAACTGCAGCACCAACGGATTCTCGCTCATATATATTTCTGTCGAATGTCCAGCATTCTGCGATTTTGCCGCTCTTGTTCAAACACCGGACGCGTTTGAATATTCTGGTCTGTGTCACAGTTAAGTCCTCATGTAAATATAGAGCGTCCTGATATTTGGGAATTTTCAAACTGCCAAGATCACGTCTATTATCATAGACCATTTTCCTCACTCGGTATGACAGTAAGCGAAATATGATTTGTCGTGGTTGTGAGCAATTTGTGTTAACATTTGCAACTGCACCAGGTACAGTACCCGCAGCGGGGTTTGTGTTGGATTTACCCGTGTTGACATCTGCCAATTGTATAGGAAGATTGAGTTTATTCAGCACCTTTAATACGATTTTGTCCGTATCTTCGCCTGGTTTCTCCGGAATGCCAGATAGGCGAAGGTTCGTGCGTCGCCCGTACTGCTGCAGATCATCTATTTATGCACGTAAGTTGCGTAACTCGTACTCAACGCGTTCGCGTGTTTCAGTTTCTAGTTTCTCCCTGTTTAAAACTTCCATTGTGACAAATTGGCCTGCGCATTTTGAAACTTCCTTCTTGGCTACTTCTTCAACAACCGTACTGAATAGAGTTTGCATTATTTTGGCAAGGGCACCGATTACTTTTGGGCTTGTTAACGCATTTGATAGGCTTATTTCAAAATATGAACTGGATTCCAGGTAATTTTGTGGTTCAATTTCATCTTCAGATTGAATGGGGCTTCTCACTAAGTCCTGTTGATATGTGGGCTTATATGGCTTCTTGCTTTTAGCAAACATGGACGGTGATATAGGCGACGACGAACTGTCGAGTTCTTTCCTTTTCACTTGATTCGGGGTGTTACTATTGACTCTAGATAGGTCAGATACAACAGGTTGTAGTTGGAACTCGGGTGGCACTTTAGTTTGTGGATTAATGTCATTGTTAGCACTCACGGAGGCAGATGCGTGAATATCACTCATAATGGATATGATAGTTCGACTGAGTGGTTCAATTGTCAATTATTATCAGCAAGCAAAATCCTCATAAGAAACTAAGTCAGTGTCAACTGCGCAGATCTGTATCAATAATCTGCCAGGTAATATTTACGAGTCACACAATTAACAGTTATGGAATGCAATATGCAGACATATAATATATTTGAAACGATCTCACCGGTGTGTAGTCTGTATATTCGCCGATGATTTTGCACAATTTCCAATATGGCGGCATCCTTCCCTTCCGTCCCGATGCTGAGTTGAACCAATTGCGTAAATGGGTTATAATCGGAGTGGCGTTCATGTAAAGTCATGGGCCATTCCACAGCGTCACGGAGTGACACCTCACCCTTTTTCTGAGACAAAACAAAATGTTGAAGCCTATTCCCATATTTTATGTTTTCATTTCATAGGGTACATGTTGAAGAGTAAAATGACATACGATCCATTGGTATACTCACTAGGGTTTTGATTCTACGGTGTGAGCAAATTGCCGTCACGGGGTGACGCTCCCAAAATGGGTCGTGGGGGTATACTCACATAAGGTGTTAATTGTGAGCAACTACTTGATATATTCTTATAAAACTTATTTCATATTTGAAGCAATGGCCCACCTTCAATATGAAATATGCGAATATGTATATGATGTATGGTAACATTTAATACACTGCAATATGTGAATGTCACGGAGTGACATCGAAATTGTCACGGAGTGACGAGTGAGATTGTTGTATAACAAATTGTCTTAATTTCCGACTTCTCGTCCACCTATTTGTTTATTCAGCAATGTTTGAGTAAATTTGATCTCTAATTGTTAGTTTTGATAATGAATCGGACATATAAATGACCCATCGAGCTTTATATGTATATTCTACTGTACTGACTGTCTGAATACCCAAATACTTTGTCTGCCAATATTTATAGATCGATCCTCCAAATATGCTAATCTCACAGTGGCTATTTTAAAACTACCATACCAAGTCATAGAGATCTCAAATACACATGTAGTAATGCCAGTATATATTGATTATCTGTTTACTGACTAAATTGGTTACTTTAATATTAAATGAGTAATTTGGCCCTTAGTATATATATAGGCTTGGCCATATAAAAATAGAGAAGTTGGAATTATGTTTAGGTTTTGGTTTCACAAATTGGACATTATGTACCAGTAAAAAGTGAGATGTTGTAGATATGTCATGTATCTCATTTATATATGTACATGTAGTTGAAATAACCAATCCTTATGAAGAATTGAGTGAATGGTCCAATCTTAGATTGAAAGATATCTACACAATTTTAAGTCATAGATTGCAGGAAATAACTCTTTAATAATATAACATGTGAAAGTATGAAAACTATATTCAACCAGTCAATAATAATACAATAATTTAACTCAAACCGATATAAGATTACTATATGCCTGTGTCTAAAATCTACAATTTTAATCATTTCCATAAAATCAAATCAGTATTATAATTATGACTATTGATCACATTCACTTTCAAGAAATTATTTCAACCACGACATGGCAGACAGGCTATTTAAAAATATTTATATTTATGTCTGCTTTAATTTTATTATAGAGAATGAAGGAGTCTGGAAACATTTCTTAGGCATATTTTCCGATTTAACAATATTAGACAAACGTCATCAACAGGCATACAATAAATACAAAAAACACACAAAAACTCACCCATATGATGAGTTAACAAACTATGCCACTTTTTAATATAAATCAAGTTATCATCCGTCAACACATGTCTTAACCCTTTCATGACTGAATACTCATTGGCGAGTAGTTAAGTAGATTCCCATGAAGTCATTTGTAGGGATGTTCGTTCAGATAATACGTTCAACAGCGAAACAGTATACAAACATCTACAAATGAATTCATGGGAATCAATAGCAAAATATTAAGGTTATTTCTTTGTTCCGTATGTCGTCTGTTATATTAAAATGACAACCATATAAAATGGTAATAGAATATTCCAGTGGACATTGTTATCACTGAATGGGACAGTCCATTCCGTCAAGAATGGGTTAATCGAATGATTGACCAATCAAGATTGTTATAATCAATGTTGACAGCCAACCATGTTGGTTTCAATTGTTCTCGAAAATGGCACAGTGCTCTACTTTTGAACGAGATAAATAATTACATCTGATAAAAGATGGGCCACGAGAAATCAAAAGTGGCTATACATGTACCACACTTTGGTCAAATTAAATTTGCATTGTATAGCAGAGAATGATATATAGAACCAGAACATGCACATTATTTTAATTAAATCAATTTGGACAAATTAGTCATTATGTGAATGTATATTATACAATTCAGATCAAGCAATTTTCTTAAATTTAGAGATAGCCTACGAATGCTTTCAAATAGTTTCCAATTTCTATGAAACTTTCTCATCTGATCTAATGTTCACATAAGTATGTCATAATTACTGGTAAATCAATTTTAGTATTGAGCACACAGAAACCGTAACCATTGACATTGTTAATACAAGTGTTCAGAATAACTCACATTGAAGGACTGGAAATGCCCGGAAATAGGTAATGTCCACGATTATCAAAGTGGGGTTGTTCCAGAACCTTATTAATTTGGGTCCTGACAACCCAACTCCTGTCCTCTTTGTCGGGGAAAACATAACTTTGTGCTGACTTGCGCATAGATACAACTTCAACGTCACTCTCGATGTTCAACACTTGAGCGATGTACAGTTTCTCTGATCGCTTCAGAGAAAATTGTACAAGCACAAAATTGCCAACAACAATACCTTTCTCAGATTGATCTATTTTACTTGATTTCGCTTGAACAGCTGATGCCGAAGCTATTTTACGTGACTTCGGTTCAGACTCAGGAACACAAACATCCTTGTGAAGGGAATGTATCGAACTGCTGTCCGCTTTGGAATATCTCATTGACCACAATATACTTTGAAACTGGAATCACACAATGCGCCTTTTTGGTCTCGGGCATTGTAAGCGAACCTTCAAATCGAGCATTGAGGGCAGACTCATGCTTTGCAACATCATCAGAAGAAATAAACTTGATGCTAATTTTATCACAATGATTCTTTGCTACTGCAGCGAAGGATTCAGCATCATGCACACTTTCGCCCGACATATTTGCAAGCCAAGCCTGGCGTTTAACCTCACCGACGATCCCATCTACCGCCCCCTTTCCGTGGGAGGTAGCGAAGAAATTCCAGGTTAGTTTGATATCCATCATCTCCCGAAAATAAGTGAGGTTGATAAACAGGTATTTTTGTTTAAACTGGCTTGATGGGCCATCTGAGAAAAATGAAATTTCCTCAACTTCTGGGCGCTTTTCTTTGACCGACTCGATAATTGATAACAGAAATGTGTAAATAGAATATTTGTCATGACGCAAGTCATCGCTCACTATTACTGATGACTCCTTGACATCCTTGTTCACCCAGGCACAGACAGTAAATACTGTCACATGTTGGTGATTCCAATGAGCGGACTGAATTTAGTTTTGGTGTATGGCGGCATAATTCTCAGCAAAGTCAAGTTGAATGACGATCATTCTACCATTCACGCAATATCTTTCTTCGAGGAATTCATTTTGTTTCTTTTTATGTAGGTGTGCATCTTGAAGGATGGAATCTGTTTTTCGATTTCACGAAGAGCGTCGATTACTCTGCCATTATGCGATATCCTTGTTATCAATCGTTTCCCACTGCTCCCACTTGATTTAGATATTTTGGGCCACACAGCTAGAGATGTACTCTTCTTGAAAATCATTCTTGCAAATGTCACAATTCGCAGAAGTACATTCCTCCTGGCTTGATCACATACAATTGTTGATAAAAACTCCCGGAATGATGTTGATATCGATGATAAATATGGCTTGACAACTTGGATCAGCATTCTCATGTTTTCATGATACTTGCAAAGGCAGACAGTGTGGCATTTTCGCATGTAGCACAACGTTAGTTGGTCGAAGAGCAGCAAACTTTGATTTTCCAATTTTGTGGTTTGGGTATTTCTCCGTGAATAATTGGTGGGCCTCCCGCAGTGTCATCATGAGGTATCGCTTTTGTATTCTGGTCTTTTTCCCATCTTTTCTGATTGTGACAAAGTCCTTTCGGCCCGGCGCCATACTTGATATATCATCAGCATTGTAGAAATTGATTATATCGGTTGTCAGTTTTGGTTGGATAATGTTCAATTCCGGGTCAACTTGGCTTGTGGCTTCCTTGAACTCATTAAGGAGTCGTCTGACTACCTCAGTTTGCTTTTTCGGAGATTTCGGCATTGCTATTTGCACATTAAAGACCGCCTTACTCAACGTTGAGAGTCGTTTATAAGCTGGAGACTTGCTGCTGACAGGTGTTGTGGATGACAAATGTAGCATATTCTTTTTCTTCTGACGACATTGCTTCTGCCTGATCCTTTCTTTTCGGCGTGATTCTTCTATATTTGACAGTCGTCCCAGACGTTTTCTCCGAGCCTCATCACTTTGGATTTTGTTGAGACCATGTTTTTCTTGTTGACGCTCCCTGTATTTTCTCGTACGCTCCGCACCTGAAGAGGGCATTTTCCACCTGGAATTAGAGATAATTACTTTATTACTCATTTATGAATGCTGGCGCATTTCGAGCTTGGTGCCAATGTTTTGGACATAATTTAATACAAATCATCGGTCTTGGTCCAAATTCGAACTTGACCTGTATTTTGATATTATTGAGTAACATACAGATTGGTTGTGATAAAGTAGCCCTTACTCAAGTTAATGAAGTTATCGATTGGAAACCATAATTTTGGGAAATTCTAAGTCAAAATCATGACGTAACTATAATGAAAGTGTCAATGACACTGCAGCTTATCTTGACAAACGGTTATTTTCATGACATTAATATAGTAGTTCTGCTAATTATGTTGAATATCAAATTAAATGACAACGAATCATGACAATATCTTCTTAATAGTAACATGAGACTGAAAATCCCAGGAAATCCAAAATAGCTGTCATGGCGGCCATTTTGTTTTTTGGAAAGGGACCAAAATGGGACATTCTCGTCTAGGCATTGAGATGAGCATGTATACAAAATTTGGAGACGATTGGATTATAAATGTGGACTGTGTAGAAGGAAATAGTGATGCAAAGAAGGAAATAGTGATGTAAAGAACAGGACATCCAAGATGGTGTCATGGCGGCCATTTTGGATTTCGGAACGGGACCAAAAGGTGATGTTCTCATCTAGGCATTGAGATGAACACGTATACAAACTTGGAGATGATTGGATCATAAATGTGACATGTGTCATGTGCAGAAGGAAATAGTGATGCAAAGAAGGAAATAGTGATGCAAAGAACAGGAAATCCAAGATGACGTCATGGCGGCCATTTTGGATTTCGGAATGGGTCCAAAAGGGGACGTTCTCTTATAGGCATTGAGCAAAACAACTATATGAAGTTTGGTGATGATTGGATGATAAATGTGACATGTAGCCTGAACGGAAAAATTGTTGACGAAATCCAAGATGGCTGCCATTTCATCATTCTCGGCAGGAGAAATTTAGTACCCCATCAAACAAATTTTCATCGAAATCCTGCGAAATCCCGTGATATTTGATCTTGAATTGATCCGATTCAAGGTCAATGTCACCTCGCATGACAATTATTAATGTGCTAAAGGGCTCGCGGTTGCAAATTTTCCATAGAAACCAATTTTCATCAAAATCTTGTGATATTTGGCAATTTGACCTTCAAGCGACCCCGATTTCAAGGTCAATGTCACACCAGACGATTACGTCATCTATCGTACGTTACTCCCAGGGTCGAAGTATCCATAGGTACCCGCTTTGGTCAAGATCCGGCGTGATTTGGCAATTTGACCTTCAATTGACCCCATTTGAAGGTCACGTCGGACGGACACGCCACATGTCCTATGTTTCCCGCAGTGTCAAAGTACCCCTAGGTACCAACTTTGGTAACGATCGGTATAGAGACGGCGGAGTTCACTTGCCACAAACCCACAGAAACACAAACTCACAAACACATTTGAACACACATATTTTCACATTGATATAGTACCGTATATGAAACCCCTTAATTAATCCATAAGTTATTATATAAACATTACCTTCTTAAATAAGAAATATTAAAGTTGAGACACAATATAACTCTGTAACATTCACATGATTAATTGTTTGTTTATCTTTTGAAACATATTGGCAGAAGACAAGCTGATCACATGACCTGATATGTCCGGTTACTAGGCATTTGATGTCATATGTGATGTCATATGTGATGTCACATATGACATCATACATTAAGGGGACCATACACCAAAATCAATACCTCTATAATAGTGTCCATATGAGGATAAACTAAAAGGTTTCAAACACCATAAAACACCCCAACCAAGAATGTGATCATATGACAATTTATATATACAGAAGCTCAAAATTATATTTAAACTAGTATATTGTCAATTATACTTCACATAACATGGGTGTATTTACTTAATTACCTTGAATATCTTGAATTTATTCACACCAAAATCTTCATCATCAGGAAAATCAGTGGGGAAAATCGCTTTAAAATATATAACTACAATTAAAAATGTACTATGTCTATGATTACAAAACTTACTCATTATGTATCTGTGAACTGGAAGTCTTAATTATATCACATTTGCAAATTTGTGATTATATGTACCATATACATACACTATAACAGTATCAGTATGAATTATTTAATGTTCCATGAAAGAGAGCAACCCCAATGCCTTACTTTCTTATGACTTATAACATGTGGATGTTCACAATTCAATCTGAATTAAACTAAACGTCTTGTTTTTGTCACGGAGTGACATGTCACCGAGTGACAACAAGACCAAAACCAAGAAGAAATATTTTCCAAATCAAGGAATCGGCAAACAAAATTAGTTAGGCTTTCTTAACATAACTGGTGGGGAAATACAATTACACAGAGTTAACTATTTTATTGCACATATTTATGACCTGATGTCTACATGAAACTTGGAGGGTTAAAACAACTGATTTGAACGCAATTAAATATAATTGATAGGTGATTCTACGTGTCTGTCATTTTATTACCGGAAGGGCTCAGAAAAAGTATTATATATCTCCGCAAAGTGGTCGACCTCAATTTCAATAATAATTTAGGTGCAGAAAATAATATTATGTTTTGAAATTTCCTGAAAATTCAACTTTTTATGGAACGGCCCTCATGACTCCAGATGCACAATATATTATTTAGATCATTTTATGACGAGTGTGTCGGTCACAACGCTAATTTTCATTACAAAATTCCCATCGAATAGCAGAACCGAAATTTTAGCGTCCCGCCACTAGCAGCCTCGCTTGGTTCCATACTACTAAATTGCTTTTCTAATAGCTCATTCTGTGGTTAGTTTTTAACAAAGATAAAAACACGATAATTTTCCAATTAGACGCGCAATTACATTGGTAAATATTTTGTTTAATTTGGCAAAAAATAATTTCATTTGGCAACCCTGGATATGACGGTTTAGGAATTATTTGTGTCACTGATATCATCTGCGTCATCAGTATCCTCTGGGTCACTTTTTCCAGAAATGTACTCAGATCCACTGTTTATTTCCTCCTCTAAAGAATTATCTGTGTCCTGATATCATCTGAGCATCTTGTGTCTTTTAGTGTTTCATTTTTCGGAGAACTATCCTGGTATGGCGGTTTACATGTAGGTGCAGAGAGCGTTTGCGAATATATAATCCACATACGTGACAAATAATAATAACTATTGTGCCATGCATATCATACTCTCGTCGAATCTTGACACGCGGGAACGCTTGAAAGACCAAGCGTCCGGTTAACCAATAGCCATAACGCATAGAACATTACGCTTTTTTAAAGTAATCAATTTACATTTCAAAAATAATAAAAATAATTTCCATATCCCTTCAAATATTGTTTACTCAAGAAAAGGCATCTTTATTTTTGGTACATAAATGTCAATGGCATAATTTTGATAAGAAAACTAGTATATATGATGAAAATGTCAACAAAATCGGACAAACAGACCCTTATTATTGTTATTTATCAAACAAACAACCTTTGACGCTAATATGCTATCTATAAATGACAAGAATTTTACCCAGTTGATATTTCCAGATCTGCACGGTATATCTTGATTTTCACGAGTAATCGATTTGCCTGGCCTAAGCGTGACGTCATTGAATTCGTTTGTTTTCGAAAATGGTGATATGTTTTACACTCCGGGATTAAACTAACAAATCTGTAATTCTGACAACTTTTATATCACAATATATGTGTGAACACAAAGAATGATATCTCCGATACAGGTAAGACTCATGTATTTGTAGATCATTTCAGAGAAAATGGTATTTTGAAGAGGTCATAACGGTGGTCACTGGTGTTGACCTGCTTCAAAATATTTGCTAACTGGGCATTCAGCTCTATTATTAGACTATAAGGATTAAGATAATCGTAAATGTATTAGGCGTTACATATTAATAGCTTGCCATATAATATAATATAATTATCATACTCACAAATGTACATGTAGAGAAGACGACAGATTGCAATAGATAAACATCAATAAATCAGCAATAAATTTAACATCTTGTTGTGTTGAAGTCTCGTTTGGTTCTGGCCTGCGGGCACCCGGAACTTCCTTTTTAAGCACTGGTTTCTCCGTCACTTCCGGAATTCCCGCTCTTCTATTTATACAACTAAACGGCCATTATCACAACACTATTCCCTCTTTTTTAAAACTTCTCAAAAATTAATTTTTTTACACTACCTACTGGCGTACAGCGGAGAAATAAAAGGCCATGTCAGGGCAGTTTACATCATTTACAAGTTAAGCCCTCAATTGTGAAATCAGCGCGGTCCCAATACCCAAACTGACTGGATTTGAAATCAGCGTGGTACCAATAACCGAACTGACTAGATTTGAAATCAGCGTGAAAGACTAACCGAACTGACTGGATTTACATTTAAGGGAGGGTTTTCCAAAAAGATTAAACATTCTCTAAATTTGGAAAGTAGTGGAAACAGAGGTCGAAAGTGAGAATGTTTTCTACGAACCAAAAAGACGGAAAAAATAATTTGGAATGCCAGATCCGCTGAATTAAGTGTAGTTTGGGTTGATGTGGATATTTTACTGGCGGATTGGCTGAATGCCGTACATTTGTTGGGCATTCTGTGTAGAGTGTGTAACACTTCCTCTGTGGTTGTACCCAGGATCCGTGCTAATGATACCGCACATGACTCGAGCACATGCGGTCTAAATGAAAATGAGAATCAATCCCGGTTAGTTTTGGTTTTGGAATGCCGGGTTGACGTGCCAGAGCCTTTTTCATAGAAGTTAACACTGCCTTATAAGTGGGTCTGGGTATGATGGGAGGCGACTGGATGAGTGGTCGTAATGGGAGGGAGGAAACCGTGGAAGTGACGGCGGTGGATGATGAGGTAGACACAGTGCCCCTAGTGGATGTGACGGGCCCTGCGGGGGAGGGTGATTTTTGGACAGTGCCCCGAGAGTGGGTGACAGACACTGCGGAGAAGGATGAGGTAGGCACAGTGCCCCGAGAGGAGGTGACAGGCACTGCGGAGGAGGATGAGGTAGGCACAGTACCCCGAGAGGAGGTGACAGGCACTGCGGTGGAGGCAGTTGCCGAAAGTTTGAGTTTCTTAGGCTCCGGTGGAGAAACGGGAACCGAATGATACAGTTTCCGCAAAGAAAACTTCTGCTGACGTGCAAGACATATGGTTTTGTATCTTGCCCTTCGCCTCTCTTTCCGGCTGGGCCTTTGTGTTGGACCTTCTATAACCCCTGAAATAGAAGAGGATTTGATAGACCTGGCCTGAGTGATTAAAACTTGGTGCTCTGTGAGGTAGAAGTCATTAATCATACAGGCTGCCGACAATGCATCAGGGGCCTAATCAGGTTTTGTTAACCCCGACGCTTTATTTCGGGCCTCCTTTAATGCCGATTCCCCAATTCGAACCTTTTGGATGCGTTCCCGCATTATATCAATTAACCAAAGATGTGAGTTGGACTGTTGAAATAGGTCAATCTCTTTGGCTGGCAGTCTATTGAGTATGGCAGCTAAAACACGCCAATGAGAGACATGCATTGGATGTTATGTAGGGTGATATGCTGTACCCGCTTTCCGGAGGGGCAACCACCAGGTCAGTGACAAACATGGAAATATTCCGAAGGGCTATGGTCCCCAGAATACAAGGCACTGGAATCGCCTGGTAGTCCCACTGATCATTAAGTAATTTCCGCAACTGGGTAAGCAGTTCCTGCTCACCCAGCTCCCGAGCAGCTGGAATTAGAATCCGAGCAAAGTTATTCAAGTCTTCTCTGATTTGTACTCGGAAAACGGCAGGGATAGGCTCAGGGTATGTGTCAAACTGCCACCAACAAGGTTTTACATGTTGGCTATAAAAATGGTGCCTTTGCTGACCCTTAATATGCCGCTCACAATCCCTGAACACACACCGATCTTGCGGTTGAGGGGGACTTGGACCATATATGTCTGACATTTAGTTATTGATTGAGGCTGGTGAAATTTCTGGAGACACTGAGGACCTAACTTTCTGCACGTTAATATTTGGGGGTCCAACTGGATTACATTCAGTGTCATCAGTGAAATTATATCGGACACATTGTTTATCAACAATGCGAGTGGGATGATTAAAAGCCTCATCAATTAATAGGCCTAAGGGATGATTAATGACTGAGCTATTTTGATCCGGGTTTAAAGTGGGGTCAACCTGCATATCCTCTATCCATTGGGTACAACGTGTTTCCCAAGGGGACTATCGGGTAGATCCCTAATCAATCAGACAATTTTACTACATCTACCTGCATGCTTTCAAAAGATGGCGTCCTTACTGGCTCCGCAACTGAAACATCCGGCAAAGGAGTAGCAAAATTGTCCAAGAAACTCGGATAGAATATATCAATGATCTCAGAATTATCAACCGCTTTGTCCGAAATGGCATTGGGAACGGTTAAACCAAGCCGCTCTTCTATTGGGTGCTGAATATCAGTTATTGACATTTGATTTGGGTCTGACTCATCGGTATCAGGCGGTAAATTCATACCTGACATGTTTGGTTTATCGTCCGCACATCCCGCTGCAGACGAAGTCTGTTGAAGTTGGCGGTCCTGCAGGTAGACCAACGGGAGGTTTCACCGTGTAACGTTTCAGGCTTCTCAGCTACAGACGAACTGTCTGATGGTTGATCTGGTAGTCCTGGATTGACGGAATCTCTGGAGGTGTCATCCTCTGATGCCACCACGATATCGATATCACTCACACTTCACTCGTTCTGAAAGATAAGAAAAGTAGTATGAGCGGACCGCATCTCAGAGATTACTATTAATCAACACATAACTTGTTGTGCATTCACCATGGAACAATTTTGATATATTATAATAAAACACACGACTACATTTTCCATCCCATTTTATTTTTTTAAATTGAACGATTAATTTTATCGAAAATCATTCAAGTGTGCTTTCTCCCATGTCATGGAAGCGATATCAACATATACATAGTTAGCCAGGGCGGAATTATTTTATCATTATAATCCTTATATAATCATTATCATTATAGCATTTTATAGGCTGATATATTTGAATAAATATATTGAAAAATAAGAACATTTGAACAAGTCTACTAAATCATCAAATTTATAATCATATATATATATAACTCTCTTTTCAATGATATGATGACCGTGTAAAATATCCCTATTATGATGACCATCCAGATCTCGCTACCCAATGCACCGTGTGTTGCCGTTCTTTCCAAAGAAAGCTTTTACAAGGGTAGATAACGATTGAATAAATCTTTTTTGTCATTAGATCAATTTTGTGGATTATAAGATTCGAGTTGGTCGACATAAAATTTACACACGGTATGGACTTGTTTAGGGAGACCCGTGAACAAACGACAACCTTAGGGTAACCGATATAATTTCACACGGTATGGACTTGTTTAGGGAGACCCGTGAACAAACGACAACCTTAGGGTAACCGATATAATTTCACACGGTATGGACTTGTTTAGGGAGACCCGTGAACAAACGACAACCTTAGGGTAACCGATATAATTTGCACCGTTAAGTTTACCAAAACTCTTCCACTATATATATAATTATACTAGCTGATTTGCCCGCCGCTGGTCACATGGCTTTGTTCAATCGCTGTACCGAGATGAACACAAATATCAAAATTCATTTATAAACGCTCTAGCTGAAATGTTCGGGCTATATGTCATTTGAGAAATATAGAATGGAACCGAAGAACAGTTAATTCAATTATAGATAGTTTCATATTGGACCTAATATAGTTAAGGAGCCGGCATATGTTCTATTTACACCTTTGCGTACAAAAGGTTTGACCCCCTATACTTGGTACCAATAATGGAACATTCTGAAAAACCGATTTCTTAAGTTGCGCATTCCTGGGGTTGAACCCCAAAAAGTGCCAAAAATCACTTCTATTTACACTTCCGCGTACATCGATGAATTTTAGTTTGATGATACTCCTAAGTGTACTGATTAAGAAAACCCAACTTAAGAAAGGGGTTTTCCTGGGGTTTTCAGATAAGAAAGGGGGTCCCATGCTGAACCCCAAAACGTGATTTTTTACTTTTTTTTACACTTTCGCGTACATCCATGATTTTTGGTCTCAAAGTACTTTGATATATACCAATTATAAAAACACAACTTAAGAAGCAACTTTTCCTGGGGTTTTAAGATAAGAAGGGGGTCATCGGGTCACCCCTCAAAACGTAAAAAATCACTTTTATTTACATGATTGCATTCGTCCAACGTGTGTGTGTGTGCGTACACCCCTGGAACATTGCACTATTACAACCAATACATCCCTAAATCGATACGATCAACTTAAGAAATATATATTCATGTCTTCTTTTTTTTTTTATAAGAACGAGACTTGTTACCCACCCCCACCCCCCCCCCCCCCACAACCCGATCCATTTCCTAGAACTATAAGTGAGCCAGTTTTATGAAAATTATAGCGGGAAAATCTAGTAAAATGTATACAAATGTATATATTTTCGTGAAGCTAAGACATAATGACACTTTTTTGGGCCAAAATTGAAACTCACCATCCAAGATGGCCGCCAAAATGGCCGCCGGAAGTTGAAAATATGACATTTTTTCACAAATATCTTCTAGATCAATTCATGCTGTTTTGGAACTGGTTGAGTAATGCAACTTTATTTTGTGTTTTGTATATTAACTGATCATTGGAGCAATTAAATATGCAATTATTGGGGTCCTAACCCCTTCCGATCCCTCAAAAATCGATTGTACAGAATGCGGTATAAAATTTCACAAAAAATCACAATTGGGATTCTAGTCGTATTTCAACAAGAAATGAACAGAACTTTGTAATGTGAGTGGGGCATATCATTACCAATGCATATTCCAAATCACTGAAACCAAAATTATTACTTTGGCTCAAAATGGCTGCCAATATGGCCGCCAAAATATGGAAAATGGTAAATATTACACCAGCGTGTCCTGCAATCGCTTACAAGTTGTGTTGATGTATAAAATTGGCTATTCTGCATTCTATACATTGAATACTAACATGTCTGATGTACCATGGTTAATTGTTACTATTTTCACCACTGACATCGTCAAAAATATTGGACTTTTCTCTAAACAACTTGACATAAATATTGGCAAAAATCAGTTTTCAGGTTTGGACCATTTTTTCAGGTAAAATATAACTATCTTTGGATTGAAAAATGTTTATTTTTTCGGTCTATCTTAAATGTGTCACACTACGGTGTTTATAGACCAATTTTTTTTTACATATATCCCGAACATTCTCTGCATTATCCGAAAAGGTAGCAAATTGTGACTCACTTGGTTATTATACGTGTCAGTTAATTAACTGACAACTACATGTTCTATTCCCAGTTGTCTCGTGGATGTATTATCATTGGTGGTTGTTTAGGGCTTAGCTGTATTATCATGGATGGCGTTTATGATTATACAGTGAATTGCTGAATTGTCATGTGTGAGGTGTATATGCAAGTATGGATTGTTTGAGTGGTCGTATGTGCGGGTTTTTTGTATATCTGGAAGGGCTGAATGGCCATTAGGGAGGGTTACATGTATACCTGGAGTGAATCTATGGTCTAGGGTGGGCTGCATATGTATATCGAGTGGTTATATGACTATGTGTGTCGAATAGGTATACAGGTAGTGACTGTATGGTTAATGGTGAGATGAGTACATGTAGGTATACAAGTAGTGACTGTATGATCATAAATGTAATGAACATCTATACAGGGGGTGACAGGCGTATGAGTATACATGTACCTGGTGTTCCTGTTTTGTGACTCGTGTCGGTATCGTCATGTGTAGGTTATACCAGTACACACACGTGTTGCTTTATTGTCATGGGTGAGGGATATGTGTATATAGCGAGTGGCTATATGGCCATGAATGAGGTGCATATGCATACATGGAGTGACTATACTGACATGGCTGGGGTGTATTAGTATAACTTGAGTGGCCATTCGGCTATGATGTGACAAATAGGGATACAGGGATTGACATGGCCAATGCTGAGGTGCATATGAATACAAGGATTGACCATGATCGTGTATGAATGTTTTGAATAGGTACACACGGGGTGACTATATGGCCACAGGTAACATGGGTGAGGGTATGTGCGTGAAGCGAGTAGCTATATGGCCATTGGTGATGTCAATATGTATACCGGAGTGACTTTATGGTCAGTGTTGTGGTGTTGATGTATATATTGATTGTCTATTTGACCATGCGTTTGGAGAATATGTATACAGGGGATGACCTTATGGCCAATGGCGAAATGAATGGGTATACAAGGAGTGACTATATGGTTATGGGTCATGTTTAGGAGTATACCCGGTGTGCCTGCATTGTGACGCGTGGCTGTATGGTCATCCGTGGTCATGGGTCAGGTGTACATGTATACAGTGGGTCACTATATTGTTATGTCTGTGGTGTTTATGTATATATGTAATGACTGTGTGATAATGGGTGGCTATCGCTTTCCACGATATGACATTACCTCTCTATTGGTTACCATATCCTTGAGTTATTGTGGAAAGCATAGCCACCCAAGGTACACATGTACAACCCACCCATTACCCCAGTCACTCCATATGTACATAAACACCACACAAATGACAACATAGTCACCCACTTTATACACGTACACTAGTACACCTGATCATACAGCCATACTTGGTTATACCCGTACATACCACAAATGACGATACAGCCACGAGTCACCATGCATGAACACCAGGTATACACCTACACCCGATCATATAGTCACTCTATGTATACATATTCACTACATTCACGATCATACGGGCACTCATTGTATACATATTCACCTCACCATGGACCATACAGCCACTACATGTATACCTATTCGCCATACCCATGACCATGGAGTTAATCCATGTATACATATGCACATCACCAATGGTGAGCCTTTCCAGATATACCAATATCCGCACATACGACCACTCATAAGTTCCATACTTGCCATACTCATACACGCCATCCATGATAATAAATCTACTCCCTATACACCACCAATGATAACACATCCACAACATATATAAATATACGTCCCACCGTTACCAACATGACACTCCCTATATACCCACACATCATTCATTACGATACAATAACTCCCTGTATACCTATTATCCTCATCTATGATCATAGAATAACTCCCTGGCTGCGAATCACTGAACTAAATGGTTTCCCATAGGCGACAGTGTTAACGTTTCGGCCAAATGCACAGAATTGAAGCCTGCAGGCCATACCAGTAAAGTTTACCCAGCTAGATTGACACCAGTTGATCACGAAAATGCAAGAAAAATCATAGGTCATGTGTTTACTTTTTAAAATAAATCCCCAAGTCTACGACAGGGCTATCTCACAGCCAAATTTGAACTGGAAAAACCCAGGACTACAGCAGCTAGTTAAATAAATTTCCCGCTCACAAAAATCCATTCCCCCATTCATTCACCAGTTTAAATTATTTAGATATTATGTACAAATCAAATAAACGCGATGTCATCCTTTAATAACGTGTCGCATGTATCAGGTGAAGGTCATTCTTCAGTTACCTTCACCTTTAGCATTCCACGGTGTACTCGCTCCCCGACTCTAGAACACATTTAGCTCCCTGATTCCTAGAATAACTCCCTGGCTGCCATCTTGGCTTCCACCCTGTATCCATTGATAAATTTTTATCATAATGGGCCAGAATACCCACATATCATGGTTCATCTCAGTTCCGTCTCAAAGTTCTGCCCATTTCCTTTCAATAATATGGTTCTCCGCAAAATTCCATACTGCAACTTTAAAATGAATTTGTCATCCCCCATACGGAACTGGGACAAACATAATAGAACGTAGTTGTCAGTTAATTACATTGTAACTAACACGTACAATAACCAAGTGAGTCACAATTTGCCACTTTTTTCGGATAACGCAGAGAATAATGTTCGGGATATGTTAACTTTTTACAAATTTGGTTGCCATTTTGGAAACCATCTTGAGCAATTTAGTCTATAAACACCGTAGTGTGACACATTTAAGATAGACCAAAACAATAAACACATTTCAATCCAAAGATAGTTACATTTTACTTGAACAAATGGTCGAACCCTGAAAAGTGAATTTTTGCCGATATTTATGTAAAGTTTGTGAGAGAAAAATGCAATATTTCTGGTGATGTCAGTGGTGACAATAGTAAAAATGATCCATGGTGCATCAGACATGTGCAATGTATAGAAAACAGATTAGCCAATTGTGTACACCAACCACAACTTGTAAGCGATTGCAGGACACCCTGGGACAATATTTACCATTTTCCATATTTTGGCGGCCATTTTCGCAGCCATTTTGAGCCAAGGTAAGATTTATGGTTCCAGAGATTTGGAATATTCATAGGTAATGATATGCCTCACTTACATTACAATGTTCTTTTCATTTCTTGTTGAAATATGACTAGAATCCCAATTGTGATATTTTGTAAAATTTTGTTGCATTACTCAACCAGTTCCAAACAGCATGAATTGATCTAGAAGATATTTGTGAAAAAATGTCATATTTTCAACTTCCGGCAGCCATTTTGGCGGCCATCTTGGATGGTGAGTTTCAATTTTGGCCCAAAAAGTGTCAGTATGTCTTAGCTTCACGAAAATATATACATTTGTATACATTTTACTAGATTTTCCCGCTATAATTTTCATAAAACTGGCTCACTTATAGTTCTAGAAAATGGATCGTGTTGTGGGGGGGGGGGGGGGGGTAACAAGTCTCGTTCTTATCAGAAAACGACATGAATATATATTTCTTAAGTTGATCGTATCGATTTAGGGATGTATTGGTTGTAATAGTGCAACGTTCCAGGGGTGTACGCACATACACACACGTTTGACGTATGCAATCATGTAAATAAAAGTGATTTTTTACGTTTTGAGGGGTGACCCGTTGACCCCCTTCTTATCTTAAAACCCCAGGAAACGTTGCTTCTTAAGTTGTGATTTTATAACAAGTCTTCACTTCCCCACCAGAACATCCTCCAAAGGCTACAGTGCTGGATCTTTCCTGACTGAGATAAATACTTGTACGTATCGCAAATTGTTGAATTAAATGAAGCAATATAAGATATCAATCGGAATCCTCATCCTGTACAAAATCACTTACCAGCGGAACATCAGAATCCTCGTCCGACAGTGTGCCTGGTGACCCACTGTCGACCCGCGATTCTTGCTCATCGTCGTCAAACCTGCCGACGCCACGCGATGCAGAGAAGCATGTCAAGATCGACGCCAGCCAACAGAATTGGCTGCATCAAGTTGGGATACCAAACTGTGGAAGGGGCCTACTCTGAAATGGTTCGACGCAAGACAAAGTAGCTATGTCCTGTCCAAGGTCACCCCCTCAAAGTCTGGGGCACGAGCAATGGCAAATGTAGAATAAGCTGTGCCCCCAAGGCCAGAGGGAATTAGTTCTGATGAGCCATTTGATCAGAGGAAGCCCCTTCCACGGAATCCCCCAAATGCAGTTGGTCCTGACCAAACTGGAATAAATGTCGATGACATACCACTATGATCACATGACGGCGGAGGAGCAGGCCCGGATGTATCCCGAAGGTATTACGATTCCAGGGGATCGACTGGACCCCATCTTGTAATGATGTGGGCCACTGCACCATGGGGAAGAGTCAGAAGGCCATTTGGCTGGTGCGCTATGTCTATGAGAGCAAGAGCGTCACGTGACAACGAGTCTTCCACACCCAGAACAGCCGCCAAAGGCTACTCCCAGGTGCCCAATAATTGTGATGACCTATAAACAGTAGGTAATCATTGATTAATATGCCCTCACCCAACTATAACAAGTAATACACCCGTGAATGAGCAACCCGCACTGTGTGGCCAGCAAATTCGAATCACGTTCGACTGCAAGACATGCTGTTAGTTATAACAAAGCAAGGTTAATAGACATAATACAATACAATCTGTAGGTTATTGAGTAGAAAGTAAGGTTAATATAATTATGTTATACCCCTGGCCACGTGATCTTACCTGCTATGACAGGTAAGATACTGTCTTTTCTCGTATATGAGGACTATGAGTTCCGAATGCACATAGGCAAGAACTAGGCGGTTTCCGTTAGGAAAGTGCGCTTACAGCGGACGTGAAGATACGAATGCCTTCATTTTCGTCATGGTTGTATCGAATCGTTTTGTCACATAATCAGTGGATATGTGACAATAGACGAAGAGCCATGTCTTGGCCGCTTCGGAAATATATTGGCAGTAGATGTGCGCAATATAAACGCTGCGCATGTAAGCTCGCTTTAGACATGTAACAATACAAATGCAGTCCTTTCTGATATTCTGCGCAATATAAATGTGTTGCATGTAACTGCGCATCATACACGAGTGAAAGCTATTTGGCAGATTATCGTTTTGATATATGTGGAAATAGAAGTTAGTGAGCCAAGTGATGGTCTCTACTGGAAAGACTATTGGCAGTGAATCTGGAGCACGTGACAATATTTATTCTTTCTATTTCGCTGTTTGCCGTTATCATTCACTGATGAAACTGCAAAGTATGTCAGTATTGGGATGAAAACTGTTCACCATATGTAAGCATACTAGTAGTCAGTTCTGACAGCATACATGAGGCCCTGATACCATATGATTGTCATGTACAATGTATGGAACTATTACGGCGTGCAATACATTATTGCAAGCTCGCCAATGCCGAGGCATATTAGATCCTATGGTAAGATGGCATTGAGGCACTTAAACCATAATATGTCAATGACTCAATGGGACCGAGAAATTGAATGTATCGACAAACACTAATGTCTGAGGATAAGAGGTCAGATGTGTCAAGTTGGTGACATCTGCTGATCACAGTCGTTACATCACAAAGATTGTCAATTCTAAGTGCCAACCCATGTGTGGCGTAAATCTTAAATCGTCTGGCGGATGTTATGAAGGAGAAACATCAATCGAATTAAAATTCAGTGAGATGCTGGCAAGGCAATAAATCGTTGCAACACCCTGACCATGTTGTGAACAAGGTGTGCCATATTGAAGACGAAGCTTTCCCTTATTTGCCAAGTTCCCATTGGAGATGGTTACTCTCCACAAGTAGGCCAGTGGTCTCACTTCAAGTCGAACATCCAAGATGGCTCCAAAATGTTCTTACCATGGGTAGAATCACCATTGTTTAAGTAAAGTGAGCCAATTGTAGCTGGAGTGTCAGGCTACAAAGTTTTCACTTCATTGCAGTTGGTGATCAATATTTCGTAGTAACCCAAACTGTACATACATGGATGTAAAGAATGCAACACAATATTTAGATCGTCAGACAACACATCAATTTGAAGTGTGGTTATATATGTGATAACGAATACCATCCCCCTGTTACGGAGTGTTAGTAACTATTGTACTGATGATACAATGAGTTATATATTTAATCGTGATAGACAAGGCAGAATTTTCTAAATACCTTGAAGTCGCTGTAATGTTTTATTACATTTGCCATGTGTCTAAGACAAGACCACACGCTCATACATACTGGCGGGCGTAGATTCGCAGGTATTGATCGTTAAAACAATGTTACAGATCGCTCAGTCGAAAGAAATGTGAATTGTCATCTGATAACAAGTACTATCTTTCGTATTTATTCATGTAAATTATTACAAATGAGGATATTGCTGTCCTGTGCAACTTTCTGCGAATTAACAGAGCAGTGCCATGTATGATTTGGCAGTATATATTATGATACAAAGCAACGGAACTTACGAAATAACCGAAGCGAGTCGACGGAAACTTATGTAAAGTGAAACACGTGTAGCACGAAATTAGGAGATATCGCATACCGTACTACATTGCGTCCTCAATTGTAAGTCATGATAGTCATCACGCCGTATGTGTGGCACAATATGCACTATGTGGTTTTGCCACAAGTAAGCTATGTGCTTCTTTAGTCATTGTCAAGATGGCCATCTTAATTCCAATTGTTGAAAGATAAAGCCGTCTTGAGGAAAACAAAAAACACGGAAACAAATTACGGATACAGTGAAACGAAAAAAGTTCCCGTTTCGGATGTGAGAAATATTAATTAACTATCGGGTACAATAAATTG
Source organism: Siphonodentalium dalli (assembly GCA_032622095.1). Taxonomy (NCBI): domain Eukaryota; kingdom Metazoa; phylum Mollusca; class Scaphopoda; order Gadilida; family Siphonodentaliidae; genus Siphonodentalium; species Siphonodentalium dalli. The sequence continues at coordinate 73,932,896 of CP136069.1, forward strand.
CAAGTTTGTAATATCAACAATAAATATTGAGTCGATAAACTCGCAACACAGAAAGATACAACCTTGCGAAAATAGAAACGATCCTGTCCTGGCGAGGAGGAATTAAAAACTGACTAGACAATAGATAGAATGCGTGTGTATTCATGCGAGACTAATCTGGACACGGGTGTGAGTGGGGTCGGCACAGCAATAAAATTTTAACCCTCCTGATTGACACAAGGCCGGAGACGTAATCCATATAGTTCAGTTGAGGGCTTCTCCTTGGCGGAAAAACAAGAAGGGCTTTTAGCCGATTTTCTCTTCTTGGTTATTTTTAAAGGCTGACATTTATGATTTTATACACTTCCGGAAACAATCACACGTAACAATGAGGTTACATAAACGTCTGTCAATTTAAGTCCACTTAATGCAGTATAGCTTCTTTTTTTTGGTGCAAAATTCGAAAGGAAACAAAATCACCAAAAATGTGACCTTGTTTACCACAATGATTCAGGTACTAATATTGTTACTTGTTTATTTCAACACCATATCTGATAACAGTAGTCATAGGTCGTCAGTAGATGTCTCAATGATGCCCAATATATACCATTTGATTTACTCATTAAGTTTTTTTCACACTCGCCATAATAGTAGCTGTAAAATTTGTGGGAAATCATGTTTTGTACTTTCCAATTAGCGTACTGCTTTCTGTCGTAAACAACTAGAGTAGATTGAGTATTCACCTGCGATGTCATGATAGAGATTGATGTCTTGTGATGTCTCAATGCACTAATTGCTAGTTAGTCAGTGGATTATTAACTTGCATTTTGTTTTAATTCTTTCAGTGTTTCGGTGTGGGCAAACACTGAAAATCGCGGTGAAAACACCGACTCCACAACAGGACTAGTACACTGATGAAAATAATTGCTGTTTCATACCATTTTCAATTGTTTATTTTGACTTTTTTTGTGATTTATGCATAATAGTAGTGAGGTAAATTTGATGACTTATTTATAACAGCAAGCAAGGCTGGTGATGAACAGTGCGTTTCATTTTTTCATCTTCACATACCTGCTAGACGAAATGAAATCTTGCATATGTAAATGATATTAAGTACTTTCACTAATGTACCTGTAACATAATATTCTAGTGCTTATTTTGAAGATGGTATATTAGCCTACTTACCCTTCTTGTCTTTTTTATGGGCGTTGGCTCAGATTCCGAATCGTCAAACATTTGTTCTTTTCTCTTCTGGGGTGTTCTCAAAGTATAGCTCTCTGCTGGCTGCAATTGGTTAATAGCTAAACAATTATGTTTCTATGGGAAAAGAAATCATGCACAAAACATAATCAATACTACACAATGGCACATAATCCTAATTGAAGCCAATGTGTAATGGAAATTTTAGACGTTACCAGTTTTACTGGCAGAGGAGAATCCGGTCACAAGGCTAGTCTCGGTGATTTCATTGGATGAAAGAGTCGCCGAAGAGTAACTGGTAACTCCCTCAGTTAACAAATTCCATATGAATACATCAACCCATGTCAACAGTGCTGAGAGGCGAGACGTTAGTAGCAGGACACCTAACAGACTGTAATACCAAGGCCCCTTACATCTAAACAAGAACCATAAATATTTGTTTATCATCATACGAAAGTCTATAAAAGTATGACCACAAATATTATAAAAGTATGACCACAAATATCAAAAGTTATAATGTGAAAGTGGCCTTTTACCTTGCACGGTGCTACAGTGAAACCTGCTTTGGACGACCACTGAAGTGAGCGACCACCTTTGTTTTACGACCATAACTGCTTTGTACGGAGCTAATTTACTATATAACAGCACTGTCGTGAGCGACCACCTGCCAAACGTGACCAGCGGCCGCTCCTTACATTTTGTGCATGCACGTCAATTTGTGTCCGTGATAGACTGTTTTATTGTAGCCCCTTTCTTGTACCCCAGGGTTTTATTTGCTTATTGTACAGAGGATTGCATGTCGCCCATGTCTCCGTAATTACCTGGAGGCGTGATCAATCAGAGGAACTGCTTGTTCAATAAAATAATGCTCAGGGTTTTTTTGGGAAGATACAAAAGAAACATGTGAAAACAATTTGGGTTTCTTCATTTATGTAATGGTGTCAACTATGTCGTGTTTTCTTTAAACTAATTAGGCATCGCGTCAGGTATTATGGGTGGCAGACCGAAACCAAAATAGGACGTTCTCGTCCAGGCATTGACCCGAACATGCATATGAAATTTTATGATGATCGGGTAACAATTACGACCTGTAGACTGATCCATACGAAATTGTAAAGAAATATAAAGAAATTCAAGATGGACGCCATGGTAGCCGACCGAAACCAAAATAGGACGTTCTCGTCCAGGCATTGACCCAAACCTGCATATGAAATTTGATGATGATAGGGTAACAATTATGGCCTGTAGACTGATCCATATGAAATTGTTAGGAAATGTAAGAAATTCAAGATGGCCACCATGGTGGCCATTTTGGGCGGCCGACCGAAACCAAAATAGGACGTTCTCGTCCTTGCATTGACCCGAACTTGCAAATGAAAATTGGTGATGATCGGTTAACAAGTACGGCCTGTAGACTGATCCATAGCCAATTGTGGACAGACTCACAGACTTCCGCACGCATGACGGCAATAGCTTAGCTTGACTTTGTCAAGATAAGCTAAAAATGAAATTAGCTTTGTACAGCAGTTTTTCCAATTCATTTTTTTCTATTCTGTTTTTAAAAAATTTCATAAAGAAATTCAAACTATCAAACTTATTGTGAGCTACATTATATGTAAGCTCTCATGTTAATTTCTACCTGTTCCAAGATGGGATACATGTCTTCCTCGAACTCAGACTCCGGCACATAAGATGACCCACTGCTAACAACTTCATTGTCAGAATAACTATCCTCTCCTGTGTAATCATTGTCAGAGCTACTATCATCTCCTGTGTAATCATTGTCAGAGCCACTATCCTCTCCTGTGTAATCATTGTCAGAGCTGTCTCCTGTGAAAAAGATAGGATTCACTATAGCAAACGGGGCAAATTTGATAAGTACCTAAAGAATTCTCATTGCAAAACATCCTGCTATAGTCAGTTTCCGAGACATTTGAGTTTTAAGGATGCCAAAGACACCAGAGATCAACTTGAGATAAAAAATCACTTTAAATCCGTTATGGAGAATTGGAGGAATAGCAAAAGCAATAGCCTTATGATCTGAGCAAGGGCTGATGTCAAAAATTATTGTGCCGATATTAATATCGTATCAATATATATGTCATTCTAGGTCATATCTATATGATGTACTGGTAGTAAATTGTCATAATTTGTCATTCTTTTATCAGATGGAGAATTGGAGGAATAGCAAAATCAATAGCCTTATAATCTGAGCAAGGGCTTCCAATTTGCTATGCTAGTGAGAGCAAGGTGATTCCAAGCAGTGTCTGAATGGTGTATGTATGGGTATTCAACAAAAGACCGTAGGCAACGGTAACTATCAGGAATATTGTCACCACAGGCTGTCCAAACCCCCAAGTTTATTGGTCAAATGTGTGAAATATTCGATAAAAGTTCAACAGGAAGTTGGATATTGAATGACCTTGCAACATTTGCTCAGTAAGTAAGTAACCCTGCAAGATAGTTTTCTCCCTTGCTATGCTATTGTAATCAAAGGTATGTAAACCGGAGTTTGACGAGCCATGTTTTACATGATTATTGGAAGTTGCATTGTCTATCATCCAATACGGTACATACACAGTCTCTAAATAGTCAGCGGAATAAGTGAATCCCAAGACATTCTATGATAGTTTGGAAGATCACTTTAAATATCTTTTCGTTTCGACTGTATTTGCATTCTGTATTTTATATGAATCGGATTATGTAGTTCTGCCTGTTGACTAATGTCAAAAATTATTATGCCGATATTAAAATCTTATCAATATATATGTCATTCTAGGTAATCCCTATATGATCTACTGGTGGTACATTGTCATTCTTTTATCAGATTAAATTAATTTATATCCATTACAAAGTTCTTCCTACATTTTCTGGACCTGGGAAGGTATAATAACCCATGCTTTCTATGGTCAGAAAAAAATAAAAAATAAAAATAAAACCCTTGCGCCCGCATTGATTTTCACAACAAATTGCCCGAGAATCAAATTTCTTTTTTTGTTTGTCCTAACTTGTACACACACCTTTCAACTTGATGGATAAATCAAGGGTTTGAAATTGAGAGTTCGTCTCGACAATTTGACGGCAATTTGAAAACTTGAATTTGAAAATATCTTTTATTAAAAAATTTGATGGTAAAACAGTAATTTACTAAGTTGTTTGATTTATAGATTGGCCAACTTCTTCCAAGTTTATTTCAACCTACCTATTGGTTCCATAACCATGACTGGTCCAATTGAGTCAGATATTTCTCCAACTCCAGCCTTGTTCTCCGCATCCATCCTGAACTCATACTCTGCATCTTCATCGAGTCCAGTTTTGCTGTAGGTCATCTGTGGTACTTGTTTAGGTTCATTGTCAGAGCCACTATCCTCTCCTGTGTAAACATTGTCAGATATATCCTTTCCTGTGAAAAAGATAGGATTCACTATAGCAAACGGGGCAAATTTGATAAGTACCTGAAGAATTCTCATTGCAAAACATCCTGCTATAGTCAGTTTCCGAGAAATTTGAATTATAAGAATGCCAAAGACACCAGAGATCAACTTGAGATAAAAAATCACTTTAAATCCGTTATGGAGAATTGGAGGAATAGCAAAAGCAATAACCTTATAATCTGAGCAAGGGCTGCTGTCAAAAATTATTGTGCCGATATTAAAATCTTATCAATATATATGTCATTCTAGGTAATCCCTATATGATGTACTGGCAGTACATTGTCATAATTTGTCATTCTTTTATCAGATTAAATTAATTTATATCCATTACAAAGTTCTTCCTACATTTTCTGGACCTGGGAAGGTATAATAACCCATGCTTTCTATGGTCAGAAAAAAATAAAAAATGAAAGTGTCAATGACACTGTAGCTCATATTGGCTTTAGGCGGTATTTATATTCCACTGGTAACTTATACTGCAGTTGGCCGCCGTGGCGGCCATTTTGGTTAGCCGGCCATGACCAAAATAGGACGTCCTCATGTACTCATAATATGTCATCCTGCACAGTTTCAAACAGATGCATGCATACTGGTAAATGCAACCTACAAACATTGCTAAAGAAATCGAAGATGGCTGCCATTTAGGGTGGCTGACCATGACCCAAATAGGATGTTCTCATCTACATAATATGTCATCCCGCAAAGTTTCATGAAAATTAATGCATAAATACAGCCTGCAGACTTTGCGGGATGTTATATTATGATGAGAAGATGAGAACGTCCTATTTTGGTCACGGTCGGCTGCCCAAAATGGCGGCCGTCATGGCAGCCATCTTGGATTTCTTTAACATGGTCTGCAGGCCGTATTTATGCATTAATTTTCATGAAACTTTGCGGGATGACATATTATGTAGATGAGAACATCCTATTTGGGTCATGGTCAGCCACCCTAAATGGCAGCCATCTTCGATTTCTTTAGCAATGTTTGTAGGTTGCATTTACCAGTATGCATGCATCTGTTTGAAACTGTGCAGGATGACATATTATGAGTACATGAGGACGTCCTATTTTGGTCATGGCCGGCTACCCAAAATGGCCGCCACGGCGGCCAACTGCAGTATAAGTTACCAGTGGAATATAAATACCGCTTAAAGCCAAGATGAGCTACAGTGTCATTGACACTTTCATTTTTTATTTTTTTCTGACCATAGAAAGCATGGGTTATTATACCTTCCCAGGTCCAGAAAATGTAGGAAGAACTTTGTAATGGATATAAATTAATTTAATCTGATAAAAGAATGACAAATTATGACAATGTACTGCCAGTACATCATATAGGGATTACCTAGAATGACATATATATTGATAAGATTTTAATATCGGCACAATAATTTTTGACAGCAGCCCTTGCTCAGATTATAAGGTTATTGCTTTTGCTATTCCTCCAATTCTCCATAACGGATTTAAAGCCATAGTCTGTTATATTCCGGGCTTATACTACGGGCTCAAATCTACTAGGAAGAGGTGCAATGCCGCCAGTGACTTAAGGTCGGTAGGGGCTCCTCAGCTCTTTGGTGGTGCAAGGCCCGCCTGTCTAAGAACGATAGAACCCGTTGACCTGGTTGTGTGATTTTGATTGGAGAACGCAGCCGAGGCCAGATCGGTTAATTTGCAGTGTTATTTTTAGAGGTTTATGGCTGGTGTTTAGCTGTGTTTTAGGTGTGTTGATTTGTACATTTATGGAGTGTAATATATTTGAATACCTTGTTTTATTTTTGTTTGTTAATCGTTGTAAGAGATAATTATTCGACGACCAGAGTGTCCGACCCGCCCGAAGGCATATTTGACCTCCTAGATAGCAATCTAGGTCATAGCCCGTGAGGATATGTCCGTGTTATCCTGAGTTTGATTTGAGAAATTTGGATTTGGTTAGGTTGTAAGACAGCCTAACGCGTTGGATATGATCGTAATAGTTTAGAAGATAATTAGTCGATGACTTAAACTAGCCCATATAAAAATTCACCCAGGTAAATCCCAAGGTAAATCCACCCTGGTGATTTGGGCCAAAACCCGGGTGTATCCACCTACAGCACTCCCAAGACGAAGCAGTGTCATTCCGCTCACCACGGCACTCAAACCCAGGTATACCACGGTTAAACCCGGGTTTATCACGGTTAAACCAGGTGAAAACCCAGGTATGGATAAACCTGGGTGTAATTACCCAGGTGACCACACCCAGGTGTACACTGGTGTACCATGGTATTTCCTTGGAGTTTTCTTACCCAGGTGTACCTTGGTTTTTCCTTACCTGGGTGTACCTTGGTGTTTTCTTACCCAGGTGGATACCTCAGTGTTTCCACCCAGGTGCACAGTGGTGTTTTCAATGGGTTTTACCTGGGTGTTTCTATTGGGTATACCCTGGGTGTTTGAAGCAGGTGCAACTTGACAATTTTACACTGGTTTACCCCAGTATGTTTGCCCATGTGTATCATGGTGGACCATCCTGATATACCCTGGTGTGAGAACACCAGGGTTTATCAGGGTGGTTGCACCGGGGTTACACCTGGGTAAAAATACCGGGGTAAACTAGTGTAAAGTTGTCGTGTTTTCTTTAAACTAATTAGGCATCGCGTCAGGTATTATGGGTGGCAGACCGAAACCAAAATAGGACGTTCTCGTCCAGGCATTGACCCGAACATGCATATGAAATTTTATGATGATCGGGTAACAATTACGACCTGTAGACTGATCCATACGAAATTGTAAAGAAATATAAAGAAATTCAAGATGGACGCCATGGTAGCCGACCGAAACCAAAATAGGACGTTCTCGTCCAGGCATTGACCCAAACCTGCATATGAAATTTGATGATGATAGGGTAACAATTATGGCCTGTAGACTGATCCATATGAAATTGTTAGGAAATGTAAGAAATTCAAGATGGCCACCATGGTGGCCATTTTGGGCGGCCGACCGAAACCAAAATAGGACGTTCTCGTCCTTGCATTGACCCGAACTTGCAAATGAAAATTGGTGATGATCGGTTAACAAGTACGGCCTGTAGACTGATCCATAGCCAATTGTGGACAGACTCACAGACTTCCGCACGCATGACGGCAATAGCTTAGCTTGACTTTGTCAAGATAAGCTAAAAATGAAATTAGCTTTGTACAGCAGTTTTTCCAATTCATTTTTTTCTATTCTGTTTTTAAAAATTTTCATAAAGAAATTCAAACTATCAAACTTATTGTGAGCTACATTATATGTAAGCTCTCATGTTAATTTCTACCTGTTCCAAGATGGGATACATGTCTTCCTCGAACTCAGACTCCGGCACATAAGATGACCCACTGCTAACAACTTCATTGTCAGAATAACTATCCTCTCCTGTGTAATCATTGTCAGAGCTACTATCATCTCCTGTGTAATCATTGTCAGAGCCACTATCCTCTCCTGTGTAATCATTGTCAGAGCTGTCTCCTGTGAAAAAGATAGGATTCACTATAGCAAACGGGGCAAATTTGATAAGTACCTAAAGAATTCTCATTGCAAAACATCCTGCTATAGTCAGTTTCCGAGACATTTGAGTTTTAAGGATGCCAAAGACACCAGAGATCAACTTGAGATAAAAAATCACTTTAAATCCGTTATGGAGAATTGGAGGAATAGCAAAAGCAATAGCCTTATGATCTGAGCAAGGGCTGATGTCAAAAATTATTGTGCCGATATTAATATCGTATCAATATATATGTCATTCTAGGTCATATCTATATGATGTACTGGTAGTACATTGTCATAATTTGTCATTCTTTTATCAGATGGAGAATTGGAGGAATAGCAAAATCAATAGCCTTATAATCTGAGCAAGGGCTTCCAATTTGCTATGCTAGTGAGAGCAAGGTGATTCCAAGCAGTGTCTGAATGGTGTATGTATGGGTATTCAACAAAAGACCGTAGGCAACGGTAACTATCAGGAATATTGTCACCACAGGCTGTCCAAACCCCCAAGTTTATTGGTCAAATGTGTGAAATATTCGATAAAAGTTCAACAGGAAGTTGGATATTGAATGACCTTGCAACATTTGCTCAGTAAGTAAGTAACCCTGCAAGATAGTTTTCTCCCTTGCTATGCTATTGTAATCAAAGGTATGTAAACCGTAGTTTGACGAGCCATGTTTTACATGATTATTGGAAGTTGCATTGTCTATCATCCAATACGGTACATACACAGTCTCTAAATAGTCAGCGGAATAAGTGAATCCCAAGACATTCTATGATAGTTTGGAAGATCACTTTAAATATCTTTTCGTTTCGACTGTATTTGCATTCTGTATTTTATATGAATCGGATTATGTAGTTCTGCCTGTTGACTAATGTCAAAAATTATTATGCCGATATTAAAATCTTATCAATATATATGTCATTCTAGGTAATCCCTATATGATCTACTGGTGGTACATTGTCATTCTTTTATCAGATTAAATTAATTTATATCCATTACAAAGTTCTTCCTACATTTTCTGGACCTGGGAAGGTATAATAACCCATGCTTTCTATGGTCAGAAAAAAATAAAAAAATAAAAATAAAACCCTTGCGCCCGCATTGATTTTCACAACAAATTGCCCGAGAATCAAATTTCTTTTTTTGTTTGTCCTAACTTGTACACACACCTTTCAACTTGATGGATAAATCAAGGGTTTGAAATTGAGAGTTCGTCTCGACAATTTGACGGCAATTTGAAAACTTGAATTTGAAAATATCTTTTATTAAAAAATTTGATGGTAAAACAGTAATTTACTAAGTTGTTTGATTTATAGATTGGCCAACTTCTTCCAAGTTTATTTCAACCTACCTATTGGTTCCATAACCATGACTGGTCCAATTGAGTCAGATATTTCTCCAACTCCAGCCTTGTTCTCCGCATCCATCCTGAACTCATACTCTGCATCTTCATCGAGTCCAGTTTTGCTGTAGGTCATCTGTGGTACTTGTTTAGGTTCATTGTCAGAGCCACTATCCTCTCCTGTGTAAACATTGTCAGATATATCCTTTCCTGTGAAAAAGATAGGATTCACTATAGCAAACGGGGCAAATTTGATAAGTACCTGAAGAATTCTCATTGCAAAACATCCTGCTATAGTCAGTTTCCGAGAAATTTGAATTATAAGAATGCCAAAGACACCAGAGATCAACTTGAGATAAAAAATCACTTTAAATCCGTTATGGAGAATTGGAGGAATAGCAAAAGCAATAACCTTATAATCTGAGCAAGGGCTGCTGTCAAAAATTATTGTGCCGATATTAAAATCTTATCAATATATATGTCATTCTAGGTAATCCCTATATGATGTACTGGCAGTACATTGTCATAATTTGTCATTCTTTTATCAGATTAAATTAATTTATATCCATTACAAAGTTCTTCCTACATTTTCTGGACCTGGGAAGGTATAATAACCCATGCTTTCTATGGTCAGAAAAAAATAAAAAATGAAAGTGTCAGTGACACTGTAGCTCATATTGGCTTTAGGCGGTATTTATATTCCACTGGTAACTTATACTGCAGTTGGCCGCCGTGGCGGCCATTTTGGTTAGCCGGCCATGACCAAAATAGGACGTCCTCATGTACTCATAATATGTCATCCTGCACAGTTTCAAACAGATGCATGCATACTGGTAAATGCAACCTACAAACATTGCTAAAGAAATCGAAGATGGCTGCCATTTAGGGTGGCTGACCATGACCCAAATAGGATGTTCTCATCTACATAATATGTCATCCCGCAAAGTTTCATGAAAATTAATGCATAAATACAGCCTGCAGACTTTGCGGGATGTTATATTATGATGAGAAGATGAGAACGTCCTATTTTGGTCACGGTCGGCTGCCCAAAATGGCGGCCGTCATGGCAGCCATCTTGGATTTCTTTAACATGGTCTGCAGGCCGTATTTATGCATTAATTTTCATGAAACTTTGCGGGATGACATATTATGTAGATGAGAACATCCTATTTGGGTCATGGTCAGCCACCCTAAATGGCAGCCATCTTCGATTTCTTTAGCAATGTTTGTAGGTTGCATTTACCAGTATGCATGCATCTGTTTGAAACTGTGCAGGATGACATATTATGAGTACATGAGGACGTCCTATTTTGGTCATGGCCGGCTACCCAAAATGGCCGCCACGGCGGCCAACTGCAGTATAAGTTACCAGTGGAATATAAATACCGCTTAAAGCCAAGATGAGCTACAGTGTCATTGACACTTTCATTTTTTATTTTTTTCTGACCATAGAAAGCATGGGTTATTATACCTTCCCAGGTCCAGAAAATGTAGGAAGAACTTTGTAATGGATATAAATTAATTTAATCTGATAAAAGAATGACAAATTATGACAATGTACTGCCAGTACATCATATAGGGATTACCTAGAATGACATATATATTGATAAGATTTTAATATCGGCACAATAATTTTTGACAGCAGCCCTTGCTCAGATTATAAGGTTATTGCTTTTGCTATTCCTCCAATTCTCCATAACGGATTTAAAGCCATAGTCTGTTATATTCCGGGCTTATACTACGGGCTCAAATCTACTAGGAAGAGGTGCAATGCCGCCAGTGACTTAAGGTCGGTAGGGGCTCCTCAGCTCTTTGGTGGTGCAAGGCCCGCCTGTCTAAGAACGATAGAACCCGTTGACCTGGTTGTGTGATTTTGATTGGAGAACGCAGCCGAGGCCAGATCGGTTAATTTGCAGTGTTATTTTTAGAGGTTTATGGCTGGTGTTTAGCTGTGTTTTAGGTGTGTTGATTTGTACATTTATGGAGTGTAATATATTTGAATACCTTGTTTTATTTTTGTTTGTTAATCGTTGTAAGAGATAATTATTCGACGACCAGAGTGTCCGACCCGCCCGAAGGCATATTTGACCTCCTAGATAGCAATCTAGGTCATAGCCCGTGAGGATATGTCCGTGTTATCCTGAGTTTGATTTGAGAAATTTGGATTTGGTTAGGTTGTAAGACAGCCTAACGCGTTGGATATGATCGTAATAGTTTAGAAGATAATTAGTCGATGACTTAAACTAGCCCATATAAAAATTCACCCAGGTAAATCCCAAGGTAAATCCACCCTGGTGATTTGGGCCAAAACCCGGGTGTATCCACCTACAGCACTCCCAAGACGAAGCAGTGTCATTCCGCTCACCACGGCACTCAAACCCAGGTATACCACGGTTAAACCCGGGTTTATCACGGTTAAACCAGGTGAAAACCCAGGTATGGATAAACCTGGGTGTAATTACCCAGGTGACCACACCCAGGTGTACACTGGTGTACCATGGTATTTCCTTGGAGTTTTCTTACCCAGGTGTACCTTGGTTTTTCCTTACCTGGGTGTACCTTGGTGTTTTCTTACCCAGGTGGATACCTCAGTGTTTCCACCCAGGTGCACAGTGGTGTTTTCAATGGGTTTTACCTGGGTGTTTCTATTGGGTATACCCTGGGTGTTTGAAGCAGGTGCAACTTGACAATTTTACACTGGTTTACCCCAGTATGTTTGCCCATGTGTATCATGGTGGACCATCCTGATATACCCTGGTGTGAGAACACCAGGGTTTATCAGGGTGGTTGCACCGGGGTTACACCTGGGTAAAAATACCGGGGTAAACTAGTGTAAAGTTGTACCTGCTTCAAACACCCAGTGTATACCCCAATATAAACACCCAGGTAAAACCCACTGAAAACACATCTGTTCACCTGGGTGGAAACAGAGATATTCACCTGGGTAAGAAAACACCAAGGTACACCCAGGTAAGGAAACACCAATGTACACCTGGGTAAGAAAAAGCCAAGGTACACCTGGGTGGTAAACACACAGGTGGGAAATACCTGGGTGAAACAGCAGTGTACACCTGGGTGTGGTCATCTGGGTAAGTACACCTGGGTAAACCACCATGTTGAGCCTGCTTAAGAACACCCAGGGTATACCCTGATAATAACACCCTGGAAACACTTGGGTCGAAAACACAAAGGTACACCTGGGTGGAAGCACTTGGAGGTGTACCTGGGTAAGAAAACACCAAGGTGCATCCTGGTTAGGAAACACCAAGGTACACCTGGGTAGAAAAAGACCAAGGTACACCTGGGTGAGAAACATTAAGATACACATGGATAGGAAACTATACTACAGTATTCTACCATAAGTAAATGAACCACATCCCATGTGTTAGTACAATAATACACTAAGGAAACTTTATTGTGGAACACTATGACTCTATGAGTTTATTCAAGATAAACAAATTAACTAAAGATAAAATACATGTATACATTGTAATTGTTTTTAAACACATGTTAAATACATACACATGTAAACTGTATGAGTTAAAACTTACTGTCAAGAGTTGGGTTAACATTTTGATAAATAAAATACAAGAAAATTACCTTTTCATATATGGTATGTTTGACATGTTAAGAGCACATGCAGTTGCAGTGTTTGCCGGTATTTGACCTAAGCACTGACATCATAACTTTGAGTTCCAATGTCATTTACCAATATACAATCATTACAATGTACATGTACCTTGTATGGTAACTACATTTCCAGTGAAGTAGTTTTGCCTCATTCTAAACTTTCAACTGTGATTCCTCCTTTGACTGTCAGACATAAACTAATGTGAATATGCACATGAGCTCTGATGTGAAATGCATGAGGCATGTACCTTTATATATAACAACAAAATATTCGTGGGAGAGATTTTCAAAGTCTGTTTGGACAACTACCGGTAAATTACCGAAAAGAGAAACATCTGGAGTTGTCCATGTACATGTTTTATTTAAAACTATTTGAAAATAATTATAAATTTACACATTAATTTTCATCCTTGGTTCACAGAAAATAACATAAAAACATAATTTATTAGTGTCAGGACATGCTGCCTGACATATAAACCCCCAAATATACATGTACATTGTATAAGTAAGCAAAACATTGGGAACCAGACGTACATGTACCATCTTTAACCTTTTTGATACCATACATGTATTAAAACGCAATACAGTAGTATTCAGATGGTAGTAATTAAACTGCATTAATTCATTAATTTCACCAACGCGAGATGGTTAACATACATGTAGAAAACAGATCAAGGAGGATGTCAGCCCCTAAACCGGCCTCTTTTGGCATGGGCATTCAGGCCATTTTCATGGTGGTATGTTGGATTCATAACACCATCATTATCTGGTACTCTACATTCATATAGCAATATACATGTAACTGGTATTCAGGTAGTCCAAGTCTTCTTGTACTAAAACCAGCTAAGATATTGGGATGGCGATGCTGGTCTTTAAAGACCGGCACCTCCATCCCAATATCTTAGCCGGCTTTAGTACGAGAAGACTTGGACTAGTATTCAGGATGCAGCCTTTAAGGCTGATACCCAGATTTTATAGCACACACACACCAATTTTCCAACCCAAACAGACCCATGTGACATATTTTTATCTAATTTAGTCAAATATCTCTTGATATGTTGATGTTATGGATAATATATCAGCAACTGTTAGAAAACTATGATATTATTTAGTGTAAAATGGTGTTGCACCCACCCCCTCCCCTGAATACCAGTTAATATAGAAAAGTGAATCATGCATACCAGTTGCAAGTACTGGTAAGAAAATATGAATAAGCAATTAGTTTTCATATATTTGCTGAAGCAGTATTGATAACTTACACATAACAATAGATTAGATACTAGACTTAATTACATAAAAAATAGTCTCTTATTAATTGGACTAGAAAATTATAATACAAAATTTTATTTTGTGCTACAAAAGCTGCAAATCAACCTTTTTGTTGAATTCCAAATACTAGTTAAACTGTGCATATGAATCATGAGTACCCAAGTTATTGGCAAAATAGCAGAGGGGAATGAATCCTACATACCGGTTGAAAATGATATGAATCATGCATGCTAAAAGAGAGGGTGACACCCTCATTCAGATTACAGATATGACTACTTTGTCTAATGCAGCCTAAATAAAACTGCCAGCCTGAGAAAATGTGAAAATTGTTTTCTATTTATTGAATTTTAGCTGATTCACTTGACAATTTTTGTATCTATAAATGTGAGATCCAGGTGCAAGGCATGAGTGCAGTGCGTTAGTCCGGGGGTCTGATCAATATTTATAGTGTTCAATAGTCCAATGCATATGGTTTGGTTATTTTAGGGTCTACCGTCTCCCAATTTGTAATCGTCATGGCCAGTTTATAGCATGAGTCAGGTAACAAAGTGGACAACCAGCTGCACACAAAATATCTTCCCCAGAAGCATCAATACATGTACATGTACGATTGTATGTGTAAATATCAATTGGATAAAACATACATTGTGTTCATTCATATGGACAATACATGTTAGATGTATTCAAGTATCTTGAGTAAGTTATTTTGAATGAGATTAACACTAGTAGCATATAAATTTACATGTATAGCCAACTAAATTAATGTATTGTCCAAACAATCAATATTTTCAAATCAGGATTCCATTGAACAGTTGGACTATTGAACCCTCAAACTAAATGTATCGAACTTCCTGACAATCAAACTCATCGGACAATGCAGCAATGCCCTAATTAATCGACTCCTTGACCATAGCAGAATTATGGGTAATTTTTTTCAGGATTTAGTTAAAATATGGCTTGTTGTCATTCGTCGGAAAACTCTTGGGGCTATGGTTAAGGAGTCGATGAATTAGAGCATTACTGTATGTACATGTACTAGTTACAACACTTATGTACATGTACATATACATGATTGAAATAACAGTTCTGTGATCTCATGAATTGGTCCAATGTATTTTTCTGCTTTAAATTCCAACCAAATTGTCCCCATTGTATGAACTTGTATTGATTTTCAATCTTCATCCAAAAAGACAATTTGCACTGACGGACTATACCCAAGTATACCAAGGTGTTTCATCAGAAGGGCATCTTTCAATTTCTTCAGCAATACTGTTTTTGCATCAGTGAGTATCCAACAAGAAATACCTAATAATTTATGTATACTGTGTGATTTGCAGAAAAAAACATTCATGACTGTAATATCCTTACCGGTATTTGGCCTAACACACTCATAAATTTCTCCAACTACTGGTATGGTACTATTTGAAACTGGCAGTACCCGGATATTAGTACTGTCAGATGAGGAATAAGGTATGATGTAAATTGGAATAAATACAGAAGAATGTGGCAATTCAATCATCACTCATTACTGCAGAGCAGATAGGCTACAGTTACATGCATTTCAAAAGTATACATCAGTACATGTATGCATGTACATGTATGGTAAGTACATGTGTGGGTACTGGTAATATTATATTAACCCTTTCATGACCGTAGCTGAACTTGTGCAGCATTAAAGACCCTGTGCTAGTGCATTCTCTTAAATATGTGGGTTCTACACTGGGCACCTCGCATACATGTATACCAGTATATGAGATGAATGCACTCAATGTAAATATTGTTAAGCCAATGCATTCCCTATGCACAGGGCTTTTGCAAAATATCAGGAAGCTCCAATCATGAAAGGGTTAAATACCCATGAGCAAGCATAATAAGGCCAGCTATGACAAATTGTTTGCCAGCGGGATTGTAAACGACATTCCTCTATTTTGTGGCAGCATTTCTGCTCAGTGAATTTTGCAGCCCATGTGTTTTTGAATTTTAATTTATGTTAGATGCAAGGTAATCACGAACAAAAATAGTTGTCTATATGTTGGTCACGAGAGAAATTAATAAATAATGTATAGCAGGTGCAAAAAATAAACAGCAGAAATTTACTTTGTTATGAGCAGTTAAAATCTATTATGCCTGATTATGCAATAAAATTTCATTCTGACAGATACCGCATGTCAACAAGAGAACTTTTATCTAATGACCAATAGTGGTTACTGTTAACAGAGACCAGAAATTTAATTGTGTAATTTTGTCATCAATATACATACGGTATATGTTACTTTATCCATTAACTAAGTAAAATACGCCGATTTCATTGGTCAATAGCCACGTGAGATGAGACCGTATCATGTATTTTATATATATTTTTTATTTTTTTATTTTTATTTTTTATTGGTGAAGTAGATATAACAACAAAAAAATGAGACAGACATACATACACACAAGCATTACATTAACGATACATTGATACATATTATATTCTTGCACTCACTTTTGCACGCTCCCTAGTGAATTTCAATCGGGCTATACTTTCTCACTGGCGACATTAATAAAATCATGCTTGAATCATATAGTTGTTTTTGGTGTAGTTATTGTAAAGCGATAAATAGTTTGTTTTTCCGTTGGCTATTGGGCGACACAACGTTTGTGCATTTAATGACGCGTGTCAGTTATACAGTTATATAAAGAGTAAAGTTAGGCGCAGATAAATTCTTGCCGGCTTTTGATGATCAAGTTAGGAAAAGATTAATGTAAATTTGAGAGATAGCTCGGGTTCCAGGCTCTATGTATATAATTATATTAATCGGGGTGTATACATGTATATACATATAAATTTGGTTTTGTTGTGGAATATCAGCAAGTCAATCGGTGTTGTCATTAATAATATTTTCTAAGGGTAGCCATCGATTTTTAAACTCTTGATATCGCATGTTGCTTCTGGATGTGTATTTATCGCATTCATATTTGAATTTTAATTCAGCGAGAAATGCCTTTATTGAAAGTTGGATCGGGTCAAATTTAGTCCTATATATATATTGCTTTAGCACAAGTAGGAAGTAATTTATGATAGAATTCACTTGGCAATGATTAACGCCAAAAAGCATACTTGGTTTGGTTATGTGTATAGACACTTCATTAATTTTCAACCAAGACTGAATTTCGGTTATAAACCGATTTGTATATGGGCAGTCCCAGAAAATGTGAGAAATGTTCTCTTGAGTATTTTCGCATCGCTTGGGAGTCGTCTTTTATTTCCGAATTCCATTTTTTACATGAGTTTGGCACCCGTTTCCCCATTGACAGGGTTCGATGAAAGAGTTGACCGCCTTTCTTGTCCCTTAATAACGGGATCAAAGTTTTGGGTAAGAACGGAGAGGGTAATCGTAGGAGGGGCTGATTTCGAGAGTTTGAAAGGCTATATATTTGGCGTTTTAGGCTAGCTATAATAACGAAGTTAGTAGAAATATTGAATGTAGCCTTAAGGGAGTCATGGGTGTGAAATTCTCCATTTGCTTGGAACAGATCGTTTATAAAATATATGCCTGCATTTCTCCACGAATTAAAGTTAATTGGGTTTCCTTCCATTCTGATGTTAGAATTATTCCATATGGTCTCTGACATGATATTACCATTTTTATCATATATGCTTATAAATTTGCACCAAGAGCTGAGAACATCCCTCCAAAATGGGTTAGAAATTTTTGAAGTTTGTTTTGACAGGAACTTAGCATCATATGTTAGGTACAGAGGGTCGTTGATAATGGGGGTGTCTTTTAGGAGAGGTGCCCAATTTGATTGTTTACATATCAGACGTCTCAGCCATGTGATTTTCATTGCGTCGTTAAAATGTTCCAAGTTGATCATTTTCAGTCCTCCTAGGGAGTAATCGAGACATAACTGCTTCCTTTGTACTCTGTCTCGTTTAGAGTTCCAGATAAACTGGAATAAAATTGTGTTTAACTTCTTAACGAAAGCATCGTCTGGATTGGGGAGAGACATGAATATGTGGGTTAGCTTTGGAAGAATAAGTGTCTTAATGACAGTTATTCTTCCAATTGGGGTTAGTAGCCTGTGGCTCCATATCTTGGTTAGTCGTTCTATTTCGTCCAATTTAGAAGGAGTAGTTTGTCATCATCTTTCGAAGATCAGTGTCGAAATTAATGCCCAGAAAGTTGAAAGTGTTTGAGTAGGATAATTTTAGATCATGGCACATGGTTGATTCACAGTTTGCTCTTGATCCTATCCATGCCGCCTGACATTTCTCCGGGTTAATACGCAGTCCCGAAACCCGAGCATATAGGTCAAGTATTGAGTAGGCCTCACGAATGCTACTTTCATTGCCATCCAGTATAAACGTTGTGTCGTCCGCGTATTGTGATATTTTATACTCTGAACCACCGAGGACTATTCCTTTAATTTTATCATTTTGTCTTACCAACAATGCTAACACCTCTGCGCAGAGGAGAAAAATATATGGGGATATGGGATCACCTTGTCGACAGCCACGCCCTAATTTAAAACTTTGTGATATGTGACCATTAATCAGGATGGACGAACTAGCGTCTTGATATAGAATTGTCATCCACTTTTTTATGGAATCGCCAAATTTGAAAAAATTGAGGCATTTATGTATGAAGGACCATGACACTGAGTCAAATGCTTTTTTATATGTATTTTATATTTTAGCTTCTGATGATCTGTGTCTGATCACGTAGTACAGGGAGTTAATGGATAAAATCGTCACCACGTTTCTGCTCACGTAGTACGGGATTTTACCTTCCCTCAGCCGGTCGTATCCCATTCGGCCTTCGGCGTCATGGGATACGACCGACTTCGGGTAGGTAAAATCCCGTACTACGTGACCTGACACGTGGTAACTAGTAGTATCTACTGTATATTCATCACTTATTAATACTGAATAAAAGAATACAAACAATCAATCTAGGACATTTGATGTTCGGAGCTAGCAATGTGAGATTTCTAAATAATAGATTGCTACCAGTACCGGTATATGATATTGCCTGAACTTATAGTCCAAGTCTGCTTGTACGTAAACCAGCTACCAGCAGAATATTTGGATAGCAAGATGAAGGTACCGGTATATATCCAAGACCCTGGGATACCATTCCTATAACAGGGTTCATGACAAAGTGACCCGCTCACATAAAACAACAAATACATGTAATAAAATATCACAATTGCAATAATAAACAGGTTTATTCAGTAGAAGAAATGATATTTGTTCTGAATACCACACCAGTTGTCAACAGAAAGATGTTTATCGCATTGTTTACATATTTTAAAAAGTATATACAATGTACAAACGCAAAAGGCATAAAAACAAATTAAACATAAAAAAAAATAAACCGATGTTAGTCCTAATAATCTGGAATATTCTTTATGTAATTTAACATGAAGGTTACCGGTAGATTATTACAAGTTATATATCTGTTTGACCATAAAACCGCTTTCACTGCCATACGGCTAATGATTGCCGCCAATAGATTTTAACGCATGTTTCAAACCATATGGTGCTTTCATTGGGTTGCGGCTGACATACATGTAGTTAACCACAACCCAGTGTTAATTACATACATGTATGTTTGGTAACGTTGCGCCTATAAATTCTAGCGGGCATGTTAAAATATATTGACCGCATGTGTTAGCCGCAGGTCTGTGAAATTGGCTTAAGATGTCACTCTTTCCCATATATTTAGCATCATGTATGTATTTGTTAAAATCAATTGCAAATCTGCCACCAGGTCTCATATATGGCAAATTTTGGTACGCCGAAAAACAACACAACTTTTGTACCCTGTTGTTACGTCGGGTACATTGGTTACATTTTATGAGCACAAATTTAGCAACTATATATTTTCTGAACTAATTTCAGGCCCATGGGTACACGGGGTACAAATGGTTACTTCTGGTTACTTTATCTATTAGTTAATGTTACATTTGTTACTTTTATTTTTTTTTCTTAGGAATCTCAAAGTACCTTGTTACATTGGTTACAAATTAGAAAACATATTTCCTGGACTAATTTACAGCCCATGGGTACACGGGGTACAAATGGTTACTTCTGGTTACTTTAATGTTACATTTGTTACTTTTATTTTTTTTCTTAGGAATCTCAAAGTAATTTGTTACATTGGTTACAAATTAGAAAAAAAATAAAAGTAACAAATGTAACATTACCTAATAGGTAAAGTAACCAGAAGTAACCATTCGTACCCCGTGTACCCATGGTCCTGAAAGTAGTTCAGGAAATATGTTTTCTAATTTGTAACCAATGTAACAAGGTACTTTGAGATTCCTAAGAAAAAAAAATAAAAGTAACAAATGTAACATTAAAGTAACCAGAAGTAACCATGTGTACCCCGTGTACCCATGGGCCTGAACTTAGTTCAGGAAATATGTTTTCTAATTTGTAACCAATGTAACAGGGTACTTTAAGATTCCTAAGAAAAAAAGAAAAAAAAGTAACAAATGTAACATTAGGTAAAGTAACCAGAAGTAACCATTTGTACCCTGTGTACCCATGGGCCTGAAATTAGTTCAGGAAATATGTTTTCTAATTTGTAACCAATGTAACAAGGTACTTTGAGATTCCTAAGAAAAAAAGAAAAAAAAGTAACAAATGTAACATTAACTAATAGGTAAAGTAACCAGAAGTAACCATTTGTACTCCATGTACCCATGGGCCTGAAATTAGTTCAGGAAATATGTTTTCTAATTTGTAACCAATGTAACAAGGTACTTTGAGATTCCTAAGAAAAAAAAATAGAAGTAACAAATGTAACATTAAAGTAACCAGAAGTAACCATTTGTACCCCGTGTACCCATGGGCCTGAAATTAGTTCAGGAAATATGTTTTCTAATTTGTAACCAATGTAACAAGGTACTTTGAGATTCCTAAGAAAAAAAAATAAAAGTAACAAATGTAACATTAAAGTAACCAGAAGTAACCATTTGTACCCCGTGCACCCATGGTCCTGAAAGTAGTTCAGGAAATATGTTTTCTAATTTGTAACCAATGTAACAAGGTACTTTGAGATTCCTAAGAAAAAAGAAAAAAAAGTAACAAATGTAACATTAACTAAATAGGTAAAGTAACCAGAAGTAACCATTTGTACCCCGTGTACCCATGGTCCTGAAAGTAGTTCAGGAAATATGTTTTCTAATTTGTAACCAATGTAACAAGGTACTTTGAGATTCCTAAGAGAAAAATATAAAAGTAACAAATGTAACATTACCTAATAGGTCGTAAACCCTGTTATAGGAATTATATCCAGAGGGTCTTGGGACGTGAACAGGCATCTCCCTTCCAAATATCCTTGCTGATTTACGTACGAGAAGACTTGGGACTACTGAACTGACTATTCTAAAAATAGTAACAAATACATGTCTCAATAAATTATCGCAGTATACCTTACTCGTATTTAAATTCGTGCGCAGTAGTATGTTTTGCTCAGTTTAGAATTTGTGCACTTTAAATTCGTGCACCTAGCTGCGAGATGTCAAAACTGACAAAAATATTTTCGTATATCTGGAGCTGATAGATTTCAGTCTTAGTCATTGCTGGAAATATTATATATTATATAATATCTCCAGCAATGAATATGTGTATATCAAGGGCCATCATGGCAGATTTACAATTTTACATCGTTTAGACAATATGAAAATGTCAATGACACTGTAGCTCAACTTGGAAAGGGAATAATTTAATGTATTACAGTCAATGGAGCGATTAGGAATGTGGAGTAAAATCCAAGATGGCTGCTGGCGGCCATGTTTTCAGCCGTATTACCCCAAAATGAGTCGTTCCCATCTACATGTCATCGTTAACACCCATGACAAATTTTATGACGATTAGACTAAAGGTACGACCTGTAGCCCATGCTAAAGAATTTAGTCATACAAAGAGTAAAATCCAAGATGGCTGCTGGCGGCCATGTTTTTTGACCGAATGACCCCAAAATGACTCGTTCCCATCTACATGTCATTATTAACATTCATGACAAATTTTATGATGATCAGGAAAAAGGTACGACCTGTAGCATGTGCTAAATGATTTAGTCATACAAAGAGTAAAATCCAAGATGTCTGCTGGCAGCCATGTTTTTCAGCCGAATGATCCCAAAATGAGTCGTTCCCATCTGCATGTCATTTTTAACATCCATGACAAATTTTATGATGATCAGACTACAGGTACGAGCTGTAGCCCGTGCTAAAGAATTTAGTCATACAAAGAGTAAAATCCAAGATGGCTGCTGGCGGCCATGTTTTTTTGCAGAATGACCCCAAAATTACTCGTTCCCATCTAAATGTACATGTCAATATTAACATCCATGACAAATTTCATGATGATCAGACGAACAGTACGACCTGTCGCCTGTGCTAATGGATTAAATTTTGAAATCCATGTTTTTTGTCCGAATGACCACAAAATGACTCGTTCCCATCTACATTCCAATTTCAACAGCCATGACAAATTTTATGATGATCAGACTAAAGGTACAACCTGTAGCCCGTGCTAAAGGATTTAGTGATACAAAGAGTAAAATCAAAGATGGCTGCTGGCGGCCTTGTTTTTTGGCCGAATGACACCAAAATGACTCGTTCCCATCTACATGTCATTATTAATATTCATGACAAATTTTATGACGATCAGATTAAAGATACAATCTGTAGCCCGTGCTAAAGGATTTAGTCATACATATAGTAAAATCCAAGATGGCTGCTGACAGCCATGTTTTTCAGCCGAATGACCCCAAAATGAGTCGTTCCCATCTGCATGTCATTTTTAACATCCATGATAAATTTTATGATGATCAGACTAAAGGTACGAGCTGTAGCCCGTGCTAAAGAATTTAGTCATACAAAGAGTAAAATCCAAGATGGCTGCTGGCGACCATGTTTTTTGGCCGAATGACCCCAAAATTACTCGTTCCCATCTACATGTCAATATTATCATCCATGACAAATTTCATGATGATCAGAAGAACAGTACGACCTGTGACCCGTGCTAATGGATTAAATTTTGAAATCAAAGATGGCCGCTGGCGGTCATGTTTTTTGTCCGAATGACCACAAAATGACTCGTTCCCATCTACATTCCAATTTCAACAGCCATGACAAATTTTATGATGATCAGAATAAAGGTACGACCTGTAGCCCGTGCTAAAGGATTTAGTCATACAAAGATTAAATCCAAGATGGCTGCTGGCGGCAATGTTTTTTGGCCGAATGACCCCAAAATGACTCGTTCCCATCTGCATGTCATTATTAACATTCTCGACAAATTTTATGATGATCAGACTAAAAGTACGACCTGTAGCCCGTGCTAAAGAATTTAGTCATACAAAGAGTAAAATCCAAGATGGCTGCTGGCGGCCATGTTTTTGGGCCGAATGACCCTAAAATTACTCGTTCCCATCTACATGTCAATATTAACATCCATGACAAATTTCATGATGATCAGACAAACAGTACGGCCTGTAGCCCGTGCTAATGGATTGAATTTTGAAATCCAATATGGCCACTGGCGGCCACGTGTTTTTCCCGAATGACCCCAAAATTAATCATTCTGGTCTAAATGTTGATGACAAAAACAGCTATGACAAATTTCATAATGATCCGACCAAAGGTACGACCTGTAGCCTGCATTGTTGACGCCTTACGCACACACGGACGACGGACGACAAAGCCATGGCAATAGCTCAAAGTTGAGCTAATAACTATGTACATACATCATAATGTTATTGCGATCTTGAATAAGTGTATTTCATATACTGGTACATGCATTTCAACAATGAACATGTTTCCCTTGGCATACTGTTATGAGTAATTGTCTTGATATTGGTTAAAGATGCTCAACCCGATTAAACGCCCCTATATTACTATTTCATCGGCTTCGGGGGTAAAATATATTAGATTCGAGTCGAGGAACCCACCCTTCAAAGTTCGGAGTGATCAGATATCGATGTTTGAAATCTGTCATTTCTCGTCAATACCGGTATGCTCGAGATGCGTACTCAAAATCTTTAATGTCAGGCCACCAATAAATACTAAGATAGACAACTCGATATAAAATCAAGTGTAATTGTGTTGTATTTTGACAATTGGGGCAAATTTGATCGAACATAAACAAGTTTTGGGAGATTTTATACCACAGATTTTGACAACTAAAGCGTCTTTTGAAAAAATGTTGTTGTTGTTGGTAACTGATGATACGAGGACAGCCTGATCGGGTTGACTGCCTTTAACCGAATGTAAATACATGCATACATGTATATGCCTACATACATGTATATACCGGTAGGCATAATTGTCTACTCAACCGTTCATAATGTACAATGTACTTTGTATGTTAATTCATCAACACATAACTCTTGTATTTCCTGTGGACTGTGGTTTAGCTTCAACTCAGTTTTAAATTTGAGCGCTGATGGATGCGGGAAAAATAGTACTGCACAAATTTAAATACGAGTAGGATACAATAATATTTTATATCCATGAAACTACATGTATAATAATTGTACCGTATATCAAACGTGTTACATGTACGGTACATGTATATGAAGAGATATCCATCATTAAAGATACCCTATTCAATTTGAAGTTATACTACCCCTATAGACAACACAAGTGTCCATTGACACCGCGGTGTACGGTAGTTGCAGTTTGGCTGGGGAGTCAGAGTTTGTAACTGCATCGGAGCACCGTGGCCGAACGGCAAGTACACCACGGCCGAACGGCAACTACCGGTACACCGCGGCCGAACAGCAGTTGGCCAGTGGAAGGGCGCTGTTGTTGCAGTTCGGCCGCGGTGGCAATGCAAAACCGCACCGCGGTTAAATGGACACTTGTTTTGTCTACAGGGATCGTACCGGTACCTGTATTTATGGTACTGGTATCTCTACCATAATAGTTTGTTTTCCATACGGTATACCGAATAATTGGAATATATCGTATAAATCATATACCATGTACACATATTCTCAAAATAAGGTGTCCCCATTGACAGTGTTGGAATCTTGTTGAACAATGAAAATCAATGCGGTTATACAATGTAGTGTTAACCACTTTATGACTGGAACTTCCTAAACTTTTGTGGAAACCCTGTGCCAATGCATTTTATTACGGTATACATGTGAGTCACCCTCCCCCTGAATTTTTTTACCTCAACATCTAATGGCGAGTTAGTCTACCGTATTTTATCATTTAATATGGCTATGCGGCTAAGAAAAGCTATCATTGCTGACATGGAGGCATGTTTTTTCTGCAAGAGAGACAACAATTATAGTTCGGAGAAATTTAACTACCGGTACCACCCCCCCATTATACGGTATGTATTGGCGAGTTAAATGTAGTATCATTTTATCATTCACTATTGGATGAAAAAATGAGACTTAACTCGCTATTAGATGTTGAGGTAAAAGAGGGAGGGGGAGTGTGTGTTGTGGGTGGGAGGTAAACTGGGTATTGTAAAAAAAAACATGATTCCTTGTCACCAATAATAGTCACACACAGGTACATGTAGCTACCATATAGTGAACAATAAAAAGAGACTATATTAAACTCACCAATACCGGTACATGTAACAGTTAATGTAAAAATATTCAAGCAGGGGGGGGGGGATTGGGGATAGCCGGGTCTGGGGGAGATAAACTAGGTAATTTTCACCAAAAATTCTCTTACCGGTAACTGCAATTATTTTCTCTTTTACAAAAAAAAATGCTTCCTTAATTGTCAACAATGATAGTTTTCTTAGTTGCAAAGTCCTATTTATTGACAAAATAAGACTAACTCGCCAATACATGTTAAGATAAGAAAAATATAAGGGGGAAGATGCATGATCAGGGTGGGGGAGATAAACTAAGTAAAACTAGTTTATCTCACCCCTGGGGGCGGAAGATGCGCAGGGGGGGGGGGGGTGTCATAGCACACCAGTATTTAAAGTACTACACAATAAGCGGCCCCAACACAACTTCAACATGCAATAAATTATAAATGCAACAGCCAACAACCCGTTACCAATCAATAAAATTTTGCGACAATCAAAATATAGCGCCCATAGTGGAAAATCAAACAGAATCGTGATTCTGTTTCTCGTCGGATTTCAAGGCCTGCAGCACATTGACTTTCTGACGCATTGTAAAAGGCCGAGGACTACACATACAGTGTAAAGGGACACTTATTTTGAGAATAAAAAATATGTGTCTACTAAGGCCTACATGTATGATATCAAATATAGTACATGTACTGGTATAAGACCACTAACCACTTATCGGATTTAATAATCAACCGTAAAACAAATTAAAACATTACATACAGGGTATATAAATGTGTCATACATGTACATGTACTAGTAAAGAATGTCAACTTGATGCTTTCATTACACAATCTGTGTAGCTAACATTTTCAGGACAGGGGCTGCACTGATTTAACAGCATTAAAATCATGGCCAGTGCATTCTCTTAATATTATACAATGTATATGGGTCTTCCATACAGAGCCTCACATATATAAAAGAATGCACTGCCTCACAAGTTCAAGGTATTGCGGGCCAATGCATTCTTTTTATATATACATGTATGTGAGACTCGCATATACCGGTGTAAGAGAATGTACAGATACTCTCAAAATAAGTGTCCCCTTCAACAGCATTGTAATCAAGTTGATATCGCATCGAGACTGCGTTGAATATTTTCAACGTATAAACGCGGTTTCAACTCTTCTTCAATGCGGTTGCGATTTTCGTCAACTCAATTGAGGTAACCGTCAACGCAACTTAACGCGGTCGGCATAAACCGTCAACACAATAAACGCGGTCGAGGTAGCCGTCAACGAAATGGAGCATTGCCAATATAATACAATGTTTTTGTATGACGGGAGTCATCTGTAATGCACATTTGATTTGTGTTAAATGTTTTACATAACATGTATACATGTACCTATTGAAAACTTTTCCGGGAATATTCTAATAAAAATACATGTACATGTATATCGCATGATTAATTAATTAATGCACGACCGCTCCTTTCGATGTAACAAAAAGCCAAATTAAGCCATACATGAATAAAATTGTTAGGCCAAAGCAGTAAGCTTCAAAGTTGGAATAAATTGCTGATTTGCAACCAATGAAGGCGTCGCTATAATTTATGGTTGTACGCTAGGCGAACGTAAATAAAACAAAATTGAATGGTATAAAATTTACTAACGTGACTGTATACTTTTCGGGGATGTTTTATAAATCGTAATATTCAGCGTGTATGCATTGATCTTTTCACGTACGCAACACATTTATCGTAAATGCGGTCTGCGTTAAATTTCAACACGGTTTGTGTTAAACTTCAAAGCGGTCCGCTGAATTTCAACGCGGTTCCAACGTACGGTCAACGCGTTATTAACACGATGACCACGTTGCATTGACGTTACACAACCACACTGTTAATGGCTCAGGACCGCGTTGACATGGACACTTATTGTGATAGTATGTGTATTAGCACAGGGTTTTTGCAAAATTTCAGACACGTGCCAGTCATGAAATGGTCAACAGTGTTCCCAATAAAGTATGTTTTACAATTATTTGGAGTTCTTATGTCATACAATTACGGTATGGTATGTTTTATAAACATTTATTCCACCATCAGCCCCATGGAAATTGTTGTTTTTCAACTAGGGCATTGTTTTATAATTGTATGAAATTCTACCATACAGTATATTGACATACATGTATACATGCTAGTACATGTACGGTACTAGCAATGTACTACCCTGAGACCTACATGTAGTAGTTCTACCAGCTTCTACGTGTATACCCCTATAGACAAAACAAGTGTCGATTGACACCGCGGTGTAGTTGCAGTTCGACCGCGGTGTCAGAGTTTGTAACTGCATCGGAGCACCGCAGCCGAACGGCAAGTACACCATGGCCGAACTGCAACTACACCGCGGCCGAACAGCAGTTGGCTGGTGTAACCGTGGTGTTGTTGCATTCGCCGGCAGTGGCAATGCAAACTGCACCGCGGTTAAGTGGACACTTGTTTTGTATATAGGGGTACCGTACATGTATACTCTTGTGTCTGGAATAACATGCAGGCACATTTATTACATTTCAGAACATTTAATTTTTCCACCCTGCACAAGGCTTAATAATCCAGTCATACCGGTCCATGGAAATACCATACAGTATATCCTCTGATGGGAGTCAAAATCATTGAACTGTTCCTTACGCTTGCACATGAATGCAGTCTACATGTACGCTTGATGTTGAGTCTAGCAATCATCATTCTCATTAATAGTTTTACTGGTATCCACGGATGGTTGGATAAAGTGATACCACAGCACAGCATCTTTTAAGTTCCAAGTAAATACATGTACATGTATGGAGTCTCTAAACTTGTCTGTTATCAGTTGCCAAAGTGATATTACTCTTTATACATGTACATGTAATGTAAAAAGTTACAATTGCAACTGCAGGTCCAGGCCACTGTCAGATCTGGATTGGTACACATGTACATCATATAAACAAATATTGGCGTTAACACGGGTGCGCTAATGTTAGCATAGTAGTTCCGGAGTTCTCCACCGAAGTGCTCAGTGACCCAAGAACTCCTTGTCCAAGTCACTGCATGAGTGTTCGAATAAATACGCATTCTTGAAATCCTTGATGTTAGTGTTCGGTGGTAGTGTTCGGTGGTAATAACGGTATGTACATATGTACTAGTAACTGTAGCAACTTCTATGGTTTCTTATTAGGTGCGACGAGATCTGACTTAATTTGTATCATTTTAGATTTGTGTCTTGTTTGCAGTCATACCGGTAGGCTTGAGGCAGGGTGTTATTTTCTTTGTCAATCACTCAATGGCATGTGACACTGACAACTTGAACTTGTGTAACTTCCCGGCCCACTCCTTGTCAAATGCATGGACCCAGCTATCAGCACTTTAGTGACTAACATCATCATGGCCAGGTGTACCTGTATTCAGCTGAAAAACATACAGAGCTGAATTAACAACATTCCACTCGCACAGTGACAGACTGTTTATCCGTTTCAGTCTTCCACAATTTCAAAAATCATCAAATGGTAAAATTGAAATATTTTTCCTCTGGAATTTCTTCAGTCTCCTTCGATATTTGTGCACATTCATGCAAACAAAATCGGCGAATCTTGTATTTAATTTCACACTTGATCAGATTCCTTTTGTCAATTAATCCGTGTCGATCGATTCGCGACAAAATTAACATATTAAAACGTCGCTGAGAAAATGTGCGCTTTCAGTTTCGGGCGGAAGGTCGAGTTCATTGGCATTAAGGCCCTATTTGTTTACAAATAACCTGATACTCAGTCTCAGAGGTTGGTCAGATAGCTACTCATTACGTCATAATGTTTACATCACTTTTCATTGGTTGACAGCACTCTGCATCCGGGTCTTCATTGGTCATCCCAATAAGCCTTTATGAGTCACTACGCAATATTATACGTTTCGCGCAAAAATGGGAACGAAAATTCAAATAACACCAGGTTCCATAAGATTAACCGAACGATGCGACAAACGGTGTTATGAAGTAATGTGTATCGAGGAACCATGTATTCGGTTGATTTTGTTAGACATTATATCACCGTTTCTAGGAATTATTGCAGATTTTGGGGAGGTCAGCTCAAGTAATTAAAATGTATTTTTCTAATAACAATAAATGTTCATTTTATCAAGTAAGGAGTGAGAACGGGGCAAACAGATGTCGCATATATACGCAGTCGGATGTCATAAACACACCCCCCTGCAAATTCGAATGGAAACGCTTATACTCTCACTATAGAGGAAAAGCATTAAAGCGACCGATTTCGGTCATCCTAAGAAAAATGTGGTAAAATTTCCCGACATAAGGCGACCAATTGTCAACATAAGTCGGCAAAGAGAAGAGTATATATATATACATATATATATATATATATATATATATGGTGACCTCGACCTTGGGTCTGGGGACCTCGACCTGGATACTGGGGACCTCGACTTGGTCACTGAGGTCTTTGACTTGGTCACTGAGGACCTCACCTTGGGAAATAGGGACCCTGACATGCGCGCTGGTGTTCTCGACCTGCGTGCTGGTGCTCTCGACATGCGTGCTGGTGTTCTCGACCTGCGCACTGATGACATCGACCTTGGGTCTGGGGACCTTGACCTGGACACTGGGGACCTCGACTTGGGAGCTGGGTCAATGACTTGGTCACTGAGGTCCTCATCTTGGGCACTGGGGACCTTGACCTGGCCGTTGGGGTCCTGGATTTGGACCTTGATCTTGACCTGGGCTCTGGGGTCTTCGACTTGGGTACTGGGGACTTAGATCCTGGGAACACCTGGGGTGCTATTCACCAAGCGAGACTATTTTATAAACCAGGTAGTTTATATGGTAGCGGCTGAACGCAAAGGTATCTTAGCGCAAACGACACACGCTGTCGATGGTGTGATTGATCCAATCTATCAGATTGTCACCTGTCAATTGACGCCGTCTTACGACTAATTCATGAACACTCACCGGCCACAATCGGCATGTATAGCGGTATAATGTTTGGGTATAATTGTGTGGAGACTCATGCTTGCGTTTATATATCTGCAGAATGAGTTTCAATGATATTAATGAGGTTTTTTAATTAGCACAGTGTGAAAATGAAGAGCCAAGAAGATAACGCCTCAGAAGAATTTTTTGTGTGTTTTGGTTCTGTTTCGATATTTCCCTGCTATTTCCAAAGAAATTTCTTTCCATGCATCATTTTTCCGGCGCTGGTGAATGGTGCCGGTTTCTTTGTTCTTTAATATTTTGATTCTTCTCTCCACAATGCCCAAAAAAGTGTTACGCTCGTCGGCAGTGGGGGGAGGGGGTCTGGAAAACAATTGCACATATAGGGCCCAAAAAGTTTTTTTCAGACCCCGAGGGACCCACCACCCCATTTATGCAAATGTGTTCCTCCAAATGTTAGGGACCCACCCCCTTTCTCATGTTTTTATAAAAAATTCAGAGTTTTTTTCAGCCGTTCTTCAATAACTGTGGTAACTGCCTTTCAATCCCATTCCACTATCCTTTTTTGGTGCAAAGTGTGTAAAATTAAGACTCAAGCAATAACATCCTTAATCGGTAAAGCACAGGTCAGAAAAACGAAAAATAAACTGTATTTCCAGGTGTTTCCTGGTGTTTCCAGTATCTAACAATAATAATAAAGCATTGTGTAGGTACACTGTATGTCACAAATTGCCCTAGACCGCATTATAGCCTTAATATATAGAGCGTGTTTAGTCTGACAGAGAACACTGGCCAGTGTAAATAGTGGTAAACAGGTCAGGGGTTCTACAATTATTTGTGCATGATCAAAGAACTCTTTAGTCTTATCCACCGGGGTGGGTGAGGAGGGGAATTGTTTTGGTTATGTATACGCATAGATATATGGTTATTATACCCCCGATATTAGTCGGCGGGTATATAGTTGACGTCTCGAGCCGTCCGTCCGTACAAACATTTTGCATCATAACTCAAGAGTCGATCGGTTGTCATATTTTGATGTTCTATGACATGTGACGGACCAGAAATGGGGAACGAATAAGCATAATATCACGGATTGTGAGTACCAATGCCTACCAGAGTTATCCATGGGCCCTGTTTATGAAATTCAATCCGTACAAAGTTTTTGCCATATAAGTTGAAGTGTCGGTTGTCGAATTTTGAAGTGGTTTGGTATGGTGATAGACCTGAATGATACGGGAAGGATGTATGCAGATATTACTGCATATCACAGGTTTTGCCTGTCGATGCATACCAGAGCTACCAACTTGGTTCCATCCGTAAACACATTTTGCATTATTATAACTCAACCATTTGTATGTATATTTGTGCACTAGAGTCTGCAGTATAGTCTCAGTCAGATTTTATTCTTGATTTGAAGACATTGAGGAATGTCATTTCTCAAAGTATCTGAATGCATCACATTATTTCAGTTCATCTATTTGTAAGCGATAACATTATACAATTAGTATTGTAGTTTAGTCTTGTTGAGCAGTATTTAATTATATAAGCTTGAAGATGAAGTTCGTAAATTCAAGGAGAATAGCGTCACCTTCTGTTGGGATTGTCTGAACAATAAACAGTAACGGGCATTCATCATAACCAATTCAGTTTTATTTGGATAAGTGCTGCAAATTAACATTACTTGCAATCATTAAAAAGATGAGAAATAACCAGAAGGAATGAATTTGATTGCATGCCAGAACAAGACAGTATTTCAGACATTAGAAATTTATGAGATACCCTTTTCAATTTCATGTTATGCAACAATCGGGTCAATGATATCTAGTCATCATTGAGTATTCACCATGTAGTATTTGTGATACAGTTTTTTTTATTTTATAACTATTATTCGGCTAATACAACTGGGTAATACATTTTTTTTTTTTTACTAAATTACGGTTTTCCACTGAGAAGTGGGTCGGGACCCTGTGAAATCCAGAATGTTGCTAAATCTGAGGCTAAATAGTCACTATAGCTGTCGATATAGCCATATGCCAACAAACATGATACTAACATGCATACAGACAACATTACATGGTCAGTACTTGTAAATTGTTTGAAAAAAAAACCCATTTTGGAGAAAAAAATTACAAGCACGATTGTTTCGGCCTCTGGACCACCCACCCACCCCGGCCCTATATACGGATTTTTTGTGTAGACCCCTTCATGTCGTCGGTGGTATATTTTGCCCCACGTCCTTTTCCTCGGTTGCTCATTGTTGAAATGTGTACAAACGCGTACTGTTACACGCAGCATGTTTATGTGACCGGTGGGCAATATATGATTGACGCCAATCACATTGATTGGATAATCCTGCACCGCGCGGCGATGTCTTCCCATCGATATGTCCACCGATAGCTTCGCATTGAGCGTCGCCTCGTAAAACTACCTGGACTATATTATAAACCCAGCCGGTGAATAGCACCCCTGGGATGCAGATATGTGGTCAAACTTCTCCGGAGTTCTAGATTTTCTGAAATTGGTCAAGAAACCCAAATTTGTCTAATAAAGAAAGTAAAGTGTTTGTTTGACATAGAAATTAGCAGTCGAATTTATTACCTGTTACTCAGTATTCTCATTAGCAGCTGACCACCGGCCAAATTGACCGCCTACTTTCATGCATTTGTAGTTCCTGATACCTCCTACTTTTAAGAAAATGCCCCGCTACTTCAAATTTTATTGAGAACACTGGTTACTCGACAAACAGAAATTCATGAATGTGTCAAACATTAGAAAAATCAGTTTAATAAATTGTGAACTGTTGAAAACTTACTGTCTGTGGGTGAAGAAGGCTTTGAAGATTCCCCAGATGCAACTGGCTCTTTCTCACCTGGCAGATCATCTAATCCTGCAATGTAACCATGTTATAAAACTCATATACAACAAGAGGTAAAGGTGTTAAGAAAGATATTTCT
Organism: Siphonodentalium dalli; assembly: GCA_032622095.1. Taxonomy (NCBI): domain Eukaryota; kingdom Metazoa; phylum Mollusca; class Scaphopoda; order Gadilida; family Siphonodentaliidae; genus Siphonodentalium; species Siphonodentalium dalli. The sequence continues at coordinate 73,966,730 of CP136069.1, forward strand.
GCAAATAAATTCAAAGATGTGTGATAATCCTGCACACAAGAAATACACGTACAACAAATATGGTGGTTTGTGATTGAGAGGACAATTGTACTCTTCCTCTGAAATGCATTTGTGTGCAATTTATACTCGATACACTATACACGACTTGCCCAAGGCATAAACAGTGTAATTTGGGGAAAGGGTGGATTTGTCTATTATATGCGGGTCTGAAATTGCTTTCCAAAATCTGTAGCTCTGAAAATCTTTATATCAGCTCCCTGCATGGACTCCAGGCCCCACAGATGCAATGGATCACTGACAGATCCCATATTAAATTTGTTGAATTATCATATAATAGTAGAGACTAGAGAGACATTTTATTTATCAAAAAAGCTAATTTAATTTCTGATCTGGTTTCTCCTAGTAAAATAGACCAGTTCCAAAGTTGTGGGACGACCTTTCCTAACACCTTTATTAACATGACAATATATCCCAAATGTGTAGTCAATGGAAGCAGTGATTTTGCTAGAAATGTTTATCTTTAGATCAACGGTCCTGTCCATTGCTTTTCGACATCAATACATGTAGGTCATTAATAAAGAACATTAAATGAATGAGGACAAGTTGTCCTGATCAAGGGGAATTGAAATTGAATAGGTTCCTTTAAGAAAATATCAGTGAATGACCTACATTGTATAGCCTGCAGCAAACTGAATCCCGGGGAGTATAATGAAACTGTCAATGACACTGCAGCTTATCTCTCCATACTGCTGATGTTTTTTTTACCTTAGGTCGAGGAAAAACTAAATTAAGGGCCATATAAATGCAGCCTGTAGAGTGTGCTGGAGAAATCCAAGATGGCCACCCTGGCGGCCATTTTTGGGCAACTGGCCGAACCAAAATATGACGTTCTCATCTAGGCATTTACCCGAACCTGCAAATGAAATTTGGTGATGATCGGATAATAAATATGACCTGTAGACTGAAGGTTACGAAATTGTGAACAGACTCACAGACTGACAGACTTCCGCACGCGTGATGGCAATAGCCAATTAGCTTGAGGCCGGTATTAAAAATATCCTTGTTTGCCCATTCCCTACCCTATGTTTCAGATTTGGGTAGGTAGGTAGGTAGGGAATTTTTTTTTATTTTATTTCCCCGAAGTATTCCTGATATATAATAAATATTAACACTAATCAAAAAATGCCATTGAAGATTTATTTTTTGGGGTTCCGTTTTGGAACACCCTTAGGAGAACAAGCCTGGCACACAGGCAACACTATGTTGAATTTCAGAAGAAGTTCTGGGTCTCTGGAAGTCTCTGGTTTCGTGCAGTGGGCACATATATCTATCCTGCCTGCTGCCCATGAATAATACGGAAACTCTATCGGTATATTGCAGCATAGCTGCAATCGCACAAACACTTTTCCTTGTAGCAAGTCACCTGCAATAGAACAATTAAATATGTGACGTCATTGAATGTTCATCTTCTCTTGGCAGTTTCTACATAACATCTTAGTATATTAAATATAATAGTATATATACCTAATATGAATTCCAAAATTTCACGAATTCATATATTGGCAGACATAAACCCTATGTAAATCCTCAGGAGATCATACAAGAGCGATGAGGAAGGAATTTTCCACAAAATACTCATACCTTGCTGGAGTGAAAATTCTGTTTCTAAAGAGGCTAGAACCTAACATATCGACATGACTTTTTATAGAAATACTATTAATATGCATAATTCAAATTTTCCTAACAGGGAATATTATTAAAGTTAGCAGAAAGAAGCCCCAATTGAAACAGAATACTACGAAGATAATGATAATTCATCTGAAAATATGCATATTTTTCGCAAATGTCAGTGTCAGGATAATAAACTTTTAAACAATATTTTATTTGCCTATAAACATACCATCTGGTAGTATAACTGATCCACATCTGTAATCATGCTTTTCCAGTGTGTATTTGAGAGGTCGTGATTCCCTGGTTGTGAGCTTCATCTTAGAGTAGATACAGCGTGGTTTTCTGCATTCTGTACAATGTACAACAGACCTCACATTCTGCCCAACGAGAACACTATTCTTGCATCCCTGTAAGATATAAAAATGTAGAAATTTGTCATTGAACAAACTAGAATGCATAAGTTGACGTGAAACAAACTAATTCTGTCTAGCATGTGTTCATACAGGTTTTATACAATGCTATCTGACATTAAAAGACATATTTAAAGATACAGTGTCAGACCATGTTCGTAAAATATTGATTCCCGGATCATTACCTGGTTGAACTAAATCATTTTTTCAGTATGAATCATTAAAAAATTTATTAAATTTTCCAAACTCACCTGTTGCTCTTGGGCGACAGCATCCACGGTTTGCACCTGGCTCGATGGACGATCCTCCTCTGTTGTGTTTGTCCCATAAACATCATCGAATGGTTTATAGTGTAAGTATTTGTCATCCGCTTTGCAGACTGGATCTGGTAGCCAGGGCCAAATATTGGAACCAGCAGGACAGCACGATTCGTTACCACATCGTCGCACTTGGAACAGGTAATGTCGCTCTCGACAGTGGCTTTCTGTGAAAAAGAAGATATCAGGAGAACTGGAGTATTAAAATATCAGAAGTAAAATTTGAATATAATACTTAACCCCTTGATAACCGGAGCAGCATTGATGCTGCATGAGTTCTATAGAAAATGCTCATATAATAAATTCACAAACGACCAGTTTGTTGAACTTATATAATAACATTTTCCTGAAATTTAGCAATTTTCTTGTCTGTTGTCTGCATTTTCTAACCTTACACACTTTTGAAGAATATTAAATAGACTATTCAAACTATAAGGCATAGCACTGCATAGAAGAATCAAGTTAATATAAAAGGGATAATATTGTCATTATTATTAAATTAGTGTTTGATAGCATCTCAGATCGACATTCAAATAAAATTTGAGTAAATAGAGAATCTGATCTCTCAATATTATAAAATTATGAATGTAGATTATTAAATTCTGGAGCCTTTTAGAAAGGATAGATTTTCACATGTACATACCCAGAAATCGATGGTAATCGGTGGCATTTTTCAGTTGTGCCATCTGATAGGACACAATGGTTATGGAACTGTAAATGTTTGTTACACCTGTGGTTTCTGCGAAAGTCACATCTTCCTCAGAAGCTGGAGGCACAACTTGAAAGCGTTTGCCTTTCAGCTGTACTCGACATAGGCGTTCCTCGAGAAGACTGATCATATTATGTAGAGAGGCGATCCATGATGATTTTAGGCCAGGGACCTTTACGCTTTTGGCTCGGATGTCACTCATCCCACCCACTTAACTATCTGTTCCAAATCTGATGACATCTCTTCTCGCGATAATGCGGCGTTTTGAAGGACATTATCCTTTCTGCTGGATTGGCACATGAGTGTCCTGGTGCAGTTCGTCCGGCAACCAAAAATTCAAGTCCCAGCTGTTTGAACAGTAGGATTGGGCAAATTTTAACAGCGTGGCAAGTCAAGCGATGGTCCGGCCCACCATCTGTATATATAAGAATAGGGGTGAGCTTGTTCTTCTCTTTGAGAATATGAAGCAACTCGGTCATATGTCTAAACGGCGAACTCGCTTGGAAAGTGCTGTCCTTTAAAGAGATTGTCACACTGTCGCGATACAAACTCCAAGTAACATCGTCTGGAATTTGGATATCCAAATACACTGACGGTGTGAGAGATCCCTTACTGTTCTGGTCCATGTGTGCTGATCGAAGCTGTCTTGTCTGTACTTTCATTCTGAGTGGTACTCTTCCTTTGTACACCTTTTGTGAGAATTTTTCGGGACAAATGCAAGTAAAACGGCAGCTGCACTTAGAATCGGCACATCATTGAGATTCTTTTCACCCAAAGCCTTCTTCGTATGCTCGATCAGGTCTGACACAGAAATGAATACTGATATGTGCTCCACATTATGGCGCCGCTCATCCGCGGCTGTCATAGCATCAACTTGCTGTTCCAGTGTTTCAAAACAATTGTCAAATGTATCACCAGGCCTTCCGTTGTTCAGATGCCTCAAATCAACTATAAGCTCTGGGTCTTCGGTTAAAATAGCTAGGCAAACACGTGCATCCACCTCCGGGTTTTGGTCAGCAGTGGCATCCAGTGTGAATTCCGAATAAATGCTTCTTAGAATGTTCGGCGGAATTTTCACCCCAGCAAGGTATGGGTATTTTGTGAAAAATTCCTTCCTCATCGCTCTTGTATGATATTCTGATAAATTAGGCTTCAGCTTTTGTGTAAGACGCGTTCCCGCAGTCATCATTTCGCTTGTAGTAACTGAGTCGGGGAATTTCCACACATAAACCATCAGGCTCGCACTTCCACCAGGAGAATGTTTAAGCATGCAAATATCCGAAGATAATGCCATTTCCTTGTGAAACTGGTTCAGTATGGGGCCGGTGTTTTCCACATAGATTGGCTCATATTGCCAACTTCTATTAGCCTGTTGTCAAGTTCTGAGTATTTGGAATCAACAGTTTCTGCTTTTGGTTTAAACTGTAGCCACACATCTTTTTCAACTTGTCGTGCCGGATGTAATTCAAGCTGTCTACGTTGTTGAGACTCATTTTCCCGGTTGAGAAACTCCTGATAGGAACTCATGGAAGCAGAGAGTTTCTCGAAATAATGTTTTATTTCACAGTCCCACAAATCTACAAATGGCTTGTTCAGAATCCGAATTTTTTTCCCAGAATGTAGCTTTAGATCGATAGCCTTCAACATATGCTTCTTGTGCCTCTTACGTTTCCAGTCGTTTGATGTATCATACTTGAGAAACAAAGGAACATCAGTGGAAATATGTACTAGATTGTTACTTAGGTTGGGGATATATGGCACTTCAAGTAATCAAGGCCATATCTTGATTAGGACAGTTTCTGGCTCTGCCTAAAATTGACGCAACTTTCTTCACTAGCAAGTTCAACTCAATGTCTTCGTCCAATTAACCTATTGTAACCTATTGATAACTTGAATCTTTCACCCAGGAATGTGCGTTTAGATTGGAATATTTTCATTATTCTCCAGCAGAGGTGTATTGTTACAATGACACTGACACTTATCTTGTCATAAACATGTTAAAATTTAAAACTAAATATAACAGATGAATCTGACATAGAAACTGATTTTCAAATTGAAAGTTATTTAAAAAAACACAATTCATCACTGTCACACACTTGAGAATAAGCTATTAATTTTAGTAGCAGTCTCAGAAAAATTCCATAATTTACAGCCTATTCTTTGGTGACCTGTATAAAACTCAAATCAGGACAGTCAAGGGTATAATATAAATCCGAAAATTTTCTTTCTCTTCGTGATCGTCTGCTTTTTCGAACCTAACTTACACCTCTTCTGGAGAATAATGGACTGCTCCATGGACTGCTAGCATTGCAAAAGTCACCTTCTGGGAACCTCATTTTGATTAGCTTTGATAAAAATGAGGTTCCCAAAAGGTGACTTTTGTGATACTAGCCTGCTTACAGGGTAACATCATGAAATCACCTTCTGGGAGCCTGAGTAATATAGGCGTCTGACATTATGCAAGTGAGGTGCCCAGAAGGTGAATTCTATGATGTTACCCTGCAGGCTAGCATTGCAAAAGTCACCTTCTGTGAAACTCACTTTTATTGAATAAGGTTCCCAGAAGGAGAATTTTGTAATACAAACCTGTTAACAGGATAGCATCATGAAAGTCACATTCTGGGAACCTCATTTTTAAAATGACATATCTAATTTTCAGTATTCTCTTGTGGAGGACACAAGTGTTGACTGGGGGGGGGGGGGGGGCTGAGTAACAAGTATCTGACATTTAAAAAATGAGGTTCCCAGAAAGTGAATTTTATTATGCTACCCTGCAAAAGTCACCTTTTGAGAACCTCGCTTTTATTAAGTTTGATAAAAATGAGGATCCCAGAAGGTGACTTTTGTGATACTAGCATGATTACAGGGTAACATCATGAAAGTCACCTTCTAACATGTCAGACATCTAATATTTTGGCTTCAGCTATTACGTAATTCTTAATGACTACTCGCAGGAACACACAGAACGGGGCCATGTGTTTCAAGCTTTATGGCACATGCAGCGATAAATTACGTAATATGCTATTAAGAGACAATGACCAGGAAAATATCAAAATTTGGAGATGAAGAGTTCAGGATTACTAATGTATATATAATACCTGTATTTTTGCAAGAAATTTGAAGAAATTTAGTGAGAATCGTAATTACAAATGTGACTTTATAACCTGTGCGAAAAAATGTATGCTGAAAATTCAAGATGGCTAACATTCCAGTCATATCGCTCATCCGCATTGAACCAAATATGTGACTTTCAGCCAGCACAAGAATTTTCACTGAAAATGGCTGGAAATGTTCAGTCATACTGGGCATCCAACAAAAACCAAAACAGGAGACACAATGTGAGTCTTTAAGGGTCAGACGCACGTTTTGCCAAAATTTCCTTGTATTTCAAAATGTATTTTCTCTAAATCTATCAGGAATATCTGTGTGAAATTTTGTACAAGAGATTATTGTGGTACCATACATAAGAACCATTGGATATTTGGTTATTATAATCTCATTTACTTTACTTTTATGGCATGAAAAATCTTTAAAATTTCACTGTGTTCAGGTACCGAGAACTACTGTAAAACAGATTTTTTGTCGAAAGTGCATTTCATATATACATGATATCATATCTGAAGATCATGAGAGGAGACTTAGTTTTTCTTGATTCATGAAATTAAATGATTATTTTCATTCAGAAAGACAACTACCATAAATATTTTTTTATTATTGAGAATTTTCATGCCATGCTTGTTGGTCATTGCAAAATTGGGCTCAGTTGAGTTCTGGATCATGGGTTCATAACCAAGTTAAATCTGACCACCAAATCTCTTAACACTGTGGCCTAATTGCTGTTGATTGCTTCCTGCTTGAGTGGACAGCACCACATTTGAACATTTGTTTTTATTGGGCTGGCATATTTGTGACTGCTTTATTCTTCATTATAATACATGGGGTATGATGCTATAATATGCAATTAAAAAGCTAACTCAACATTATGATACAAATGAAGCCTCCTCTCATGGAGTCAAAACAATAAGCTATTTGATGGTTGACATGTTGTTTGAAATTATAAATTTTTCTGGCAGTTCTTGGTACCTAAAGGGACAGAAACGAAACAAATATTTTCAACCTCTCAAATGTATTAAAATCCATTATTGTTATTGTCTCTCCATAATTGCTCTGATTCTATATATAATGAAAATTATCATATGTAAAATTCAAGATTTTTCCCCAGATAGATCCAGAGAAATTCTTTGTTGAAAATCACTTGCCATTTCTGGCTGGATTTACTGTGATTTATGCAAAACGTGCGTCTCCCCCTTAAGATGAACATGCATATGAAATTTGATGAGAATTGAATGTAAAATGTTACATAGCCTGATGGTAATCATTATTTACCTCATGCTAATATCCTGGATTCCGATTTGTCGATCAGGTGTCTCCTGCACACCTGGCCGAAATTAAGTCAATCAGATCACAAACACGACCTTTAGACTGATTTAGTATCAAAAGGCAGCCTGATGGTCATTTTCTCATCTAGACATTGACTTCATTATGTTACATTGTATATGAAATTTGAAGATGATCCAATGATATGTCCTGCAGACTGAGACAAAGGAGAATGAACAGACTGACGTGTATATACACAAGACAATAGCTTAGGTTGACTATGACAAGATTCATAGCTTGACTACGTCAAGATTCGTAAGCTAAAAATAAACAGTTGACAATTGAGGAAAATCCTTCTGTATCACCCAACAGGAATTGAACAAAGAGCATTTTGACCATATTTATTGTGATTGACATAGCAGTTAGATATTTACCACCAAGCACAAAAGTTTTCAATTTAAAGGTCGACAATTAACCCGATCACTTGGAAGCGACAAAATGCTGCAAAACATCTGAACATTTATTGTCAAATTAGTTCTATTGAAAGCCATAACAAAATCCAACCAAGCAAAACCAAAATAACATACCCACTCGATTAATTGGTCAGTTATATTCTTGTAACTGTTATGGAGCTGTAGTAGTTTATACAGACTATTCAGCATTTCTTGGGGGATTGTTTTAATGAAAATTATGTTATCACCCCGCGGTAGCACATATTTTGCATCAATTCTTGTTCCTGTGTTTTGTTGGTATATCAGCTACAAAACACGGGATCTCGATTCGATGCGAAATGTGTATTGTTGCCGGATGCAGATAACCTCTATGTATTTTTACAAATAATAATGTAGGTGAGCCCCTGTGATCTTAGTCACTAGTAGTCATCTAAATTCTTTCAACTTGATTCTTTCAAGATGATCAACATTTCTTTTCTCTGTTAACCTTATCGACCATTCTGAATAATTTCTTTTTCAGCACGTCTTTCGTCCTTTTATGTATGACACCATTGTTAGCCCGGCTCTTCCGGATGGCTTTTATGCAATCAGAAGGCGTGGGTCTGACACCTCTCTCTAGGAAATTCTTGAACAAATTATTGATCTCTTCCTCTTCTCGACTCCATCCTTTCACTCTCTTCTTAAGAGGTTTTTGAGTCTCGAGGATTCCAGATGTATTTGATGCTATATCCTGAACACTGTGAACAGGCTCAAGTGTTTCATTATCAGGTGTCGCTGGATTTACAATATCTGTGGAAGATGGAAATACAACATTCAGTAGGCCTACAGTATTGTACAAGTGAATGTGGATTGTGGAATGTCATTTGAATAATAGTACAGATACAGTCAAACTTCGTCAGGACGAAGGTAAGTGGTCAAAAACCCCGCTTTACTCAAATAGCTGTGGTCCCGGCAAAACCTATGTACTTTATCTGTATTAAAAACCCGTTCTACTCGAATCGGTTCAGTTGTAAAAGTTGGTTAAGATGAAGTCCCCATGAGTACTCACCACAGTGACAGTACTTAGTTCATATTAGTCGAAGTTCTTAAGTTCTTAACTAATGGGTAATGTGTAATCAGGCCTGCATATTTCATTCAGTTCGCCTCATGGTCTCGCAAAGTTAGTCAAAAGCACATGAGCGAGAAACAAGTCACCTAAATGTGAAAAGGGGACTCCAAAAATATGTTCACCGCTCAATGCAAAAACTCATTAAATAATTAGGTCCCTTATAGAGACACCTCCATTGAGTGTCAAGTCGGGTACTTATAAACAACCAGCAAATTGAATTGATATCTCGCAGCGCTTTATATGTAGCACTGCTCAAAATGACCGTTGTTCTACTCGTGCACCCCTGCTTAAGTAAAGTTAAATTTTCCTATTCCTAATGTTACAATCCTTCAAACTGGATGTCATCTAGTTTCTTGTTTTTGAATTCCCCGATTCTACCACTATCTTGGAGCAATAGAATTTTTGCCACTTGGGTCCTCTCAATGACATCGCAGGTAGACCTGATTATAACATAGATGAAAGTGTCAATGACACCGATGGTAATCTTGCCATAAAACAAATTACATGTGGTCTGTAGCAGTGCTCGCAATAAGAAATTATCAAGGCATAAAAAAGAGCCTCCACTTTTGAAGGTCAAGAGCTACTCTAGGCCTACTAGTTAGTATTGCTCAATATTAAACAATTGAATTCTGTATTGTCTTTTGATGGTAAGTATACCAGTGTATACCATACAGTGATCATGATCCATGACTTATATTGAAATGTATGACAACTTTATGGGAATTGAAATTCGAAGAATTTCGAGGCCTATTATTAGGCCCCAACAAGATGGTGTCGTGGTTGATATGGTGACTTGGACCAATAGGCCTCGACTTATTGCAAGCACTGCTGTAGACTATGCTGAAGGAAATCCAAGTGTCTGGTGGCCATATTGGTCACTAAAGGTCAACCTCAGTATCATTAACAAATCAGTAGTAGGATACTTGTAAACTTGTAAAATAGATCTGACAATGAATTCAGCAAATACATTGTCATTATGAACGAAATATGGGATATCTCAATTTTAGCTAAGGCGGAGGAAAAAAAGTGTTGTGGTTCGGGTTACCCGACCGACCCTATTTTAATCATGCGACACTAAACATTTTATTGCCCCATCGCTCGAAAAAAATGAAACATTGGATTTCGAACGATCGTTTCTGATATTTGAAGCATCAGTGCATCACTGAGTATGAAGTTAAGTTGACCAAGAGTGCTACTAAACAAACCAGAACGTGCTAGTAGTATTCATTGGCAGAGTGTCCGGGCAAAGCTATCCGCCGACCAATGAGAAGCGATATTACATATTTTACCTGCCGGTTTACCATGTGCTTTTATGCTCATCAAGTGAACATGGAGACATCGTTCTATTTATAGCTTGATCATCTCGGGAATAAAATATAAAATATATATATGTGTGTAATGTAACCCTTTCAGAAATATTTAATATATATATATATATATATATAAAAAAAAAATTTAAAGTATCATTCTGATTTTTTGTATAAAAAGTCTTTTCTTTTATTGAGGGCAGCGTCAAGGTATTTTGCTAATTTTCGGGGGTGGGCGTTATCAATTTCGGTCAGTGCTGTATCAACTAAATTGTGTTCTATAAGATCTGATATTCTGTCCTGTATCGACAGTAAAAGTGTATTTCTAAGTTCTTTATAGAATGGACATATCAAGAGAAGATGTTTTTCATCTTCATCTTTGTTCAAGTTGCACATGAGACAGGTGCGTTCTCCGACTTTTTCATTCCGGAATCGACCGGTTTCAATTCTTAATGGAAGAATAGCGCATCTAAATTGTGCTAATATCGAGCGATGTGATCGACTCAAGTTCATAGAAACATAGGACTCGGTTTCAAATTTATTTTTAAATATCTTGTATGTGCGTAATTTCGGAACATATTCTAAACTTGTCAGCCATTTTTCCTCATGTGATTTCTCAAGTTCCAAATCTGAGATGTTACAAGTTTCCAAGCTATCGTATTTCTGTTGCATATTAGATTCTGAGAGGACCTTTAGGACGGATGTGCACCAGCCATTTGTATTATGTCTGCGGTCCCATAAGAAAACTTTTTTTTACAATTCTGCCATCTTCTAATTGAACTAAATAATTCCAAAACCGGATTTGATTTACCCATCGGCGATTAATATTATATTTTAATCCGATGTCTCCATTAACCGCAAGTAAATGACAGAATCGGTGAACCCCTAAGAAATATCTGAAAGCTCGATTTTGCACCATATCTAGAGTGGTATATTTATTATGACCCCATACTGCTGAAGCATAATTGATGGGACAAACACAATGAATATAGAGTTTTTTGAAAGTTTCAAAACCAGCTTCCCTATATGGATGGATTTTGGATATTAAGGCACCTAGGGCTCTACTTGCTGATTTAGCAAGTATCTCTGCAGTGGTATCAAAACTCCCATGTTCATGAAAAACAATTCCAAGAAATTTATATTGCTCAACCAGTTCAATGACTTGATTTCCAATGATGAAAACATATGGAGTCCTATCAACACTTTTCTTTCTAAGATGGACCGATTTAGTTTTTTAAATATTAATTGTAATACGCCATTTTTTACACCAATTATTAACAACTTTCAACATTTTTTCCATATTTCAAGAAATTTATATTGCTCAACCAGTTCAATGACTTGATTTCCAATGATGAAAACATATGGAGTCCTATCAACACTTTTCTTTCTAAGATGGACCGATTTAGTTTTTTAAATATTAATTGTAATACGCCATTTTTTACACCAATTATTAACAACTTTCAACATTTTTTCCATATTTAGTTCATTTTCAGAAATAATCATTATGTCATCTGCATATTGTAGTACGGAAATCATAGTATCATCCAGATTGACGCCACATTCAAGATTTTTAACTTCCGATGCTAAATCGTTGACAAAAATATTAAAGAGCGTAGACGAAAGACTGTCACCCTGTTTCACTCCAGTTTTACAAGTAAACTCATTTGACATAGATCCGTTCAATCTTAGACGTGCAAAAGTACTTTGATACATACTTTGTATTGATTGGTACATGTTGCCATCAACTCCACATTTAAGGAGTCTGTATAGCAACATATCCCTATCAACGCAATCAAAAGCTTTACTGAAGTCAATAAAGGTAGTGCAAATCTCAGATTTACTCCTTACAAGAGTCGATAATATGAATATATTGTCTAAACACGATCGTTTTGGTCTGAAACCATTTTGCTCGTCTACCAGGACATTGTTCATTTCGAAATATTCGCTTAAACGATTGTTCAAAATGCTGTTATACAGGTTACTAGTGGTAGGTTGCAGTGATATTCCTCTGTAATTTAGTGGAATTCTAGTGTCAAGACTTTTATCTTTGGGTATTGGGGATATAACAGATTGCCTCCATATTGACGGTATAATCCCTGTGTCAAAAATGTAGTTAAATAAGGTATGTAAAACTGGTTTCACCGCATTACACTTCAATGTTTCATGAGGAATGAAATCTAGCCCAACTGATTTCCCACTTTTTGCTTTTGTCAGCACTTTCTCAATTTCATCAACTGTTATTGTGTGGTTGAGAAAATTTCTGGATTCATAAAGCGGGTCTAAAAATTTATTTTCAATAAAAGATTTCTCTCTAAGAATTTCTTCACGAAAAGTTTTATCGAAATTATTTGTTGCTTGTGTTGGATTATATAAGTTTTCAAAAGCTGATCTCCATGTTTCCAAGACCGTTATTTTATCTCGCGCGATGATACCATCTTCCTGATAAACTTCGTTTGGAATTGTGGTGCTGCGTTTTGGACCCAAATTTTTAATAAAGTCCCAAAACGATTTTGGATTATTGCAGTCTAATTCAATAGTATTCATCAGATTTCTCTTGTGACGACGTTCGTAAAATCGCATTTTTGAGTTGAAAAATCTACGTGCCTCTTTAAATTTGACATGCTCTCTGTTTATCTCGTGATTTTTTCTTAAAAGTGAGGAAATGTTTTTCACAATTATTCATTTCGCGCCATAATTTAGTAAGTTCGTCGTTCCAATATGGTTTTTGATATTTAAATCTTTTTTTAGATCGTGGAAATTTACAAAAACTTGGGATACTTCTTTCCATTTCATCACATATGAGTTTCACGAAATTGCCATAAATCTTATCAATAGAGTTTTGTGATTCAATCGAACATTCAATGTTGTGAATCAATTCTGAAAAAGCTTCCAAATTTGCCTGAGTTGAAAGAAAATTTGCCGGGATAGGTTTACTCAATTTGGTTGGCGTGCGTGGCTGACTTGATTGATTGTGCTCATTCACTGAATGTCGTTGGGTAAAAATGGGATTAACTTGAAATCGACTGTCACAAAACTATGGTCGGGCGGCTGACTGTATTGACCTATATATCCTGACAATGATCGCTCCTCTGAGGTCTGATTGTGTTGTGACGCGGAAATTGGAGCACAGATTAAGCGAGTCGTGTGAAACACATATATAATCAACAACGGCGGATCCCTTGTGACTAATTGAAGTGAAATTATTATTTTCTGGATTCAAACGGCCATTTGAACAACAAAATTTGGCTTCAATGAGAAAATCTATAAAAGCTCTTCCATGTTGGTTAATAACTGCATCAATATTACACAAGCTTGAAATATTATCACAATCAGGGTTTATATCAGAGAGGTTTCAAATTCTTGAATTTAGATCACATAAAACCATGGGACATAAATCACAGTAAGTATATATGTTGGTCAATGTGTGTGCATAAAAACCCTCTGCATCACGACCCCATGGGGATTTTTCTGGGGGCAGGTAACATGCACATATAATAAACGTATCATCAAGAGCTGTCGACTTAAACTTGACATTTAAAAACCCATCTATTGACTTATCCAAAATTTCAGTGTGATAATCATCAAAAAGTGTGTTCTTTATTAAAATTCCAACCCCTCCTGATAGCTTTGGTGCAGATTTATGAATAAATGCTCGATTATTACCAATCCATTGATACCCAGCAATCTCAATACATTCATTTTGTTTCAAATGTGTTTCTGAAATACAAAGTAAGTCACAATTAATAGATTCGATTAAATTTGTTTTTAACAGTCTACTTCCTTTGGCCCATCCATTGATGTTAACATGGCCTACACTCAGAGTCTGGTCACAGGAATCAGCACATGTAGTCCCGTCCTAACTTCTTCCCTGTCCAAATATTTCCTGTCCAAATCTTTGCCCTTTCCTAACTATTCATCCACTCTCAGAGACATAAAAGTCATTTCCATATGGCATCTGACTCAGTAGCGTGCGAGCATTTGTTTCAATCAGGCGCTCGATGTGAGGTTTGCTGCTGCGGATGAAACATGACTTGAATCTTTCAACATCATTAAGTTTTTGTTTGTTCCTTAATACAAGAATCTTCTCTTCCAAAGTTCCAAATTTCACTTTCACTAAAGCTGGCTTATCTCTGTACATCTTCTTCAATCTCTGAGCACTAATAATCGCGATCCCCTTATCCTGCACATCTTGACCCATTTCTGACAACATATCCTTCGCCATTTCGACAAGATCTTCCTCCTCACATTCCTCCGGTTCAGCAAGATTGGTGATTATCACCGACAGTTCACTATCATCCGATGATCGCGGCGCAGCTGAGTTTGATCCTATTGTAGCGTCAACGATGGGATTACCACTCACCAGTTGATCAATTTTCAGCTTGACCGCCTCCATATCAGAAATAACTGTGTCAACACGACCACGTTCAACATAAATATCCATCGAAATATCTTCAGTTAGCTTCTTAAATTTAACATCTAATAGCTTTTTCCAGTCTGTATTCATTTTGTCCAATTTTGTATCAAGAGTTTTTTGCAGTCCCTGCTGTCCAGATTTTACTTCTTTTATAATTGTCGCGAGGGCGCTCAACTGACCTGAAATGCTGCCGTCTTCAAGCCCCGCCATGTTTGTTGACACCTTTGTATTTTTTTCGTGAGGTTTCGGCGTCTACCCCTCTGAAGTGCGATCACGTTTTGTACCTCCCGTATCAGCCATCGATATGCGCAAACGTAATCCTGTTTTGTATGTAAGTTATTAGGCTCCCACACATCCAAAATTAGAGAAATTAACAAACATTTATCACCGAGATGACAACGACGTCCGATCAGTAGTTCTTCATCATCTGCAGTCTCAAATGCATCTTTTGAAAGTCTGTCTCTCTGATGTGAGAAATTTCATGTATTCTTCGATCAATTCATCGTCATCATCACTTGATCTGAAGACATCTTGAAAACACGACTTGAGGAGAGTTGCACGGGATATATGCGTTGAAGTTTCCATCAAGCCACAAATATTTGAGCGATAGCCAGCCATTCTTCAGCCTGAAAGTCGTGTCTGACAAATGGCACCTTAACATCTGCCCCAGTAGTAAGCTGTTCGTAGAAATCATTCCAAAAGTCAGAAAGGGCATCCCTTGTTACTCCTGCATCATCCTCAGCAACTTCCTCCTTTCAAGTAACACTAAGGAGTTTGAACCTCACAGTATCAAAAAGAACATTTAAACTTGGTTTAAGATTTTTTACCTTGGAAATAAGCTCATTCAAAACATGGCCCCGATGAAGCCTGAATGTGATGTCCCTGCATTCACGAACCTCATCGTCGAATAACGCAGATTGCAGGAGTTCAGATAACGGATCATTTACAGTTGGTGTAATCTCTTCTGCAGATGAAAAGCTGTGGTGGTCAAGATCAATGCTGATATCCAATTCAGCACTGCAGTCAAGATCATCTGTTTTGTCATCGGGTTGCTTGCTGTCAAGATCCTCTGTTTTGTCACCGGGTTGCTTGCTGTCAAGATCCTTTGTTTTGTCATCGGGTTGCTTGCTGTCAAGATCCTCTGTTTTGTCATCGGGTTGCTTGCTGTCAAGATCCTCTGTTTTGTCATCGGGTTGCTTGCTGTCAAGATCCTCGTCGTGTTGCTCTTCAACTGCATTTTGACTGCTTAAGTAGAATGTCAGAATTCCAATTTTAATCAGCTGGTAACAATCTGCTACTGTAACGTCATTTGGAACTCTGTTCCTTATAGTCTAATAATTCAAATGTCATATCCGATGCCATACCTAAACTGGATTCTCCATTTGGAAAAAAATCCTTCATTGCAAAGTCCATTAAGTCCTCTCTTGTAGAGTCTCTATTAAAGTCGTCAATATGAAGACCTCCTCCTTTTCTTTTTTTTATCTGCTTGTGATTGTGAAGCCAGCCAGTTTTCGGGTTGATTTTCTTGGTCTTTTGGCCTTATTCGGCTCTTCCTGCTTGGACGTCGTTGGGAGAGTTTCGCATTCTAGACGACCCTTTAACGTTTGAAACAAATGAGACCTTATATCAGATCGCGTTTCATGTCTTAATGACTTCCGTGTGCACCATTGCTTACATGCAACTCTTATCTCCCAGACAGGGTACACACAAAAAAACCGAAGAGCTAAACCTATCCTTTAGAGTGCTGTATATCACACTTAACAAGTGCTCGAATAGGGACAGCACCCGAAGTGCGCGGACAACACTTATTCAGGTGCTAAACATATAGCAGTTACCAAGTTTTACATTGCAGCACCCGAAGTTTAATACTACTGCACCAGTGGATATGTAGAGATGCACTTACAAGTGTAGAAATAACACCTTATGACTACCTTGGTCCCGATTTGGAAATGTCTGAAGCACACTTAAACACTGATAAAACAGCACCTCAGAGTCCAGTGTGGACACTTGAAAGTGCAGAAATCATCACACTCCCAAGTGTTATTACCACACTGGTAGACACACTTCCAGGTGTCATTGATACACTTATTACCACACTTCCAAGTGTCATTAAACTGCACTTTCAAGTGTCATTACCAGACTTGTATATACACTTTCAAGTGTCATAAAACTGCACTTTCAAGTGTCATTAATACACTTGTATAAACACCTTCAAGTGTCATTACCACACTTGTATAAACACCTTCAAGTGTCATTAATACACTTGTATAAACACCTTCAAGTGTCATTAATACACTTGTATAAACACCTTCAAGTGTCATTAACACACTTGTATAGACACCTTCAAGTGTCGTTAATACACTTGTATAAACACCTTCAAGTGTCATTAATACACTTGTATAAACACCTTCAAGTGTCATTAATACACTTGTATAAACACCTTCAAGTGTCATTACCACACTTGTATAAACACATTCAAGTGTCATTAATACACTTGTATAAACACCTTCAAGTGTCATTACCACACTTGTATATACACCTTCAAGTGTCATTAATACACTTGTATAGACACCTTAAAGTGTCATTAATACACTTGTATAAACACCTTCAAGTGTCATTACCACACTTGTATAAACACCTTCAAGTGTCATTATATACACTTGCTGGTACACTTTCGAGTTTAATTACCACACTTTATGATAAACTTAAAGTATCATTACCACGCTTGTCAAGACACTATCGAGTACCATTAATGCCCACACTTGTCTACATTTCCAAGTGCCATGTGTAGGCTTGTCATGCTGGAGTACTACACATGAAGCTGAATATATGTGAATACTGTAAACAAAGTCAGATATAATCAGATATCCACACCTTTGGTAAGCACACTTTCTTCTGTGATGTGTTTTTTTTAAAGATTATATCACCAATCTTCCACATACTTAGAATTACCGGTAGGGGATAATAACCGAGACTAGTATTATTAGTCGCAGATAATAAGAGGCAGTTTGCAAGGGGGCTTTCAAATGAGTATGTCGGGAGAGAAAATCAATGAAGGTAAAAAATTTATTCAACTCTCAAAAATGAAAGAACAATGTCTTGTTCAACAAATAAAATAATTTTTATCAATAAAATAACTATAAAATAAAACATCAAAAACATAACTGGCAAGTGACTTAATGACTGATATATGACCTTATAAACTGCATCAGCTTTTGCCAAGGCACACAGAGGCACTGATACCTCTGTTTCAATACACTGAATTATATTGTTGAATATAATTCAAAGTTTTGCTTCAGTAAATTAACCCTTTAACAACAGTCCTACAAATGCATGAATGATAATCTACTAAGGAATCTCAGGTATATTTAAATTTTCTGTCGCCTGCTAAAATTTTCAAAACATCCCAACATGTGAACAATGACCATTACAAAATATCTGTTTGACAGTGAATGGAAGAATCCATACAGCCGTAAAATGGTTAAAGAAATGATTCCAGTTTCCTTTTATAAGTTTCAATTGTATTGTTATAACTAAGAATTTAATACAAATTTTATAAAATGATTACCAAGGAACTGGGTAATAACTTCGATAATTCATGCCTGAAGTTGACAGAGCAGCATGCAGAGTGTACTGAAGAAATCAAAGATGCAGCTTGGGGGAATTAGCAGTGGCATTTGCCATTGTAAATGCCGCCACCCTGAATATTGCGATGGCAAAAGCATTGCCATAGCAAAAATCAGTTTAATTGTTAATCAATGGTATACATGATTTAGATTGCTGAACAATTGAAGGGTTGAAAGCTAAAAACAAAGCATATAATTTTGAATACTCAGACATGTCACTCTGTCATTTCATTTTGAAGTAAAACTGTTAATTAGTATCTGAGTATATTAAAGCTGCAATCCATGCACAGTTGCATGTTGTAACTAACTTGTATTGTAATGTGGTATTTTAAAACCAAAAAGTTTGTGCCGTAATACTGTTGCAAATAGAAAATTGCCGATGCAAATTAACCCTTTTATGATGGGATGGATTCTCCCATTAAGTGTTAAACATAGTTTGGAATGGGCTATTGTTCACGTATGAGGGTGTTTTGAACATTTTAGCAGACAGAAAATTTAAATAACTGACATTTCTGAGTAGATTCTCATTCATGCATTTGTAGTACTGTTCAGATAATAAGTTCAACAAACAGCCTTAGTCAAGGTAATTATTAAGCCAAACATGAGACCAAATAATAATCCCTCACCAATCTACCAAAAACAAGACACCAGGATTTTGATGCAATATCAGTCACCTATTCTTGTTAGGGTAGCACCAGGATTGAGAAATGAAGCCTTATCTCTCATTTATGTTTCTATGATCACACCACGTATTCGAATGGCCTGATCTGCACCTAAAATGCTTATCTGCATGCCAGACCTCCTGCTCTGTGTGTTAAATGTAGATTTTTGTTGTTGACGACATCACTTTTCAAGTACCACACCAGTAATTTTTCGCTTTTATTTTCTTCGTATATGCGCGTTAGTTAGAGTAATAGTAAAGTAATCGTTGTGCAATAGCAAAATTTGGAAGTGTATGAAATGTGTCAAACAAAATGACAACATGCCTGTTTTTTTTAAATTGTTTCTGTCATGGTACTCGCATTTGCGTTGATTTCGAAGAAATGTACAGCTAATACACTCTGATCACAACAAATACCTCTTTACGAATTGTTTGTGTGCATCATCTGGTGACAGCAGTAAAAATAAGATAGAATTTCATCACTTTGGGAGATATTTTTTCTGACAACTGTGTGTGCATATTTGACGTGTTATCTGTGATGTTGACAACTCCTTATCTGAGACTTAGGAAATTGACATCTTCACGACTATACGTGTGCAAATCGAACTCTGTGTCATTTGTTTCACTATTTTACTCGGGATTAGCACTGGTGTGAATATCGGGATGGGAAATGTTTTCGAATCGAAATTTCTACAATAAAATTTACAATCGTGACATTTAGTTGCTGATCAATTAATCGGACCATTATTATTCACAGGGAAACGCTATGTATTTAATTTATAATGATGTCAAGACCTACAATAAACATGCACACGCCTGTCTATCGACCTACCTAAGCAAAATCTGGGCTTTCTGTAATTCACTTGTTTACTTAGCTGGAGAATATCTCACGTTGCGAGGGTAAATAATTGTTCGTATAGTACTATATAGCATACATTGGTTATAAGGGATGATTGTTTTCTTCAAAGCAATAGTTTGAAATTGGGATGTGTTGAAAATTCACGAATGGAACGCCTTCTAATACGACAATCAATTGAACAATCCATATTGGGCACTATAGAATTATAAGTTCTAACGATAGAACAAATATGTGTCCCTTTTGGGAAGAAAATATTCGAAATTAATCGATGGAAGCGTTTTCCGACAGGTGTCTTCACATGATATTTAATATTTTTTATACCCACGACGATAATGCAAATTTATTTATAAAGAAATAATCCATCTTCAAACAATGCATGCTATACATAGTATCCACTGTCGAAAGTTTGTTAATTTTCAAAACATCTCAATTTCAAACTATCAATTTGAAGAAAATAATCACCCCTAACCAATGTATGTAGTACTATAACAACAATGTTCTACCCTCGCAACGTGAGAGATATTGTCCAGCTAAATAAATAAGTGAATTAAAGAAAGCCCAGATTTTGTTTTGGTAGGTCGATAGACAGGCATGTGCATGTTTATTGTAGGTCTTGACATCATTATAAATTAAATACATAACGCTTCCCTGTGTATAATCATGTTCATATTAATTGAACAGCAATTAATGTCACGATTGTAAAACTGTAGACAAATTTCGATAGGCAAACAACTCCCATCCCGATATTCACACCAGTGCTAATCCTTGAGTGAAATACTGAAAAAAAAATGCCCTTAGTACGATTTGCATACATACGGTCGTGGAGACATCAATTTCCTTAGTCTGGGATAAGTAGTTGTCAACATCGCAGATCAGACGTTGTCAAATATGCACACACAGGTGTCAGAAAAATATCTCTCAAAAGTGGTGAAATTTGATCTTATTGTTACTTATATTAACAAATGATGTATACAAACAATTCATAAAGAGGTATTCGTTGTGAACAGAGTGTATTAGCTGTACATTTATTCGAAATCAACGCAGATGTGAGTGACATGCCATGAAAAATAAAAAAAAACAGGCATGTTGTCATTTTGTGTGACACATTTCATACACTTCTAAATTTTGTTCAACCACACGCTATTGCACAAAGTTTACTATAATATAACTCTAACGTGCATAAACAAAGAAAATAAAAGCAAATACTTACCGGCGTGGTACTTGAAAAGTGACATTTTCAATAACACAAATCTATAATTAGCACGCGGAGCAGGAGTTTCGGCACGCAGATAAGCATTTTAGGTGCAGAGCAGGCCAATCGATTACGCGGTGTGATGATCATAAAAGTGGAATGTGTTTGGTCATTTTCAAATTTTACATAACTTGCTTTTCTTTAAACTAAAATGGGTACCTAACAAAAAAAAACACATTCCAGTATTTTTACAGAAGTTTACATATATGATCGAAGATACCGTAGAGTTCTATTTAAAATTATTGTTGATTTTCTATTCTTTCAATTGCGTCATCATGATATGCATAGGACGCTCCCATCCAGGCATTGACCAAACCTACATATGAAATTTGGTGATTATCGGATATCAGTTACGGCCTGTGGCATGTTGACTGATCATTACAAAATTGTGGATGGGCACAGACTCAAGTCTTCCACATGTCAAGGTAATTATTAAGTCAAACATGAGACAAAATAATAATCCCCTCACCAATCTACCAAAACAAGACACCAGGATTTTGATGCAATATCAGTCACCTATTCTTGTTAGGGTAGCACCAGGATTGAGAAATGAAGCATTTGCTCTCATTCATGTTTCTATGATCATAAAAGTGGAATGTGTTTGGTCATTTTCAAATTTACACAAATTGCTTTTCTTTAAACTAAAATGGGTACCTAACAAAAACAACATAGTCCAGGGACTATTGAGTGCTCGCCTGATCTAAGGAGACTTAAAGAGACTAGTTCTAATAAGTTTTCTGAAGTTTATTTACAACTTGTCTCTATATATCTTCAAGGAACATTCTTACCAAATTTGAGCCATATCATTAGTTCTGGAGGATATGCTTTCAGAAAATTTTGACATACATGTAATAAATCGTGTTACGTGACCAAGACTCTTGGCCCCTAATTTATGGATCAGCCCCTAAATATCAAATCTGAACCCTGGTCACTCATGAAAACTTCATACCAAACTTGAGCCACATCAGTTGATAAGATTCAGAGGTGAAGATATTTATAGAAATTTTGGACATAGCGGACTTATCCAACATAACACTTGGCCCTAATTAATGGACCACCGGCATAACTTCAGTTGTGGTCGGCCCATCGCAAAAATCTTTTCGGCAACGTGATCATTGGAACAGCGGGCATCGATCATGATTTTTTTCACCAGTCAAGTCCTTTAAAGACGTATTGAATCTTTTGTCAGATTTTCCCTCGGACTGTGAACACATATTCTGATTGCCGTTCAGTCAGATCTCCGACCATTCACTGTAATGGCGAAGTTCCCACACCCTGGGTGGGTGTGGGACTTTTGCGGTCAACTTCATCCAATGTATAATTCCTTCGATAATAACAACGCTACCATTGTACAGAACAGTCATTTTTACGTAAATAGACATGCCCAAGCTTTAATATTCACTAAACATCAGTCATTTGAACATAACAACAATATATTCTGTTTACAAAAGATACTAATTATGCTTCTATACAATGGTAGCATTATTATCAAAGAATTATACATTGGATGAAATTGACCGCGAAAGTCCCACACCACCCAGGGTGTGGGAGCTTCGCCATTACAGTGAATGGTCGGCGATCTGACTGAACAGCAATCAGAATAAGTGTTCAGTCAGAGGGAAAATCTGACTACATGATTTGGTAACCTAGTCTCATCAAATTAGCACCAGAAATGAGAAAACAATTTTGATTCTTCATTGAGCAAGCTTACACTTGACATCTGCTACACAATTGCAGGAATGGAAATTCAAAGTTCAGCTGGTTGTGATTTACTGTTCAACAAGTTGATGGTTTGAAAAGCTTCAGAAACCCGACTCGGAATCGCCGTACTGTGTTTTAACTTGTAAACATATACCTCTAGGAAGGTGTAA
Source organism: Siphonodentalium dalli (assembly GCA_032622095.1). Lineage (NCBI taxonomy): Eukaryota > Metazoa > Mollusca > Scaphopoda > Gadilida > Siphonodentaliidae > Siphonodentalium > Siphonodentalium dalli. The sequence continues at coordinate 73,989,764 of CP136069.1, forward strand.
AAGTGAATTAACACTTTTGAGAACTGGAGGTTTAGCACATAATGTAGTTTGAACAGCCGGTCAACTGCAGTAACACAATTGCAGGATGCCGTTATAGCATCCTGGTCTACAATGACGAAAAACTGAGCTGGCTCCGGTTTGCTGCCTAGACAAAGCAGAAAGGGTTGCTGTTGTTGTTTGGGTTTCCTTTGAGCAAGAAACTGTTGTACACTTGTTCCAACCTGTGAAATATAATCAACATTTCATGAGTTTAAATTTATACCATAACGGTCATTGACACTCATCAAGATGTCTTGAGAAGAATCTAACAGATTTGTCTTAGGCCAGGAATTGTTTTGTTTTTTTTAGAGAACCTGACCTACTTTTTCCACAGCCATTGCCGTGCCAACCCTAATTATTTTTCTCAGTTGACCCACCACAAAATTTAAATTATTACCAGGGCAATGCCAGTTGCCGAAAAACAGTCCATACAGAGTGCGAACGGAATTTGCCCATATAACATGTGACAGACTTTGATGATGTAATCAATAAGTACACAAGAGGTTTCAGTGTTAATGTTAACCCTTTGGCCCCCTCAAAAATCAGTCTAATTTAACGCCTTAGAAAAAGTGAAACCAGGCATTCCAATACAGATCAAAATATAAACAAGATCACGCCGACGGGCGTGGCTAAATACGCCCGTTGTTTGACCATAATTGTTAGGAGCATATAAAAATTGTTTGCCCATAATTACAGTAGCGGCCGGTGAATAAGTCGCATCGTTGTATAAGTCGCATTGAATTTTGGAGCTTAAAATGCTGCCCTTTGTCTCTTTTGTATTAGTCGCATCTATTTCGGCCACTTGTAAATGAACATCAGCATGATCGATTGGGAAGTATTTTGAAGAGCTCATGATGCATTTAAAAAAAATTAATTACTGGTAGATAGTTGTTGTATCATAAACATTCCATCTATGCTTTGGGAATTCCCCCATGTGATTGCTGGGGAATTCCTAACAGGGGAGATAACATTGGTTCATTTAACTTCCGGAGTGTGGGAACATGGATCACAAAAACTTTCTTATTGCGCCAGTCATAACTTAAGACGTTTCCTTTTGAAGCCACGTTTATAAAACACATGATAAATCTGATATTAATAAGAAAGCACAATGCCGTTTGAATATGCATGAGGAGTAAACACAAAAAAATATCCTATCATTTAATATAGAATTGCGACTTTTCTTACTGATGTTTTAGTGTAAACTGTAATTAATGGTATGTTAATTAAATTTAGTTGTCACCTCATTGTTGCGTAGCATTCAGATGCTTGGGGCTAAAGGTGATTCAAAGTCCATTCAAAAAGATCAACAACAAAAACGCGACAGTGTTCAATATGCCCCACTACAATCATCATCACCCATCTAATTGTTTTAAAAATACAGAAATAAATACAACAGACATGCTCCATGATGTAACTGTATTATTTCTAAAATTATTACAATTTGTCCGCCTTTGGTTTACACTAACTGGCCAACTCAATTCTAAAAGAAACATGCACCAATTTCTATGTACATGCATGTGGTATTTAATCTATAATCCCTCTTTTGTCGGACAGTATCACCATCGGGCATCAAAGGTGGCAATATTAGGACATATCGGTTCCCGTATTGTCAGTTTTAGCGACAACTTCCGTGTCTGTCATTGTCAAATTGACAACAGGAAATAGCATGTGTGAAACCGAAAGTTCCGTTTTTTCTGCACATGTGCGGTTCTGACTTCCAGTTTTTAAAAAAGAACCGAACCGAACCAAAAACTCGGTGGACCGTACAACTCTACTACATACCAGGTTTCATCGCAATCGGATAATCAGGAATGAAGATATTGCTCTGGACGGACGAAGCTGATTACAATACTCCTCCGAAAATATTGGGGGGACAAATAACTGATTTTCTGAAAAATCTCCAACATGAGCCTAACCATATCCTGAAGTTTCAAATCTCTACTATGAAAATTGTAGGAGTTGCGGATACCAAGATTGAAGAAGACACCCATAATGCAAAATAGCTGTGATTTTCTAAGTAAAAAAACCCCTGAAAATTATATTTTGAAAATCTCTCCAACATGAGCATAACCATATCCTGAAGTTTAAAATCACTACGATAAAAATTGTAGGAGGGGTTGTGGATACCATGAGGATACCCATAATGAAAAATAGCTGTAAATTTCCAAGTTAAAAAAACCTTAAAAATATGGAAAACCTTTCCTGAAAAACCTAAATAGATGTTGCAAATGTCCATATCCTTAAGTTTCAAATCGCAACGATGAAAATTGTAGGAGTTGCGGATACCAAAGAGTGCACGGACTGACGATTTCTAGTCTCCGAATTCTTTTTTCGGGGGACAAATTACCAGATCAATATATCATGGCCGTAATTAAGTTTTAATAAGTTTTAAGTCATATTAACTCAATAGAAATTCTCAACTCACTGGTTTATAAATGACAAAATTCTTCATAGCATCGACAGCAGAACACCGCTCATTCTTCTTTGTGTTGTGAGATGGCATGAGAGCTATCAGAATCAAAAATGAGTACCAAGCTCTAATACCTGAAAATATAGAAAGACCATTTCATGTTTTGTTCCGATATGCTGAAAAGAGGAGATCGGCTGGCCAACTTTTGAAACACTTAGTCTTTAGTTAACTTTTCAATGAATCAGAAATAATCAAAAGGTGTTGATGCCATAGTTGGTTGATTTTCAATTTAGCGATACTTGAGCATAATTAGAACAAAATGCGGAATAAGGTGATAATTATTTGATTATTAATATTCAATTATTGAACTGTGAGTTGAATTATTCTAGTATGACTTTATTGTTTAGTTGAATGAAAGCATAAAGGTGCCAGCTGTGCTATTCAATGCAGTTGGCACCTTTATGCTTTCAAGGGACACATTGTTGTCCTGTAGCACATTTTGTTTGGTATACTGTATCAGTAGCAAAGATAAACAATTGTGAAAACTAGTACTAGATGGTTGAGGAGTTTGGGCACAAAACATCCAGGCCCATTCAATGTGATTGTGAAGACATTTTATATTTTTATTTTTACATGTAAGAGACTACAGGGTATTTTTTGACGGTTTCGCATCGCGGTTTGCGATCCAAGATCAGCCGGTTGCGATCCATATCCCAGTAATGGTTAGCACTTTGCGAATCAATGTTTATCGCCGGAGTATATATATTACCGCGATGCAGAATTACACTCTTCTGGCACGCGAGTTTTGCATGCATTCATCTGGTGTACAACTAACAATATGTATCATGTAAACAACATAATTAAATACAAACATAACTATATCACCATACTGTGTGTGGCAAGAAGATTGAATGCAATGAAAGGCAATATTTTCTCCCAAATGGACTCGCAATCGTCACTTCTGTAAAAATGTGTTCAGACCGTACGAAACACATACGCCTACTATAAGCTATACTCGTAATTCCTATATGTATAGTACTACTATAATCGTAGTTCGTACCAACAACCCATTTAGGAAAAGTAACGACGTGGTCACCGCTACTGAAGAATTTAACAAAAGTTCCCTAAGCACATGTTCGTCGATTGATATAAAGATTGGACACCCCTCTGACACACATTTCGCAAGCTGAACATTTGACACAAAACGTATAAACGGTTGGTTGGTTCGTTGGTAATGGCAACACGTGTTACAAGTTACATGCATGTATTGTGGCTGGACCTGGTTATTAACAAACACTAAACCTCCAAATATGTATAATCTTATACAACTGTGAAGCTATATTATGCGAAGTAAACACATACACAATGATGTAATTTCTTCAACTCAAGTATAGCTATCAAACGACTCAGCTGGATAAGGTATGTGTATAATGCACAAATGTGTATAGGAATATTCCGTGTTTGTCTCATCTTGCACTGTATTGTACTGTTGGGGCGATGGGTGCAATAATGTAACCAAACAAATATGACAGAAGATGATACAATCCGAAAACATTCATATGCATTATGTGTCTCGTCAACACTTGAGAGTTTGTCCTGGATTATTGTTCATAATGGAATTGAATTATCACCCATCTAGATGGGCAAAACAAGTTTATATTTCACGATTTTCGGTCTACTTTCATCAGAAAACTCCGAAATTTTGCCATCTCTAAATTATACCATGGCGTTATAATAATGTATATCTCGAAGTGGGTACACTTCAATATAATAGCACAAAATAATCGGAGTGCTTTTGTATTCTGCCATACCGAAATTTCTAAAACTGATTTTGTTTCTTCTGAATTTTGGGGTGGGGGTGACACAATCTACCACCACATATCATCTATGACAAAGAATGACATCCTTATCCTACAATCATATGCAGTATATATTTCCACAAGTTTCTATATTATATACGGGATCTCCATGCAATGCAATACTGAATAATCGCCTATTATGAGGAACGAAACAACTAAAAATGAATGATTTTTTGTCTATTTTCCACGTAAATTTAAGAAATTTTCACATCTATCACCGCAATCATGACATTGCATTACTTTGTATTTATAAGTGTGTAACCTGCTATATCGTAGCACAAACATCCCGAATACCTGTTCTTTTGTGTTCATTTGTGCCGAATTTCCCTAAAACCGTGACTTTTTGCTGAATTTTGGGGTGATGGTTGAAAAAATCTTACACAACACATCACGTGTTAAATATGATGACATAATCAGCATACTGTCGTATGTGGTATATATATACGCACTTTTCTAGACTATATATGATATAATATCAGAACAATATTGATCTATCGCCCATTAAGTGAGGCAAAAAATTGAAAAATTGTGCTGTTTTGTCTATTTTTACAATAAATCTAAAAAAAATCTTCGTTATATCAGAGAAATCGTACCACTATCATAGTAAATATCTAGAGATATGTAGACTACAATATTTTAGCGCAAAATGTTCGCGTTTCTATACTTTTATTTCTCATTTTGCCGAATGTTTCAAAAACAGGGATGTTTGCTGAATTTTGGCGCTTAATCAGCTAAAAATCATCTTTTGCATCATTTGTATATTTCACACCGGGTCCTATCCGATGCGGAATGTCATAACCTTCACAAGCCCGTGTGTGATGCCGATGGACTAAACTCCTACTTCTAGTGAGCTTTTTGAGTTTGTCCGCTCTACTACTTGCTTCAGAAAATGCAAATGTCGCTTAACAGCCCCAAGGCACACCAAGCGCATGTAGTCCAAACAAACTTCTTTGATACATTTTATATTAGAATTTTGGAATGGAGAAACATCAACTTGATGATGAGTATACTCTCTATTTGAAAATGATTCATCTGTCCGTAAGCGAGAGTTTCCCAAAAGAACAACCCTATTAAATTTATATTCGCCTTGAATAGTACACCTCTCACACGAGTAATATCCTGTGTGTCCATTGATGCCTTTAACAAAAGCTCTAGCAGGAACATCACATATGAAAGCTTTGATCCTTACACATACTGTTTTTGTCCAAAAAAGAAAACCATTCTGCCTTATTTCTTCATACTCCGTCAAGAAATCTTGAAGAAAGCCAGATGCAGAATTTGGTTTACCATCCCCATAAACCAATGCAACCAAGAACGGTTTAAAATTATCAAAACAACAGGGTATTGGCCAAAATTGAGTCCCAGAGGATTTGAAAACTGGCACACCATCAATATTCAATAATAACTCAATATGACCAAGTTGCTGAACACATTCTTCACTTGCAGAGGACAATACTTTAGTTATGGATGTTTCAACCCAAAGTAGGCATATGATCCTCCACATTTGTCCTGTGTTAGAACAGCTCTTGGTGTCTGCAGTTGAGTTCTGGAGTCTTTCGGCAGGTCAAGTCCCTTCCTTCTCAAAATTGCTAGCAATGAATCTGTTCCAGCTCTCCGACACTAATTCTCTGTTACCCAAGCAGCAAGTTCTTCTCTGATTGACGGATCTTCTTCGCTAACCAAATTGTGGTCGGTCGAAGCATCGGAGTCTGATGAAACAACACTCTCTTGAAATCCGAAGTCTGAGTCACTATAATTATCTATCAATGCATGGCTACGTGTAGAGTCATCAGAGTTACTGGGTTCACTTGCAATGTCACTTCTAAATGTTGACGGTATATTATTTACATCATCTTCACTGCTACTTTCTTGTATAAAAGCTGTAGTGGCAGCCCTCAACCTTCTCCAGCGATTCAGATATGACATTCCGTTACCTAAAATTTCAAAAATCACCATTCATGCAAATATCTATTTTACTATTTCGACAGAATTACTATAAAATCAAGGATTCTCTGTTTCCCCCTTGACCAACCAACCCACTAAAATAAACCTGACCCAACAATTTATCGATGCATGACTAAATGAAAGTGTCAATGACACTTCAGCTTATCTTGACATGCAGTTATTTTTTCGTGAAATTAAGCCAAAAAAATATAGGTGTTTCCATTGCCCCGCCCGTCCCACCTTAAAAGCTCCCGACCGATCTCATTTTATTGATTTTCAAAAAAAACTCGTATATATACTGTGTCAGTGCGTTACACACACTTATATCATAGCACATGTTATATCAAAACGTGTATAGAACCACTTGCTAATTCCTCGGCAGTTTGGTAGTGTAAACATTGCATGTATTAGGCATTATCAGAGTAGAAACATCCATGGATACACCCCAGACACAGATTTTGCTTTATATTATGGCAGTTTAACGACCAGTACTAATTGTATCAGAGCTAGCCACCACTGCCCTGTATGTATTATTACATCGCTTCGGATGCTGCCAATACAAAGAGATGTAATTAATCAGAGATTTTGATGCCTTGTATCTAGTATCCACTATGTATGCTATGTGGCTGGAGATTTTCTTTGTTCATCCAGACCACATGTGCCTTTTCAAGTCTATAATTTGCCCAGCTGATCTGCCTAGTTTTGATGTGCATGGACGGTTTTGCTAAAGCACCGAACCACTTAATAGTTTGATTCTCAAATTTTACATAATTCCTTCCGATGCAAGCTTATTCAAATCAGTTATCAATGGTTCCAGTACATGTGCCATAGAATAAGTTTCCTTTTGTATCAACTTGTAGTTAACTAATACAGCCAGATAAATATTTTTCAACTGAGGTCTATACTTTGGACACATGTTGCCAATAGTGAAATAAAAACCAAGAACTTTATGTATGACTCTTTTCGATCCTATAGGGTTGGCAACCTCGAATTCATCTGCATATAAATATATTTGTAAAGATTTTGGATGTAGTGAAAAATATGGTTGTGATTCGCAAAATTGGCTCCATCACGATAATCAGTCAACACCTGTGGGTTGTTTTGTTTCTCCTGTCGTTGCAGAATTGCAGAACTAACCTCCTCCTCAGCAAGCACAACCTTAAAGACATATTATGTACTTATTCGGGTGCATGAAACTAATAAGTTAGTATTCCGGTGCTATGTCAACTGGAGGAATATAGCATTCTACTAATATCACCGAAAATCTCAAGCAAATCAACCGTACAACTCCATAGAAAACGTCGTCTGAACTACGCTCAATTGTAAATATTTACTACTCGATTCGGGACGCATCTATCGGCGATAAACTAACGAAATTTATTTCGTCATCGACAGTCACTGAATTAATTAATATATAAGGTTGACGGTGTGTGTTGACAATTTAGATCTAAAATTTGTAAAAATAACTACTTTAAGCAATATTTGTTCTCCATTTCTATTTGATCACCCTACCGGAGTGTTTCACATCACTTTAAGCACTGACAAAATAGGGACATAATAGCACACATGTGGTTGTCCTTTTGAATTTTTGCCAAGCACGTGTTCAACAGGTTGGATAAGATTCAGTTCCGATTTGCAGAATTTTGTGAATAAACATTCTGATTTCACTGCATTAAGCGAGTCCTCAAAAAGGTCCTTGTCCAATATATACTTCAATACTTCGTTGGAAGATATGTCTATTCCACTCTGTAATAGTTGTGATTTAATAAATTCTGAATAATTTGCAGAAAATAAACTTTAAAAACTTAATGTCTGCGACAACTGAATTCTGAACAACTTTTGGCAGGAGATGTTTCTCCCTTAATTTCAACATGAACATTGCAACGTGTCTATTAGTGTCGGATACCATCTGTTGTGGAGAAATAGCATCTGCATCGGCATCAGTTTCCATAAGAGAATGGGATGTTGACGGTTCCTCAGAATTATCTCCTGCTAGTACGGCTTCAGCTTGATTAGGCTCATGGTTGTCGACAATGTCGTTGACGTCGGAAACACATTGATCTTGAAGAGAACTCTTGTGTTTCCGATACATGTGCCGTTTCAGCGAATCTACATTACTATATTGAGCTGGACAATTATAAAAAATGCATGAAATTGTGAAATTGTCTTGAATTTGATGAACCAGCTGTACATGATTAAGGAAACTAAACAATGAATGCTTCCTTATAGCACAGTAAGGACATTGGATTGGAGCCATGGTCTGATGATCCCAAACATTTAACAAGGTCAGAGTCAGAAAAGTCACAGCATCAATAACGTTACAAAATTGGCGCGTGAATATCAAGGCGAAGGTCGTGGTCGCAGGTATAAATATAAAAATAATAAATACACAAACTAGTTGAGTCTTCCCACTATAATACACTCACCTTCGAATTTCAGGGTAAACTCCCCGAGTCCGACGGTTTTTAGCCAGGTTGAGGTTTCCGCCACTGTCCACGAAGCAGGTTCTGTCTGCAATTCTGTCTGCGAGTCACCCATGATGCGTTTTCAAACGGATTATCGAACTTGATTATTTCACGATTTCCGTACCGTACTTATTTCGTTCATGTAGCGTATTTCCAATAAAATATATAATCAGCGTGACAACCAAATTCAATTAACAAGGTCGATTGTTGGATTGTATGCCATCATTGGAGTGACCACAGATTTCAGAATTAAAATCCACATTTCCCTATCCTCAAATGAAAAAATTTCATGTGTACACGTATGCCAAATTTGACATGAATTCTAGTAGCACTACTGTCGTTTAGAATAACAAAATAAGTTTAGTCATAGCAATGCACAGTTGCACACATTAAAGTTTACTTCCACATTGCTCTGTCGAGGGAGTGGGATCTGTAGATATTGATTAGCCTTTAAATATTGATTGTCCTTTAAATAGCTAATTGTAATTCATTTTCACTGCATGTTAACTATTATAAGTAAATTATATAGAAATGGACATCAACATGGTGAAAAAATACCAAAACTGTGGTGGTATTTTTAACACGATTTATCCCCCCTCTCTATACAACAGCTCTCCCTACCTAGACATCACTCCCTCCCATATAGATATCCACTGAAGGCCAATATTAGGTGATGTTGTCAAGTATCGTTCATGTGAATATGTGATGCAATTAACATTTTTTTCAGTCATTTGTTCAGGGGCACCCCGGACTAATTGGATTGGCGTAACAACAACAACCATAGATCTGAAATTAACAGTGATATTAATAGTTATTAAATTAATAAACAAGATGAATACAAACGAATCAGCCTGAGTAACCACAGTCTGGCCAGCGATTCACCAGGATGAATACCATCAGACAAGAGGTAAGCTGTATTTCGGTACTTAACAACGGGGTTGCTTGGCTTCCTATGAGGCACTAACATATCTTGGCAGATTTTGGGACACTGCTGTTGTGGCGGGTTCATCTGATTCACTGCCATGTTGTACTGTTTTATGAGCCTCTTCAATTGGCGGTCTTGTTGTTTGAATAAGATAGGATGTCGGTGCCGCTTCACTCGGTTCCACTTTCTCGGTGACATAAGCGGACACTCCAAAAAGAGTACTGTAGCACTGATGACCATTTACTTCCAGAATCTTCGACCTGATCGACCTCAAATTTGTAATTGCGATCTGTACCCTCGCCCTGGCATTCGGTCTCATATAAACAACTTTTCCGCACTTTCCTCTCATGTCACAAGTACCAAGCCAGACCACCACTATGGGATTGGTAATATTTTTCACTTCCTCGAATGTCCTATGACTCTTATCTGTGGCATTCCCTGTGCTAATTCCCGCTTTGTAGACGAATTTCACGTGTCACTTGTTAAATTCCTTTGCTTGCTGTTGCAGATATCGCTCTTTGCTGTCCGTGAATACAAACAGGCGGCTTGGTAGGCCGCCATGTTCATCTTCCTTTTTTTTCTCAAGTTTTCTGACTTCTTTCTCCATGATTTTAATCCAAAAAGTAGCATTCAGAAAAGAGAGACTGTGTGCATGGAACAAATATTTTTCTGTGATAGCTTACAATTCGGCACATACGCAACATATGATATGCATAAAATTATATAATTGTTCGTGGATATTCTATTTCTAAATAATTACCGCAATGTGTATGTCTTTCCCGTCCCACACTGGCCCGTTATGAGAATATTATGTCCACCAGCTGCAAGTCTTGCCGTCTTTTTCTGCAACTCGTCCTGCGATGCCATTTTTATCTCATTTTCAGCGACTTCTTAAATTCCAATACCACTTTAACCCAAACCGAAAGCCGGAAATTTGTCAACCATAAACTTCGTTCCGCTTCCCAGTTCGGGTTTTTGAGGAAGGTAAAAATCGTGAGGTATTACTCGAATGAACTCGATCCGTTTGAGAATCGTGTGAAATTTGTGGGAACTTCTGTCATAAACGGCGATTTAAAGAGCTTATATAAAAAATTATCCTGGTAAGGTTATAGACGGGTGACTATTTTATAAGTTTGAAAAAAATTAGAGGTGAGATCAACTGATAATTGTTGTGAAATTGGTGTTGAAGTGGACGGGTAGCGAAAATGGGCGATACCCCAGCCTTCATACCTTTTCAATCTATCCTTATTCAGAGGAGTATATTGTCATAAAAACCTATTTTTTGACACAAATTCCAATACCTGTTGGTACACCGACTTCTGATTATCTTTGAAAAGGGTAATTTGTTTTCAAAAGAAATCTAAATTCATTAATTAATTCGTGTTAATGGTGTGCACTTAATTGTGCTCAGAATGTTTCGGACCTTTCTGTACCGTACCACAACATGACAGATTTCAATAATAATAAACGTCACAGGTCAGTTCGACGACATCGGATTGGTGAACTCGCTGCGTTTTCTCGTGTGCAAGGAAGACATAAATTTGAGTTAATTGCTATTCTTGTTTGTGTATCAAAGTTATTCGAAGTTTATATTCATTCATTCGGATTGAGGAAACATGAAGCACTTGTTGTAAGACAGTTCACGGTGTATTCAATGCTATGAGAATGGATTCCACTAAAACACGTGTTAGCTGCTTCCAGTGCAGACGATTAACCCATTGACCCAGTATTGAGTATACTGGCAAGCATCATTGTCATAAATTGTACACGGATTCAGAACAAATGCAGTGTTTAATATGTAGGCTTACATAATATGATGTAAGTATTACTAATTACTATATATACCGGCATAGCCTATCATAAGTTGTGTATGTTTATATACCTATGTACATGAATGCATATTTTCTGCTTTGTCATTTTGACTTACTAAAATACCTTAATTATGGTTATCTATAGTATATAAAAAAATACAACAAAGTGATGAGGCAAGATAATAATACTTACTGATATCATGATGTCCAGTAAATACAAGCGTGTATACAGGTACATGTAGGCCTATATGTATGTAATCATGTATATATGTTGATTCATGTGTACAATCAGGGGTAAAGTGGCACATGCCATTTATGAAACATTTTTATGTTTACCCATACCGTAGTATGGTAAACATAGTGTCGTTGTCCGGATTGACCACTCGTTGTGTGTCTTAGCGTCCGTCCGTCCGTATGTCCGCCCGTAGACACTTTACGTGTAATGCGATAACTCAAACATTTTCTACCTTATCAAAACCAAATTTTGTATATGGGGTTTTCAGCCCAAAATACAGATCGAGTTCGAATATGGGTTTGATTCGACTTTTTTTTTTACAGAGTTATGGCCCTTTTTCGACTTAGAATTCACGCATTCTGCCATAACTCAAACATTTTTTATCTGATTGGAACCAAATTTGGTATATGAGTTTCTCAGACCAACATACAGATTGAGTTCGAATATGGGTTTGATCGGATTTTTTTAATGGAGTTATGGTCCTTTGACATATAATTCACACATACTTCGATAAATCAACCATTTTTCATCTGATAGGAACCAAATTTGGTATGCGAGTTTCTCAACTCAAAATACAGAACGAGTTTGAATATGGGTTAGATCCAATTTGTTATACCAGATATATGGCCCATTTCCAACTAAGAATTATCCAATTATAACCCAAGTAAATTACAATTAATGAATATCTGCTTCTCTGTGAGAGAGATAAAAAGACAATATGGTTTATTGAGAGTTATTTATAGCCCTCATATGTTAGCTCTGTATAAGAGACACAGATTAGTGAATTATTGGATAAATTGATTTAGCTATCTTTTTAACCACAACTTGTGAATTTATTTAACTAGACCAATGGAGCTCTCTAAGTCCTTGGATGATGGGACTACATTGGATCAAACAGGGCAGAGATAGGTGATTTAACCCCTTTTACCCATTCCATGTCTTCTAACCTTTTCCATTAAATAAATAATTATATTATTTTGATATCTCACATGGCAATTTGCAACAACATGAATAGAACTGCTTACACTATGATAGTGGTGACAGGCTCTAGAGTTTAGATGTTATATTAACCCTTCTATATTGACTCATACATTCCAATAATTTGTGTTATTACTGGTTATTATGTACATTTGTCATATACTACTTTAGATCATAACAGTATACTCTATAATTCAACATTAAAATATTATGATTCTGATCATAACAATTTACTATCGCCAAGGGGTGGGTTAAACATCTGCCGATCGTGGTCGGCCTCTCGTTCTATATTAAAGCACGATTCTAACAAAAGTCTGGCATAATGCATTGAGTGCGATTCCAGTACAGTGATACATAAAATTTGGTGACCCATCATGGGATTTGTATGCACGTATGTGTTGATTAATTCACATACACTGTAAAATTTAATAACGTTATAACTACGGTAATGCACCGTCAACTTAGTTGCCAGTACAATCCCTGTCGAAATAACAGTATACCGTTGATACATTGTACTGTTGAAGTAAACGGTAGGATACTGTTGAAATAACAGTATACCGTTGATACATTGTACTGTTGGAATACACGGTAGGATACTGTTGAAATAACAGTACACCGTCGATACATTGTACTGTTGGAATAAACGGTAGGATACTGTTGAAATAACAGTATACCGTTGATACATTGTACTGTTGGAATAAACGGTAGGATACTGTTGAAAAAACAGTATACCGTTGAAACATTGTACTGTTGGAATAAACGGTAGGATACTGTTGAAATAACAGTATACCGTTGATACATTGTACTGTTGGAATACACGGTAGGATACTGTTGAAATAACAGTACACCGTCGATACATTGTACTGTTGGAATAAACGGTAGGGTACTGTTGAAATAACAGTATACCGTTGATACATTGCACTGTTTAATAAACGGTAGGATACTGTTGGTAAAACGTCACACCGTCGATACGTTGTACAGTAAAAACGACAGTTGGGTACCGTTAGTAAATACAAGCAGTTCTATTACAACAATGAAGTGAATCTGATAATTGAAGCCCAAATACTTCAATCAACTGAACCAATATGTCAATGTCATCCATAACATATTTCATGATGAAACAACAACTGATTTGGTCTGTGGCCTGTGCTAATGGTTTTACATGGTGTAATATTGAGAAAACAAAATGGCTGACAGTGGCCATGTTTTTTGGCAGAGTGATACGAAAGCATGTCATTGTCATCTATATGTCAACGTTCAAGTCATATGCTTTAAACCTCTGATGCTAAGATTTTGTGAGAGGTCACTTTTCTGAGAATTTCAAAAGTGCACCAGAAAATAACAAGAGCTACGATGGGCGTTTCAAAATACGCACAGTAAGCTTCTATGAACTGTACACAAGTAAACAAGGGCAATACGGAATGTAAGCCAAAGGGTATTCAAATTAAACTATTGGTACATGTATTTACAAACGGGCGTATACAAATGGTCGGGCGGAACCCAAGTTCAAACTTGACCTGTACTTTTGGATTAGAAACCCACATACTAAATTTGGTTCTGATCAAATAATCTAAAGTTATCAACTTATCATCTGGAAACAAAACGTTAATGGACGGACGGACCAACATTCGAGAGTTATGAGCTTAAACCTTATGAGCTTAAATTTTTCCAAATTAGTCCAATTTTATGAGTTAAATAAGCTCCTTAACACACCTTTTAGACCTGTTTAAGATTAGGAGTTAAAAGGGATTGTATTGTTATTTTTCGCATGTGATAATTACACCCAGTAGGTAAAACCCAAAGTGGCGAATCTAAGTCCAACGGTGTGAGGTAGAGAACACTTGCTATGTAACCAATTGTATGTGTATCCTGATGTATATTAAAATTTGTGGGTGGCTTCCAGGTAACATTAATTTAGGCTAATTTATAGCTCCAGTTTCATCAGGCGGCTATAGAGGACACTCGGTCCACATAGTAGAGCTGATGTGTAAATGAGGTGATGGGGTAAATATAGGCCCAGAAGAGTCTTCTCAACGACAGGGAATAATTTTTTTTGGAAAATAACCATACAATGCCTTTAAATTCAAAACACAGTTTTGCTAAAAGCAAACCCTTAAGGGTTCTTACTACCCATTTTCCAGAAATATTAGGAGCTTAGCTCCTAATCTGAAATAAGCTCCTAATGACATGGCGGTCAACATTATAGCTCCCAAATGTTGGCACGGACAGACAGACGGACGGACCAATCACATAATACGACCGTTTTTTTCAAACGGGCGTATACAAATCCAGGTCGTGCTGAGTATACAATCTTCAGGTAGACCGAGTCATGTATTTTTAATATATTCTAGATAAAAAATGACCTCACCAATGCAGGGATTGGAACAATAGCTTTATAGTAGAAATATATATATTCATCTCAATAATGAAAACAAGAAAACAAAGAATTATATCTCATAATTATGAATATGAATAAGAGTTAAAAAACATGTTGTGTATCCAGGCATGGAAATAACGTGTCGAACATGTGCAAAATGAGGTCCCTAGATGGTGAATTTAGTGACGCTACCCCACACAGCTGGCTAGCGTCACCAAATTCACCCTCTGGGGACCTCATTTTGCCTAGGTATCATCGTATGTGGGAAGTACATGCATCCATATTGTCAAATTAACATATCTTTCAGTTTCCCCTTTGCAAATTCGGGGATATAGAAACTTAGCAGACGACAGAATGCAAAATCGAGGTTCCCAATGGGTGAAAATAAAAAAATCACCATCTGGGAAATTCAGTGTGATTAAAAATCTCCGATAGCACAGCATAGCAGGCAACACTATAGCAAAATGAGGTCCCCATAGGGTGAATTTGGCGATGCTAGCCCACTGTGCGGGGTAGCGTCACTAAATTCACCCTCTGGGGACCTCATTTTACACATGTTCGACACGTTATTTCCAGGCCTGGATACACAACATGTTTTTAACTCTTATTCATATTCATAATTATGAGCCCGCGGCAAATGATTAGGACGTACAGACCACGGATGATGCACCGTGACAATAGCTTTTCTTGACTACGTCAAGTTAAGCTAAAAAACAATGCAGAAGGACAAACTACATCAGTAAAACATCATAAACTATGAATTCATAAAACTGAACATTTCCCGACTGTACTTCAGAAGGAACTTTCAACACTAGTCAAAGGACACATCTAAATTCAACAAAGGATTTAAAGTTTTATTTTCTTTAGGCCAAATATTTTAACTTGTGCAAAGGATACCATGACATTAGTACGCTTTTAAAAGGACTGTTATTCGCGACAAATCCTATGTTCTATGACCATGTTTCTGAATTATTAAAAAATTGATTAGCTCCAGTTTGCCGCCACTTTTGTCTTCATCAATATATAGAGGATCTCCAATGAGTCTCCAGTTTATAGTGAAATTTACAAAACAAGTTCAGTAAATTAGGTCTGGACCGAGCCTTGGCGAGGTTCAGACCTAATTTACTGAACGAGTTTTGTAAATTTCACTATAAACTTGTTATGAGTTGAAGATTCTATTTATCACATGAACTGGGATATAGATTTAAGCTCATTAACCGCCAACATACATGATCGACTATATAAGGCAATTCAGCTGGAAGCGACGCCGCACACTTCAATTACACCGGACAAAGGAGTTCCCGAAAAGAATAATAATACTGATTCAATTCATTTCACATCGACCCTCTTCTTGAAAACTCCTTAATTCAACATTTTTTGAGATGATCACAACGGAGCAGATTAAATATATATGCAAATTAGGTTGTGTTCGTGTGCGTGTTGTCGCTTTTGGAACTATTTGCTGATGTAATGTCTGACGTTATTACATGGAAAAACGTCAATATCATTTGATAAATCATAATACAACATTTGTTTAATATAAACCATATTAACATATCAAAATAACTAGAGGTCTTTTTAGTCAATTGTTGACAGACGATACTATGTATCAGGTGAGCTAAAAAGTATACCCTTTTCTCGAAGTATGAATAGTTAACACACAACAAGCTATCGCCATGTTTGTACTGTATTGAGTTCACACATGTGTTCCAATCGGAGATAAATGGCCTGTCATTTGTCGTCGCGGCCATGGTGGTTGTTGATTTAAGGAATAAGTGTCACATTGACTGTTTTTATTGAGGTGTAAGCGCGAGGAAAGCGGTCATAACTTATGTGAACCCTAAGGTTTCACATAAAAGTTATGACCACTGTCCTCACGTTTACACCTCAATAATGAAAGTGTCAATGACACTGAAGCGCTCAACTTGGGTGTGTTATTTTCCTTCAATGTGAATATTTGGAATGGATTCTGTTATACGTGCTTGACTGCAAAAAGTTATGAATGTGACAATGAATAAGACGTACAAAAACAGCCATTTTGGACAACAGACCGGATTCATAATAGGACGTTCCATCTAGACCATTTAATCCTTTCGGTGCCAGGGCCCATATTTCATTTACTATTTTTGAAATTTAATCATTATAATAATGTGATACATTGATGGAAAGAGCTCTTTCCATCAATGTATCACATTATTATAATCAATAAATTTGAAAAATGATCAGGAAATTATAGGTTGATAAAACTAGACCATGACACAAACCTGCATATGAAATTTCATGAAGATCCGACAAGAATTGCGACCTGTAGGCCGCACCATAGGAAATTGTAGTGTTTATACTACTTATATAGTAAAATCCAATATGGCCGACAGCGGCCATTTTGGATGACGACCGGGTCCAAAATAGGACGTTCTCATCTAGGTCAGAACACGATCTTGCATATTAAATTTCGTGAAGATCGGATAAAAACTGCGACCTGTAGGCCGCACCATAGGAATTCATAATGAAATTCAAGATGGCCAACGGCGGCCATTTTGGGTGTCGTACCGGGTCCAAAATAGAACGTTCCCATCTAGACCATGGCACGAACTGCATATGAAGTTTCACGAAGATCCGACAAGAACTGCGACCCATAGGCCGCGCCATAGGAATTCATAATGAAATCCAAGATGGCTGCCGGCGGCCATTTTGGGTGACGGACTGGGTCAAAAATAGGACGTTCCCATCTAGACCATGACACGAACCTGCATATGAAATTTTATGAAAATCCGACAAGAATTGCGACCTGTAGGCCGCGCCATAGGAAATTGTAGTGCTTATACTACTTATATTGTAAAATCCAATATGGCCGACAGCGGCCATTTTGGATGACGGACCGGGTCCAAAATAGGACGTTCTCATCTAGGTCATAACACGATCTTGCGTATTAAATTTCGTGAACATCGGATAAAAATTGCGACCAATAGGCCGCGCCATAGGAATTCATAATGAAATTCAAGATGGCTGACGGCGGCCATTTTGGGTGTCGTACCGGGTCCAAAATAGGACATTCCCATCTAGACCATGACACAAACCTGCATATGAAGTTTCATGAAGATCCGACAAGAACTGCGACCTGTAGGCCGCGCCATAGGAAATTGTTGATGGACCGTCCGACCGACGGACAACGGACGAAACTCCATGGCAATAGTCCACCTTGACTTCGTCAAGTTGAGCTAAAAACAGTCAACGTGACACTTATTCCTTATATTATATACGTTTTGTGAAAAAGTCACTTTTATAAAAGTTTTTTGCAGTCGGAGGGTGTTTTATCATAAACCAGCCCAAAATTTACCACAGCATCCCACAACACGAGAATATGTAAATGATGTTATCATTGACACCTGTTGATTTCGATGGTACGGGATTGCAAATGCTCCCAAAAATATTTCGTTCGATGCTGTCGGCACCGACCCCAGTTGGAACGTCGATGTATTTATGACTACAATTATGACCCGCTTGCAGGTTTATCGACAAATAATTGCAGCCGATCAATTGGGCGCCGACCACTCGGAAAGCTGGATTTAGTGTAAAATACATGGTGTATGTAAATATTTCACGATGACACATTTTGATCAGCTTGGCAGACCATAGTTTATCAAACTATTGGGTGTCCAGTCCAATAGTTTATTGAACAGTTCATACATGTAGTACACATATCGCAGGATGCATGGCCAATAGTATACAACTATTGACTGCACCGGTGTGCCATGACGAGAATTATTCTCCCGAGACGGAAGTGATTGAAGGGCGGGGATGACTATTTCCCGAGGGAAATAGTCACACACGACCTTCAGGTTAGAAGGAACTAAATGTTTTCCATAGGCCACAGTGTTAACGTTTGACCACGCCCACGCTAAATTTTCGAGTTCCGAAGTTCACGATGCATGCGTTCGTAAAGACCAACCCTTTCGGCATCTGTTCGCACATAGGAGTACCTTTCGAGCCACGCCTTTTTCGAAAACCAGCATATGTTTTCCACACTACCCCACTTTTTGCACAGAATTTGACAGTCTGACAAAAGCCAATACACAGCCTCAATATCCCGCCATTGTTTGGACACGAACGCATTTCAGACTAGGAAACGCCCACGTTTTTACATGCTATGGGTATTATATTTCTTGAATTTGTAAAATTATTTGACATATTATACGCCAATCGCGCGCCAGAATTTTTTAAACTCGTATTCGAGATACCCTGTAAAAACGAAAGGGACGTAATTCTACTTATTTAGTTCCTTCTAACCTTCAATCACTGACGTCGAGGGAGAATAATTCTCGCCTGGCACGGTCAATAGTCGTTTTATTTCACAATGCCATTTCATCACATTCTTTACTCCATTCTAAAGACGATTTCATTGATCAGCGGACAAAGAAAAAAAATACTATTGGATAACCTGAGACATAATATTTAAAAATGAACTTTTATGCACAATTTACCACCTATTTTCTCTTACTGTAAAAATTGTGTGATAATAATTGACATATTTCTTAATAATCATTACGAGGGACTATCAGCCGATCATTTTGAGCGCTTTCGCATGTTACATGTACATGCGAAAGCGCTCAAAATGATCGGCTGATAGTCCCTCGTAATGATTATTAAGAAATATGTCAATTATTATCACACAATTAACTGTTTCAACGCTTAAAAAGAATAAAACACTGGTACAATGAGCATAAATAAATATTCCATAGTATATTAAAGTGATTTTGACAATAACAAAAATCTATTTTTGAGGGTCAGATATGCCAAAAGGGTGGAACCACAAATTTGGGGTTCAGGCACCTAAAACCCTAATTTTGGTACTTTTAGCCAATATTTCACTGAAATATTATGAGTATTAATGCCTGCTTACTACATTTAAGTGGATTGAACTGAAAAAAGTTATTTGTGGGGTCAAATGTGGAGAAAAAGGGCTGAAACGTGAAATTGGGGTTCAGGCCCCTAAAAGTAAACTTTGGGCACCTTTTTTTCAAAATTCTGTCGCCACCATCAAATTCCTCACCGAAAAGTACCCTAAAAACCATTCAATATAAAGTGAACACCATATCCCTAAAGAGCGCGTTTATAAGACCGACTAAATTTGATAATCCCACATGCACACAAACGTATTAGTCGGTCTCAGAACTGGGCACTTTAGGGAAATGGGCTTCACTTTATGTTTGATGTTGATTCTAGGGTAGTTTTCGACGAGTAATCTCATGGTGCCGAGACCTTTATTTGAAAAAAGGGCCCAAGTTCACTTTATAACAAGTATAAACAATTAATTTGGTCCTTCCAAGCCTTTCTTAAAGCGGCACACAGTCGATATTTCAATTGATAATATTCACAATTTTTTCTACTAAATGAATTACCTCTATGATCAGTACTATGAGTATGATATGGTTAATATGATGAAAAGCCCTTTGAATTTGACTGAATGTATGGCTTACAGGAGAAAATATGAGGCTGTGAGAAATTCAGTCACAAAATGCTATATTTTAGGGGAAAATCCAATTTTTCACATATTTATACACCAAATGTTAAGAATATGTTCATTATGATCTAATTTACTCATTTCCATCAATTAATCCTAATTATTTATCAAATTTCAGTCCGAAAGTGATATAAGGAGTGTCAAATGATGATAATCTTGCCTTTCAAAGTTGAATACATCACCGTATACATGTATATACATCTGATGAGCCTAAAACTCACATTTCAAGTATTAGATGCCTAATTAATTGTCAGAAGTATCATCAGCCGAACTTGTGTATGTATCATAGGATTCCGAGTCATCGTTCGAAGAAAGTGATGAATCAATGTCAGTATTTGATGGCATAGTCATCTGCAATTTGACATTCAAGTACTTTCAAACATTTTGCTTGAACGGGAGGTAGTGCTGGGCCTTCATACCATATTGGAATAACCAAACCGTTTTCCAGCCATTATTCAAAGGATTGAGTGGAATGAACTTGAGTGTTAAACAGTTTAGCATCATATTTAATGTTTACAAACAAATGTCCCGTGACTAATTGATAAATTCAAGCGAATTTACTCTATCGTCATGAACAGTTTCGTGCTTTAGGCCTCTGGAATTTGGCACATGGAAGCTTTTAGCCAACCCAAAACACAAGGTTTATGTGCAGTCAGCATAGTGAAACATTTCCATTGATATATATAATGTCCCAAAAACAGTTTATTTACAGGGTATACCACTTTAATATCTCAGTAGCTACAGAAGTAAATAGTCATCAAAGGACAATGACCAATTCAGTCTGTGAAGGCAGGGGTCCTCTGTAGTCCAAAGGGTAAGGTGTCCCATTCCAAGCCCATAGGACTCCCAGCGCTGGGGGAGGGGGAGGGGTCCTCTTTGATCCAATGGGTAAGGTGTTTGACTCCACGCACATAGGACTCGCGGTGCTGGAGTATCCTCCGTGGTCCAATGGCTATTAAAGGTGTCTGGCCCAAAGGACTGCCAGTGCTGCGGTTCGAATCCCGAATTTGATTTGGAACATTTCAGTTACGAGAATCAGATTCCAAGAACACTTTAGTTCAGTTCTTCTCAATTAAAGTCATGCTATTATACCCTTGCTTGTGCAAACAAGACATTTTCCACTGTAAACAAATAAAACTATTATTTATATATATTTACTAGCACTGATTTTATAGAGGACTTTGTTAAGTAAAATTCAGAGTCTATGAAAAGAACCGAATGAGCACTTTAATATGGGAATCAAAGTGGATTCCCATGGTTATTCTTGCCCGAATCATTAATGAGAATTGATTCGATTCTGATTCACGTTTTATTTTTAAGCCCTTGCAAGGGGACGTGTCTCTGCATTCCTCAGGCCCCCCTCTCCCCCGTTGCCGCTGCTTATCATATCCTATCCTGATTATGGCACAAATGCCAGCTTGGTGGAATTTGTCTCTCATTCTAGCTTTGTGTGTCAGCTTTGTATGTTGTGTCTTTGATTCTACTTTTCCATGCTTGCACCCATACCATAGATAGGGGTGTAACGATATGGTTTGGTTAGAAATCAATGCTGAGAAACAATACAATATGTATAGCAATATTGTCATTGGCTCAATGGAAATTTACCTGTGTAACGAATCGCAGTGTTTCAATGGGTTTGATTGATTGATTTGCCTCACTGGGACAATTAAGCCGCAAATGATGAGGAAAACAAAACATGTAAATAAATGTATACATATTACATACAAGTATGCCACTTTGGAGGTTACTGCCATCATTGTCATTGATTGCCATCGCCACATCAGTGCCATTATCATCCTCGTCATTTTTGTCACTGTCAATATCATTATCAATATCATCCTCATCATGGTCGCAACCGCCTCATCATCATTGTCATCATTATCATCGTCATCATCATCATCCCACATATCTTACTTTTTCACAAACAATCTTGTTGAATAACAGTGAATCTGATGACAATATGATGCCATCATGCCAGACACTATGTAACTAGCTGATCAAAGGGTGCCGAGAGACAATTAATTAAAAAAGTATTTTTGTTCAGTGAACGAGGATTTGGCAACAAGCAGGACTGCTGTTATTAAGCCATCTCCCCTTTCAATTTATCGAGGAATTTTCCATGTCACGATACATCGATGAATTGCTGAACAACCATGATCAGTCACCCACCACATGCATATGCATGAAAGACAGATAATTTACCTGTTCTCACTGACCTGATCAGCGATGAAGTTGACCTAAAATTTTAATCGAAATTCTTATCCAATTGAAGTGCAAAAATATGCTACACATGTACAGTAATTCCAAAAATTATTGACCCCTTAATCACATAATTATTATGCCATTTTTTTTCGCGATTTAATTGCTGCAATTCATCGAATATCTCTCAATGAGACCTTTCTGCTGAATAACAGCAAGCTATATTTTGGACTAAATCCTGAAAAAAATCCCATAATTCTGTTTAAGGGGTCAATTATTTCTATCAATGCATAATCAAAATCGCTCAGTTATTCCAATATGGTAAGAAGGCCCAGAACAACCTTTCGAAAGTACTTGAATGTCAAATCGCAGATGACTCAATGCCACCAAATACTGACAATGATTCATCACTTTCCTCGAACGATGCCTCTGAATCTGATACATACACAAGTTCGGCTGATGATACTTCTGACAATTAAATAGGCATCTACATTTAATACCTGAAACTCCTTATATCAATTTAGGACTGAAATTTGAGAACTAATTAGGATTACTTGATGGAATGAGTAAATTAGATCATAATGAACATTTTGGTGCATAAAAATGTGAAAAATTGGAATTTTTCCCTAAAATATAGCATTTTGGGACTGAAAGTTCCAATTTTTGACAAATTTTCAAAATATTTTCAATTGAATTTCTCACAGCCTCACATTTTCTGCTGTAAGCAATAAATTCAGTCAAATTCAAAGGTTTATTCATCATATTAACCCTATCATAGAGGAAATTCATTTGGTAGAAAAAATTGTGAATATTATTAATTGAAATATCGACTGAGTGTCGCTTTAAGAAAGGCTTGGAAGGACCAAATTATTTTGATAAAAGATAAAGAATAAAAGATGAAGAACTAGATAGTGCAAATTACACGATTTCTTTTAGGGGCGGAACCCATTTTAGGGTTCAGCATGAGCTTTAAGTGTTGTTCTGATGGTTTCTTTGCTGAATGTCATGGAATAACATAAATGAAGTGTGAATAGGTTGAATTGGTAGAGTAAATTCCATATTTTTGAGTCTCAGGGGTCTTTGAAATTCTGAACACAAATTTTGGGGTTCTGGCCCCTAAAAGTGAACTTGGGCCCTTTTAAAAAAAAAAAGGTCAGCACCATGAGATTACTCGTCGAAAACTAGCCTAGAATCAACATCAAAAAGTGCCTAGTTCTGAGACCGACTATATCATATACTCATTCAGACAACATTGTGACGCCAAACCTTAAAATAATAAGGAGAAATGCGCCCAAAAATGATCAGTTAGCTGGACACAGGTGCCATTTATAGGCGACACCAATTAGTTGATTTACGAACACTCCTCCATCTTGTTATCAAACATAAAATAAAATTATGGGCACACTGTCACAGTAAGGTGAGCTAACCTCTTGCTTGGGTCTATTTCTATCCATTACAACAAAATTTAGTCATCTTTTCAATGTTATAAGGTAAATCATTGTCCATATTGACCGGGTATTTGTAGGTTGTTCGGTTCACGGATGGCATTCTGCACAGCATGTGGAAAAGTTATTACTAATTATGATAAAATATATAAAAAAAAGTGTTTTCCCGCTTCCTCCATTTACTTATCATTTTGCCTCCATTTACTTATCATTTTGCCTCAGGTTCGCAAATCAACTAATTTAAGTGCTGTCACCTTAAATAAGCCATATTCAATGAAAGTGTCAACAATATAGCGATATAGCCCTGGCTGCTGAAAACGACTATAAAATACCAATAAATAGTATTAAAAGGGCATTCTGTCTTCCCGGCCAATAAACAGCCGATATATGAAGTTATATATCATTGGAACGGTTATTCAAATGTATATAAACATTTTCTCTGTATATCAGTTCGAAAAATGTACCTTTTGATGAGAAACTAGAGGTTTTATTTCCGAATCGACGAGACCAGTTTGATCAAGAACACCGGAAGTAATCAAGATACTGGAAG
Organism: Siphonodentalium dalli; assembly: GCA_032622095.1. NCBI lineage: Eukaryota > Metazoa > Mollusca > Scaphopoda > Gadilida > Siphonodentaliidae > Siphonodentalium > Siphonodentalium dalli. The sequence goes on from CP136069.1 coordinate 74,014,522, forward strand.
TAATCAAGAGCCAGAATACAAGAAACAGACACTTCCTTTTTCGGGCTAGTTTCAACCGATAAAATCATGTCCACTTTGTCTAAAATGTTAAATAAACTATTCTTACTTATAATTATAAGCATAACATCGCACATAATTAGGCTTAGCCCTGACTTCGATGGCCAGAATGTATGACAAAAGTATACCTTGATCGGTCTGGTGGCAGGATATAAATTCCGCAGATCGGCGAGATCGCGCGACATTTAAACCGAGCCAGTTAATATTTTTGAAGCGAGAGATTTTATAACATTTTAATCACTTTATATAGCCACATATTAGGTATTTTACAGATGTCGGACATGGTTCCAAGTGGATAACTTTTTGGTCTGAACAGTTCAGAACGAAAAAATAACCAACTTTGATGACAGAATGCGATTTTAATGCAAATGAGCCCAAACTGACTCGTTCTCATCTGAAAGCCAATGTCTTGACCCAGAATAATTTCAATTATTTCATCATGATCAGTAGTATCAAGGCACAGGGACTTATACAAGTGCCTGTGTGTCTACTCTTGTGTGCCAGATAGTTTCCGGGGAAAACTTTGCCCTGTACAATGCTTATTATGGTCTGTACGTTTATTAATTTTGGGAAAAAAATCTGCACTGTAATATGATAACTACGTTTTGGAGATAATTGACAAGGTATGTTTAGGTCACTTTCCCTGAAAACTGCACACAATCTAACAGTTCCAGGTAAAATATGAACTTTTCTTTTGGGAGGGAAGCAACTGTATGTTTATTAAAAATGCTGGACTGACAGTATCAGCTGATGCAGTTTACTCCACCACGGTTGAAAAAAATATAGGAGCCCGATAATATCACGAGGTACGGGGTCATCTCATTAGTCCGAAGGTTCATTAGTCCGAAGGTTCACTAGTCCGAAGGTTCACTAGTCCGAAGGTTCACTAGTCCGAGGGTTCATTTGTCTGCAGGTTCATTAGTCCGAAAATACCCTAAAAATGCTTTTGCTTAAAGCTATAACTGACGTTCGTATCGCTGAGAATTAACAGTTCTGATTGGATCGTTACCATTTGAACGATATTTCGCCACAGACAGAGATTTCTCTGAAACATTTCACAGTTTGATGACCGATGTGTACAGATGACTTAAATGTTCTCCAGGCACTGTCACCCACAATGGGTGATGGTATACTATATATAACACTAAAATAATGTTTCAAATGAAAGCGCTCGTCATAGCATACTTCATAATATGTAATACAGGCTTTTCATTGGTCATTTGAAATAAAAATCACATAATTGGCAATTTGTTTTTGAGTTTGCAAATTTATCAAAAAAACTGTACCCTTCGTTACAATGTACGTGTACCGATTGACTTTATGGATGCATGCATTGCCCGTGATCTCCGAGGTATATTCCCAGAAAGTTACGAGGTGCTCCGAATGTGCACGTGTATGAATAGCCAATGTTGAGAAATAATTACAACTAGTATTTACAACCTACATTATAGGCTACAGTGTCACGCATTATAAATTTTTATGAAACTCGTACCATAAATTTAATTCACAACCTGTCTTGTTACTCATTGTGATTGAAATTTATCAAACGAGTTTCATAAAATCTTTTAGCATAACATAACTCGTTTGAATCCTCTATATGTGTTAGTATAGGTGGTGTGACCGACTCCGATCTGATCTGTTTCATCCTGTGCCAGATTTAAATCAGATTTGACCTTCCCTAAGCCTTTACAACATCAAAGTACCCCTAGGTATAAGATGTCCTTGAAATCTGCCAGGCAGTTCCGGAGAAGGTCGTATAACCCGATGTCAAGGTCAGGTTACGTACGGCTCGAACTTCCAAAACAATCTTAAGACAAAAGAACCCGTAGACACAAAGTGTGGTAGAAATTTGCCGAGTAGTTTCCAATGTGACGGCAAAGTTAAGGACTTGACCAGTTTAATGAACCTTCGGAGTAATGAACCTTCGGAGTAATGAACCCTACCCACGAGATACGCCATGTCCCATTAATTATTAATTTTTCTCGAATTTTCCAACCTCTACTTTTATCCCGCCCTGTACTTTTATTTGGCACACAAGAGTAGGCTGCTATGGATTAATATAGTGACTATCACTAGTGTTATCACTGTAAACAAGCTGAGAACAATACAAGCACAATACAGCACATTACGAATCATATTTTCCAAATCTCGGTTGATGCTAAACATGGTTTCATTTAGCTGTGCGTTGCCTGTCAGGGAATATTTCCGAAGAAAAACAATTCACTACATCATCAAGCCTATGAAGCAAATTAGTGCACAGCATGCACACACCGTGTAATCAACGCAGTCCAGTTCAGACAAAAATCCGTCTCCCGGTAGTTTTACATCTGCTCCAGGTACGCTTTTAGTCGAAGTTTGCTTGCCGCGGAAATAACACAATCTTTCAACGAAAGAATTTACCGATGCCCTCCTTAGGTTTTTGTGCGTTCTAATCCTTTGATAGTGTTTACACTGTCTAGATAATTATGAATGAATCGTCCAAGGTCTCATTTGAATTATGTATTTTTTTCGTTCTGGAAATAAATTTGACAACTCTGCGTACTAAAGTTGACAACGCCGTAGTTCATCACATCATTCAAATGATTTTCTCATCCGTAACCAGGACCCAAATGTTATATTCACTGCTAAAATTGCGATCTAATATCTCATTGAATTGGTGGAATGAAAAAAACAACTAATTTACCTTGATATTTTGTCTATTTTTATTTTGTATCTCCGCGGCATGCAAACTTTGACTAAAAAGCGTACCGGGGGCGGACGTAAAACTACGGGAACTTGCGAATTCCGGTCAAAGTCGTTCACTGTTTTATAATCACGAGTCATCTGCTTTTGTTAAAGCTACATTTGGCCACAAAAAGCAAAAACAAAGATCGTTTGTGCACGGCATATTGGACGGTGACTGTCATGCACATTGGGTGATTGAAACTTTTACTGTGCTTCGAAGCGATGGACTTTATCATGGTCGCTAGCCGGAAGTCGCAAGTTAGTGTCATTGGTTATACACAGTGCATACGGGCAGGCCTGAGCGTACATATTGATCTCACTCTTTGTGCACCCATTCGTAACCTGAGAAAAGGTTGATGAGTTTCAGAACTTTTGGGTGTACAGAGTATAACCGTTTTTTCCCTTTTTCAGTTTTGGAACCTTTTGTCGGGTTGATTTTTAAGAAACATCTTTGCATAAACTCCAGAACGATGCATGCAGAAAGTGGGTATTCTATGTTTAGAACGTAGAATGTAGCGAAAAGGCATGCCAATGCCTCCATGAATGTCGATGTGTTCACGATTGGTTTTCCATCCGCTGCAACTATATACTTCTTTGAGGAGAAGAGTGATTTGCCGTAGAAGATGAGACAAGGCGAACCTGAAATCACATTAAGTTCTGGAGTACTTGTTTCATCTTCCACCAGATGAAATAACGAATTACTGTCTTCTTTAAAGTATTTCATCAAAATCAAGATTACTCCAGGCAAGATGGGCATTCTTGATTCTTGTTGGTCCATGGCTTCCTCCGTCAATTCAAGAACTTCCCTGCATGCAGCCTGATCATCTCTATCTAGGTCAGTTGAGTTTTTAAAAAATCTTATCAGTGAAGGCGCCTTGGATCTGTATGCTGTTGTCAGGGTATCCGCACAATCCATTCCCATAAGTTCTTTAAAATGTGCAAGAAGGCCATAATTTTTGAACAGAACTGGCCAGCGCTCTGCAATTTCCTCAATGGACGATCCAGAATTAATCATTTGTCTCTGTAGCGCGTAAGTGTTCAACAAAGCTTCTGTGAGTTTCTCTTGTTTCGAACTATTCTCATGATTCTGCGACATAAATTCTTCATCTGCTTCAAGTTGAAAGACGTTTTTAGGTATTTGCGGCTGCCAGTTAAGACACCCATAGCTGTCCGTAGGTTTTTTCCTTTTCAGAGGGATGTCAGAGTCTTTGTCAGATGTTTTTCTTTTAGGAGTATGCGATGCAGAATCTGGAGGCCTGCTGACGTTGTCTATTCGATCGACCAGCTGTTTAAGTAATGTTTCCATCCCTGTTCCCACCAACGTGTCTCCAATTTGGTCCTGAAATGACACCGGATATTTTTGGACAATCTTCCCTGCTATCATATCAAGTTCGTTTCTCGTTGGTTTTTTGGTTATTATGTCATCTATGATGAGACGAACAAATTTGCTTCTAACTGTTGGGGTTAAGAACTCGTTTGTTTTACATAGCTGTGTTATCCCGGTGAATCTTGAGTCCTCCCACGGAATTTGGAATCTGTCAACCCATGATCCATGTGACCGACATGTATATGAATTCCCGGCTGAACTCGATGAACTTGTCTGTGAATTTGAGGCTGAACTTGGAGACTGTCTGTGAATTATTATTGGAGACTGAACCTGTCTGTCTGAGACTGCCAGTGAATTGGTGGAGACTGCCAGTGAACCCATATCTGAAAATCATAATGCAGATTGGATTAAATGAAGGATCACGATTAAAGAATAATACCACTATAAATTTGTTTGTATCGACATGACCGTTCTGACCCACCAAACATAATATACCTGAAAACATTTTTTAAATCGGCCAATAAACACCGTAGTAATATTTCAATATTTCGGATTCCCATGGGGGCCTGGGCTCAGGCCCCCAAGTGACTGCGAGCCTAAATTTGACATAGGGCAATATTGTCTTATATGATTTTGTTAATGTTTACGCATATGCATTGTATGTTTAGGTATGCTTGTATATAGTTAGCGAATACGTATTAATAATACTGGTATAGCCTATATATAAAATTTAGGCTCGCAGTCACATGGGGGCCTGGGCTCCCTGAGCCCAGGCCCCCATGGAAATCCAAAATATTGAAATATTAATTACTACTGTGTTTATTGACCGATTTAAAAAACAAGATAGTCCAGGGACTATTGAGTGCTCACCTGATCTGCGGAGACTGAAAGAGACTAGTTCTAATTAGATTTCTGAAGTTCAAAACTTGTCTCCTGTTCTATATATTCAATTCTTGTCATAGATTGTATTAACTCTTTCAGTACATTCCAGGGCTGATTTATGCTTTATGCTTTATTTTTTTTAGTTTACTTGGAAATCGTCCTATGTCATGTTCATTTTATGACTCCAATTTTCAATGAGATTATGGGATGCAATTTCCTTTGTATTTTATTAACAATTTATTTTTAATCAGAAAATCTAAGACAGAACCTACGGTATAGAACTAATCTTATTTACAACATTAGACATCAATTTGGGCAGATTTTCTATTCCATTAAGAGAAAAACACTTTGAAGTCTATTCTAATAAAGGGTCTAAAATTTACGATTTTGTTGTAAATGGTTTGGAAATTTGAAATAATATTCCAATAAATGAAATATTCCATTATGCTATTAACTGAAATCAACTGTATATGTATATGTATTCTTGAATCTTGATCAGTTTCAAATTTATTGACTATGATAATGTGATACATTGGTGGAATGAGCTATTTGTGCTCTTTCAATCAATGTATCACATTATTATAATCAATAGATTTGGAAACAGCAAATGAAATATGAGTTCATCCAGAAATCAGCCCCGCAATGAAAGAGTACATGTCTGATCAAGTCTGTTTTCCTTCACAAAATTTGAGTTAAATCAGTTCATTAGGAATCAGGGAACCATTGATTAAAGTAGAGTTGTCGATCATGATATATGTTACATGCGAAAAGTGAAGGTCAATTGTTAAATTTCCGCAGAGAGCAGGTGTGGTTAATTGGTAAAGGCTTAAACCTTTATTGTTTGATTTTTGTATCAATTGTCAATAATTATAAATGGTCATTTGACGGCTGGTTGATATATTTGCGAATGAAAAATCCATTTGAGTAGGGCCGGTGAAACTGGGATTTTCCAATATTTAAATGACTGTAAACTTCCGGTAGTCCTGTTGAAAGGGGATTGAAAAAAAATCTAACACATAAACTTTAATTTTTCTTTGGTTTTCATACGTGCCAGGTGCCATACGATCCAAGGAACCACCAGTCAAGTAGATATCTGCTGAGTTTGCTGTGCATAAGGTTGAAACGTTGGCATTGTCGCCTATGGAAATGTTTTGGTACTATGATCCCATTAGTACACCCCAGTATAATTGAATTAATTGTATCTGTCAATGGCAGGATAAGCCAGTGATATTGTCAGATAACTCTGGATGTAGTATACACACAGGTGGACTCATTATAAACAAAAACATAATTGGTCATTTATCAATCTTGACATCTCCACAGAATATGCTCAGTGATATGCTTGTGGTTTTGTTTTACACCATGCTTATCAAAATGATGAAAATATCATGACATGCTATGTTCAGAATTTATTAAAGTTTCAAACTTGTCTCTTGCTCTATATATTGAGTTAAATCAGTTTATTAGCTCCGGAGCTGTTCTTAGAAAATGTTGAAATAATACTACTACTATGTGACCTATGCCTCTCATTCCTAATTGATGGACCGGCCCCTAATGAGCAAATCTGAATCCTGGTCACTCCAGGAACCTTCATAGTGAATTTGAGCCGCAACAGTCCATTAGTTTTCAGGAAGATGTTTCTAGAAACAGTTGAAAGAATAGTTATCTGAACTTGATTCCTGGCCCCTAATTCATGGACCAGCTCCTTTTATAATTAAAACTTGAACCTTGTTCACCCAATGAACCTTCATACCAAATCTGAGCTGAATCAGTGCACCATACTAAGGTATGTGTATAACATAAAAAGGATTAATATAAATATTAATGTCAATCAATCAGTTCTGCAGACAACAATGCACACACTTCTCTACCAGATGGTGAGCCACATGTACCAAAAACTATATGAGTTGGATGAGAGACACTCAAGTTATTGAATGACACTATTCAAAATTGAACCACAAAAGGGTTAATTAATATTTCCATGCATTATATTGAAGACTCCATTATTATCCTTCACAGTAATGCTTAAAATAAATGACCCATTAACCACAGCAGAATTATGGGAAATTGTTCAGGATTTAGTTAGAAATATGGCTTGCTGTCATTCATCAGTAGCTTTCCAATGAATGGCAGCAAGCCACATTTCTGACTAAATCCTGAAAAGTTTTCCACAGTAATCAGAAAATGGGTGGCAGAAAATGATATATGACCTTGACTGACCTGGCCCCTAATCCCCTTATTATCAAACTTGAACCATGGTCCATCGATTAACTTCCATACCAAATTTGAGCCGAATCGGTCTAGTGGTTTTGGAGATCTTTTTAGATATTGCTGATAGAATAGCTATCTGGTTGGTTGGTTGATTGGTGCTTAACGTCGCCTTCAACAGCTAGGGTCATATCGCGATGCCAGTTTTATTGGTGGAGGAAATTCCCCGTATTACAGCTAGTGGCCTCATGCTTCCACGAGGTTTCGCAGTCGCTGACCCGCGGTTGTAAACCACCGACCTACGGCGAGTAACTGGCAACTCCACCAGATAACGAACACAAAGACTCAATGTCCCAACTGGGAATCGAACCGCGGCCCGACAGCGCTGGAGGGCAAGTTGGCATTGGAGTCAGACACCTTACCAACTGAGCCACCAAGGCCCCCTGAATAGCTATCTGACCTTGAACCCTGACCCCTAATTCCCGGACCGGCGCATTATTATCAAAGTTGAACCCTGGGTTCCAAATGATGTTTCATGCCAAATTTGAGCCAAATCGGTCCAGTGGTTTTGAAGAAGATCTTTTTAGAAATTGCTGATAGAAAAGATATCTGAACTTGAACCCTGACCCCTAATTCACGGACCGGCCCCTTATTATCAAACTTGAACCCTGGGTTCCAAATTATGTTCCATGCCAAATTTGAGCCAAATCGGTCCAGTGGTTTTGGAGAAGAAGAACTTTTTAGAAATTGCTGATAGAATAGATATGACCTTGAACCCTGACCCCTAATTCACAGACCGGCCCCTTGTTATCGAACCCTGGGACACCAATTATCCTCCATGCCAAATTTGAGCCAAATCGGTCCAGTGGTTTTGGAGAAGATCTTTTTATAAATTGTTGACGGATGACCGCACACACGCACGCGCAGACGAAGAGTGATGACTATAGCTCCACTTGAGACTTCGTCTCAGGTGAGCTAAAAAGTTCAGGTATGTGTTTTGTGGGTCAGAGCGGTCATGTTGATACAAACAAAATTTATAGTGGTATTATCATTTAATCGTGATCTAAGTGTAAGCAGATACCATCAAATTAAAAGCAGGCCTGCTCAGGTTGCGCAGAGCTCTCGCAAAAGCCAACAGCGTGGTGGGTGACACCCGACATATTCACTTTGCGCGTACTGTATGAATTATACTGTCACCTATATTGCAACGAAAATCGGTGGAGTTTGTGGACAAAGATCGATGTTCATCGCTTAACCCGTGAACACATTTTGAGAGTCGGAGCATATAAATTACACTGCGTTACCATATTTCCCTGCCGATTGAGACAACAGCTGTAGGATCCAGGATACCCATGTTGTTGAGAATGATCGCGATGCCCCAAAAAAATTTGCACATGCCGATACGCGATGTTAAATTCGCACGCTTTCTACAGGAAACGTGTCTGCATTGCCAATACTAGTCCGGAAAGTTTGAGAACATTTATAAAGTTAATAATTCTAAGTTAAGTCGAGTTCCCCCTTCCCAAAACCCCATTCACATTGAGTCAATTTGTTTTGTCGTGCAAACAATTTAATACGTTTGTATGATACCCCAATAACTGGAATAAGATATTTTCAATATATCACGCCATGGAAACTTCCGCCAGTGCACTCATTGATGTCATGTAACATCCGTTACCAATGCTATAATTTGGTATATTTGGTGTAATAAGAAAATGAAGTACCCTAGTGTTGCACCATTTTACGTTTCTGAACTACATTATATGATACTTCAAAATGAATGTATGACGGACTCATCATGAGCAACTTCTAAATTCCCATTTTCGCAATCCGAAATGCACGGCCTTATTGAGAAAGGGCCTAGGGTGCTGTGTAGTGCTGGGAGGTTATCAAATTTTGCTCGGTTCGGTTTCGGTTCGGTTTTATACTAAAGACTTAAGTCTCGGTTTCGGTTTTTATTAACACACTTCAACGAAAGTAGACATAATTATGATATTTGTCATAAAAATGATAAAATACTAAAACAATGTAACAATTTAACAAACTCTGATTAGTGATTGTCGCACCAAATTTCATATACAAGATGTACAGCTTAAAAAACAGAACATGACATTAAACATAGTCAACTAATATACTGCAGCCATACTGCTCTAAACAGTTTAATAAGATTTACAATAACTAGCACTTGTGTGAAGTCATATTAATTATTGACTCATAAAATTAAGATTTATCTGGGGCACAGTATTGCAGCATTATTAAGAACTGATTAATTTAATTGCAGTTCCCAGTTGGAAAGGTAATAGAAGGGTCAACATTTAACTTAGTAATTTATATTGAATACTCATCATCATACATCATGAAATTTCTTTGCATTTTATATTGTGCCCTCGCAAATCGTTCCAACTGATAGTGATAGACACGTGCTGTTAAATCGCCTATACACGCACTGTTCTGCACGGTCTCGTTTATAACTTCCGTAGGGGAGTAAGCCTGCGTGAAAATAACTAAACATGTACTCTCAAGTAGCGCAAAATAACAAATTTATTTTTATAAACAAAAATCTGTCTATCAGATAGGTAATAACATGCATTCTGATTTTTTATATACCGATACTTAAGCTATACATGTATCCTCTGCATCGTCTGTACAAGCACACCCCCCCCCCCCGCCCAAAGTAATGGCATACTCCGTAAAAACAACAGACTATTGCGTGACTTAGTAAGCTTGACCTCAATAATTGAGTGATCTTGATTTGTGTGTCTTAAGTTTTTAACTCTTTATTGCTAATAAATATTAAATATATGCATCTGACTGAATGCAGTCAGTCGGCAAGCCTTTTGTTTTAGTAGTCATGGCTAGCAAAGATATATTTTCTCGTAGATTGAAAAGCGGTTGTCGCCAATCGCCAGGTGCATTTATTTTTAACTGGTGAAAACTACTAGTTACCAACAGGTGGACAGGCGTTATTTCTTGCTCTGCCCAGTGCCCAGCCAAACTTTCCAAATAAAATTGAAAAAAAAAATTAATTAAACTCCCCATTTTGTTTAAATTGTTTAGCGTTAGCCATTAATTTCTGGGCCTAACGGTACTACGGTTCGGAATCGGGCCATCGGAAAACAAATGTTTTTCTTAGAAAGGAACCACGTGATGGTGTGTTGGAATCACCACACCAGTCCAAGCAATGGTGCATCTCTGAAAGCACAGTTAAATTTGACACGTGCTTCTCAGTCGCGCGAAAATGAAATTTAGTACAGTTTCGATCAGAACCTGAAGTTATATCTATACAAAACGACGGCAAATGTTGATTAATAGAGGACTAGAGTGTTTTTCCGCCATTGTTTAAAATTAACCACTCGATTTGAAGTGAACGTTAGTTTGTTAGGTCATATATGGGGTTCGTTAAGGGTAGGTTATTAGCGTTTGTACTAGCGGGTAGTTCGAAATAAATAACCGTACAGGAACCGATTGTCGGTTTTAAGAGAAAAGAGTCGGGTCGGTTATCCACAAAACGTTAACCGAGTAGTTTCTCGGTTAACCTCCCAGCACTAGTGCTGTGTTGTACAATAGGTATATGTATTGCACTAACGACCTTAAAATCGTGAGAAATCGGCAAACAAAGGGCCATAACTATTGTAAAAAAGGACGTGCGACCTATTGTTGCTACAAATTCATAGCTGAAAAATGTTTTGAAATCGGTTAATATTTGTTCGAGTTATCCAGTAACGACTGGACAGATGGACAGACGGACGGACGACCACTCGTCAACTCAGACGCTGACATTATGTGTACCATACAGGCATGGGTACACATAAAAATCAATCAAGCCTTTAACAAATTAAGATCTAGGGGTCATAGTAAAGCCCCACACCAAGTATGGATTGTTGGAACTAGAGAAGAGTTTTGAAATATTTATTTGTTTATCCCCATTTTGGCACTTTTGAGCCCTTTTTTGATGAGCCCATAGGGGCCTGATCCCCCCCCCCCCAACATGATGAAAATATGAACTCCCATGCTGAGGAGTACTCCCACAAAAGTTATCGACTTCAAAATCACTTAAATGTCCACACAAGACCTCAATTATATCAAATCCCCTATAGGGTTCAGTGTTAAATACAAAGTACCCTGACTGTAGCCCCTAAAAATAAATCAAGCGTGATGCAAATTAAGATCTTGGGGTCATAGTAAAGCCCCACACCAAGTATCAAAAGATTCTGCTTGGTGGAACTTGATAAAAAGATTTTTAAAGTATTTAAAGTCATTTGATTCACTCCCGGTGGGTATATGCAGTGTATTATGTCAGATAATAGTGTGTCCGATATACCAACAGAAAGCCCATCAAAAACTAAAAGGAAAACCCCAAGGTTCCATATTATTGTTGCAGTATTCATCCCGTAATAAATTGTTGAAAACTGCTATCGGAGTACAAAATCTTTTCGGATGTAAACAAAGTTTCAGCGCGAATCTGGAGGAATATAAAGTTCCAGTAAGGAGCCGCTTCCCTCCCTCCCCTACCTACTAGTAATGTCAACAACCGGTATGCGCGCGCACTAATCGCGATAGTTGGCCTAACGATTAGTACGCGCGCATACGGGTTGTTGATATTAGGTAGGGGAGGGATGGAAGCGGCTCCTGTATGGAGATTTCCTCACTTGTCATTTCGGCTTGGGATTTGTTTATTTACTTCGCGTTTGAGAACCAATTATTCGGGACACTTGAGGTCGAAATAAACATTACTTTTTCTGTCCGTATACTGTGTGCATGGTGAATTTTAAGTTGGGGTTTTGTATACCGGAGTTATTTCATCCCCTCTTTCCACAGAATAACGCAGGGAACTCAATTATGAGTCTCAATTTACGCTTCATATCACGTTAATAAATTGTGAACGGCATGACACACGGACGCCGGACGGAAAGTGATGGGTAGAGCACACTTGAGACTTCGTCTCAGGTGAGCTAAAGATCTGTAAAGCAAGTTTAAGCAACAAATAAAAGAGTGGCCTTATGCCATTATAAACAATTGTACTTACCATTCCAAGCAGCCAAAAGCTTCCGGCATTGTACTTTATTTACAACTTCAACGAGATCACTCTCCTCAATAAATTTTAAGTCTGCTTTAGACTCCACGCCACATTGCATCATTTTTGAAATAATGGTCTCAATACAACTTTTGTCGATAGTAGAAAGAACATCCTTTATGATCTTTTCCAGTATTTGTTTTGTTTCCTCCATTTCTAAATAGCATGTTTGAGAGAAACAATGTTATGACTGTCTCGATTATACACAGCTAATGGGTGAAAATCCACTAAGTCATCAATTCTTACACACACCTGACCTTCCATTTGATTCTCAGCATCAAGGTGATACAAGCCAAAACAGTCCCGATGACATTTAAATAGTGTCAAAATGAGGTAAACTTGATTTGCAGCCACAAGGATTAAGTCAATATTACCAAACAGGATGGCCTCATCACCTTTCTTATAAACTACAGCCATGTCCTTTTGATAAACTGTTGCAAAAACAGTTACCTTGTGTGCCATACTCAAATCAACATGCTCATTTTGAAAGCATTATTCGACAGATTGGATCATCGATTCGTTCATAATGTCGTTTGCAAAGGGTATCGCATTTTCACAAGCAATATTTGGTGGGAATAAAGAACCAACTGTGTAGTAGGCCTGTAAGAGTTGGTGTTGTTCTGCCAGCATCTTTGGAAGATTTTTGAAATTTTGAAACCTTCTAGTTGTCTGTTTGAAAAATGAGTGTTTGCTTTCAAACCGTAAGGTCCACAGTTTGGTCATTGATCCAAATTGTAAAATCAGTTCAGGGTAATGACAGAAGTAATGGTGTTTGGGTCTGAGCTTAACCAGGGGAAAAATCAGTGCTCTTTGTGACAAATAATACTCAATAAGTACTTTCAAATAGCAGATGTCAGCAAGGCAAATTTGCGGAGCACAGACATACTCTACAATTTTCTTCAGCTCTAAATACAACTTCCAAACTTCACTATTGGGATCAATATAATTACCAACATACAGTGAAAATAATCTAGGAACACCCAATTTTGAACCGCATGTCCACCAAGCTTTTCTGCGTTTTCTTTGAGGTAGGATGGCTTATCTCTTGCATCAGAGCCTTTCAGTTTCAATTGATCAATGTAAAAGTTCAATTGTTTATATGTAAAACAATGGTCAACTCTAACAAAATGTTTGATATATAATGCCATGTCATAAGAAACAACCCCTTCAAACAAATCATGTGCAAGACATGGCGGCAAACCAGGATTGGAAACATGATAGTTAGGAATAATATTTAAGCATGAATCACTTTGGAATCATCTACATCTGCACTCTCATCAGCAATAGACCCTACACAATCTGTGTAGTCATTGACTGAAAACAACTTCTCTGTAGAATAAGGTCTCTGGTGGAATGTTTCTCTTTTCATCGGACAAAATCTACAAAAATATTTACTGGTCGGAAAGTTTTCAGTGAAACCTCCCAACTCGTGCGAACCAAGATTATCCCCCACAACAAACAACAACGAACATTTGATAGACTTGTTCTCACTAATTTGGATGCCATTTCTTTCTAAGGTGCACAAGTCGGTGACCAATTGTTTGAATACTTGAGAAATCCCACAGCGTTTAGCATCGCGCTGCTTGCACAGGAGAACCAACTGCATCTGATCAACGCTGGACCTATAATAGGATTTGAAATTCCCCAAAGTGTAATAGACACCAAGTATGGCATGTTTTTTCTTTGCCGAACCAAGGGGATTGACAACTTCAAATGTATCTTGATACAAAATGAGCTCAATAACGTCATCACTGTTTGCGAAAAGTGTATTTCTTTTAAAAACCGACCCATCATGGATATCTTTGAAAATTTCAACATATTCTGGAGTAGAATTACTAGTATGCTTAAAAGTGAATTTATCCTCATACTTTTGGTACAATGCCTTGAGTGAGCACTCAACTGGAATATATGGTATGACTATGGGTTGGTTATCGTCATTGGAACCGATCAGAATTTATGTTGGTTCAATGTAATTGAAATGTGTTTTGTAGAAAGATTTTCTTGTCACAATGCTTCTTAAAGGAGAGAGTGCAGAAAACATATTTCTGTTTCTTTCAAATAAATCTGCTGACAAATTCTGCATCAACGATTCTACTTGTTCTTCAGTCAAGATCATTTCCAGACTATGCCGTCTTAGTGCATGCATAAAACAGTCACTCTCCATTTGTGAAAGATTACCCATTTCTTCTGCAATAACCTGTATTGTTGACATTGGTATCAAGGATTTTAATTGGAGTCTCAAATAAAACAATGCAAGATCTTCAATTTGTTTATATTCGAGTGGGGGTTTGGGCTGTTGCTCATAATAATCGAACGTTTCAGAGAAACTGCCTTCGAGAATGGAATCACCACCACCGTCAGTAATAACTGTAGGTCCTGTAGCCTGAGTGTTGTGTTCAGGTGTTTGCTCGCCACTACTGATAGTCTGGTCAAAAAAGTTGATACTTGTAACACTATCAGGAACTGATGTTCTGTATTCATTACGAAGGTTCAATAGTGTTGCATCCTTGTGTTGTCTAGAAATATGAGACTTAAAAGTATTTTTGTTTTTGAATTTATGATTACATCCTGTGATTGGGCAAAGTATCTTGTTTGTTGGGGTTATATGTCCTTTGATGTGGTTTAATAACTCCCTCATTGAAATCAATACTTTTCCACATATTGGATCTGTGCACATAAGTCTTGCCTTCACATTCCTTCGAAAAGCGATCTGGCTAAATCGAAATATACCCAAACTTCGTGTTCCTTGTCTCCTATGTTGGCGATACGTGTGCGACTTTAAAGCTGGTAATGTGTCGAACGAACAAACACAACTCTCAAATGCGCACGGAAATTTTTGCCCTGGCGTTTGTTGATGTTTCCGATAATGTTGTAAATATTTGTAAATCGAATTCGTATGATGATCAGAGAAGGCACAGTCATAGGTTGATATTGACGACATGCTAAAACATCACAAACAGATTTTCACCCATAGCAGATGACAGTTTCTACAGTGTTTCATAAACAGTTTTGCCTTCAAAAAGTTTGACTACTCAGAGTTGTTTATCACTAAGATCTAAGACAAATTAAAACAAGTTTGGTAGACCCCAGTGTCCCCCCCGAAACGGTGGCTAACTGAGCCTAACTCCAGGGTTGGCTTTATTCGGAAGACAAAAAATAAATGAAAAAAAATCCATGTTTGCATTTATTCAGTGGACAATAGATAAATTAAAATCAAACAAGAGATGGGCTTCGGAGCCCGGGCATACTTTAACAAAATAATTCAGACCGAATCCAAATTTGAGCATGCTGTGTATACCAAAAATTATTGAAATCAGTTCATATTTGATCAAGTTATTAAGTCGGACGGACGGCTAGACAGACGGATGGACAAATGGACAGAGTAACTCGGACGGACGCAGTCAATCCAGTATACCACCCACTTTAAAGTGGGGGTATAATAACGCAATCTGAAGTTATGATCTGGAAAGTCAAATTATGTGGAAGACATACTCCAAAATTGTTTTGAACAAATTACATGCAACAGGGCATCGGGCCACTAATAAAAGAAAATTTAAATTGGTCAGAGCCTCCGGCCACTAATCACACCATTTTTGAAAAAATCCAAGTCAAAAAAGGTCATAATTCAGGAAAAGAATCATTGAAGCGAACACAATCATTTTTTTTTTAATTGGCCACTATACACACCTTTTTTTTAATGAAAGTGTCAATGACACTGTAGCTCAAATTTAATTTGGATAAAGGCAGTAGAACATGCAAATTTTGTGATGCAAAGAGTAAAATCCTAGATTTAATAGCACCCATCTAGAGATTTCAATCATGCATATGCAATTTGGTATCAATCAAATGAAAACTGCAGGCTGTGGAGTGTGTCAAAGGACTTAGTGATACAAAGAACGGAATCCAAGATGGCTGCCGGCGGCCATGTTTTTCATCGAAAAAAGTTCAAATCTACAAACTCCCATCTAGAGCCTAGAGGTCATGCCGATCATGCATACTAGTATGAAATTTTGTATCAATCGAATGAAATATGCAGGTTGTGGAGTGTGCCAAAGGATTTAGTAATACAAAGAACGGAATCCAAGATGGCTGCCGGCGGCCATGTTTTCCATTGAGAAAAGTTCAAATTTACATGCTCCCATCTAGAGGTCGTGCCAATCATGCATATGAAATTTGGTATCAATCGAATGATAAATACAGGCTGTGGAGTGTGCCAAAGGATTTAGTGATACAAAGAATGTAATCAAAGATGACTGCTGGCGGCCATGTTTTTCATGAAAATCGGCAACATTGGGAGGTTCTCATCTAGAGGCCACCCTGAAGCTACATATGAAGTTTGGTTGTGATCGGATGAGGGATGCGACCTGTAGCCCGCGCCATAGACAATTGTTAACGATGCACCACGACGACGCGTGGCGACGGACACCAACTGACAGCAATATGCTCACCAATTGAAGATGATATGTTGGCCACTCGA
The DNA here is from genome assembly GCA_032622095.1 of Siphonodentalium dalli. NCBI lineage: Eukaryota > Metazoa > Mollusca > Scaphopoda > Gadilida > Siphonodentaliidae > Siphonodentalium > Siphonodentalium dalli. The sequence goes on from CP136069.1 coordinate 74,031,271, forward strand.
TGTGACTTTAAATCACACTTAGCAACAACAAATATCGAAATTGTCTATTGACTTGATAATGACGAAAAACTAATTTGGTTCTTTTGGAACCAAAATTCAAAAAAATGTTTCTTCATGTATTTAAAAATGAGTGTCAATGACACTGTAGCTTAACTTGATGGAGTCACACTTAATTTAGAGGAATCCTGAATGAAATGATAGTGGCAATGAGGATGAACCTTGTCAACATTTGTTATGGTATGACATTGATTAAGATTTGAGTGAAAATGTTGTAAGTTAGAAATTCTAACTTAGAATATCCGCGCCAATGGATGCAATTTTGAAATCCAAAATGGCCGCTGGCGGCCATGTTTTTTTGACGAACGACCCCAAAATTAATCGTTCTCATCTACATGTCATTTACAAAATTTAATGGATTTACATAGTGTAATACTGAAAAACAAAATGGCAGACGGTGGCCATGTTTTTTTGCCGATTGACAAGAAAACATCTCGTTCTCATCTACATGTGAATGTCAACTTCCATGGAAAATTTTGTGATGATCGGACCAACGATATGACCTATAGCCTGCGGCAATGGATGCAATTTTGAAATCCAAACTGGCGGCCATGTTTTTTTGACGAACGACCCCAAAATGACTCGTTCTCATCTACATGTCAATGTCATCATCCATGACAAATTTCATATGACAAAAGATGCGGCCTGTGTTAATGGATTTACATAGTGTAATACTGAAAAACAAAATGGCCGACGGTGGCCATGTTTTTTTGCCGATTGACAAGAAAACATCTCGTTCTCATCTACATGTCAATGTCAACTTCCATGGAAAATTTTGTGATGATAGGACCAACGATACGACCTGTAGCCCGCGGCAATGGATGCAATTTTGAAATCCAAAATGGCCACTGGCGGTCATGTTTTTTTGACGAATGACCCCAAAATGAGTTCTCATCTACATGTCAATGTCATCATCCATGAAAAATTTCATAATGATTGATAAAGCGGTGTGGGTTGTAGCCCGCGGCAAAGGTAGGACGTACAGACCCTCGGACCCACAGACGATGCACCATGACAATAGCTTTTCTTGACTACCGGTACGTCAAGTTAAGCTAAAAATACGAAAAGTATGAAACGTCCAAGCTTTTGGTACAAAATGTCCAAGCATTTGAGTACGAATCGTCTAGTTCAAGATGAACGTTATTAGCTACTACGTGCTGTACTAGTAACGTTCAAGTGTCGCCGATACCTTGCAGTGTAGCACTTGGTCCCAAAATGTGAGGCAGGGAATATGAAGGTTATAATACATACTATGTGTACTTGTTTTACTTCTTTTAAGACTTTAGTATTTATTGTATTACTTCAACCGCAGTTCAAATTTCAAATTCCATTTTTTATGCCTTTAAAAGACTATTTATTTCCCGAAGTGACCACTTTCCCTCGCAACGTTATCAGTAGTCATGTCCCTTAACTCAAATACGTTATCAGTAACTTAACACGTGCCCAGCACGTGACAAAAATTGTCCACTGGATTGTCGTTCTGAGAATGTTGGTATCGCTGGACTGCCTCGTTTAAAATGAAAATTTTGCAAACACCTAAATATGGATATTTAGTATTATTTACTTTTCTTCTCCAACAAAATATATATTTTAGGTTACCATTTGTGTTTTGTTTTCAAAATTATGCGAGATGTCTCCCGACATTTAAAGTGCTCTACTAGGAATCTCATAACCGAGTACAACCCTCTTCGCGCGTGACATGCGCGCGCGACATACCACGAAAATGTTCATCACTTCGATTATTAAATTGCCGTTTAAACAAATAAAAATTTGGATTTTATCACGGAATTATGGCTTATCTGATAGAAAAAGTGTTAAACAGTCACAACAAGTTTTGAATGTTGTTGATGAATGTAGCATAACTTTCAATTTTCCCCGGACGCACTTTGAACACGACGCACTTTGAACACAAGTGCTACACTGTCAGGTATGGGGGAAAGTTGAACGTAACGTTACGTTCATTTTGAACTACGAATCGTCCAGCTTTTGGGTACGAATCGTCCAAAGGGTACGAATCGTCTTTGTACGAAACGTCCAAAGTACAAAATGTCCAGCACCCTTCCCAGCGCACATGTCCGATTGGAAAGATTGATACTTAGTACTTACCCATGAGAATTATAACATAAAAGTTAAACAGTTCACATAAATCCAATTAACCCACTGTGTAGCCGAAATACAATAATGGTGATACACGGTTACAGAATAGAAACGACAAAATAATTGAAAATGGCCGATCTTGTGGAATCGCTACACGAAGTCACCTGACGAAATACCACCATTTGATTTTCAAATTGAATTATGGCAATCACCAACCCTTCCCACAGTCCCATCCAGCCAAATGTTTAAACTTTGCCCCAGGTTACTCCCAGGACACTATAGTGTAAGTTTAAATGTGAAAACATAAAAAATTATCCTTTAAAACTGTTAAACTCAGATTATTTTTGGTGATTATTTAAGCCGTAAGGCCAATAAGGGTGTACTGTAAGCTGCCTGGTATTGAGTGAATTACCGGTGTCAATAAACTTCGTTTTCCGAAGACACACATGCAATCTTTCTAAAATTTATTTATGGTACAAAGTAGTAATATAGCTGACTAGAAGATCCAACAAAAATAATTACTTTGATTCGTTTATTAGTAGAGAAATTAGCGAAAATGTGAAAAGTGATCCGTTATAACTAATACTTATAGAGTGAATGACTGCAGTGCAAACCAATTTTACTAGGTGACCTATTTTCGCGGTCGCTATTAAAACATCGCAAGTGGTTAAATAGGGCTTGGTTACACTTTCTTTAGCCCGTTCGGTAGACCGTTAGTGCTATTTAAACGGCTTGGAACCTGTCCCAAGCTGTTGAAACATATTAAAAAGTAGGCCTACTAAATTATAAAACAAATCTCCCGCGAATGACGGAGACAGACACTGAGACATCAATTAATGGCGAATTTACCCGAGATGCATTGCGAATCTCACAAGGGAGGTGATCCTATCCATACCTCGTGTTTGTGCAACGGTACTTGGCCGTCAAAACTAGCAACGGTATAATACCGTAGGCAAACCAACGGTATCATATTGTTAAACCAACAGTGACAAAATACAGTGTAGTCATAGCAATGCACAGTTGCACACATTAAAGTTTACTTCCACATTGCTCTGTCGAGGGAGTGGGATCTGTAGATATTGATTAGCCTTTAAATATTGATTGTCCTTTAAATAGCTAATTGTAATTCATGTTCACTGCATGTTAACTATTATAAGTAAATTATATAGAAATGGACATCTACATCTGAAAAAATACCAAAACTGTGGTGGTATTTTTAACACGATTTGTCCCCCCGCCCGTACACCCCCTCTCTATACAACAGCTCTCCCTACCTAGATATCACTCCCTCCCATATAGATATCCACTGAAGGCCAATATTAGGTGATGTCAAGCATCGTTCATGTGTATATGTGATGCAATTAACATTAATATACGTATTCGTGAACAATTTGTCTCTGAAAACATACCAAATCAAGACATACGAGCACCTCAACTGGTATAATCAATAGCCATATTGAAACCAAACGGTACCAAAATATGTGCTTGGTCCCATACTGAACCAAAATTAAAAATTTGATACAATATGGGACCACTAGAAACCGAAACTTTTTGCAGTGTGCCACCCCACTGGGCACTATACCGGCATAGTACCCATGTAGGTGGTATAGTACCCATGTACGTTTCGCTGGATAGACACTACATGGACTAGGGTATGGCGTTCAACCTATCAGAAGGCCGGAAAGTCAAATACAAGTCACGTGAGGTATTATATATATATATATATATATATATATATATATATATATATATATATATATATATATATATATATATATATATATATATATATATATATATATATATTATTATTTTTTTTTTTTTTTTTTTTTTTTTTTTTTTTTTTTTTTCCTTTCTGTCATTTGTTCAGGGGCACCCGGACTAATCGGATTGGCGTAACAACAACAACCATAGATCCGAAATTAACAGTGTTATTAATAGTTATTAAATTAATAAACATGATGAATACATGTACATAATGAATGTTCATGGTGAATGTTCCTTATAAGGACTACACATCCGTCGGGCTCTCCCGTCTCCTCAAACGAATCAGCCTGAGTAACCACAGTCTGGCCAGCGATTCACCAGGATGAATACCATCAGACAAGAGGGAAGCTGTACTTAACAACGGGGTTGCTTGGCTTCCTATGAGGCACTAACATATCTTGGCAGATTTTGGGACACTGCTGTTCATCTGATTCACTGCCATGTTGTACTGTTTTATGAGCCGCTTCAATTGGCGGTCTTGTTGTTTGAATAAGATAGGATGTCGGTGCCGCTTCATTCGGTTCCACTTTCTCAGTGACATAAGCGGACACTCCAAAAAGAGTACTGTAGCACTGATGACCATTTACTTCCAGAATCTTCGACCTGATCGACCTCAAATTTGTAATTGCGATCTGTACCCTCGCCCTGGCATTCGGTCTCAAATAAACAACTTTTCCGCACTTTCCTCTCATGTCACAAGTACCAAGCCAGACCACCACTATGGGATTGGAAACATTTTTCACTTCCTCGAATGTCCTATGACTCCTATCTGTGGCCATCCCTGTGCTGATTCCCGCTTTGTAGACCAATTTCACGTGGCACTTGTCAAATTCCTTTGCTTGCTGTTGCATATATCGCTCTTTGCTGTCCGTGAATACAAACAGACGGCTTGGTAGGCCGCCATGTTCATCTTCCTCTTTTTTTCTCAAGTTTTCTGACTTCTTTCCTAACTTTCTCCATGATTTTAATCCAAAATGTAGCATTCAGAAAAGACAGACTGTGTGCATGGAACAAATATTTTTCTGTGATAGCTTACAATTCGGCGCATGCGCAACATATGATATGCATAAAATTATATAATTGTTCGTGGATATTCTATTTCTAAATACTTACCGCAATGTGTATGTCTTTCCCGTCCCACACTGGCCCGTTATGAGAATATTATGTCCACCAGCTGCAAGTCTTGCCGTCTTTTTCTGCAACTCGTCCTGTGATGCCATTTTTATCTCATTTTCAGCGACTTCTTAAATTCCAATACCACTTTAACCCAAACCGAAAGCCGGAAATTTGTCAATTATAAACTTCGTTCCGCTTCCCAGTTCGGGTTTTTGAGGAAGGTAAAAATCGTGACGTATTACTCGAATGAAGTCGATCCGTTTGAGAATCGTGTGAAATTTGTGGGAACTTCTGTCATAAACGGCGATTAAAAGAGCTTATATAAAAAATTATCGTGGTAAGGTTATAGACGGGTGACTATTTTATAAGTTTGAAAAAAATTAGAGGTGAGATCAACTGATAATTGTTGTGAACTTGGTGTTGAAGTGGACGGGTAGCGAAAATGGGCGATACCCCAGCCTTCATACCTTTTCAATCTAACCTTATTCAGAGGAGTATATTGTCATAAAAACCTATTTTTTACACAAATTCCAATACACCGACTTCTGATTATCTTTGAAAAGGGTAATTTGTTTTCAAAAGAAATCTAAATTCATTAATTAATTCGTGTTAATGGTGTGCACTTAAGGGGGAGGTCAAGTGAAACAGTTTTAATGGGCGATTCTCATGTTAATCTCCGGGGCAAAAGTTGAGAATATTCACAAAAAGTGGTGAGACATAGGTCGAACTTTCAAACAGGAAAATGTCCGACGTACCTGGCTGCTCCACTCAGTTATTTCTTGACCGCACAAGGTGGTCGCGAGCAGATCGGAAATAGTTAATTTGCACGAAAGACGGAAAGCCTGTGAATGGGTGCAGCCATTTTGAATTATCTCCCATATCGAGTGAAATCAACAACAAAATTGTGATTATTTGCAACAGAAATAAAATATGAAATAATCAATGACATGTATTGGAAACATATAGTTTGCAGACCTGATCATTTTTTTTCGAAATACGACTGACGTACGTGTTCGATCATATCGTCATGAATACCATCGATATTCAACTTCAACTTTGGTGATTTTCTCGTAATAGTTTTGTCTACAAACAAACATTGAATATCGTTGCGCGTGGATGGAGGGAAATAGTTCCGACTGATATGCCAAATTGAACGTCCTACAAATGGTCTCAACTATATGTTTTCGACATTTGTAGGTTTAAAAACAAGTATGTATGTTGAATTGTGTAGAATATAGCAACGAAATATCGATTATTCAACGTTTATCAATTTCCCGGGCTGAGGATGGCGAATTATCAGCTTCACCCTTTCACAAAGGTGTGGCAGGGTATTTCCGTCGCTTCTCTGAAAACAAATGAAAAATTACAGGTGAAAAGCTCAGAAAAGGTAATAATATATACCAATCGGGAAGTAAATGACAAAATAAATGTTGGGTCAAACTGTTATTAAACGTTTTCGACATCCGATTTCTTGATTGGAATCCAGGGACTTGCAAATTTGGAGTTGTTTGCTGTATAATCAGTGATAATCTGAGTGGCATGCACGATTTGTTGTTGTCAACAAGCCTCTATCTAGTGAATATAGGGCGAAGTATGGTAACATAAATAGCCTTTCATGCATTGCAACACGTGTGCCTCTGATAATGAAATAAACAAATTGAATTTGTCCTCCATACCTCTTGTAAATAGTTCTTGCAAATGGAGGATAGTAGATTTATGATGTTTACATTTTCTAAAGTTGTGTTTTGTGCTTTCTGGACTAATATTTGTGGAAATTAGTAAGCGCTTCCGCCAGCTGAATTATTTACCAATATTATGAGGCAGTCAGTTTGATTTTTACACACCTGCTAGGTATATAACTATTGTGCCGGAGATTAACATGAGAATCGCCCATTCAAAATGTTTCACTTTACCTCCCTCTTAATTGTGCTCAGAATGTTTCGGACCTTTCTGTACCGTACCACAACATGACATTTCAATAATAATAAACGTCACAGGTCAGTTCGACGACATCGGATTCGTGAACTCGCTGCGTTTTCTCGTGTGCAAGGAAGACATACAATTTGAGTTAATTGCTATTCTTGTTTGTTATTCGGAGTTTATATTCATTCATTCGGATTGAGGAAACATGAAGCACTTGTTGTAAGACAGTTCACGGTGTATTCAATGCTATGAGAATGGATTCCACTAAAACACGTGTTAGCTGCTTCCAGTGCAGACGATTAACCCATTGACCCATTATTGAGTAGACTGGCAAGCATCATTCTCATAAATTGTGCACGGATTCAGGATATATACCGGCATAGCCTATCACAAGTTGTGTATGTTTATATACCTATGTACATGAATGCATATTTTCTGCTTTGTCATTTTGACTTTCTAAAATACCTTAATTATGGTTATCTATAGTATATACAAAAATACAACAAAGTGATGAGGAAAGATAATAATACTTATTGATATCATGATGTCCAGTAAATACAAGCGTGTATACAGGTACATGTAGGCCTATATGTATGTAATCATGTATATATGTTGATTCCTGTGTACAATCGGGGGGTAAAGTGGCACATGCCATTTATGAAACATTTTTATAGTATGGTAAACATAGTGTCGTTGTCCGGATTGACCACTCGTCGTGTGTCCGTCCGTTTGTCCGTCCGTCCGTGTGTCCGCCCGTAGACACTTTACGTGTAATGCGATAACTCAAACATTTTCTACCTGATCAAAACCAAATTTTGTATATGGGGTTTTCAGCCCAAAATACAGATCGAGTTCGAATATGGGTTTGATCCGACTTTTTTTTTTTTACAGAGTTATGGCCCCTTTTCGACTTATAATTCACGCATTCTGCCATAACTCAAACATTTTTTAAATGGAGTTATGGTCCTTTGACATATAATTCACACATACTTCGATAAATCAACCATTTTTCATCTGATAGGAACCAAATTTGGTATGTGAGTTTCTCAACTCAAAATACAGAGCGAGTTTGAATATGGGTTAGATCCTATTTGTTATACCAGAGATATGGCCCTTTTTCAACTAAGAATTATCCAATTATAACCCAAGTAAATACAATTAATGAATACCTGCTTCTCTGTGAGAGAGATAAAAAAGACAATATGGTTCATTGAGAGTTAATTTATAGCCCCCATATGTTAGCTCTGTATAAGAGACACAGATTAGTGAATTATTGGATAAATTTATTTAGCTATCTTTTTAACCACAACTTGTGAATTTGTTTAACTAGACCAATGGAGCTCTCTAAGTCCTTGGATGATGGGACTACATTGGATCAAACAGGGCAGAGATAGGTGAATTAACCCCTTTTACCCATTCCATGTCTTTTAACCTTTTCCATTAAATAAATAATTATATTATTTTGATATCTCACATGGCAATTTGCAACATCATGAATAGAACTGCTTACACTATGATAGTGGTGACAGGCTCTAGAGTTTAGATGTTATATTAACCCTTCTATATTGACTCATACATTCCAATAATTTGTGTTATACTGGTTATTATGTACATTTGTCATATACTACTTTAGATCATAACAGTATACTCTATAATTCAACATTAAAAGATTATGATTCTGATCATAACAATTTACTATCGCCAAGGGATGGGTTAAACATCTGCCGATCGTGATCGGCCTCTCGTTCTATATTAAAGCACGATTCTAACAAAAGTCTGGCATAATGCATTGAGTGCGATTCCAGCACAGTGATACATAAAATTTGGTAACCCATCATGGGATTTGTATGCACGTATGTGTTGATTAATTCACATATCTCAGGGTATTTAAGGTGGCCTATGCCCTTCGTGCGACAGTTTTCTACAATCTAAGCAATGTGTTCAGTTCCGGTAATATTAAAGAAATTGGTGACCCATCGTGGGATTTGTATATATGTATGTTGATTCATTATACATCCAGAGTTAAATCGGCCATGTCATCCAGAGAAATTTGTATATAATAAGGCACAATCCTAACAACAAGTCTGTAAATACAAAACATTTGGTGACACATCATGGGATCTCTATACATTTACATTTGTATATGTTAAATAATTTGTACATACATGCGACATTTATTTGGTGACCCATCATGTAGACATATATATGTATATGTCAATTCAATCGTACATTCACAGTTAAAGTGGCACATCTCATATTATGGGTCATTTTTCTATAATAGAGCACCATCCAGACTAAGTCTGGTATACATGGTGTGTTGTGTACTATTCGAGTAAAACAAAAGATTTTGTGACCCATCATAGGATTTATACTCATTTGTACTACATACATGTACATATAGACAGGGTTTCCGCCAAGGGGAAATTAATGAGTCCGTATTGTGGAAACGCATAACGCGACGGGACGACCATGGTTCGTCCCGTCGAGCGAAAATTTTGTTATTTGACACTGAAAAGTAGCAATTTCCTTGCACCTGAGTGTCCCACAAAGCAATCCAAAGCTACGTATATTACGCAAGTCAATCATTTTCCGTGGATGCATTAATTCTGTTGATGGTATCCAGACAATTAATCATGTAATTACGCAATTAAGACTGCCGTCTGATTGAAGACTATATCAAGCTACAAGTTACAGTGTTTAAAAATTTATAACTTACAATATGATTCCGACAGGTATAATGAAACTAAACACTAAAAAGCATCTATGCATTGTCCAATAATACCTAGCTGGGAGAATTGAATTAAGTATTTCCTAGAATTTCAAGTAGCTTTCGTGAAAATGAAACATATATATTCCATGTATTCTGTCAATCGTAAAACTATGTGTGCGCTGTGTCGTCATATATACTGCAGGGTTTGTCTGCAGGAGATATTTATAGCGGCGAAATATGAATGGTAGCGAAATCTTTCAAACTCGGAACGCGTAGCTTGTCAATAGTCTATTGGTGGGAAATGGGAACATGTGCGCCGTTGTTTGTGTTTGGGGACCCAGGCGGGACAACGAAACTATTATTGACCGTACTTTGACTTTATCTCCATATTGGGGGGGGGGGGTGTATGTTTTTTGTGTTTATCCTCCATGTATGTAATATGGGTTAAATGAATGGTGTTGTCACTATGAATTCCCACTATAAAGACTGATTTGGGACAGCGTCCGTATTATAATAGTACGGTAGCACGGGATCTCGGAGGTAGATACCTCCTTTGGTAGGAGAACCGCCTGTTGGCGTATGTTGATCCCTACTCTGCTTAACTCAGCAATTCGGCATTCTTTTATCAAATTATGTAATCGTACGATAGCACGGGATCTCCGAGCTGAGTAGTTTCAACCACAGAAATCCCGTGCAAAATAATATCCGTACTCAGCAGTCCGACATTCTTTGATGTTATCGCGACATTTATTACGCTGTATATAACGTCGTTATTTCAATGCACACCAAACATTAGCAGTCGGACCTCCAGAGAGCTTGGATCGCCACCTCTCAGGATGAAATCGCCACCGTTAATACCAATTAGTGTCACTAATATGCTGGACGCCATGCCTTGTCTGAGCTGGTCACTTCATGCTCACAAAGGCGGGTACCAGCTAGTTCTGGATTTCCAAACCGGCCCGGCACAGCCCTTTTCAGGGCTCCCTACCGGACCGGAAAATACCAGATCAGCACGGAAACCACGACAAAAGATGAAAAAGAAAAAGAAGAAAACGCCATCGAGAAAAAAAAGAAGAGATGCTGCTGCATGGAAAGCGAAAAAGTCGACGGAAACTCCACCAGTCGACTCCGCCCATACAGCTGAGACCCCAACTCAGTCTGCCCAGGAGATGGAACGACCACCATCACCACCAGCACGGTCAGACGAGGATACCGAAGACGAAGAAGAAGACCCCGAAGACCCCGGAGTATAACGAGTGGGAGCCTTCACCCGAAGCAGAATCCACCGGATCCGAGAGAGAAAGCGACATAGACACGGATGTCGAAGAACGGGAAGATGAGCCTTCACCCACAGCCAAAAAACCTTGGATCACCAGGGAAGAATTAGGCGCAATTTTCGGCGACACTAAAACCGAAGACTCCGACTCCGAAGATGAGCCTCCACCCCCATCACCATCGAGTGCTCCACCACCAAAAAAGAAGAAACGAAAAGAAAACAAGAATAAAAAGAACAAAAGCTAGAACCACACCTCACCTGACCCTCCTGAGCCACGGCCCTGATGGAACTTACAAGTCCAAAGCAAATCCAAGTCAGGGCGTAATGGCGATCTTCGGATGAGCCCACCACCGTCCCCGTGCCGCCCTGCGGGCGGGCACGGATATCCTGTCACTGCTGCACACCAAACTTTACGTTGTAGTTTTGGCGCTTTGATTTCAAAGGGTTACGCTGTACCGGTAACACACTGTGCTCAATTGACCCGCTTTTTCACCAGTATTCTGTTTAACCCCCCGAACTCCCGTTTCAGCCGGATTTTTTATGACATATTGCTACTGACTTTTGGTACATGTATGAATCAAACAGCTCATCTGCGAGGGGAATGGTTCCGTGGGACGGACCCGCAGCCGGCCTGGTGGAAACCCTGATAAAGATATAGGGTAATAAGGCAGTGTATGCCATTTATCATGATTCATGAGTGTATGGTGGTAGGCCAATATGGAAAATACTAGATATCTAGCGCATGCATAATCAAAGAACATATAATAAAGCATTGAATATCACAGTTATGTATAAGTTTAAGGTACTCAGACAAAGGATCGTTGTTTTCAAAAGTAATCTGAATAATTTCATAATTAGAGAACACAAAAAAAAACTAATTCTTTTTTGTGCGCAGAGTGTTATGGACCTGACTGTACCAAAACATAAGATATTTCAATTCCCGGTAGACTAGTCAGTATAAATGCCAAGGTCGTGCCATGTATGAATCATTTGGTGACCCATCATATGTGTATGATTCCAGCATTAAGTACATGCATGTTTTTCATCCAGAATTAAAGTGACGCATGCCATTCATAAATCTTTTTTCAAATCTCAAAACGTCCGAAATGGTGTTCTGTGTATGATTCCATTATTGAATACATGCATGTTTTTCATCATTCATTCCTATAGCCAGGGTTAAAGCAGCACACAACGTTCATGAGACATATGTGTTTCATTTAAGCCTCCAGAAATAAAGCGAAGCAGAAATAAAGCGAAGCATGCCAGGCTTAAAGTGGTACATGACATCCATGAGACGATTTTAAAGTAATATAATAAAGCGCTTTCTTATGAAGCGTCTGTCTTGATGCACTTTGTATGATTCCAATAATACATATTATATGTGCTGATTCGTTAGTGCATCCAGGATTAAAGCGAAGCATTCCATTCATGAAACTTTTTTATATTTTAACACAAAATCTTAAACGTCTAGCATGATTCTCTGTGTATGATTCCAGTAATAAATACAATTTGATTTTTCATCATTACTTCTTACAGCTAGGTAACTTAAAGCGGCACATGACATTCATGAGACAATTTTATGTAATAACGCACCGTCTTAAGAAGCTTCTGGCATGGTGCGCTTTGTATGATTCCGATAATATATTTATGTTGATTCATTCGTGCATCAAGGATTAAAGTGACACATTCCATTCGTGAAACTTTTTTCTATTTTAAAGCAAAATCTTATACGTCTGGCATGATGCTCTATGTTTATGTATAATTCCAATAATAAATACAATTTGTTTTTTTCATCATTCCTTCTTACTGCTAGGTAACTTGAAGCGGCACATGACATTTATGAGGCAATTTTATATAGTAAAGCGCCATCTTAAGAAGCTTCTGGCATGATTCGCTTTGTATGATTCCGATAATACATATGTGTTGATTCATTCGTGCATCAAGGATTAAAGTGACACATTCCATTTGTTAAACTTTTTTATATTTAAACGTATATGATATTCAAAGGGAAAATATGTTATTTGAAGGGCGTGACATATTTGTAGCATGTGAAAGGTGTTAAAGGGGCATAGAGGGACCAGTCGAGCATTATTTAAGGGCATATGATATTTAAAGGAACTCACACAATCGTAGCCCATATATTGTATTAAAGGGTCATTGAACAGACAGGTCACACATGTATGATTCCAGTAATAAATACAATTTGTTTTTTCATGATTCCTTCTTACAGCTAGGTAACTTAAAGCGGCACATGACATTCCTGAGGCAATTTTATATAATAACTCGCCGTCTTAAGAAGCTTCTGGCATGGTGCGCTTTGTATGATTCCGATAATATATATGTGTTGATTCATTTGTGCATCAAGGATTGAAGTGACACATTCCATTCATGAAACTTTTTTATATTTGAATGCAAAATCTTATACGTCTGGCATGAAGCTCTGTGTATACTTCCAATAATAAATACAATTTGTTATTTCATCATTCCTTCTTACTGCTAGGTAACTTAAAGTGGCACATGACATTCATGAGGTAATTTTATATAGTAACACGCCGTCTTAAGAAGCTTCTGGCATGATTCGCTTTGTATGGTCCGATAATTCAAATGTGTTGATTCATTCGTGCATCAAGGTTTAAAGTGACACATTCCATTCGTGAAACTTTTTTCTATGTTGACGTATATGATATTCAAAGGGAAAATATGTTGATTGAGGGGCGTGACATACTTGTAGCATGGGAAAGGTGTTAATGGGACATAGATGGACCTGGTCGAGCATTATTTAAGGGCATATGATATTTAAAGGAACTCGCACAATCGTAGCCCATGTATTGTATTAAAGGGTCATTGAACACATATCAAATGCATATCGAACACGTATCAAACTTTTGTGACATATTATATACATATATGTACACATACACATGTACACACACACATATATATATATATATTACATATATATATATATATATATACACACATATATACATATATACACACATACAAATGATGCATACACATATATACACATAGATACACATATAATTATACAATACATATACCCTTATACATAACACTGGCTGGTAGGTAATGTCATGTTTCCTTCATAAATGTATTCTCATATGCTGAGTGTAATTGTTTTGAGACAAGAAAATTAGAACATGTTTGCTTTTGGTAGCATTTACAGAATCAAAAGTGCATATTGTTCTATTCTAATATCATAACTTATAACATTCATGGTATTTTAGTGAATGTAGTATTAATTGGTAGACTAGACTGACAATATAGAATATGCAGGGATGAATATATGTGCACTATTGAACAGTTCAAAATTTATATGTCACTCAATTTTGAGATTTGTTTGATGTTTTTTTATTTATCTGTTTATTTAACATAAATTTTCCCACCAATTGACCAGCAATCTTCCACAGCTGAGGATTCCTTGGCACTTTTCAAGAGTGAACTGCTAGTATCAGTCAGGTCTTCTTTAATAACAATTCCTTGACCCATCAATGCTTTTCTTTCTCAAATAATGTCATTCTTTTCTCTCCTGGATATAAACTGACATATAACACTTCTTGGAAATTTTTGTTTTGCATCAAATTTGCCAATTCTGTGTGCGATGCTTATATCGCGCTGTTCAATAGCGAGATATAATTTGTCCTGGATGATTTTTACCAACTTCTTTTCACAATGGTCAACTGTCTCATTAGCAATGTCATCCCCCACTCCGAAGACACGTATGCTGTCTTTTCTGGTTTGCTGTTCCAAGCGGTTATGCTTGTCTTTCAACTGCCTAATTATCCCCCGCCAAATTTAAAATTTGCGGGGGATATAGTAATGGGTTCCGTCCGTCCGTCTGTCCGTCTCCGTCTGTCCCGAATTTGTAAGAGTCATAACTTGAACAAATGTCAACGGATTTCAAAGATTTGTGGTATATGAGTTCACCTAGAATGAGTTCGCAAGCTAGGTCCGGCTGGATATTTTTACCAGAGTTATTGGACTTTGTTTATTATTTTGGTCGAATTTACCAAATAGCAAATAGACGACGTCACAGGGCTCATTTCCACAAATCTCAACGGATTTCAAAGATATTTGGTATATTAGTTCACCTGACCATTACCTAGAATGAGTTCGAGTCCGGCCGGATATTTTTACCTGAGTTATTGGACTTTGTTTATTATTTTGGTCAGCAGAGTTATTGGACTTGTGCAAATGGACGACGTCACATGGTTAATTTTCACAAATGTCAGTCCTAAAATGAGTTCCCAAGCCAGGCTTTTTGACAAAATCCCACCTCTTGTTTAGCACATACTGAGAACGCAAACATTATTGAGAATGCACTTCCCCAACTGCACATTTCGGCGGGGGATACCGCCGTCTGCGAATGCTTGTTTCATTTTCAATTGTACTATATCACTATCCCTGTCATGAACTTCACTCGCGAGTCGAGTCATTTGGTCATCCATCTGGTCTATTCGAGTTTCTGCATCAAACACCTTGCTCTCACATACATCCTTTACTGCCTCTAACTTTCTGTCAAATTCCCCTTTCATGTTGGCGATGATAGTATTAAAGTTTTCTGTAATGACTAAAGGCTCAATACTTTTTGCTAGATCAGATTTGGTGACAAGTGTGTCCAATTTGGCGTTGATGTCGCAAGTGCTTTACATATTGATGTTTCAGATCTATCAGTTGATGTTTTTGAAGTGAATGGTAACTTCTGTTGACCCGACTGTCCAATTTCTGTCGCCTTAGTTTTCTTCCCTGGTGCTGGTTTACTTTTACCTTGATATGATGTTTGTGCAGTATACTGTCATCACAACTGGCACTCGAAGTGGAACTCATTGGTGGTCGTTTCTTATCATTCTGAGACATTCTGTACACAGTACGAACGTGAGACCAGTGCCTCGAAATTAGGGAATAAGTTTTTCAGAGTGTTTTTTTTTTTTTAGAAGAACGTATTGTTTATATCATATAATGTCAATACTTATATATATGTTGTTGGTATCAGCTCATTTCGTGTATAGTTGAAGCCGATCGGTCAGTTATTGAGTTTACGGCAAAATCATTTCCCCGCCGAAAATATCCGTCTTGCCTAAGCCGCCATTGTTAACACATCTAATATATCTTGTGTGCATCTAAGGTGTGACCAAGATGATTTGTTACCCACTCTAGTTGGTTTTCTGATAGGTCAAGGACTTGCGTGACTGTTGCCATTTATTTTCTAAGATTTGTGCTTGTAATTGCATCTAGATTCTGCAAACCTGCCTTACTGCAAGCTTCTTTGAGATAGTTATATGCTCTTGTGACACCTTGTCATGAAATTATTA